>CM062612.1:22322656-22940156 GCA_025617555.3 Puccinia polysora | reverse complement strand
TTTTTTTCTTTTGTTTTTTTTTTGAGTTTTTTTTTTGAGCAAGGAAGCAGGCCGGGAGGGAGGGCGTGGCTTTTTGGGGGAATTTGATCACCCCCGACCAAGCGAGCGGCAAAGGGGGGGGGGCAGCCCGGTGGGGGGATTTTATCACCCCCTGACCAAGTGAGTGGCAAAGGGGGGGGCTGGAGGGGCTTGCGGTGGGGGGATTTCATCACCCCCAACCAAGCAAGCGGCAAAGGGGGGGGCAGCCTGGTGGGGGGATTTCATCACCCCCAACCAAGTGAGTTGCAAAGGGGGGGGCCAGAGGAGCTCTTGGTGGGGGGATTTTATCACCCCCAACCAAGCAAGCGGCAAAGGGGGGGGCCAGCCCGGTGGGGGGATTTCATCACCCCCCAACCGAGTGAGTGGCAAAGGGGTGGGCCAGAGGGGCTTGGGGTGGGGGGATTTCATCACCCCCAACCAAGAAAGTGGCAAAGGGGGGGTCAGCCCAGTGGTTTGTTTTTTTTTCATTTTTTTTCAGTTTTTTTCAGTTTTTTTTTTTTTGAGTTTTTTTTTTTTTGAGAGAGTGAGCAGGCCGGGAGGGAGGGTGTGGCTTGGTGGGGGGATTTCATCACCCCTGACCAAGCGAGCAGCAAAGGGGGGGGCCAGCCTGGTGGGGGGATTTCATCACCCCCCAACCAAGTGAGTGGCAATGGGGGGGCCGGAGGGGCTTGCAGTGGGGGGATTTCATCACCCCCTGACCAAGCAAGCGGCAAAGGGGGGGGGGCAGCCCGGTGGGGGGATTTAATCACCCCCCAACCAAGTTAGTGGCAAAGGGGGGGGCCTGAGGGGCTCGCGGTGGGGGGATTTCATCACCCCCCAACCAAGCTAGTGGCAAAGGGGAGGGGACTTGATCACCCCCCACCTGGCAAGCAAGTGAGGGGGGTGAAAGTGTCACGCTTCGCACTTAAGGATTATTGTCTTCACCACTTTGACATGTCCCTTCCTCAGTACCATCTACCTCAGTCTAAAAGCGTGACACAAATAAAAGCACAACATCAATGGTGCAATCCGCTATTTCCTCTGGCTTGCGCTGACCTTCCAATCTCAGCGACCAACTCAGTATATACTTGCGAACTTCGCAGTTAACTCCATACAAGTCAACCATCCATTATGATATCCTATCTCCTTCCCTGGCCAATCAACAGCCTCGGACTTCCATCTTTGGCCATGCATTGTTTGTTAGTTCGCATCTATGTCTAACCAAGCCATCACTACTGTATAGTTTGCAATTGGACTAGTCCTTACCCTGCATACCCTATTACCTCTCATTTGCATTAACTTCAACATCACTTGCTCCTGTCCCAATTTGTCATGCAATTGTAGGCTCAGATTCTATTGTCTTGCACTTACGCTAAGACCTCGGATCTATACCACTGCTGCATTTCCTATTCCGTTCCTGTCATTCATTGCCTCACTGCTTCACCTGTAGTTAGCTCATCACCAGGTTGTATCTAGTCACTTTGGATTATGTTATAAGGGCTATCCCCTTGCCTGATGATTGTCTCCTCAGTTAGTTAATTTCATACGTTCTCTCATTTTTCTGCAACCTAGTTATCACATCAGACTCAGGTTGAGTTTCCTTCTTTGGAACACCTTCCATTCATCTCGCCGTTTGTTGAGTGGCATAACCAAGTTTGCACTTCCCAACTGGGTCTTGCTATTTGCACTTGCCCTTGCACTTAGTATTCCTTTGCGCTCACAAACATCCAAGAATTGCCCTATAGTACGTGGGGTGGTTGTGTGACAGTAAATTAACTAACTCAACTCATCTATTGTAGCCTGCCAACCTATAGTAGACTTCTTCTTTTTTGATTTCATGTACTCGCTCAACTGGGAATGCTTCCCTCGCCCCTTACAATGATGAGATCCATCGGGTAGGGAGAACCAGCGCTCCTCAGGCCCAACAACCCTTAGATCCAGTTCCTCCTTCCAAATCGCCATCTGTGGAACCTCTTGATGATCCTTTGGCTCCTCCACGGGATGCTCCAACGGACCCTCTTGCTGAATTCGCAGACTCCAACCATTCTTCCAATGAAAACTTGACTCGTGGTAGACCAGGGGTTTGCACTACTGCTCTCAAGCCTGATGCTCCAACCCTGCTTTTGACATTGTTCCAGGCCCTCACTCAAGGTGCCCAGCATTCTAGTCCAAGCACTCCTAGTTTTCGCACTCCGGGCAAGAAACAACCTGATCACTTTACAGGAGAACACCCTCATAAGCTTAGATCCTACCTACAGTCTTGTAAAACCATCTTTTCAAACAACTCCAACAATTTCCCTTCCGATAGACATAAAGTTATGTATGCTTCGTTCTTCTTAGGAGGTAGAGCCTTGCAATGGTTCAAACCGTACCTTGAACTTTTATCCAACAACAGTCCCACTTGTATTCTCAACAACTGGGACAAGTTTGAGCAACAATTGTTCACCCTGTTTGGCGATCCGAATGAAGTTTGAAATGCCAAATAAAAACTTAATAGTTTAGTTATGAAGGAGAATAGTAGAGATTCCGTTTATATTTCTCATTTTTGAACCTTGCAGTCTTGCATCCAGTGGAACAAGGCCGCTCTTCTATTCCATTTCCAAAAGGGTTTACCGGCACGCTTAATTGAACAGCTCGCAGTTGGGGGTCATAAGACAACCTTGCATTGGCAGCTAATCGATTGAGTTATTGAGCTTGATAATGGCTATCATGACAAGAATCGCTCTTGGAAAAACAACCATGGACCATCCACCTCTGCTCCAAAGATGGACAACTCCTCAAAGCAAAACACGAGGAACCCAAAACCATCCAAACAAACCCCAACTTTGAAATCCAACTCAAAAGGGAAAGCCGTCACCAAAACCCTGAAGTTCTTGGACAAGGAAACCAGGATGCTTTGAAGTGAGGAACGGCTGCAAAGGGAAAAGAACGGGCTGTGTATGTATTGTGGAGGTAAAAATGATGTCAACAGCTGTGCAAAGCGGTTAGGGCTGTAGAGACTCCTGAGGGATTATGTAAATGATTAAGCAAATAGCTTGCTGGCAGTCCTTGAAGGGGAATTTAGTATTACTTCTACTCCTTCAGAGTATTAGTAACACTAAGAGTGGTTTTGAATTGCCTGCCCTTCTAGTACTATAGTAAGTCTGCACAATAATTTATTTAAATTAATGGCTGGTTTCTTTGAGACTTAGTATAGGTCTCAGATCAGACCTTGATTGGTTATTAATTTTTATTGGTAGGGTTGTTGAAGAATGGACCAGATGTATTGGCTTATTGGTTAGTGGTTGATCAGATATGTGTGATCTTAACCAATATCCCAATATTAAAGGGTTCAGGGGTTCTATCAAAGGGGTGGTTCAGGAGAGGAACCAAGGATGGGTTTACCCACAGGTGGCTGGGTAGAGGAAAAAAAGGTTGGTAATCCCTTTTTGGTTGTGCTCTCTTTCTTTGTAAGGGTAATTATTGAGTGATGGGTGGTTTCCTTTAATTTGGTGCTGAATAGCTCAGGTCACAGAAGGACCCTTATTCAAAGCACCTAATGGGGTGTTTTCAATGGTTGATGAGGTTATAAAATTGGTCTTTGATTTCCCTTTTTCTTTATTGTTACACTGACAATCTCCTTTTTTTTTATATCTGGGTAGGACCACAGATGATTGGGTGGTACTTGGATGATGAGTAGTTGATGAGTGGGTGGAGCTCCTGGATGGTGGATGATGATGGTGATAGTAGTGGGGGATACAACCTGGATAGGGCAGAGAGGCCCTCCTTAAATAGAAAATCTGGTCCTCAGGGGATGCTCAGGGCTGCCCCTGAGAGTGCCCTGGGGCTTCCCCTGTTACAGTGGGATACAGGTACATGAGACATTTTAGCTGGTTGGGAAAATCTAATACAGTTACATGAGGCATTTCTGCTGGTTGGGAAAACCTAATACAGTTACATGAGGCATTTCTGCTGGTTGGAAAGAGGTTGTACTGGGGTTTCATGCAGGCACTTTCCTAAATTAATTGCTGTGTAGTCCTGGGTTGAATTTGTGCTGTGGTGAACTGGTACTGGTGGGTTGTTTGGATCTACATGGTCCTAGCTGCCTGCATATATTGCTGGGTAGTCCTGTGGTATTTTCACTGGTGTTTGTTTGGTTACACATGGCCCAGACTGCCTGCATACATTGATGGGTAGTCCTGTGGTGCCTGTACTGGTGGTTGTTTGGATCTACATGGCCCTAGCTGCCTGCATATATTGCTGGGTAGTCCTGTGGTATTTGTACTGGTGGTTGTTTGGTTACACATGGCCCCAGACTGCCTGCATACATTGCTGGGTAGTCCTGTGGTGCCTGTACTGGTGGTTGTTTGGATCTACATGGCCCAGACTGCCTGCATACATTTCTGGGTAGTCCTGTGGTGCCTTGTACTGCTGGGTGTTTGGTTACACATGCTACTGGCTGCATAAATTGCTGTGGGGTGCTGAGGGTTGTTTGTACTGGTAGTTTATTTGGTATCACATGCTACTGGCTGTATGTACTGGTGGTTGTTTGGTTACACATGGCCCAGACTGCCTGCATACATTGCTGGGTAGTCCTGTGGTGCCTTGTACTGCTGGTTGTTTTGGTTACACATGGCGTTGCTTATGGTTCTGAGTATACAGGTGAGGTGATTGGTTGTATGTTTGGTTGAGGTGTTATGTTGCGATGTTGCTGGTATGTCTTTAGGGATTCCAAGTATACCCATATGGCCTTTCACTAGTTTGTGATACCTGGGTGTGATATGAGCTGTCCACAATTTATTTTGGCTGTATCTTCTAAACCATGAGAGATAGAGGGGTAGTTTGGCTGGGTGACTATGGGTTATTTTTGGTGTAGAATCCATTTCTGAGGTTAAATTTATGATTGGGATTATATTTATACTAGAAAATTGAGTCTGATGGCTATAGATTAGGTTTGGTCTACCACAGCGCGTGAAGAGGCTAAGCAGTCAAAAAATTAGCTTGTAGTTTTTCTGATACTTGCAAGGAAAGCTACACATTATCTAAATCACCTCAATTAAATCTTTGCACTTGCGGGTCACTAGGTGCTCCAAGTTTGAGATTTATCCTATTCCATTCCGACAACACTCCTTATCAAGTATTACTTGATTCCGGCGCTAATGTTTCCTTCATCAGTGAATCTTTTGCCACTTCAAAAAATCTTACGCGTTCCGAGATAGATAAATTCTCCATCTATCTAGTAAGTAGTGCAACTGAACTGTCTTATTGGGTTTCCCAAAAGGCAAAATGGACCTTTGCATTTTCCAATTTCCCCAGCTTCAAATGGGATTTATTTGTCTTGGCTATACCCGGAATGGATGATACCATTCTAGGCCATGATTTCCTAGTTTACTGGAATCCGGATGTGAATTGGCAAGAAGGAGTAATTAAACTTTGAACCTCGCACCCCCAGAACGCTAACCTTTCCGTCAATCAGGAATTAAACAGCCTACCTGACACTGTCATTGAGTTGGATGACAATTTTCCGCCAGGAGATTTGCAATATCCTGACCTTCATTCTCAAATTCCCTCTTCAGATTTAGGAGTTATTTCTTACCTATCCAGCTTACCTCTTTCCTGTTCCTTCAAAGAGAAACAGACACCAACCAAAAGGTGTATTTTGAGCTCCCTAATCCTCTTGCACCATGCGAGCACCTCAAACCCGGTGCTCAAAGATGAAAAGATTGAAGATTTAGAAATCATTCAAGAGTCTTTACCTTCAGTTTATCATGACTTTGCTGAAGTCTTTTCAGCTGCAAAAGCAGATAAACTACCTCAATCCCGTTCTTACAATCACAAGATCAAACTTACTGGCCCACCTCTGGCACCAGGACCAGTTTACTCTCTCTCGACGCAAGAATCAATTGCGCTTCAAGACTACATTGCGGAAAATGGAGCAAAAGGATTTCTTCAACCAAGCAATTCAAACACTTGTTCCCCTGTCCTATTTGTACCATAAAAGGACGGCGGACTTTTCCTTTGTGTTGACTACAGGAAACTGAACCAGGTAACCCGGAAGAATGCCTATCCAGTACCGCCTATGTCACATCTCCTTACCCTCTTCCATGGAGCTACTTATTTCTTGAAGTTAGACCTTTGAGGTGCCTATAACCTAATTTGCATTAAGGAAGGTCATGAGTATTTGACTGCAATGAGAACCGAGTTTGGCAGTTATGAGTATACCATCATGCCTTTTGGCCTCTGCAACGCTCCTTCCACTTTTCAACATTTTGTCAACAACATTTTCTCCAATCTTGTAGGTAAATACCTCGTGGTATATCTTGATGATATACTAGTCTACTTGAGAAACCTTGAAGATCACATCGCACACGTGCAAGAGGTGCTACAGCAACTTTGCAAAAATGACCTGTTTGCAAAAGCCTCTAAGTGCAAGTTCCATTCCTCTTCTCTTCATTTTCTAGGTGTGGTAGTCTTGAAGCAAGGACTATCAATGGACCCAGCCAAGAGCAAACGCATATTGGACTGTCCCCCACCTTCTTTGGTTAAATCTCTTCAATTTTTCCTTGGTTTCAGTAATTTCTATAGAAGGTTTATTGCGCATTACACCAAAAAAACCGTGAATCTTACTAACCTTCTTCAAAAAGACACTCCTTTTAACTTTACCAAGCAAGCTGCTTCGGAGTTCAAAGCTCTGAAGAAAGCATTCACCACTGCTCCGATGCTCGCTCACTTCAACAAGATAGCTCGCACTATTGTCAAAACAAACGCAAGCGACTATGCGATTGCAGGTGTCATCTCACAGTTTTCTCCTTCCACTTCTCTCTTTCACCCCATAGCTTTTGAGTCTTGCAAGTTGCTCGCTGAAGAGCTTGACTATGAGATTCATGACAAGGAACTTCTCGCAATCTTTTATTGCTTGAAGAAATGGCATTCATACCTTTTGAGTCTTAGGGAATCCTTTGAGGTTTTAACTGATCATAATTCTTTGAAGTATTTCATGAGTTCAAAAGTCCTTACACGTAGACAGGCACGTTGGGCAAAATACCTCTCCAAGTTCCACTTTACAATCATGTACTGTCCTGGGAAACAAGCGGTAGTTCCTGATGCTTTATCATGTTGGGACAACGTTTACCCAGGGGGGGGGAGCACCTTTGCCAAAAACAACCCTGAAAACGTTAGGACACTCTTCTCAACCCAATCTGCCCAACTCAGTTTGATCATTGCTCGCTTACGAGATTTGGCTTCTGAACTCCAACAAGCTCAACGTGACGACCCCAAGTGCATCAAACTTTGCAAAAGTGCAAACTTATTAAATAGTAGTTATAGTATAGATGATAATGACTTTTTAGTTTATGATAATTGTATAGTAGTACCAGATAATTCTTGCATTAAGTTAGATATCTTCAAGTCACGGCATGATTCTCCGCTTGCTGGTCATTATGGGCAGGATAAAACCTACCAATTGATCGCATGAGACTTCTCCTGGCCTGGTATGACTGAAGAAGTAAAAGACTATGTTGGCGCGTGCTATGATTGCAATTGTAACAAGTCCTTGAAACACCGGAATTATGGGCTGCTTCAACCACTTCCAATTCCGCCTCTTCCTTGGCACTTGCTTTCTATGGATTTCATCTCTCAATTACCTTCTTCTAGTGGATATGATGCTATTCTAGTAATAGTAGATTGCTTCTCAAAGATGGATTTATTTTTACGTAGTAATGTGACAGCCTCTTCAGAAGACTTGGCTAACTTGTTCATAGAACATGTATTTTTGAAACATGGCCTCCCTGATAATATAGTTAGTGATCGTGGATCTCTGTTTGTCTCAAGCTTCTGGACCTAGCTATGCCAACATTTGAAGATCACTCGCAATTTATCAACGGCTTACCACCCGGAAACGGATGGGCAAACCGAGCAAGTTAATCAGATCCTCAAACAATATCTTCAAATGTATGTTGCCTATCAACAAGACGACTGGTCGCAATGACTCCCACTAGCCAAATTTGCCTACAACAACTCCACTCATTCCTCCACCAAACAGTTGCCCTTCCAAACTCTTTATGGTAGAAACCCGACTATCTCTTCCCTTCACGTAGCACCTTCTCAACCTGCTACCAATTACCTTGAACAAATTCAATCCCTTCAATCGCAACTTCAAACCAACCTCAAAGAAGCAAATCAGCGCTATAAGGAGCAAGCAGACCAATCTTGCACTTCGGCTCCAACCTTCGCAGTAGGAGATCAAGTATGGCTCAATGCTTGCAACATTTGCAGCACTCGCCCAACTCGCAAACTCTCCAAAAGAAATCTTGTCCCCTTTAAAGTGGAATCAGTCATCTCCCCTAATGCCTTTAAACTTAATTTATCTGAAAAATTGCAAGGTATCCACCCGGTATTTCATGTGTCTCTCCTAGAGCCAGCTCAAGTCCTATACCCGGGCAAGACTCATCCCCCTCCTGAACTGGTCAATGTCCTCAATCATCAAGAGTGGGAAGTAAGCCGTATTCTGGATTCCAGGTTACGCAAAGGAAAACTTCAATACCTCGTTGAATGGTCTGGCTTCCAGTCCAACAAAGATCGCAACTTGTGGGAACCAGCCCATCACCTTTGCAATTAACCCAATCTGATTCAAGAATTCCATGCCATCTACCCTTGCAAACCTTGGCAATCATGATTCTTTCCCATCCAATCCCATCCAATTCCATTCCATTCCACTCCACATTCCATCCCATCCAATTCCATTCCATTCCACTCCACATTCCATCCCATCCAATGACATTCCATTCCACTCCACATTTCATCCCATCCAATCCCATTTCATTCCATTTTACATTTATCTTACTTAATCACATTCCATCCCATATTCCATCCCATTAAAACTTATCTTATTTCACCATCATTTCATCATTTAATTCCTCCATCTCACTGTGTTATTCTTTTCTCATTTTCCTTTCATTTCCACTTATTATTAAAAAAAAAAATAATAATAATAATATTTCTATTTTTTAATATAAAAAAAAATACATTAAATTACAAAGTTTCTTCTATATGTTTTTCCGCATCCTCCCAATTCGCCGTCAATTCCGCAACCATGGACCAAAAGGTATCAAGGTCTTCATCGTTGATCAATGCGGAAATTCTTTGAAGTACCAGCACTTCCGTTACAATGTGCCTCTCAAAAATCTCCTTGCATCTCACAACCCAAGCTCTCTTCAGCCAAGCATTCCATCCAACTTCCTTCAAGAGCTTTTCATACGCTCTCTTCCTTTGGACACCCAAAGTGCCTTCTCCAATATCGTCCGTCAGGCGCCTTGCATCCGTCTCGACCGGAAATACAATTTGCACCGGATCCGCTTTGCCTCTGCCCTCCATCCCTTCCGTCCCAGTCAATTCCTCCCTTCCATCTCCTTCATTTCCTTCTTCTTATTCACCCCCTTCCTCTTTGTTCTCTCCACTTCCGTTTCCTCCATTTTCCTCTTCTCTTTTTGCTGCGTTTTCTTCTCCCTCCCTTGCTTCCTTGGTGATAACTCCTACCAGTTCTGCAGCGGATACCTTGCCTCGCACCTTGGCATTCATCTGGGTCCCCGGGTTTTCAGTCGGTGGTCCCCAGTAAGGTGGTGGTCGTGGTGGTGTGTTGGTAGTATATCTTCAAAAACAAGGCAAAACTAACAAACAAGCAAACAATTAGTTATTATTTCCAGTTCATTACTTAGTCCTGATTAGTACTCACCACGCACTTGAGTCCCCAAGTATTCAATCTCCGGCAATGGTGGTATCTTGTAATTGACCCTTGGCGCAGACCTACGACTTTCCATCTCCCTTGATGATTCCAAAGGAACCTCAATAGTCAACTCAACATTTATAGGGAAGTTTCACTCCACCTTGCAAAGGCAACATTGCTTGCATTTGCCTTGGAGACCTCGGACGGCAGTACTGGGAATACATCACTTTTTGCGGCAAATACAGTTTTTGCAAAAGCGGGATGACAATGACAAAATTCTTATAAAATTTATAAAATCTATTGGGTAATGAATTAAGTAACGTATAAAGGGTATACAGTAATAATTAAACGACTTGAAATCAATGGGAAAATTTACCTGAACGCTTGCAGGAGATTGCGTCTTTATACCCGGGCAACTGTCACGCTTTGCACTTAAGGATTATTGTCTTCACCACTTTGACATGTCCCTTCCTCAGTACCATCTACCTCAGTCTAAAAGCGTGTCACAAATAAAAGCACAACATCAATGGTGCAATCCACTATTTCCTCTGGCTCGCGCTGACCTTCCAATCTCGGAAACCAACTCAGTATATACTTGCAAACTTTGCAGTTAACTCCATACCGGTCAACCATCCATTATGAGATCCAATATCCTTCCCTGGCCAATCAACAGCCTCTGACTTCCATCTTCTGTCATGCATTGTTTGTTAGTTTGCATCTACGTCTAACCAAGCCATCACTACTCTATAGTTTGCAATTGGACTAGTCCCTACCCTGAATACACTATTACCTCTCATTTGCATTACCTTCAACGTCACTCACTCCTATCCCAATTTGTCATGCAATTGTAAGCTCAGATTCTATTGTCTTGCACTTACCCTAAGACCTCGGATCTATACCACTGCTGCATTTCCTATTCCTTTCCTGTCATTCATTGCCTCACCGCTTCACCTGTAGTTAGCTCATCACCAGGTTGTATCTAGTCACTTTGGATTACCTTATAAGGGATATCCCCTTGCCTGATGATTGTCTGCTCAGTTAGTTAATTTCATACGTTCTTGCATTTTGCTGCAAACTAGTTATCAAATCGTACTCAGGTTGAGTTTCCTTCTTTGGAACACCTTTCATTCATCTTGCTGTTTGTTGAGTGGCATAACCAAGTTCTCACTTTGCAACTGAGTCTTGCTATTCGCACTTGCTCTCTCACTTGGTATTCTTTTGCGCTCACAATCATCTAAGAATTGCCCTATAGTACGTGGGGGGGTCATTTGAAAGAAAGCCACTGCCTTGTGGTGGGAGCAAGGATGGGGGCCGGTGGGGCTTGCAGTGGGGGGGACTTGATCACCCATCCAGCTGGCAAGCAATCAAGGGGGAGCAGCCAGTGGGGCTTGCAGTGGGGGGGACTTCATCACCCCCCCGCCCAGCAAGCAAGCAAGGGAAGCATTGAGGAGGGTGGGAGGGGGGGTGGATTTCCAATCTGCTCCCCACCTAGCAAGCGCGCAAGGGGGACATGGAGGAGCGAGGGAGGGGGGGTGGATTTTAAATCTTATCCCCACCTAGCAAGTGAGCAAGGGGGGAGATCAAGGGTGGAGGGAGGGGGGGGGATTTCAAATCCACTCCCCACCTAGTGACTGAGCAAGGGGGGAGATCAAGTGGAGAGGGAGGGGGGGATTTCAAATCTGCTCCCCACCTAGCAACCAAGAAAGGGGGGAGATCAAGGGGGGAGGGAGGGGGGGGATTTCAAATCCGCTCCCCACCTAGAGAGCAATTGAGGGGGGAGGGAGTGGCTTGGTGGGGGGGATTTCAAATCCCTTCCCCACCTAGTGAGTGACTTAGGACTTAGACACCTGCACCACACTTGGGGTCTGTCAGCTCCAATTTATGGGTCTGTCCTACTATGAGGTGAACCACCTCACCCACCCACTGACACCCACCACCACCCACCACCACCCACCACCACCCACCACCACCCACCACCACCCACCACCACCCACCACCACCCACCACCACCCACCACCACCCACCACCACCCACCACCACCCACCACCACCCACCACCACCCACCATCACCCACCACCACCCACCACCACCCACCAACACTCACCACAACCCACCACCACCACCCACCTCATCCACCACAACCACAACCCCATTGGTAAGTAACCTTTTTTGTTTTTTTTCTTTTTTTAAAAAAGATGGTATTTATTTTTTTTAGATATCAGTCTTTTAGATATCAATCTTGATAAAATTGAATGGGGAATTGAATGAAGGCGTGTCTGGTAAAAATGGGTATGGGATTTAAATCCTATTCCTCAATATTTTTCAACAATAAAATTACTAATTGAAATTTTGATTCTGCATTATTTTTCTTTTGGTTTTCCATTCATGTTGTGATTCCTGGGTGTCATCCTGAAACATGGTTTGTAGTTGTGATGAGCTTGGAATTTCAGGGGATGCCAAGGAGAAACCACATGCATCAAAACCTCTTGTAGTAGGAAAGAGACACAGGCTATTGAACTCAAATGTTACTTCAACATCAACAAGTTACAAAAAGCTCAACCGTGCCAGGAGACATTTTGTACAAGAATTTGATGAGCCAACATACTTTGTGACACTGAAGGACAATCTTGCACCCAATCATGTTGTCTTACCGCGCATGTGTCCTCACATGCTGGTTAATTCTGTGCAAAACCACCAGTTTCAGCCCTACTTCATTCTTAAATACCACAGTTTGAACGCCACCAAAAGCAATCTGCAAATCAATACTTTGTGCAACATTGTCTTGGACTTGTACCAGATGGCAAAGAACCCCCATTCACTCAGCAAAAAAAAACAGCAGCCTTGACTGGCTGCATGAATTCCATTAGGCTTTGTGCTGGAAGTGATAAAGGTGCCTGTCAGCTTGCTACTATTGCAGAGGAAGCTTCAAAAGTAACTAAAATAACATAAACATAATAATAAAACAACTAACCTAAGAAGGAGTAGGAAAACCATAAATATTATTACAGAAATGAATTCCCCATCCAAAATTAGGTAGGGTCACTCACTGACCCCACCCTTGAAATCCAACTCCTTATATTTTTAAATAATTAAAGAAAAAAGAACCAAAATACTATGGCTCCAGTATTGAACTTTTTGGCCAATTAAATATCTCACACACATTGTCACGTATAGGTTTCACACCTAAAGTTCAGTCAGAATTGAGGTGTTGTGTATATTTTAGGAGTTACGGGAGGAAATGTGTTTTGTCACAATTCCCGCATGAAGCCGCGGCAGCCTCAGCACCCGCGCGCAGCTAAGATACAGCCGTGTCAACCCATCAGGGTTGTGTACACAGCCGCGGGACTACGGGCTGACATAGTGACAGATGGCCCAGGTACCACGTAAACAGGTTCCAACACACATGGGAACTTGTTACATATGTAATAAAGGTTCCCGTGGATAGTAGACTGTCTAAATATACATAATATTATATAAAAATACCTAAATAATCTTTAAACATATTTTTTATTTAATATAATGCAACAAATAAAGAATGTCGAAAATAAGACAATGACATCTTCAAAAAATATATTAAAATACTTTAATATACTTTTATGAGAATTACTATACATTAAAATTTTTGTGACATACTAAGAAAGATAATGATGTAATAATATTACATGAATTTTCATGACTTATATTTTTAAGTAATTATCTTAACAAATCAACTGGAACTCATAGATAAAGAGTAAAAACAATATTATGACCTTTTACTCCAGTTATATGATACATAATGAGAACTTAACTGAAATCAAAATGTCCATAGAGATGTCTAATAATATGATTATAATATTACAGGGAACATATACTAAGGATAATTAATTAAATAATACATAAATAGGACAGATTAGTGTTATTCACACGTCCTAATGTCCATTATAAGTTAGAATAATTCCCATACCCTAAGGAATTAGATGCTACCTGGGCTATAGCACCAAGAACACATGACAGGCTACCCCTGAGTACCCTTCTAGCCTTAGTGTCCGTCCCTTTTAGCACCTACAACCCTCAGAAGTACCATATTGGGATCCCAAAAACTATAAATAGAGAGCTCTTTTGAGGATGTTGTTGGGAAGAGACCCAGTAATATTCATATCCAGACGCCGTTCCAAGGTAATAAAATACTTATAAGAGATAAGTAAGTGATTTATGGCAATGTCTGATCAGTAATATCCGTCCTCACAACTCTTTTTATCAATTAAAACTGCTGAACAACCTTATAACCCCAGTATACAGGTTTAAACCATCAGTACATGTCCCAAACAGATAACCCAAGGATTTAATAATATAACAGTGAGTCTTATTATCCTTTCTCTGTCGTGGTAGCTTGGCTACAAGGCCCTACCACTCCATTGTGTATTTTATATACATATTATCTTTGGGTATAATAATCTTTAAACTAAAGAACCTGAAGTAACCAGGACTATGTGTTTTCATACTGAAATACCTGAAGAGAGGTGTTAAAGATCCCCAATATAATTGTGGCCCCTCTATAAATATTTAATAATCAATTTTGATTCAAAACAATAAACAATAACCAAACCATTTGACCTTGCAATAAGCTTAATCCAAGTATTCTACAGATTTCTGCTGCATTTATTAAATAATATATTTATTATTTACAATATCACCTCTGGTAGCTAAAGGATAGCAAGGGTCTTGGCATCCAGGAGGCTGACAGTGCCTCTGCAGGTTTGTCCTGTTTATTTCAGGTTTTGTCAGAAAATTCATAAAATTGATTGATGTTGACTTCATTTCAAAAATAGGGGTCTATTCTTGCAAACCGGGTTTGAATGAAGAGATCATCAAGAATGATGAAGAACTGTGGGACCTTCTCACTGCTCAAAACAAATTTGTCTTTGGAAGGAT
The DNA here is from genome assembly GCA_025617555.3 of Puccinia polysora. Taxonomy (NCBI): domain Eukaryota; kingdom Fungi; phylum Basidiomycota; class Pucciniomycetes; order Pucciniales; family Pucciniaceae; genus Puccinia; species Puccinia polysora. The sequence continues at coordinate 22,925,527 of CM062612.1, read as the reverse complement.
CCAATCACTGTTTACTTCAGCTAGTGCTCAAAACAAGGAAGTTTTAGATGAATATCTCATCCCAAACTGGTCTTCATCTGAGTGGATGGAAAAGGAGCAAGATTTCTGCATGTTTTCAAATGTGGTTGTGACATTTGATGACTTCTAAAACAAGCTCCATACTGATAAGAATGACTTGAATGGTTTTACATATGGGATATTTTCATACATCAACAGATCTACAGGACAGCCTATCCTTCCTCCCTGAAAAGATTTGGGTCATAGTTTATCTTTTCCAAAACTTGGTTGTATTGTTGACTTTGCAAACGCTGAGGGCATTATTGAAATTCTTTGGCAGACTCAATTTTTTGATCATCAGACAACATTTCCTCCTCCTAGTTTTAAAACCTTTTCAACCAACACTGACTTTGGCTTCTCATTCCAAATTAATAAAAAACTATCAAATGTATCTTTAAAACTCCAAGATTGTAGTCCTTCCAAAATTGTTAAAAGAATTTTGGTAAAGAAGGCCCAATATGGTTGCTATTTTTTCTATTGTATTTTTTTCATTTTTGAAAGTTTTATCCAATCAATAAATCAAATATATTTACAAGCCCAGTAATTTAGCAATCTACTTGAGTGCCTTCACTGTTAGAAAGCAATGAAGTGATGAAGGGATGTGATGAAAGTGGGGATGAAGTGATGAGAGCATGGATGTGATGGAAGCAATGATGTGATGAGGGTGATGAAGCTTTGTAAGCATTAAAGTAGAGTGATGAAGTAAACAGGATAGGAATGGAGGTTGAAACCAGGGGTGATGATTTCAAATGATGGGTTGAGGTGGTGAAACCCTCTAGATACTGTTAGAATTATGGCCAAAAATTAGCTTAGGCAAATGAGCAGTATTTAAAGCAAAATAAATGCTGGACACTGGGTGTCAATATTGTCTAATGGGGCTCTCACAATGGGTCAATATCTTGGATGAATTTGATTGGAATGATGAATGAATGGATGGAAAACAGCAGGGAGAAGGGCTCCTTAAGTACAAAAGATTGTCCTCTTGTGGGCCCATGATAAAACAAGCCAAAAGGCAAATTTTCCGCCCCAAAAGTGCTCTAAAGGCTCTACTGGCCTTGTTACTTGGTTTGGACTACATCAGTCCACATGGCATCAGTCCCTGTACCCTTACAACCAGCCTATTGTGGTTATTTCTGGTGTTTCCGTCACAATGGGGCTGAACCAGCCCCTTGAATGTTCAATCCCCTTGGCTGGTTTTCCTTTACAACAATCCATGATGACCTTTATTGCCTTGTTAATGGGCTGGTTGCCTCATGCATCCAGCCCCTGGCCCCTCAAATGGGCCAGGTGGGACCCAGGGCACACCTGGGTCCGGTCTCAGACTCACATGGGAGGGGGTGTGACCAGTGGACATGCTGTCCCCCCCCTCTTTCTCTCCAATTCCTGGTGGGGGCGGTCAAATCCCCTAACCAGGGGCCCTGGTGGTTGATACCTCAAGGGCGTTGTCAAGTAAGTCAGCCTGGGAGGGGATCAGGTCCTCCCAGGCCCATCGCTCCTCCCCCTCAGTAAAGGGGGGGGGAGAGCGCCCCTGATCGGTCCCTTCAACTGCTCAATGGTGGAGGGGTGATGAACTCCCCCCCACCTGCCGGTTGCTCAGCTTGCGGCCGGTGTAAGCCTCCAAACGGTGCTAGGCCGTGGCAGTTCTGCGGAGGGGAAAGGTGCTGTTTAGGCTGCCCTCCTGAGTGTTACAAAAATATTTAAATGTAACCAAGATCAAGGTCCAGAACCTGGTAAATGAGGAATTAAGGAGTAGAGGATAAGGATGATTGGAGTTTGGTAGCGCCCAAACAGCCTTATCTGAGACAAGATTATGTGGGAAAAAACTTGAACAAAAGAAGTCAAAGTCTTCTTAGGGTTCAAAGAACAAAAGCTGTTGTATGTAAACAACACCCACAAGCTAATAAATCTGGTCGTCAGCAGAAGATTGGGGATGATCAACTCAAACCCAAGCAACCTTCAGGTTCTCAATGAACCTGCCCAACTCTCCGCAATCAAGGGCTTGAAGGGTACCAGATAACTGAGGGTGGCTGTACAAGACAAAGCACAATGTTTAAGAAACTCTAAAACAAACAGTAACTGATTTGAAGCAAGGATAACCTCAACACTTCTCAAGGGACTCAAGATTAGGCTGGCAGAATGCAACTGCAAAGAAGCTAAGGGGAGGTATAACACTCCAGGTCTTAAGCTTAATAAGACCTCTTCAATCAATTGTGATTGGCTCCAGAAAGGTGATCAGGGATCAGGACCAGTATGGTCAGAGAAAAGGATCAAGGCGTGGTATAACACACTCAAAAAATTCCAACAGACAGAATTTTTCTTCAACCAGCAAGGCTATTGGTTGGTGATAACAATCAAGGATCAAGGGTTTGAGTATGGAGGCTCAAGGATCAAGGGTGTGATGATTTCATGCTGGATGATTCCATGCTCCAATGATTTTCTGCTCTGATGATTTTTCAAAAAGGCAGGGGAGAGCCCCTCCTTATATGGGCAGGAGGCCCTGTTAGACTATGTACAATGGATTCTAAAAATAGAGCGGAAAAGGGAAGGCAAACATGTGGTCACTTGTGTCCATCTGTGGATGGGCGCGCGCAACCATACCAGAGTCACCCACCCCTCGTCCAAAAGGCGGACAGGGTGGGAAAGAGAAATGAACCAAACCGCGGCAGATTTCCGTGGGCGGTAGTTGGCACTCTTCACCCCTTCCGAAGGCGGAAGCAGGTGGGAGAGCCCCAGGAAAGGTGACGGATGAAGTCCATTAGAGTGCGGATGGGCGGATAGGAGATTGGCTTAAGACGGTTGAGTGAATCCTGACAGCCTTGAGATTCACGACCAACAGATCAAGTGAGATGGGAGATTTGATGGATCCAAGGATTTGCCAAATGCTTGGGGGGTGCGGTTGGGATGGATTCGGTAAATCATGGATGAGCGCTGCGCGACGGTAGCAATAAGGAGATTGGGACGCGCAACAACAAAGATGAGGACGCGCAACAACAAAGATGAGGAGGCGCTATGACGAAGGCGGAGATGACAAGCAACACGCAACTGAAAGGATGATGAGCAACGCGGATAAAGGACGCGCAACGCACGCGGATAAAGGAAGCTCAGCGCGCGCGGCGGGGGGCGCAACGCGCGCGGATAAAGGAAGCGCAGCGCGCGCGGGTAAAGGACGGTTTGGATGAGCCTGAGGATAAGTTGTTTTTCCGGATGGTATGTTTGCACAACAGTTTATGGATTGAGGTCTTAAGGCGGCCCAGGTGTCCCGGATGGGGCACCACATCTCTCCCCAACTTACAGACTGTCCCTAGTCTGCTCCTGAGTTTGATGCCATTGAAAAGAAAGGGAAAAAAATGATTGAAACCAAAGAATGGCCATTTTGATCTCAAGAGTGGTTGAGAAAAAATATGTTGATCCAATTAAAAATCCTAGAAGTGTCTGAGATAAAATGAAGGAGGTGTCCCAAGTGCTCACACACGTGGCATGAAGTAGAGTTTTCACAAAAAGACAAGGATCTTGCCCAGATGGTGCACAATTGGGAGGACTTACTTCTGGACCAAGTTGCCTCCACAAGAGTGAAATTTCTTGACCTGATCAGAAGAGAACCTTCTGGCCATCTGAATACCATCCAGCTCCTCCAAAAGATATGATCCACCTCTAACTTGACGGACTACTCGGTAAGGACCATTCCAGAGGTTAGAGAAAAGCTTTCCCCACTGAGTTTCCAAGGAACGATTATAAGCCAATACCAGGTCACCAGGGTTTAAAGGGTCCCTGATTTGATTTAGGTTTTTATCTTCCCAATGCTGAACTGATTTTGCTCTTGATCCCATCATCTTCTGATAAGCTTTGTTACGAATATCTTCACTCTGCTCCAGTTGCTTTGATCTGGAAACTATTAGGTCAGTAGTTGAGGAAACTGTTTCCCAAGAGATGCCCAAGAAAGACTCCATTTCAAGATCAAGAGGAAGAACAGCCCTCTGACCAAAGATGATTTCATAAGGAGAGTAACCAGTGTTTTGCTTGGTGGAAATTTGATCAGAGAAGAGGACCAAGGGGAGAAACTTTCAACAATTCTTGCCACTTTCACCCGCCAATTTGAAAAAAGCAGCCTTCAAAGGATCATGGCCTCTTTCCACCATGCCTTGTCCTTCACGATAATAGGGAGTAGTAACTCTATGTTGTCCGGGGAGCGATTGGATCATTTCAGCAAGTTTTACACCAAATTCCAAGCCACCATCCGTAGAATAAGATTGGGCCAAGCCATAACGCATTGTCCAAGTCTCATGAAGGAAAGCTGCTACTGATTCAGAGCTGATGTTCTTAAGAAACTTTGCTTCAACCCATCCAGAAAAATCATCTCTAGACACAATGAGGTACTTAGATCCACCAGCCTTAATGTGAACCACATCCATAGCAATACTCCCAACAACAGTGGACTCTCCAGTGGGGTAAAAAATTTTGGCCGGGCGCCTAAGATCATGTTTATGGCACACTTCACAACTCCTACACCATTGAGCAACGGATTTCTTCAGGGATGGCCACCAGAATTGTTTGGATATTTGTCAATAATTTTCCTTTTCCCCTTAATGACCAAGGCCTTCATGGAGATTTTCCAGGATTGAATCTTGCTTAGAAGGGATAGAGACCACAACAAGTGCACAAGGAGTTTCTCTTTTCATAAGCCTAGAACCTTGGACAAAGAAGTTGGAGGACTTCCTTTTAAGGGACCAAAATTCTTTGGCAGAGAGATCAGGGGGTCTTTGGAGAGTTGAAGGGTACTGCTCCAACTTAAGCCAGAAACCTTGCTGGAAACCAGAGTAATTTTGGGAGGAGAAGGCAAAGACAGGGCGGACCAAGGGTTCTTCCTCATCAAAATCCATTCCAACCTCTGATTCATCGTTTCCAATAGGTCGTCGAGATAAACCATCAGGCATGACAAAAGGTTTTCCAGGCCTGTTAACAATATCAAAAGAGAAAAACTGGATGAAAGCCACCCAACGAGTCATTGGAGCATTTGGGAGGCTGGGGGCGTTCATCATTTCAATAATAGATTGTGCATCGACTTGTAACTCAAAGTGTTGACCCCAAAGGACAGTCTGAAGCTTCTTCAACATTTGAGCCACACCGCAAAGTTCCAGTTTTTGGTGGGAGTACCTGGATTCCACATCTGAGAAAAGAAGATATTCATACAGAGCAGGAAAATCCAAACCATTTTCATCTTCCTGGGTAAGAACAGCCCCAACAGATTGACGCCTCGAGTCCACTTCCAGCTTGATCTTGCCGGCTCCGGGTCCATTAGTGATCTTTTTCAAAACAATGTCTTTCCCAACAATTGTTTTGAGCAACTGAAATGATTGTTTGCAGTCTTGGGTCCAAATCCATTCAGCATCCTTCCTGGTTAAGCGACGCAAGGGAATACAGATTTTGGATAATGAGGGAATGAAGATCCTGACATATGTTACAACACCTAGGAAAACTCTAACTTCCGTTGGATTTATTGGGGTAGGCCAGGAGGTGATTTTGTTGACTTTAGAGGGTGCCATCCTTCTTCCGTCCTTGCAGACTATATGACCAAAGATTTCCAAGGCAGGGAAACAGGTGGCAAGTTTTGATCCAGAGACAGTAATGCCAGATTCCTTGATTTGAAACAAAATTCTTTCCAAGACAGTAGCATACTCCCAGATAAATTGTCGGATTCCTGAGTGCCAAGGTAACAGCTCATTATCATAGTCAGAGACTTGAACTTTAATCACACCATCATCAATAAAGATACCCGCATGATCCGGGGTTTTGGCCTGGAGGATCCACATCATCTGAGCCTGATAGACTGCGACCAAGTTGGTGGCACCTTGGGCAATTGAGTCAGCTGAAATTGACCAAGGGGAGTATTTAAAGTAGTGAGGGGACAAGAAATAGGATGCAAGGATTGTTTGTCATAGCCACCCATAATGTCACCTAGACCATAGCAAGCTCTCCCAGAGAAGGATTAAAAAAATTCTTCAGTGGCAGGCGGCACGCCAGAGTCTTTAATAGTAACTTTATTAAGAGGTTGGAGATCATGAACTATTCTAAGTTTACAATTACTCTTTAGAACACAGAAAACAGGACTGGAATAGCTAGAGGTTGATTGTTTGTATAAACCGGTTCAGACTTGTTTGCGGACCAACTTGATGAATTTGTCAACTTTAGCAGCAGGGATTGGGATATTTTTCTTTTGCCAAGGGTCATGTTCAACTACAGGGATGATGTAAGGAAGACCATAGGATTCTTTCAAGAGTCCTCTCTCTTCTTCACAGAATGCAATACATTTATCCCTTAGAGACAAGATATTTTTGATCAAATTTAACTCATCAGGAAGAAGCCATCCATCTGGACCAAAATTGACCACTTTCAGATGTTCTTCAGTGACCCAACCAGAGGGAATAAATGGACCAGTGAGGGATTTGGATAGACCACAGTAAGGATTGCGGGATAGTGGAGGATGCATAAGAGGAGGGTTTAGGTTGAGAGGCATTGGTTGGTTGACTGGCTGGACCTTCTTTGCAACTGGTTTGTACTTGGTGGCAAAGGAGAGGAATCCCTGCTACCTCCAAGCATTGACCAGTGAGACCTGACTAAAAAAACTGAGGCCGTGTTCCAACATCTTCCAAGTCCGATGTTCTGCTACGTCCTTGAAAGGTGCCTTCTCCATAAAAGAGGATCCAAAAGATAACACATTGCTCACATGTGTGGAACAGGGTAGAGTTTCAAAAACAACAGTAGTAGAAGCCCCTGGTGGTGCACAATTGGGAGGACTTAGTTCTACCCCAAATTGCCTCCACCTAAGACCAGACTCCTTCATACCAAAGCTACCAAGAAAAGAATTGAGATTGAGATCTAGTTTAGAATCATTGCGGAGATTCAAAACCGGAATAGAGGATGAGTGATCAGGCTGAAAAGAAAAAGAAGATACAACAGATCCAGACAGAGAAGAAATATTTTTGGATTTTTCCAATTTTTCATGTGTTTGGTTTTTGATCTTATTTGGATGAGAAGAAAATGATGAGGAAAAAGAAAGATATGCCTCTGAGGTGGGAGTTGGTCCATGAGTTGAAGTCTGAGGCTGAGGAGAACTACAACTATCAGTAGGGCCAACTATTCTGCTAAAAAATGAGGATGAAAAGAATGAGAGTTTTCTTTCTGCTTTCCTTTCAAGACAGATTTGGGAGGAGACAGATTTGGGAGGGTGACCAGGGAAGTTTCTTTCCCAACAACCAGAATACAAAGAACAAAGGGGAACTTCAATCTTTCTGCCATCAGCATCAGGGAGGAGAATCCTCTCCCCAACTTGATCAGAAAACATCAGGGTATCACCAAAGTCCATTAAGAAAGGCCTTCCCAAGATCATGGGACCATCCAGACAAGTGATCCAGAAGTGACAGGTGCCAACAATATTTTGACCAATTCAAACAGGAATATCCTCAGCAATACCAACCAGTTCACAGGACTGATTCCCAATTCCATAGACCGCAGAGTTGAAACTGACCCTTGAGCTAAGTTTAAGCTTGCAGGCCATGGAGTCCGAAATCAAGTTGAGCTGAGAACCCAAATACACAAGGAGAGAAACCGTTTTAGTTGATTCACTAAGACAACATGGAAGAAAACCAAGAGGACAGGAATAAAGGTTGGTATCTGAAGAGGGATCTGTTCCACCAGAATCCTCTATCAGAGTACCAGAGGAGACCTTTGATTTGTCCGGACCAATCTCCACACGTCAACAAGAAACCCATTTCTTCATCCCTTCTGCCACAGATGGAGAAATTGACAGGAGTTCAGCCACAGATAGATCAGGGATTTTAAGATCAGAAATTTTCTTTAATACTCCTTCCACAGCATTAGGGTAGTCATTGGAGATGCCCCTCCCAAATCAAACTTTGGGCTGGGTGGAGGGAGGAAGATCAGGTGAATAGGTGATGGAAGAGCATCTGAGGGTTGGGCAGGTTGAAGAGGGGGAGGATCAGAGTTATCTTGGAACCTTTCCATAAGTGGTTCCCTTTCTACTTCCATGTCTTCCACATCAGAGGAAGGAGGCTCAGGTGAAGATTGGCGTTTAACGTGTTTTCGCAGAATGGAGGATGGAACAGGAGGAGACTTATGAGGTTTTGGTTCCTCATGGTATTTCCTAGCTGGATTGGATTGATAGGTGCCAGGGAAGCTGGAAAAAGTGATAGCTGGGGGATACCAAGGTTGCAGAGTTCCACAGGATGATCAAAAATCCACAGAGACCAAGGATGCCTTCTTGAGAGTTGGTGGTTGGTATGAGGCCACCACATGACGGATTGGTCAAGACAAATCAAAAGCAATCAAAGCACCGTTAGGAAGGAAAAAATTATTTCCCTTCTGCTCTACTAACTTCTCCTCCTTGTCTTTCTGGAGTTCAGGACATCTACCGGTACCATGGCCTTCCCTATGGCAATAATAACAGACTATAGTAGACTTAGGAACAGAATAAGTAGGTTTAGGAGTGGCTAAAGAGGATATTTTCTGATATATTTTATTGTCAAAAGCCTGAAGTAATTTAGTGATCTCATCTATAGTAGGTGTCTCCTGGTGAGTCTGAGGATTGGTTTTAGGTCTGCAATTGGCTTCCATCTTATTCATGATTTTGTTAGATGCTTGAAAAGAGGGGGCAAGGACTGGTTCAGTGATTTTAGGTTTTTCAAAGGTGAGAGCTGTTTGACCTTTCATCACTTTATTCACAGTATTCCTAAGAACCATGAAAGCAGGGAGCTTGAAACAATTGTCTCTTGTTGTGATCATGGATCCAGATTTCACCAATTCATCCTTAATTCTTTCCTGTACTCCTGGCGAGAAAGACTGATAAAATCGCACTCAAATTTTGTCCAACGTATCAATGTGATTGTTCCGGATAAGATAGGACTGGATAGGATCCCAAGATTTTCTGAAAGTCTGATAGTCAGAGGCTGAGGAGATACCACCATTGGAGATCCATTGAGAAACCAGGGCATCCAAGTCTTGCAAAGTAAATCTGGCTACATCTATTTTTCCCCAATAGGCCAACGTAGCCTCCTTCAGGAGCCCCCAGTTGTGATTTTTGAATCCCTCGAACAATTCAATAACCTCCATAACTTTGTCAGAAGAGATAAAAAACCGTAACTGATAAGCCATATCATATTCACTGGCACCATCCACTTCCGCAGCCATCTCATAGGAGTCCAGGAATTGTTTGACGTTGGTCCCATTGAAGCCTAAATTTTTTTCTAAGGTTTGATTTTGACCATCTTGGCCCAAACAGATAAAGAGGATCCAGCAGATTCCATGTTGAAGGGTTCCTAAGAGATCCAATCGAGCAGAGTTCCAAGGTGGCTCACAAGTGTGGCAAGAGTAGAGTTTCACAAAAAAAACAAAGATCTTGCCCAGATGGTGCACAATTGGGAGGACTTACTTCTGGACCAAGTTTCCTCCACGGATAACATCTGAAAAAAAGAACAAACAGAAAAAGAAAAGAAAAAAAATCGGATTGGATTTCGGAGTTGATTCTTCAAGCTGGGACTGTAAATCCCAAGGTTGCTGGTTTGATCCCTGCCCGGGGGACCAAATATAAGACTCCAAACGGTGCTAGGCCGTGGCAAATCTGCAGAGGGGAAAGGTTCTGTTTAGGCTGCCCTCCTGAGTATTACAAAAATATTTAAATGTAACCAAGATCAAGGTCCAGAACCTGGTAAATGAGGAATCAAGGAGTAGAGGATAAAGATGATAAAAGTTTGGTAGTGATGGAACAGCACTATCTGAGACAAGATTATGCAGGGAAAAAACTTGAACAAAAGAAGTCAAAGTCTTCTTAGGGTTCAAAGAACAAAAGCTGCTGTATGTAAACAACGCCCACAAGCTAATAACTCTGGTTGTCGGCAGAAGATTGGGGATGATCAACTCAAACCCAAGCAACCTCCAGGTTCTCAATGAACCTGCCCAACTCTCCGCAATCAAGGGCTTGAAGGGTACCAGATAACTGAGGGTGGCTTTACAAGAAAAAGCACAATGTTTAAGAAACTCTAAAACAAACAGTAACTGATTTGAAGCAAGGATAACCTCAACACTTCTCAAGGGACTCAAGATTAGGCTGGCAGAATGCAACTCCAAAGAAGCTAAGGGGAGGTATAACACTCCAGGTCTTAAGCTTAATAAGACCTCTTCAATCAATTGTGATTGGCTCCAGAAAGGTGATCAGGGATCAGGACCACTATGGTCAGAGAAAGGGATCAAGGATTGGTATAAAACACTCAAAAAATTCCAACAGACAGAACTTTTCTTCAACCAGCAAGGCTATTGGTTGGTGATAACAATCAAGGATCAAGGGTTTGAGTATAGAGGCTCAAGGATAAAGGGTGTGATGATTTCATGCTGGATGATTCCATGCTCCAATGATTTTCTGCTCTGATGATTTTTCAAAAAGGCAGGGGAGAGCCCCTCCTTATATGGGCAGGAGGCCCTGTTAGACTATGTAAAACGGATTCTAAAAATAGAGCAGAAAAGGGAAGACAACCATGTGGTCACTCGCGTCCATCTGTGGATGGGCGCGCACAAAAATACCAGAGTCACCCACCCCTCGTCTGAAAGGCAGACGGGGTGGGAAAGAGAAATGAACCAAACCACCGCGGATGTCCGCGGGGGGTAGTTGGCACTCTTCACCCCTTCCGAAGGGGGAAGCGGGTGGGAGAGCCCCAGGAAAGGTGACAGATGAAGTCCATGAGAGCGCGGATGGGCGGATAGGAGATTGGCTTGAGACGGTTGAGTGAATCCTGACGGCCTTGAGATTCACAACCGATAGATCAAGTGAGATGGGAGATTTGATGGATCAAGTGAGATGGGAGATTTGATGGATCCAAGGATTTGCCAAATGCTTGAGGGGTGCGGTTGGGATGGATTTGTTGAATCATGGATGAGCGCTGCGCAACGCTAGCAATGAGGAGATTGGGATGCGCAACAACAAAGATGAGGACGCGCAACAACAAAGATGAGGACGCGCAACAACAAAGATGAGGAGGCGCTATGACGACGGCGGAGATGACGAGCAACACGCAACGGAAAGGATGATGAGCAATGCGGATAAAGGACGCGCAACGCGTACGGATAAAGGTAGCGCAGCGCGCGCGGGCAAAGGACGGTTCGGATGAGCCTGAGGATAAGTTGTTTGGCCGGATGGTACGTTTGCCCAACAGTTTATGGATTGAGGTCTTATGGCTGCCCGGGTGTCCCGGATGGGGCACCACACCGGCGCCGCCACCTCCTTGGGCAAGGAGGTGGTCAGGCCCCCCCTGTGCTGACTGACCACGCTGTTGCGGTCAGTTGCTGGCTGGTTCAACGCAGCCAGCTTGCCCCCATCCCCCTTGCAACGGCAAGCAAGGGGAGGGGGAGCAAGCCGGGGCCGGGAGCCCTGGCTCCATGGCGCTGGTTGTTGAGGTTAAACCTGCTAACATGATGTATCACCACAGTACGGAGGCTGTGCAGTTGAACCTAGACCAGTAATACCAAACAACCCTGGCAGCCACAAGCGTCTGTAGCCTAGTTGGTAAAGGCAGCACTCTAGTATGTGTCTCAGTCTATCTGAGGTCGTGGGTTTGACTCCCACCAGACACATCTTCATTTTCACAGTCTCAACAGGTTATGAGCCCAGAGGTTACCTGAGCGTATACTTGCTTACATAAGAGACTTGAATAAGATGTGAATGCTTCCTGTAAGACCATAATCCCCTGTAAGCCTACCCCATGATCACGGGTTCAATCCCCGCACTGATCACTCTTTCACCTGGGTATTGCCGTACCCATTTCTACATCACGTAGCAAGGGGGGGTGTTGAGGTTAAACCTGCTAACATGATGTATCACCACAGTATGGAGGCTGTGCAGTTGAACCTAGACCAGTAATACCAAACAACCCTGGCAGCCACAAGCGTCTGTAGCCTAGTTGGTAAAGGCAGCACTCTAGTATGTGTCTCAGTCTATGTGAGGTTGTGGGTTCAACTCCCACCAGACACATCTTCATTTTCACAGTCTCAAAACTGGTTGCCTAGCGCGAACAGCTGGGCCCGCGCAGCATCTCCCCGCGCGGGATCCCTCGGCCCCCCAACAGCCCTGCGGTGGGCCGTCAGGCCCCGCATGGGCCACACCGAGGAACACAGGGGGCCCCAAACGGGTCGCAACGCAGGCAGCCGCCCCGAGTGGGCCGCAACACAGGCGGCGGCCCCTAGCGGGCCCCCACAGGGGCGGCGGCCCCAATGGGCCACCCCAAGCCCAAATTTTGAGAATTCCATCATTTGGCGGGCCAGCCCGTCTGGCCAAGTATGTCCATAATAAAGCTTGGGCCCTTTTATTCCAAAATAAGCCCATCTGGCTTGGGTGGCCCATCCACCCTGGGGGGCCCATGAGGGCCTGTGTCCCAAAAGACCATAAAAACGTGTTTTGGCGCCCAATACCCAAAACCAATAACACCCACATAGGCCCATGTGGCCCACGTGATGTTCAATGGGCCGTGGAGGCCCATTTTTGCATCCCATTTGGATGACACACTCCTATGCACATTACCTGAGTGCATCCACATTTTAACACACCCCCTTAATCCGAAAGGGATGCCATACGCATACTAGACACAAAACCTTCATGTTTGTTCCTATCTAACGCCTTAGTTAAGATATCCGCAATCATTTCCCCCATAGGCATGTAACGTAACACTATCTTTTTGCAGTTAACTGGATCACGTATATAGTTATAATGAACATCAATATGTTTTTTTCTAGAATGGAAAACTTGATTTTCTGCCAATTAAATGGCACTCTGGTTATCAGAATACAACAACGCAAACTCTTGTGGTTTATGAGTATCCTCCAAGACCTGTCTCAACCATTTTGCTTCCTGTGAAGCTGACAATTACGCTCTTTACTCTGCTTCTGTTGACAAAAGACTTATTGCTGACACCTTTTTAGACATCCAAGACACTAGATTCTTTCCTAAGAAGAATAAAAAACCACTCGTTGATTCCCTAGTGTTACCCTCTGCCCAACCTGCATCAGAATAACCAACCAAGTCAAAGTTTGATGAATTTGAAAACTGCAGTCCCAGACTGCTTGTTCCTTTAAGATACCTCATAACTTTCTTAAACACTGACCAATGCCTCATGCATGGTTTCTCTAAGTGTTGTGACAAAATCCCAATTGCATAAGCAATATCTGGCCTTGTACACTGCCCCAAAGAATTCAAAGATCCAATAGCTGATCTATAATCATTCCTGGATTGAACAAACTGTAGATGCTCTTCATCTGTAGAATTTTCTAACCAAATGTTAGACTGCATTGGAGTAACAAACTCCTTTGCATCTTCTAAGCCATACTGCTTAAGTAGATCTGACACATAATGGTTCTGATCTGACCTGATCCCATTCTTGCTCTTACTAACTTCTATTCCCAGCACCTGCTGTGCCAGACCAAGATCTTTTCTCTTGAACTCCTTTTCTGAGTGTCTCCATGACTCTCTCCTTACAATTCCCTATAATGATAATGTCATCAACCCATACAAACAAAATTGCATCCTTTCTCACAAAGAGACAAGGTTCAGCCAAACTTTTTTTGAAACCAATCTCTATCAGTTTCATGCTCATAGTATTATACCATGAACTAGCTGCTTGCTTCAATCCATACAGGGATCTAAAAAGCTTGAGGACAGACTGCCCTTGATCTGCTGAGCGGAAACTTCTCACACAGATTTTCTTCATAGTTTCTGGCTTGGTCTCGAACAGCCATTCCTTGAAACCATCAGGAATTGACATATAAACAGTCTCTTCCTCTCCAAGTTTTGCATTCAAGTATGCAGTCACAAAATCAGCCTGTCTGATTTCTTCACCCAACTCCACTGCCAAAGAAATGATGTACCTGAAGGTGGACAGACTTCCAGTTGGCAAGAAAGTCTCCTGGTAATCAATAACCTCTCTCTGTTTGAAGCCCTGTGCAACGCATCTAGCCTTGAACCTCTTCAAAACTCCATTAGTATCAAACTTCTTTTTTAACACTAACATAGACCCAACAATGGTCTTTCCTTTTGGAACTGAATCCCACTTAACCACTTCAAACACACTATAATTCTCTAGAGAATCAAATTCCTCAAAAATAGCTGTCTTCCAATTGGCTCTCTCATCAGAATTCATAGCTTGTCCAAAGCTATTTGGGTGAACTCTATTACCCATTTCTGAACTCAACTGTAGAATCTCATTAAGCATACACTGTTCCTGAAGTGTATCTTCCTCATATTCCGCAGAAGCATAATGGGACTTCCATTCCCCATACCTATCAACAGGCATTCTCATCCTGCCACTCCTTCTAACTGGAGGTGGAGGCTCATCAGGTTCTGATTCTACAGACTCCCCTGAAGTGGGTACTAAACCCTCCTGTGGCACGTCTGCCACCTCAATATGATCACTAATGATATTCTCTCCAGCCTCTGCTGGGGAAATAGGCTCCAATGCTATTTCCTGCTGTGATTCCTGAACAACACTAGGTTCACCCCTTTTGAGTGGAAAGGTACTTTCTTCAAATTTTACATCCCTACTATGGATAACCTTTCTTGTCCCTTGACAATAAATCCTGTATTACTTACTTATTAAGTCATAGCCCACAAGTGCCCCTTTTCTAGCTCTAGGATCTAACTTTCCAACCATCTCATTATGGTGGACACTATAATACACCAAGAAACCAATTGTCCTTAGGTGTGATGTTTTGGGGTACAACTTCCAAAACTGATAATGAGGACACTTCCCATCAACACTTACAATATTGTGCAACAGACACACTGTGCACACCAACTCAGCCCATAAAAACTTTGGTAGACAAGATTGAGCCATAATAGTTCTGACTTTGTCCAACAAAGTTCCAGTCATCCTCTCAACTATCCCATTGTTTTGTGGAGTACTAGCAGTAGTAACTATATGAGTGATACCATAATCATTCAATAGTTTCTCAAAATATTTACTCACAAACTCACCCCCTCCATCATTAATAACCCTCTTGATCTCCCTCATCAAACCATTCTTTTTCCAGACTTTGAAGATTACTGAAACCTCCTCTGTGGTTTGATCCTTTGATCTTATTGGTTTTACCCAAACAAAATTAGTTGCTGTATCAACCAAATTGATGAAGTATCTTTCCCCTCCAAGAGACACTGGTGAAAATGGCCCTGCCAAATCAATGGAGAATCCCCTCTAGGAACTTCTGTTTGGTCTCTACTCTTTGGGAACACATTCCTGGTCTTGGCCCCTAAGGTAAAACTCTCACAGTTGCTGTCCTTTACCTTATGGCCACTTCTATTGTGAGCAACAGTGCTCAGAGCTGAAATCTTGAACAAGTCAGCACAGAGCAACTTATTCCAAACTTGTCAACCCAAGGCAGTTTGCCCATTCAAATCAATAACAAAATTATCTTATTTAAGATAACAAATCTGGAAACCCTTTTTCCAGAGCACTCCAAGAGACACAAGGTTATAAGGCAAATCTGGTACATAGAACACTTTCTCAAAAATTATTTTGAAACCCATGTGATTTTCAAGAATAACTTTTCCAATCCCCTTAATCTTGATTGCTCTTCCTTTTTGGCCAATATTTACAACACCATCAAAATCTCTAAGATTTGAAAACAAATTTGGCTCAAAAAACATGTGGTCTGTACAACCAGAATCAATCAAAACAAGAACATCCTCCTTCAACAATCCTCCTGTAAGGAATGAAGAATTATCAGCCACTGATAAGTACTCATTTTCAAGATTAAGATTACACACTTCATAATCAATCAAGTCCATCTCTTGATCCTATTTGATTTTAGCCTTCTTGTTGGGGACTTGTTCCACAACAGCTTGTTCCATTGGAACATCCACTGCCACCATAGCAACATTTTCCATGATAAGGTTGACCTCTTTGTATTCCTTTTCACTTTCCTTGGATTTCTTCCTCTTCTTGGCCTCCTTGCAATCCTTTGCATAGTGCCCCTTCTTCTGAAAATTATAACACAAAAACTTTGACAAATCCTTTTTGGCCTTTGGCTTCTTCCCAGATTTTCCTGTCTTTCCCACCAGAGCAGTTCCTGTGCTCTCCTTCATCTTGAATTGAAGATCATCCTTTTCAATCCTTCTAAGCACATCCTCTTCTCCTGGAAGGGGATCCAACTGAGATATGATCCTGACCAAGGAATCATATTCTTTTGGCATCTTTTGAAGAATTAAGAGTGAGAAAAACACTCAGGATCCATGTTCAGCCCAGATGACTTGAACTTAGCAATACTAGATCTAGCTTCCCCCACAAATTGTTTACAGTTGCCAAATTTCAACTTAAACAATCTCTTGAAAGCAATCCCCTTTTGATGAACAGAGTCATCAGCATACTTTGCCTTGAGCATTTTCCATAAAACACTCCCCTTCCTCTTCTGTTCCTCCAACAGAGTATCAGCAACCCATGTTACATGATGCTCATCCAAGTGTCTAAGAATAAGATGATAACCCTTCTTCTCCACCTCTTAACTGATCAAAGTATCATCTCCTTTCATAATATACCCACAACAGATGTTATCCAACTATTATAGTTCTGACTATTCAAAACTATCTTGGTGGAGCTGGACTCTGGGATATAAGAAATCTTCTTGGAAAATTTGAGGTCCTTGAGGTTGTCAAAAGTAAGGTATAAGGGTCTATCTTGCTTGGAAATAATGACGATGATGGTATTGATAATGTGTTAGAATTATGGCCAGCAATTAGCTTAGGCAAATGAGCAGTATTTAAAGCAAAAGAAATTCCGGACACTGGGTGTCAATATTGTCTAATGGGGCTCTCACAATGGGGCAATATCTTGGATGAATTTGATTGGAATGATGAATGAATAGATGGAAAACAGAAGGGAGGAGGGCTCCTTAAGTACAAAATATTGGCCTCTTGTGAGCCCATGTTACAAGAAGCCAAAAGGCAAATTTTCCGCCCCAAAAGAGCTATACAGGCTCTGCTGGCCTTGTTACTTGGTTTGGACTACATCAGCCCACATGGCATCAGTCCCTGTACCCTTAAAACCAGCCTATTATGGTTATTTCTGGTGTTTCCACCTCAATGGGGCTGAACCATCCCCTTAAATTTTCAATCCCCTTGGCTGGTTGTCCTTTAAAACCAGCCATTATGACCTTTATTTCCTTTTTTACGGGCTGGTTGCCTCATGAAGCCAGCCCCTGACCCCTCAAATGTGCCAGGTGGGACCCAGGGCACACCTGGGTCCGGTCTCAGACTCACATGGGGGGGGTGTGATCAGCAGACATGCTGTCCCCCCCCTCTTTCTCTCAAATTCCTGGTGGGGGCGGTCAAATCCCTTCACCAGGGGCCCTGGGGGTTGATACCCCCAGGGCATCGTCAAGTAAGTTGGCCTGGGAGGGGATCAGGTCCTCCAAGGCCCATTGTCAGCCTGCTACTTAGCACAGAGCAACTTGACAAAGCAACAACAATAATAATATTAACAAAAATAAAAAGACAAATAAATAAATAAATAAATAAAATCATTATAAAATGAAGGAGTAGGAAATATATAAATATTATTGCAGAAATGGATTTCCCACCCAAAACAAGGTAGGGTCACTCACTGACCCCACCCTTGAATTCTTACTCCTTATATTTTTTAAATAATTTCATAGAAAATGGTAAATGACCATGGCACTAGTATGGCACCTTTTGGCCATTTTAATATTTCACATGATATGTCATGTATAGGTTTCACACCTAAATTTCAGTCGAAATCCAGGTGTTGTGTGTAGTTTAGGAGTTACACGGGGAATTGTGTTTTTTCACAATTCCCGCACGCAGCCCCGCGTCCCTACAGCGCTGGTCTCCCACGTACGCAAACTCCCGCACGCAGCCCCGCGTCCCTACAGCGCTGGACTCCCGCCTACGCCAACTCCTGCACGCAGCCCCGCGTCCCTACAGCGCTGGAATCCCGCGTAGGCCAACTCCTGCACGCAGCCCTGCCTCCCTACAGCGCTGGACTCCCGCGCTACTGAACTCCCGCGCAGGTAATCCCGTGAGCTAGTCACGCGCGCAGCGGATCAGTCCCCCGCGCGCATCTGAGCAGCGGATCAGTCCCTGCGCGCATCTGAATGGACTGATCCCCGCGCCTCCTGCCGTGATCAGTCTGACAGCCAGGTACCACTCAGAGGAGCTAAAATATAGTAGGATCTACACTACATATGTAAAGCTACCACACAAGCATAGATTATAGTTTAAAAACCTTAAAAATCAATTCAAATTAGTTATTAACTAATTTTTAGTGTTTTTTTATTTATTAAACAAAGACCCAGACTCACCAGGACATGAGTTGATCAGAACCTTCAAAGACCACAAAACTACATAAGGAGTGGTCGTAAAAATTATTAAAAATTACATAAAGGATCAGCAGATAATGGAGGATCAATAAAAATCCACTTCTGCTCACTTTGGACCAGTACTTAAAGTAAAAATTGAGGATCAGTGCAGGATCAGCAAAATGACTAATCTATTGATTAACAGATCCTGCAGCTAAAAAGTAGCTGTTCCTTGACAGATCTAAGGCCAGCAGGCTAACAGCACCTTGAGGACGTGCCCATCTTGCCCTGACTGCCCCCCTAGCATCATTTCATGGCTAGTAACCCTTCTAGAGGCCCTCAAGCACCCAAAAAATAATATTTAAACAGGCTCTTTTTGCCCTTCTGTTCCCAATCAGTCATCAGTTATCAGAAATATTATTATTATCAATAAGAAATTGTGTCATTTTTAGTCAAGTGCTTATCAAGAAGAAAGCAAGTGATTTATGATCTAGTCTGAAGTATTATTATTATTATTTTCTAAATAACTATCAACAACCAGAAGTTTGAACCAGCCACCAACCCCATCTGTTCTGAAGCTTCTTACCTGAATCTTTACAGGATTTCTGTGGATTACTTCCCAAGTAAGTTCTTCCCTTCCTGCTCTGGGTTTGTGTGCTATTTTGCCCGCCCAGATTAGTGGATAAGGCCTTAGAAGGCACCCATCTTCATTCCAACGTTATAAAATGCCTAAGGAGGCCCCTTGAGGAGAGGTTTCCAAGTCTGTAAAGACCCCCAGTAGTATATTACTGTGGCCCCTCTTTTTATATTATATTTAAAATATTTATAACCAAACCAATTAAACCTTGCACTTGCTCTTACCATACTATTATTTGAGCTGTAAAGTGTTTATTCTTTGGAATATTATTGCTCCAAATTCTTTTATCACTATCTGTAACTAAAGGACTGCAAGGTTCCTGGTATCAGAGAGCTGACACCCATTGCTCCTCCCCCTTGGTAAAGGGGGGGGGAGAGCGCCCCTAATTAGTCCCTACAACAGCTCAATGCTGGAGGGGTGATGAACTCCCCCCCACCTGCTGGTCGCTCAGCTTGCGGCCGGCGCAGCCCCTCCTTGGGCAAGGGGGTGGTCAGGTCCCCCCTGCCCTGACAAACTGCGCTGTCGCGGTTGGTCCCTGGCTGGTTAAACCCAGCCAGCTCGCCCCCATCCCCCTTGCAACAGCAAGCGAGGGGAGGGGGAGCAAGCCAGGGCCGCAAGCCCCGGCTCCGTGGCGCTGGTTGCCTAGCGGGAACAGCCGGGCCCGCGCAGCATCCCACCGTGTGGGATCCCTCGGCTGCAGGACAGCCTTGCGGCGGGCCGTTGGGCCCCGCGTGGGCCGCACCGAGGAACACATGGGGCCCCAAACAGGCCGCAACCGGGGCAGCGGCCCCTAGCAGGCCCCAAAAGGGGGGGCGGCCCCAATGGGCCACCCCAAGCCCGAATCGTGATAATTACATACTTTGGCGGGCCAGCCCGTCTGGCCATGTATGTCCATAATAAAGCTTGGGCCCTTTTATGCCCAAATAAGCCCATCTGGCTTGGGTGGCCCATCCACCCTGGCGGGCCCATGAGGGCCCGTGTCCCAAAAGACCATAAAAACGTGTTTTGGTGCCCAAATACCCAAAACCAATAACACCCACAGAGGCCCACGTGGCCCACGTTATGTCCAATAGGCCGTGGAGGCCCATTTTTCCATCCCATTTGGATTACACACTCCTATGCACATTACCTGAGTGCATTCGCATTTTAACAGATACTTTATTTGAATAAAACCATTTATTTTCAGGTGAATCTGACAGGTCTGATGGGAAATAAGGATATTTTTATGGATTTTTAATTGTGGGTTTGAAGTGGTGGATTTGGCTTGAAAACCACTATTAAAAAATGGCAGGTTTGCTTAACTCTGATATGCCCTAATTTGAAATTTTTTCTGTGGTAAAGACATGTCCTCTCATGGCTTAATTTTCATAAATCAATTTTTGATTGAGTGACACTTTGTTCTGTAACCAGGGCTGGTAGTCAACAAATCTGCAGTTGTTGATTGCATGACTTTGTGACTAGCCCAATTCCCACTCAATTCATTTCTTTCTTTTCTTCCAAAATGGATTCCCTTCTGCTCAGGCCAGAACTATTTCAATGCATTTTTCTATTTTTATAAATTTCACCTACCCTTGCTTGTCTACATTGCAAAAAGAAGCCTGCCTCTTGCCTTGGTTTCAACATTCTCCCTCAAAAAATAAAATAACCTGCCCTTATGTGCAGACCAGGGATGGTGATCAACACATCTAAGTGAGGATATAGACTTTTTTTCTTTGTTCTTTTGTTCTTTTTCCTTTCTTTACTCCCTTGGTATTTGGTGATCTTCCATTTCAAATATTCTTCCTTTTTTGAAATTTGAACAAACAATTTTGGCTTGGCTTTCTGTATTTTCCCTGATAAAAAGTAGAAGTATAAAAAATAAAATTACACCAACATAGGCTATTGAATAAGAAACCAACAGAAAAGAAGCCATCAATGGCTCATTTATATAAGGAAAGATTTGTACATTTATAGGAGCATGGTGTGTTAGTATTATCCTAAATACATGTTTATGCATTTTATTTTGGGCTGTGAATAAGAGGACTTACCCAGTTTTTGACCAATTAATGAAAATTCCATTCTGGAAACAACCAGCCTCTTCTGGAATTTTTGAATTTCACTTTAAAGGAATTCCCAAACACCAACTGAAGGAGTTTTTGGATGATATGTGGACTGCTTGTGAAGCAACAGATTTGCTCATATCTATCTTTGCCTTGAAAATCTATTATGAACTAATTACCCAGAAGTTCAGAAAATGCTCATCTCTAGTCACAATATTTCATCACCTGCTGAAAGTTAATGATGAGATACAGCATCACATAACCCTGAGATATCAATGGGATACAGAAATGCCACCTGCATACAGGTGGCATCCCTTTTTCTGTGGTGAATGCTCTACCCAATCACACTAGCAGTCCTGCCCATGAACAAGAAGAAAATGCCATCTTTCCCATACTCAGTAAATTGTGCTTGATATTGAAGCTCAAATGATAGCAATACATATCTGCAAATTGGACAAATAATTGTTTAATTATATCAGGGAAACTTACAAAACCTGATATAAAGAAGCTAATTTCTATCATGGAAAGCAATAAATCTCCAGCTGAACTTTTAAACAGCTTATCTGAACATTTTTTTAAAACCTACAAATATGGAAGATCTCCCCTATGGGATGGTTCATTATACTACAGACACCAACACTCTAGTGTCTTGTTCTCAACTAATGAAGAAAATATCAAGCATATTTTAGCTGAATGTCACAACAACTGCTCCTCTTTTCACCTATTTTCTGTTAGGAATCTAGAGAAAGTTAAGCAAAAAGCTTGATTAACTGGAGAAAAATGACTATTAAATATGTTTCCAGCTATGAAAAAACCTTTGGCCTTCTGCAAAAGATTTCTGAGACCAAAGAATAGATTGGAGATCATCAGAATGTATTTGGTAACTGGACTACCTCCAGGAGGAGCTTACTCTTACAACTCAGTCCTAGTCATAGTGGAAAGATTCACCAAGAAATCCAAATTCTTACATAGCCACAAGGAGGATACAGCCATGCAAGTAGCACTGCTTTTCTGGAACAGACTCATTGAAGATATCTGGGTCCCAAAGATTATTAAAAGAGACAGAGACCCCAAGCTCACCTCTGAATTCCAGAGAAACCCTCCTGATATGCTAGGAACTCTCTTAGCCTTCTTCACAGATTATCATCCTCAAACTGATGGGTTAGCTGAGAGAATGATCAAAAATCTAGAAAAAATCCTCAGGAGATTCTTCTGCTTTGAACTAGAATATAAGAAAACCACAAGATACTTCCATAACTGGGTCAGCCTCTTAGCTGCCCAGGAAATGGCTTACCACAGCGTCAAACACTCAACCACAAAAGAAGTATCCTATTTAATGGAGATAGGATGGATAGCTAAGTTTCCAAACGACAACCTCACCCAAAACATGGCCAACATGAATCCTACCTCAATGCAATTCAAGGAAATAATAGATATAGCCAAGAGAAATGCTGCAAAATGTCTTCAAGATGCTATTTAGTACAACCAAAAGAGATGGGAGAAAACTCATAAAGAGCCTGACTTCCAAGTTGGAGATCAAGTCTTAATCCCAAAAACTAATTTCAAAAATTTGACAGGTAGCAAAAAACTGAGACCTGCCTTTGTGGGACCATTAAACATCAAGAAGCTTCATGGAAAGAATGCTTTAGATGTGAGCCTAAGTCATAAAACTTCCAGGAAAAATCCAGTATTCCCCATAAGCCTGATCAAGCACTTCCACCCCAGAGAAGGAGAGAAAATGCCTTTACCATAAATAATTGTGGAAGCTGAACCTGAGAAAGTAAAAGGAAAATTAATAAAGATCCTTAAAGACCAGAAAGAAAGGATAAATGGAAAATAAATCAGAATTTACCTAGTCAGATACAAAGGAGAGTCAGCTGATAAAGATGAATGGCTAACAGAGAACAAAATTCCAGATGTACCTATACACTTGAACAATTATAGAGCTAATAAAATACACTAGAAAGCCCAAATTTTTTTTCAGATATAGACATATTGTGGGTGGGGGAATTTCAGCTTGCTAGTTATACAGAGCAAACTGTCAAAGTAGAATAAAAAATAAATAAATTATAAATTACAAAAGTAGTTTAAAATATCAACCTATTATTACAGATTTGGATTCCTTACCCAAAATAAGCTAGTTTTAATCAATGAAACCAACCTTGAAAACCAATTGCTTATATTTTTGAACAAATTTACAAGAAAATGTCCCAAAACCACAACAACATAACAACTGATTTTTTGGGCAATTTAATATTTCACATTTATTTTCATGTGTAGTTTTCACAACTAAAATTAACTCAAGTTACCCCTGGTTTTGTGTTATTTCAGCGTGATACTTAACACAGAGAATACTGTCAAAGTAGACAAAATAAAAAAAATAACAAAATAATGAATTGAAATAAAAAAACAGGAAATCAATAAATATTATCTCAGAGATGGATTTCCCACCCAAAACTAGGTAGTGTCAATGCCTGAACCCACCCTTGAATTATTAATCCTTCATATTTTAATTAATTAAACAAATATGTACCAAAAAGTCACAGCATCACTATGGATTTTTTTGACCAATTGGATATTTCACAAAATTTTCATGTATAGGTTTTAAACCAAAAAATTTAGTCAAAGATGAGGTGTTGTGTATATTTTAGGAGTTACCACAGAAATTTGTTTTGTCACACTTCCTGCACATCTTCTTTTTCCTGTAGGCAGTACTACAGCACGTCCACGCGTACAGAATTCCTGCACGCAGTGGATCCTGCAACGCAAGCAGCAGATCCTACCCTGCGTGCAGATGAATTGACTGATCCCTGCATGAGGATCCCTTGTGGCCAACCTGACAGAAGGTACCTCCACTAATAGCTACAGTGTGAAAGGATAAACCATGTATATTTAATACTAGGAAATATGCATGGTGAAAGGTCTAAAAACATAAAAAATTAAGTAAAATTGTTATAAAATAACCTTTAAAAGTTTTTCAAATTAAGAAAAAAAGATTGAGGACCACCATGAAAAAAAATGATCCTGATGTTTAATGGTCACCAAACATATCAAGAAGTGAAGCTAAAATTTATTGAAATTTTCTTTTTGATCAGAACATGATGGAAAATCAATAAATATCCAAATCTCATCACTTTAGTCCAATATTGAAAGTACAAATTAAAGATAAGCGCAGAATGATCAAAATGACAAATTAACATTGACAGATGCTGCAGCTAAAAATACGCAGAAATCCAGCAGATCTGAGATCAGCTCATTGACAGAACCTTGAGGACGTGAAACCCTGCCCTGGCTGGCTGCTGGCCTTAGCCCTTGAGCCTTAACCTGTCTAAACGCCCTGAGGAGGCTCTTTTTAACCCCAAAAATGTATTGTTAAAGACCTTGTTTGGCCTATTGTTCACCAGTTTAGCAGGAATTTGATCATCATCAATCAGAAACAGTGTCATTCTTGATTAAGTTCTTATAAAGAGATAAGCAAGTGATTTATGAATTTAGTCTCAATAATCAGTGTTACTTCCAAAAACCCATCATCCTGATTCATTACATTTTATTCAAGAAATGTACCCCACTTTCTGTGAAACCCTTGACCTGAATCGGTGGAGGCTTTCTGTGAATTATTTCTAAAAAGTGGGTTTTTTCCTTCCAGCCTTTGCCTGAGTGCTGTTTGCCTGGCCATACTAGATGGATAAGTACTTAAATGGCTCCCACCATTATTCCAAGGTTCTTAAACTTCCAAAGGAGTAATCTTGAAGAGAGGTTGCTCGTCTGAAAAGATCCCCAGTATTAAAATACTGTGGCCCCCTTTTCATAGCATATTGAGAACCATTTAAAAAATCCATTTAAAACTTGAACTAGCTCTTTATTTATTTTTTATTTGAGCTTTTTACGTGTTTATTTTGGGAATATTATTATTCCATTATTCTATCACTCTCTGTAGCTAAAGGACTGAAAGGTTCCTGGTATCAGAGAGCTGAAATTTTCTTTCACTATTTTGGGGCACAGCCCTGAATCCATAAGAAAAAATTTGCCTGCACCTGACACTTAAAAATCAGGCAACTTTGGGAAAACCACATGCAATATGCCTCTGGTGGGAGATTCCTGATTCCTTCCTGCAGCTGTCAAGCATGTGCGTTTCAAATCTGCCTACAAAACTTTGGATAACTAGGTACCGCAGGACAATGCTAAAAAGTCTATGCATTAATCATGAATATTTGATAATGTGACTGACAGATAGAGGGTGATTTGAAACCTCTAAAAATTTAATAAAACATATAAAAATCAAATTATAAAATAGAGAAATTAAGGAAAACAATAATAAAGGTTTTCACAAGAACAAAATTATCAAATCCTTCTGAACAGCAAAACATATCAAATAGCTACCTTAAAAATAGTTGAAAATTACCAAAATGATCAGAACATGAAAAAGTATCTAAACATACCCACATCTGACCACTTTAATAAAATTATTGGTCAGCTTGCTACTATCACAGATCAACCTGCAAAAGTAATAAATTGAAGGAAAAAAGAATGAGTAAGAAATTATGAAATATTACCAAAGATTTCAACTTGCCATTTGAATTAACTTAGGCTCACCCACTAAACCTACCTTGATTTCTCACTCCTTACATTTTTAAAAATAATTATTAAAAATGGTTCCCAAAAGCACGGCCCTAGAATCCATTCTTTTGGTCATTTTAATGTTTCACACAGATGGCCATGTGTGAGTTTCACAAAGCAAAATCAGTCAGAATTGATGAATCATGTTTAATTTAGGAGTTATGTGTGGAAATGTAGTTTGTCACAATTCCCGCATGCAGCCATGGGACTATGCAACAGCTGTCACGGCCTTGACTGTCAAATGTCAAAATAAGCTATTGCAGTGTCAAGGTAAAGCTCACACATGATACTACCCAGAAGGAGTGGTGAAGCATATGTAATAAATGTCTCCGCAGGTAAAGAATAATCAGAAAATACATTAAAATAATAATTCTACCTAAAAAGGTACATTTTTACATATTCTATGAAATATCTTAATAAATTCTAGAAATTTTGTTAATAGATAATAACATATGGAAGGGTTTCACAAACTATCTTAAAATAACACATATGAGAATATCAGGGTACAAAAACTGCCATGACATCCCAGGGAAACCATATATGTAAAAATATTGGATACTCTCCCAGAGGAAATAATTCTATTATTTATTCCAAATAGAACCCATAGTTTTCAAAAACTAAAATCAAAAGCATCACAGAGCTTTCATTCCCACTTACTGTTACATAACAGATATCATTATGAAACCAAAATAATTGTAGAAAGTATATCTACAAGTTTATTATAACATATCTGTGAATATCCCAAAAGAATAATTACTAAAAAGAGATCATCTAAATCATTGAGGTATTTTCAAAATTTAATCACTCAATTAAAATATATTATAATCCCCATCACCTGTAGAATTGAAGTCTACCTGTGCAATAGCACCAAAGATACATATTAAACCACCACTGGTTGCCCTGCTCACCGTAGCAACCATCTGCTTTGGACTCTATAGTCCTCAGAGGGACAGGAGGGAGACCCAAAAGTATATAAAGAAAGCACTTTTTTAAGGTCATTAATACTCCAGACCCAGTTGCATATAAATCTAGAAACCGTGCCAAAGTGATAAAATACTCATAAAAGATAAGTAAGTGATTTATGGCTTTAGTGTTATTGATTTTTGTCAATCCAAACCCTTATAAAAACCAATTCATGCTTCTGAAAGTCTTCTAAACCCCAGAAACAAGCTTTTACCCTCCACTAAACGTTGATAAAGGTAGCTAAGGAATACAATAATATACCAGTGAGTTATTTATTTATTTTTCTGATGTGGAAGCTCTGCTACAAGGCCCTTTCACTCCACTATATATTATATATATATGTTATCTTTGGGAAATAATTCCTAAAATAATTATTGAAGGCTCTGAAGTAACAAGGTGTATGAATTTTCCAGGAATTTAACCTCTATTGCTACACTGGGCTGTGGTTAAACCTGCAAAAAACAAGACAAAAAATAGTTATAAAATCAGTTAATTACTTATTACAAAAGTAAAACTTTTGAAAGGCAATAAAACTTGAATAATAATGGAGTATTATGAGTAAAAGGCCACACCATGATCTCTACAAAGAGATAACAGACCTGACTTCAACCAAATAAATCCTAAAGGAGCTTTGTTTACAAGTTAAACTCACACCCTTCAAAGTAACAATAAATGTTACAACTCCAAAAGGACTTTCCACACAAACTTGGAGCTGAGAAGTTGATTATTTGATGATTTTTAACTAACTTTTAGGGCCCCAGTCATTTTTCTTCTGGAGATTAAGGTGAGTGGGCTTGCTAACTCTTGCTGTATACTGGATCAATAATAAAGAATAAATAACTGAGGAAGGGGCTATGTCATACTGACACCAAACTCAGTCTAACCTCAGTCTAACCCTCAGGCCTGATCTACTTTCTCAGAGACTTCAACCTCAGGGCTCAGGAGACTTACATCAATATGTCTCCAGTAACTATATACCTCAGGATCTTCATGCAGTACATATCTACATATAGTCTAACCTCATACTATACACAGATAGACTCCATAGGCTTGCACATACTCAATCTCCCAGGCTCTACTCTACCTCTCTGTCTAACCTATACCTCTTTGGGTTATCTCTCTGTCTAACCCATACCTCTTTGGGTTATCTCTCTGTCTAACCCATACCTCCTCTGTGTGGTTTATCCTTTGGGAATCTTTATGTACATCCTCATGCAGATTGTATTACATACTCTATCTACTTAGTACATAGTGTCATGACCCCCATGTAAACTGTACATCCTTCAACTGTACTCTCCCAACTTAGACAGCTCAGACCTGGAACCTTGCCCCAATGTAGAAGCAGCCTAACCTAATGTAGTAGCATACATGATCAACCCTCTCTGTTACTTAGACTGTTCCCATGACATCATATGTATAGTCTGAGCCCCAATCACTTGTACCTCTGTTGTAGTTCCAACCTCTTGTCTATTTAATAAGCCTCCTCTTCCCTCTTCCTGATGGTTCCCCAAGAAATCAGTGTACTACTTCTTACTAGGAGATCTTTCCCAGCAAGTGTCATTCAGCACCCTTCAACCCAATCCTCCTCTGCTCCTTGTAGCCTCCTTCAGAAACCTTGCCCCTAAGCCTACTGTGGGTAGAGACCCCTCTGTGCCAAGCGCTGCTTGCATTTCAGCAGCTCTTGTGACATTAAACTGATTTCTTCCCCAATAACCCCTTCTTCACCAACAACACTCCCTATCCCTTTTAGACAGCATCAAATCTTGCTATTGAGTTGTGGCAATTTTTTTTTGCTTTATTTCTGTCCCAACCTTGAACTTGGCTATTTGATTTGTGGCCATTTTCATTGCTTCCCTTACCTTACTGTCAAACCTACTCAAAAGATCCAGCTCTCCATCCTCTAAGTATCACTTTGACGCTTTGACGCTTTGATGCTTTGACGCTTTGACACTTCAACACTTTGACACTTCAACACTTTGACACTTTGACGCTTCAACACTTTGACACTTCGACACTTTGACACTTTGAAACTTTGACGCTTTGACGCTTTGAAACTTAGACAAGGTATAGTAACCAGTATTTGACTGTCCCATAAAGGTAATTAGAGGAAGCAAAATTCCTTATAATCATTTTATTCTTGCTCCAAGGTGAAGAACAACTTTTGGGTAACTAATTATTCTTAGAAGTAAGAATGCCCCCACAACGTGCTCTTTTTTCTCACATTTCAAGCCCAGCAGTCACCCGTAGCTCCAAGGGGAGAGGTGCCACTGAACCTACTGACCATTCTACCCCTAGATCTCATGGAAAAGGTAGGACTTTTTCTAACTTGGGTGCACCAGTGGTTACCACTTCCACTCCTATGGATACAGGTTTATTGGAACCTATTCCCCAAGTATCCCTTTCTACTATTCCTTCTTCTGACAATGCTAGCCTCCACAGAGTCACGGGTCAGTTTCCAAGCCCAGGTTACCATGGTTTGGACTCTCCTGCCTATGATGCAAGCATGGTCCCAATCCCAGGAGAAGGTGGGGAAGATGAAGAGGATGAGGACTCAGGATTTGATTCTAGAATCTTGAGTGGCCTGGGTTCACCATCCCCAGAGGGTAATCCTAGTCAAACTTCTAATGCAACAGCAGTTCCTTCACCTTCCCCACACACCAACCTTCCTTCCACAGCTCAGGTTCCTTAAACTGACCCTTCCCTGCAGGCCATTCTTCAGAAAATGACCACTGCAATGACTCATCTTTCTAAACCTGCTGACCAAGGACCCTCTGCTAACTTTAAATCTCCATCTATCAATGCCCCAGAAAAATTTGATGGAACTAACCCAACCAAGCTAAGACCCTTCCTTCAAGCTTGTCAACTAATCTTTGAAAATGATGAGAGAGTTTTTGCTAATGACAGAAAGAAGTATTTTTTACAGTCTCTTACCTTTCAGGAAATGCCAGTCAATGGATCCAACCCTATCTTTCTCACATTGGTAATCATGAGCCAGACTTCATACTTAACTCCTGGCTTCTATTCACTCAACAGCTTCATACCCTTTTTGGGGATTTTCTGGAAATCCAGCGTGCTGAGAAGGAGTTAACCCTTCTTAAGATGAAAGAAAATGGTTACGCTACTAACTATATCACTGAATTCAGGACACTTATGACCAAGGTCTCTGGGTGGGGTGATAAAGCCTTTTTCTTTCATTTTAGACAGGGTCTCCCAGCCAGATTACTGGACCAACTAGCTGGTTATGATGGACCTCAAGAAACCTTGCAAGACCTAATTGATATTGTTCTTAAGTATGACACTTGTTACCATGAAAGGATCCGGGAGAAGTCCTTCACTCTCCCTCAGACCTCAATACCTTGACCCAGTCTTCCCAATCCTCAGAAATCTTGACAGACCAGCCAACCAGGTAGGTTTAAGGGGAAGGCTAAGACAACCCCTACTAATTCTACTCAA
This sequence comes from Puccinia polysora, assembly GCA_025617555.3. NCBI lineage: Eukaryota > Fungi > Basidiomycota > Pucciniomycetes > Pucciniales > Pucciniaceae > Puccinia > Puccinia polysora. Next base: position 22,895,404 of record CM062612.1, on the reverse strand, counting down.
ACCTATGTTCCCAATCCCAAAGTGGGAGAGGATGGACACCTAAAGGCTGAAGAAAAAGCTAGGAGAGAAAGAGAGGTTTTGTGTAACTAATGTGGAGGAACTCACAAAATTAGCCTCTGCAGGAAACGTCCAGATTTTAAGCCTGGCCAGAAGCCCAATCCTATGAAACCCAAACAGGGAAAAGACTAGTTGATGGGAATGTTGTACTCCTTGACCATCACCCTCCCAATATTTGAGTACAAATTTTGGAAAGAAAAGACTCTAACCCTCCTTCTAAAGACTTATGTTTTGTTTGCTTGTCCAATAACCAGTCTTACAGTGTACTTGTTGACTCTGGAGCAACTCAATCTGTTATTTCAAAATATATGGTTTCAAAGTTTTCTCTGTCACCCAAACCTCTGACCACTCCTATCTTCTTCTTTAACTTCATTCCTTCTGACTCACCTTCCCAGGAAATCAGTCATAAGGTTTCCTTCAATTTCTCTTTGCCCTCTTTTCCCAACTTAGAATGGGATTTCATGGTTGTTGATACTCCCCCCAAAGAAGACATTATTCTAGGTATTGACTTCCTCCATTTCTGGAACCCAGAGGTAAATTGGCAACTGGGATTGATCACCCCAAGACACCAACCAACTTTGGATCATTCCTCTTCCGTTGAACTCTCCTAGGCCACTACTTCCTTTCTGCCAGTGAACCTGCAGGTCACTGCTCCTGTTCCCTTTTCAGAATCTATGCACTCACAACACCTTCCTTTGAGTTCAACAACTACTTCTGTGAACAGGATATTCTTTGGACATTCTCTGAAATTCTTGGAGGATATGGAGGATGATCTATCCATTCAAGTTTTGCGTATGATTATTTCCACTTCTGACTCTGACCCAAAGCAGGCTACTGCAGAAGGTTTGGATGAAGATGAGGAAACTGATGAAATTGAAACTGTGATGGCCAGAGTTCCTGATGCTTATCATGCCTTTTTAGATGTTTTTTACAAGGTCAAAGCTGATAAACTCCCTCCTCATTGCGCTTACGACCATCATATTGAACTGGAAGGCCCTATGCCTCCAGTTGGGCCTATCTACTCCCTTAGTCACCATGAGAAGGAGGCCCTACAAGCCTATATAGCGGAAAATATAGAGAAATTTTTCATTTGCCCCAGCACTTCCAGCAATGGAGCACCTGTCCTCTTTGTAAGAAAGAAGGATGGTGGTTTGCAATTGTGTGTTGACTATTGCAAATTCAATGCTGTGACTCAAAAGAACCGGTATCCCATTCCTCCCATGAATCACTTATTAACAGTCTTTTCTGGTTCTACCATTTTTTCCAAAATTGAACTCAGGGGTGCTTATAATCTCCTTTGAATTAAGGAAGGGGATGAACATCTTACAGAATTCAGAACTCTGTTGGGAGTTTTGAATATTTGGTAATGCCTTTTGGACCCACCAATGCTCCTGCCTCTTTTCAATGTCTTGTAAATGAAATTTTTGCAGACCTTCTGACCATCTGTGTGGTGGTATACCTCGATGACATTCTTATTTTTTCCAAAAACTTAACAGAACATACAGCTCATGTGTGTGAAGTCTTGAACAGACTTTGGAAGAACAAATTATATGCAAAGGCTTACAAGTGTGAATTTCATGCCTCCTCAGTGGACTATCTAGGATATGTCATTTCCAGAAGTGGCATTGAGATGGAAAACTCCAAGGTCCAGAAGATCTTGGACTGGCCACCACCAACAAACAAAAAGGCCTTGCAACAGTTTTTGGGTTTTTCTAATTTTTATGGCAGGTTTATCATTAACTATTCCAGAAAGGTGCACCTCCTCACTGCTCTAACTGGAGCAGATCCCATTTTTCCTTTATCCCCAGGGGCTCTGCAGCAGTTTGAGGAACTCAAGGTAGCCTTTACTAAAGCTCCTGTACTCAGATATTTTGATTTTTCCTTACAAACCTTTTTGGAGACTGATGCCAGTGACTATGCCCTAGAAGCTGTCCTCACCAAAGTCTCCCTTGATTGATCCAAACACCCAGTTGCTTTTGACAGCAGGAAATTGGGTAGTGCTGAGCTGAACTATGAAATCCACAATAAGGAACTCCTGGCCATTTTATGGGCCATCAAGATCTGGAGAGCTTACTTCCTCATTCTTTCTTCTCCCTTAGAAGTTCTCACTGATCACTTATCTCTTAAATATTTCATGACCTCCAAAGTCTTGACTCTTTGCCAAGCCCGTTGGGCTGAGTTTCTGTCTGAATTTGACTTCACTATAGTCTATAGACCTGGAAAGCAATTGATAGTGCCTGATGTCTTGTCACGTCGAGAGGACATTTATCCCAAGGGGGGATGCCCTATGCAGAAAAGAATCCAGTAAATGTCAAACAACTCTTGAAACAGACTGACTTTGAAACTTCTAGAATTTTCTTTATCTCTGCAAAAAAGGTTGAAAAACAATTGTAAACCTTAATTCAGTCCCAGATCTCCAAAAAATCAACCCAGCAGATTATTCAGAAGCTACATAAAAAGGAACAAGTAAAGAGTTATCTTATAGACCCAGACACTGGACTCCTTATTTTCCAAAATAGGATAGCAATCCCCAAGGAGGATGAACAACTCCAACTTTAAATACTTCAACAAAGACATGAATCTCCCCTCTCTGGCCACCCTGGACAAGACAAAACAGCTGATCTAGTCAAAAGAGATTTCCATTGGGAAAATATGACTTCCTTTATCAAAGACTATGTTTCTTCTTGTTACCTTTGCAGCAGAAAAAAAGCCAGTCAATCCAAAAAGTTTGGATTCCTCCAACCCTTACCAATTCCTGATTCTCCCTGGACTTCACTCTCTATGGACTTCATCTCACAACTGCCACTATCCAATGGATTTGACTCAATCCTTGTGGTAGTTGATTGTTTTTCAAAAATGTCACTCTTTATCAAAACCAGAACTGATATATTCTCTGTGGATTTAGCTAACCTACTAATATCTTATGTTTTTACTAAACATGGCCTTCCAACTGACATTTTCAGTGACAGAGGATCTTTATTTGTTTCTTCCTTTTGGAAACTTGTATGTGAAAAATTACAGATAAAAAGAAATCTTTCCACAGCTTATCACCCTGAAACAGATGGACAGACAGAACAAGTAAATCAGATCCTAGAACAATTTCTTAGGATGTATGTCAGTTATCACCAAGACAACTGGGATACCTGGATCCCCCTTTCTGAATTTGCTTACAATAATTCCGCTCGCACTTCTACTAAGCAATCTCCTTTTTTCACCATCTATGGACAACACCCCAACTTTGACAGTCTCCATGAAGTTGATTATCAACCTGCCAGCCACTACATAACCCAGATTCACCAGAATCAGAAGTTATTGGGTATTGAACTGGAAAAGGCAATTAAAACCTACAAAACATATGCTGACCCAAAAAGAAGTGACTTTCCTACCTCATTTGCTGTTGGAAACAAAGTTTGGCTCTCTTCTAAAAATATCAAGATTAATCGTCCAACTCATAAGCTCTCAGCGCAATGGTTAGGTCCTTTTTTGATTACAGAACAGATTGGAAAAAGTTCATTCAAGATTCAACTCCCTCAGCAATGGTCCACCATTCACCCTGTATTCCACTTCTCCTGACTCAAGCCATATCAGGACAACTCACTATCCTCTAGGGACCAACCACCAACCAAGCCAGTCAAAATTGATGGTGAAGAAGAATGGGAAGTGTCTCAGATATTGGATTCCAAACTTAAGAGAGGGAAATTATTTTAATTAGTTGAATGGAAAGGCTCTCTATCTCACTTTCAACCCAGAGGATATCGTTGAATTCATCACCAGAGTCAAAGTATGTCTCAAAAAGATGGCCAAAGTGGGAATCAAACTCACTGACAATATCGTGGCTTATCTCTTACTATTCAAATTTCCCGCTTCTATGGACAAATTTATGAGGCAGATAATGCACTCAGACAAAGAACTCTCTGTTGACTACATCTTGAATCATCTCACACAATTGAACAACAAATCTTTTTCCCAATCATCTATTGCTAGCTCAAAGTCAAAAGGAGACATTGCACTGTTTGGAAGCAAATCATCATCTCATTCACCTTCTACCAAGGGATCCAATCCTAAAAGATGCGTCAAAGGATATCACCACCCTGGGCAAGACAAAGATCACTCATCAGCGGACTTTTGGCACCTTAACCCAGATTTGGCTCCTGAATGGTGGAAAGATAACCAAGCCAAATGGAAACCAAGGAAGAACGGAAAAAAAGCAAAAGTAGAATCTCATTCAGCACACTATCTTGCTCTTTTGAATCACTGGATCAAACAAGGAGATCCTGCTCGCCATTTATTGCTGTAAAGTGGAGCTTCTGTCCACATGATCAATGATGCTCAATTCTTCAGCGAGATTGAACCTCACGTCGGTAATCCAATAAAAAGGGGAAAGGAAGGGGCTAGTCTGGCGATCAAGGGGAAAGGCACTGCCATCCTTCACTGGAAGGATCTCACTCTCATACTCACGGAGGCGTTTTATGTTCCAGACGTAACTATTAATCTAATCAGTGCAGGAGCTCTGAATGCCAAGGGCTGTTCTATTCACTCTTCAGCCAAGCAATTCACTGTCTTGCACAGAGGTAAATCCATACTGAAAGGAACCGTTGATGACAATCTCTACACTCTGCCTACCCCTTCTTTTAGTCTTGCTCCTACTCTCAAAACCCACCTTTCCACACTCTCTACTACTCCTGAAGACGCTCTTCTTGAGATTCACAGGAAATACGGTCATGCTTCTATGGCAAGATTGACTCCACTCATCCATCACATTCCCAGCAACGTCTTACAGAAATTCCAATGTGTAGAATGCCCCAAGAGTAAAATTACCAAGTCACCCTTCTCCCAATCCTCCACAAGGTCTACGAAAGTGCTTAATCAAATCCATCTGGATCTAATGGGACCCATGTGACCTACGTCAAAGTCTGGTCACCGGTTTATCCTGTCCCTTGTAGACAATGCCAGCGGATACCTGGCAGCCTTTCCAATTGCCTTGAAGGATGAAGCCTCTGATATTATCATAGATCTACTCAAAAAAGAAAACCAACGCCGTGATACATATCCTTTGGAAATCTGCTCAGACGGAGGAACCAAATTCGTGAACTCGAAACTCTTGACATACTTGGACAAACAACATATCACCCACATTGTGTCAGAACCCTATCACCCAGAACACAATGGACAGGCTGAACAAGCCAATCAAACAATTGTGGAGTCTACTCGCGCCACCCTCAAAGACAGCAGGCTACCGCCTTTGGTTTGGCATGAGGTTGTCAAAGGATGCTGCTTAATGCTGAACCACATCCCAGCAAAAGGGGAAGATTCAACACCCTGGCAGAAAATGCACAATAAACTCTTGCCGCCTTCCTTTCTCAAACCAATCAATAGCCCCTGCGTTTACCTTATCAACAAACGACCAAAGGGGTTGAAATTCGATTTTAAAGAAGAAGAGGGAACTCTTGTAGGCTTTAATCCTCTCCTGCTTTTGTATCGCATACTAACAAAATCCGGTTCTATTATCTCCTCAAAGCACGTCAAGTTCCTCTCTTTGCCAAGACCTAATGCTCCTGGTTTTTCTTTTGATGTCGATTCTCTACCCAGAGACGACGGTTGCTCTCGCGCCAATGATTTAAGTTGTCGCATGCCTGACCCCGCTCTCTTAACCCGCGATTCTTCTCAGATTCCCTGGACTCACTATTGCGATCACTCTGATGAATCAGTCAGCTCTGCGGACGAAAGCAACTCAACCATTTGGTCGTCTTCAGAAGAACAGCCTGATCCGACACCTGTGGTGCGTAGAGATGCAACCCCTCAGGGACCACCTCAATCAGATAGCGCTCCAGCGGGTCAAGTTTTAAGGGATAGGTTTCGAGTCAAAACACCTCAGAGATATGGCTTCTATCATCATTACGAGCCTAAGACGTACAATGATGCTCCCAGATGCAATGAGCATCTTTAGTGGATCAAGGCAATGGACCTAGAACTTACTTCCATCAAAGACCTGTCCGTCTGGGAAGAGTACGACAGTCCCGAGCCCAAGAACGCACTCAAAACTACCTGGATCTTCAAGTTAAAGCAAAATTGCCATGGCGACCCGGTCAGATTCAAGGCCTGACTTTGCGTGCAAGGATTCAACCAAATCGAGGGTCTTGACTACACCAAGACATTTGCTCCAACCAGGAAGCCTTCCACTCTACAACTAATACTACTGTACGCGCTCAAATCAAATCAACAAATTCGACAATTCGACGTCAAAAGTGCATTTTTTCACTTGCCTATTGAAGAGGAAGTTATCATTCGCACTCCCAAGGGCTCGAAGCAAACCTCACGGTATCTCAGAATCAAGAAGTCCCTGTATGGGCTCAAACAGGCGCCAAAAAATTGGTATGGAACTCTCACTGCGTGGTTCAAAGAGGTAGGTTTTGAGGAGTCTTTGTGTGATCCTTGCCTTTACCTGTCACGCGATGTTAAGTCTTGTCTGTTCTTCCACGTGGACAATCTCGTTCTTGTCGGAGATGGCAATGACTTAGAGTCAAAATTTTTGGATTGTTTTGCAGGATCAACGGCAAAAAACCCCGACACCGTTCTTGGTATGAAAATTGAGGTACGCCGGGATGAAATCTTACTCAGCCAGCCAAAGCACATTGACCTTGGTCTCAAAGAGCTTGGCCTAGAAGAAGCCAGAACCAGCAAAACTCCATTAACTCAGAATGCTCAACTCAAACCCGCCACCGACAAAGAGTTCAAGCAGTTTAAGGCGCTGAATGTTAACTATTGTTCGGCGATTGGACTTCTTAACCATATTGCATGCTACTCACGACCTGACATCAGCTTTGCAGTCTCCAGCCTGTCAATATATAACGTCAAACCCGGTATTCCCCACTGGAACGAGGTGAAGAAAACCTGGAAGTACCTGAAGGGGACTCCTCATATTCAAATTAGCTTGAAATTCAAAAACATTGACTCTCCGATCTCAGCCTACTCAGATGCCTCTTGGGCGGACAATCCCAACACTCAAAGCTCTCAAACTGGCTATGTATGTGCCGCGTATGGATGTGTTGTGTCTTGGAACAATTGCAAGCAGAAGAATGTCACTTTCAGCTCCACGGACGCGGAACTCAATGCCTTTGTAGATGCATTTCATGAGGCCACTTGGATTAGGGCTCTAGCCTGCGAGATATTCTCAACTAAGCCAACGCCCATCGCAATCCACACCCACAACAGCGGCCTGATCAACAAAATACATTATTTTGGATCCAACTCCAAGACTCAACATCTAGATCTGAAAACAAAGGGGATGAGAGAAGAACTGAAGTCAGGAAATATCACCACCATACTCGTTAAGTCGGAAGAAATGCCCGCAGATGCTCTTACCAAAAGCTCAAGTCTTACCAGCCTCGAACTCCTCCAATCATTCTTCAGCTCTCATGGAACCTCATAATGTTCATTTTTTTTCTTTTGTCTTGTTTTGTTTCTTGTTGTTCTTTTCCTTTTTTTTCTTTCTTCTTTTTCTTCTTTGCGTCTTAGAGCTCTTCATCTCACCAGGCATGGGGCGTGTTGAGTTATTCCATGCACGCGGGCGCGGGTGAGCCCAACTTTCAGTGGATCAGGGAAAACTACTACAGCCGCAAACCGCGCACTTAGAGTAGCCCATCTGATGGAGGTCTATCTGACCATTCAACTCAACGCGGGGTTACTTCATAATCTTCACTGGATCATTCATCCTTCCACTCATCCCTAGATTCCAAGTCTCTTTTGTTCATCCAGTTTCTTCTTTGCTCTTATTCTTTCACATCATATACATTGCGTGCTCCATCTCTCAAGATCATTCTTCTGCCCTTTGCCCAAAACACACCACCCACAAGTTTGACATGCATCAATGATTGCCTGGTGAGATTCATCAACTTTAATTTCTTTCTCATATTTGACGCACTCACTCATGCTAGAATCTATCAGCCTCTGCTTCAGCCTCTGCATCTCAACCCACAAATCTTCCTCAGATCATCTCCTCCAATCTCTCAAATGTCTGCTTGTCGAGTGCAGTCTTATCTTGTTTGTTGTTCATGTTTTCATTTCATTAACTCTCCTCATGATATTTGTGCTCATCAAGTTGGTCTCCTCAGTCTTCAGTCTTGTGTTAGGTATTTTGTCAATAAAATCACTTTAACTGTTCCCATGAAATCATATGTATAGTCTGAGCCCCAATCACTTGTACCTCTGTTGTAGTTCCAACCTCTTGTCTATTTAATAAGCCTCCTCTTCCCTCTTCCTGATGGTTCCCCAAGAAATCAGTTTACTACTTCTTACTAGGAGATCTTTCCCAGGAATTTTCATTCAGCACCCTTCAAACCGATCCTCCTCTGCTCCTTGTGGCCTCCTTCAGTAACCTTGCCCCTAAGCCTACTGTGGGTAGAGACCCCTCTGTGCCAAGCGCTGCTTGCATGTCATCAGCCCTTGTGACAGGCTATAGGGTGAAGACCCTCCTCTTTTAAGGTAACAGGAGCCCTCAGGCGTTTTGAGAAATCATCAGGGGAGTGCTAGGCTCCACCTGGTTTCGTCCTCAATGGCTCAGAACCCCATTACATCATACCCAAAGAGATATAGGGTATTGGTACCCATTGGGGGGATTTTCAATGTAAAGGGTTCTAATTAAATACCCCAAAGGTTAGTTCAATGATCTTAGGAATTGAAATCTCTCAAAAGGACTGTGAAGAGGTCCTAGAACACCTCAGAAAGATTAAATACCCATAAATTGATAGCCTTGGCATTTTTTTACTCCTTAATTCCTAGTATCTTGGAAGGTATTGTACATGTAAGGTATGTATGTTCTGGGGAATGATATTAAATTTTCTATAGTTTACAAATGAGCCCAGAGTCATCCAATTGGAATCTCTCAAGGCTCAGTGAAGAATATTAAAGTGTAATTACATCACAAAGAGGGATGGGATGAAAATTATGCAATATTTTTATACAGAGTAGAGAGTATGGCTCAAAGTAATTACTATAACTTATCCCCAAAGGAATGGAACATATTGCAAACTTCTATATCAATAGTTGGGACGCATCTGAGTCCTCATAAATTAATTTAAATTTAAATTGGATCCCCATCTTGATAATATACATTATCATGGTTTGAATTCAATAATAAATACTGATAAAAACATACTAAATTCAGAGTCCCAGAAACTCTGTTCCCAATTACTCATTGAAATGGCCATAATAAGGTAATGTATCCACAGTATCTTCAGGGTCATAAGCAGGGTTATTCATGTCATTGGGTAGTTCCAATTGTAATAAACCATCTTCATTCTTATGTATCAACCCTTCCCTGTGAACTATTGTCAAAGAAACTCTCCATTATTGGATGGCAATCTGCCATCTCAACATATGTCTGTTGGGTGTCTTCAGGTTCAGTACAGACTTAAGAGCTGTACATTCAGTAATGAACTCAAACTGGCATCCATCAAAGTAGTAATAAAATTTTTCTAATGCCCATACCAGACATAAACACTCTAACTGTGAGGCACCATATCTTTTTCTCATGATCTTTGAGCTTTCTGGATATAAAACAGATTGTTCCTTCAACTGGCTTATCATTTACTATCTGTACTTGTTGAAATGCACCTCCAAGTCCTTCCTACATGTTTCCACATATAGCTTAAATGGCCTCTTAGGATCTGGATGGAATAGTTGTGGTGCAGTTGTCAAACTTGTTCTAATTAATCCATAGGCTTGTAGCCTCTCTTTTTTAATTTCAAATGAAACATTAGGACTACAGATCTTATACAAACTTGAAGCTATCACTCCAAAATATCTAATTTGGATTCTATAGTACCCTGAAGAACCTAAAAAACTTTTCATTTCCTTAGTATTACTAGGTATTGGCTTCAGTAATACAGCAGCTAACCTGGTCTGATTTATAACACGGTACAAACCACTCACAATATGGCCTAAAGCTTTCAATTCATTGAATCCAAATGAAAATTTAATCACGGATATCTTCAAATTCATCTTGATCTTTTTGTTAAGGATTACTGAGATCCTTCCTTTATGTTCTTCCTATGTTTTTGAAAATATGATTATCACCCAGTTCTTCATCAATTAATCATAAAACTCCAAGTCCATCATCCTTGAAAGTGGGATGGAAAATTTTTATTAGCAGAAGGCATCCTCAAATACTCAAACAATCCCAGGTGACATACTATCCTTAGGAAGTGCAAGCTATCTGGGTTTACAAAATTCTGATTAAAACCTTTCAGAACATCTATACCAGAAATAAACTTTGCTTGGTGAAATTTACTCAATGAATCAAAAATCTTGGGCATTGGATATCTATCAGGGGTTTTATAGAAATTCAGTGCCCTGAAATATCCAACCATACGTGATTTTCCATTGTGCCAGGCTATAATAACACGTGTGGTGATGTCCAAATCTTCTTTAGCACCTAATTTCCTTATTAAATTCAATTTCAGCATGTATTTATATTTTCTTTCAATGCCTCTTTGCTCCTAGTTCTAGCAGCAAAAGAATGTTTTCTCAAATATGGGGGATATGGTCTATTAATTGTCAAAGTGATCTTGACCTTGTGGCTTATTATTGAACCAAAAGGCTGATTCACTGTTTCAAAAGCATTTTGGTGTTTAAGCAGCAGGGAAACTAGAAAATTCTATTTGTCTTCTTTCAATCAAGTATTGATCTTTGAATCTTTGATGGGCTAATTCTCAAAATTTTCCCTCAAAAAATTACTCATAAATGTTTTATCATACTTACTGAAATAAAATTTTGCACTCCTTACAATTGTAAAGTATGAAGGATTTTTCTCATGAATCAAACTGAATGTCCCTTGTGAGAGATATCAAACTCTTCCTTTAGGTTGCGTCAAAATTCATTTGAGTCCCCAAAAATCAGGAGGTCTTCAACATAGAAAAAAAAACAAAGATGCAGGAGGAGTGATTGACAAAAAGACCAAGATCAGCAATAGATGTGGAAAAACCTTGTTTGAGGATCCAGGATTGAAGTGTGTCAGGACAGCTTTTGCGTGCCTGTTTAAGTTCTTAGAGAGCCTTTTTTAGTCAGAGATGGGGAAATTTTGATGGATTTCCTTTGGGGAATTTGATGTAGGTTTCCTCATCCAAGGAAGAATGCAAGAATGTGGCCTTGATGTCCATTTGGACAGTGGGAAGGTTGTGGTGAAAGGAGTAGACAAGGAAGGTTTGAAGAGTAGTGATGAGACATGTGGAAGAAAATGTCTTTCAAAAGTCAAAGAATTCCGGTTGTTTGAAGCCCTGGATGCAAAGGCAAGACTTGTGGATCACGCCGTTGTTGGCGGGGTTGTCCTTGAGTCTGAAGACCCAGGTAGTTGAGAGAGCTTTTTTCCCTAGAGGAAGGGAGTAACATCCCTCCCAAAAATTGAGCCATTTGATACCATTGGTTTCAACCTTCATGGAGTTGAGCCAGTGAAGACATTCAGGGGAATTGAGAAATTTGGAGTAGTTCTGAGAAATTACCCTGGAAAGGAAGCCGTAGAAAACTGCAGATTTGAGAGAAGTCCAATCTCTGAGTGTTGTTGAGGAGGAACCACTGAGTTAGCAACAGACAAGTTTGTCCTTGGCATTGGAAGAGGAGGATATGTTGGTGGAGCTTTTGATTTCAATGGTAGGAAGAGCTATGACCAATTCACCAGGAAGGGCATTTTTTTCAGGCTGTTCCAGCAAGGGGTTGGACGACAGAGACAAAAATGGTGGGTCAGGAGGAGAGATGGTGGAAGAGGGAGAGAGAGAGTTTGGGGAGTTGATGATTTCAGTCAGTGTTTTGTTGAGGGAACAAAAGGGATCAAAGGGGGATTTGAGAGGGTGATAAGAGGGTAATAGAGTGAGATTTTTGGATATTTTAAGATGTTTGAAACAAATAACCTTGTTGACAGATGTACAGAAAATACAATAAGAAAAAAGCTGTAGGTCAAATCTTACCAAGATTCCTTCAATTTCTTTTTTGTCAAACTTTGAGGAAGGTGAATGCCAGTGGTTAAAAACTATGGTTTTTGAGCCCAGAAAGCGGATAGGGTTGAAGTTTGGTTGGGAAACATTCCAGAGCTCAACCAGTGATTTTTTTTTGGGGAGGGGGAAGGAATTATATTTTTGAGAAGACAGCAGCTGGAGATGATCTCATCAAAAAGTTCCAAGGGGATGTTCAGGTCAAGAATGGAAGTGCAAGCAGCTTTGATGAGGATGCGGTTTGCTTGTTTAAGGATGGGATTGTGCTGAGGCGTGTGAGGTTTGGCGGTGGATTGAAGGATTCCTTCCTCCATGGAAAAGGAGCTTATTTTTGAGTTTACAAATTCTCCGCCATTGTAAGACTCCAAACCTTGCAAGGCCATGGCAGTTCTGCGGACGGGAAATGTGCTGTTCAGGCTGCTCTCCTGAGTGTTACAAAAATATTTAAATGTAACCAAGATCAAGGTCCAGAACTTTTTCAAGTGAGGAATCAAGTAGTGCAGGATAAAGTTTGATAATAGTAGATAGCCATGGAACAGCACTATCTGAGGCAAGATTATGTGGGAGATATTTGAACAAGAGAAGTTGCATTTTGTTTAAAGTTCAAAAGAACAAATCTGTTTTATGTAAACAAAACCCAAAAGCTAAGAACTCTGGTCATCAGCAGAAGACTGGGGATGATCAACGCAAACCCCAACCAACTTCCAGGTTCTCAATGAACCCGCCCAACTCTCCGCAATCAAGCGCTTGAAAGGTACCAGTTAACTGAGGGTGGCCGTACAGGACAAAGCACAAATTTTTGAGAAGCTCTAAAAGAACACCGTACCTGATTTGAACAGGGATAACCTCAACACTTCTCAAGGAAATCAAGATTAAGCTGGCATAATTCAACTTTGAAAAATAGAAAGAGGTGTAACACTCCAGGTTTTGAGCTTAATAAAACCTCTTCAATCAAACGTGATTGGCTCTGGAAAGATGATCATGGAAGGATCAAGACCAGCATGTTCAGCAGAAGAGATCAAAGAGCGGTGTAACACACTCAAGAATTCCAACAGAAAGAATTCTCTTCAACCAGAAAGGCTATTGGTTGGTGATAACAATCAGGCCATAGAGGGCAAAGACTTAAGGATCAATGGATCAGGGGGAAATAAAGATATACCCAGGATAATGATGATTATTACTATGATACCGGGGGGGAAATACGCACATAATCCCATGGATTATTAGAAAAATTTAGGAGATAGCACTCCTTTTATGGGCAATTGGTCCATGTAGACTATTTACAAGTGATGACACAGATAGAGGGGAAAAAAGACAAAAATTGAATTTTTTTTTTATTTGATTTTGATCATGAGAAAAACAAAAAAGACCAAGCTTAACAGGAACAGAGAGATACCAACCGGGAACAGGGTTCTAAACAACTGAGAGATCCTCCTAGACAACTAGGAGAAGGGAAGGCTGGTAACTGGAAACTAAAACAGGGAATCATTCTGGAAAAGTTTTTTTTTTTGATGATGAATTATAGCCATAAAAAAATCATAAAAAAAAATTAAATTTCCTGCAGTGACCCTGAGGTGTCCAAATTTGGTCACCACATCTCTCTTCAACTTACAGACTGTCCCTAGTCTGCATCTGAGGTTGATGACATATATAAAAAAAAGAAGAAAGATGATTGGAACCAAAGAATGGCAATTTTCTCTTGTGGGTGATTGGAAAAAATATATTGATCTATTCAACAAAAAGTCCTAGAATTGACGGAGATGAACAAAGGAGGCTTCCCAGGTGCTTACATATGTGGCATACAGTAGATTTTTACAACAAAGATGCAGCAGATGACCCTGGTGGTGCCCAATTGGGAGGACTTACTTCTGATCTAAGTTTCCTCCAAAACAATGAAATTTCTAGACTTGATCAGCAGAGAGCCTTCTGGGAATCTGAGTACCATCCAATTGTTCCAAAACATATGATCCACCTCTGACTTGGCAGGCCACCCAATCAGGAACATTCCAGCAATCAGAGAAAATTTTTCCCCAATGAGTTTCCAAGGATTGATTATAAGCTAAAACAAGATCTCCAGGATTCAAAGGGTCTCTAATCTGCTTTGAATGTTTATCTTCCCAATACTGAGATAATTTTTCTCTGAATTCCATCATCTTCTGATAAGCTTGACTGCAAACATCCTCAATCCTCTCCAGTTGCTTAGATTGGGCAACTAATAGATCAGTGGTAGAAGAAACCTGTTCCTAATAAATACCTAAGAAAGATTCCATTTCCAGATCCAGAGGAAGGACAGCCCTTTGACCAAAGAAAATTTTTTAGGGTGATTAACCAGTGGTTTTTTTAGTTGAAATTTGATCAGAGAAAGGGACAAGACGAAGAAATTTGCAACAATTCTTTCCACTTTCACAGGCTAGTTTGACAAGAGAAGCCTTCAAAGGGGCATGGCCTCTTTCCACCATAACTTGGCCTTCAGTATAATAAGGAGTGGTCAACCTATGTTGACCAGGAAGCAATTGGATCATTTTGGCCAGTTTTCCAACAAACTCAGAGCCACCATCAGTTGAATAATATTGGGAAAAGCCATAGTTGATTGTCCAAGTCTCATAGAGAAAAGCTGGTACTGATTCAGAACTGAGGTTATTAAGGAATTTTGCTTCAACCCATCCAGAAAAATCATCTCTAGCCACAATGAGGTACTTTGCTCCACCAGCCTTAATGTGAACCACATCCATAGAAATCCTTCCAAAGACAGTTGACTCCCCAGTTGGATAGCAAATTTTAGATGGGCGCCTAAGATCACGTTTCTGACAGACCTCACAACTCCTGCACCATTGATAGATACATTTCTTCACAGATGGCCACAAAAACTTTTCTGATATTCATCAATAAGGTTACATTTCTCCCCAATGACAAAGTCCTTCATGAAGACTTTCAAAGATCAAATCTTTTTTAGCAGGGATAGTGACAACAATTAGAGCACAAGGATTGCCTGTTTTTATGAGCCTAGTACCTATTACAAAGAAGTTGGAGGAATTTCTTTTAAGGGATTGAAAATCTTTTGCTGAGAGATCAGGAGGTTCTTGGAGAGTGGAAAGGTACTGCTCTAGTTTAAGCCATAACCCTTGCTAAAAGCCAGAATAATTTTGAGATGAAAAACTGAAGACAGGTTGGATAAAAGGTTCCTCCTTGTCAAAATCCACTGCAACATCTTATTCTTCATCTCCAAGAGGACTTCAAGATAAACCATTGGGAATGGTGAAAGATTTTCCAGGCCTTTGAAAAATATAAAAAGAGAGCAACTGAATAAAAGCCACCCAATAAGTCATTGGAGCATTTTGAAGGCTTGGGGCATTGATCATGCTGATGCTGGATTGTTGGTCAACTTTTAAATTAAAGTGTTGACCCCAGAGAATAGTTTGGAGCTTCTTCAAAATTTGGGCCACACCTCAAGGTTCCAGTTTTGGCTGGGAGTACCTATATTCCACATCTGAAAAGAGAAGAGATTAATACAGAGGAGGAAAATCCAAATAATCTTTCTCTTCCTGGGTAAGAAAAGCTCCAACAGATTTATAACTCAAATTGACAGCCAGCTTGATCTTGCCAGGTCCTGGTCCATAATGTGAGAATTATTGGCCCACAAGCTTATTCAAAGAGTAGTATTTAAAGCAAAAGAAATGCTGAGACAATAATGTCTTATGATTGATCCTGAATATGAGGCAGAGGCAATGGCACACTTGTGAAGGTGAATGAATTGGTGAATGAATGAATGAAAAAAAGCAGGGAGAAGAGCTCCTTAAAAATAAAAGATGGTGCTCATGTGGAGCTCATTTAATGAAAAGTAAACAGGCAAAATGCCGCCACAAATGGGCTCTACAGGCTCTACAAGCCTTGCTTATTGGTTTGGGCTTACTCATCCCACTTGGAATTAGTCCCTGAACCCTTATGACCAGCCTTTACCGGTTGAGTTTGGTGTTTCCAATTTAGGGGGAGTAGGACAGGGCCCCTGGCAATTCAAAAATTTTGAAGGCCAGGGAAAACCCTCAAAGCCATAAAAACCTCTGCTGTAGGGTCATTTTGATGGGCAAAAGAGAGGCTCTGAGGGCCACAACTTATTCATTTCATTTTTTTAATTGAGTTTTGAGTTTTTTTTTTAAAAAAAAATCTTTTTTGAATGTTATTTTTTAAGAATTTCAGTCTTAAAAAAACTAAAATAAACTAAATAAAAAAAACAGAAATCAACCAAAAAATCAAAAAATCAAAAAAGGTTTATTTTTTATTCAAAAAAAGAAAAATATAACCTATAACATATCAAATAAAATAAAAATGAGTGAATTCTTGAAAAACCCTAGGGGGGTTGTATACCCCCGTAAACAGGTCTCAATGGTTGTGTACAGGGGTAAAAAGATTAAAAATGCCCATTATGGGGGGTATTTGCCCCCCAGGGGTTGCACATGTTTGGAACAACCCTTTGGAGTAGTGTATGGGCCCTACACAACTCCCACAGTGCGTGTGGGGCCCTACACAACTCCCACAGTTCTTTTGGAGACCTAAACAACTCCCAAATGGTTGGAGCCATGAATTTATCATAACCCTTTATTTTTTGGGTCTTTAATTTTTTAATACCCCCAATACTGAAATTCATGTGGTTTTGATCTTCCAGCCACCTCCTGTACCCACAGAATTTGCGTTAAATTCAGGAATTTTTGGTTTTTTATTTTTGCTTTATTGATGCCACAGTTATATAGGTTGTAGGTTGCATGTCAAAGAGCCCCAAAAATTTTCATCAGGATTTTTGGGTGGTTTCAATTTCCTTGAAAATACCCTCAAAAATCAAAAAGAAAAGAAAAGGGGCGTTTAACTTCAGTTTGATATTTTCAAGCTTTTTGCTCCACTATATTGGGAATTTTATGTCAAACTGATTTTTTCAGTAAATCAAACAATTCAAAAAGGATTTCTGTGAAGTTGAGGATTGGCTTTCTCTTCTAAAAAATTCAAAAAAGTCAGGAATTCAATTAAAAAAGACATTTTTATCAAAAATCTTTTAAACCAGTTTATTTAGTGTTTTTTATTGGTTGGAGGTTCAAGGCCTGTAGAAAACATGAAAGTGAATTGGAAAATAGATCATTTGGGAATTTTTTCAGAGTATTTCCCCCCTTAGAAGACTTTCTTGAACTTGGGAGCAAAATCACGAGGGGGTGTTTGGGCAACTCTTTGAAAATGTTTGGAATCTTTCATACAAATTCTTTAATATCATGCTTATTTTTTCTCTTGAAAAAATAATTCAAAAAAAAACCTTTCAGGTCAGGGCTTATAGTTCAAGTCTATTTATTTCAAGACTGCTTTCATGGTTCATCAAAAATGCAAAAATCCCACTAAATTTAACTTTTGCGCTTTATTTTATTTTTATCATTTATCATTTATCATTTTTTTTTGATTTTTGAATATTTTTCTATATTTTTATAGGGCTTTAGGTTTTTCAAGCCCCCAAACCTGGAAAAAACGCTGTTTGAACCTCCCTACAACGTCCTGCAATGTCTCCCACCCACGCGTTAAACCTGCAAAAACCACATTTTTTGGGGGTCCCCCCCCTCTCTCTATCAATCCCTGGAGGGAGCGGTCAAATTCTCCTCCCAAGGGAGCCCTGGAGGTCAATAACCCAGGGAAACACAAACAATTAGTGGGCTTGGCGGTGTTCAAGCCCACCCAGCCCCAGGTCACCTCCCCCTTGGTAACGGGGGGGGGGGGGTAGATGGCCCCTGCAACCTTGTTGTTGCTACACAAGAGGTGGGGGGTGGTAAAATCCCACCCCACCTTGCTGGTTGCCTTTTTGCTCCTGGCTTCATCAGTCCACACATGAGGTGGGGGGGTGATCAAGTCCCCTCAAACCTTGCCGGTTGCCTTGTTGTGGCCTGCCTGGCTGGTTGAGGACCAGCCAGCCTCCTCTCCCCCTTGCAACCAAGTGAGGGGAGGGAGGGAGGCAGGGGCTGCTGGCCCCCATGGCCACACCTTGTTCCAGCGGCCGTGACTGACCAAGCAACGCAACCAGGGCTGCGGCACCGCACATAAGCGGTTGGGGGGACTCCAAACGGAGCCCCCTGCCCTTAAAAATGGCCCCGCAATGGACCCCAGAGAGAAACAAGGTTCCC
The DNA here is from genome assembly GCA_025617555.3 of Puccinia polysora. Taxonomy (NCBI): domain Eukaryota; kingdom Fungi; phylum Basidiomycota; class Pucciniomycetes; order Pucciniales; family Pucciniaceae; genus Puccinia; species Puccinia polysora. The sequence continues at coordinate 22,877,220 of CM062612.1, read as the reverse complement.
CAAGCGGCGGGCCCAATGGGCCTCCAAGGTCCAAAGACCAGAAAATACATTCTTTGGCAAGCCAGCCTGTCTGGCAAAGTATTTCCAAAATAAAACTTGGGCCCAGTTATGCACAAATAAACCCATATGGCTAAGGTGGCCCATCCACCCTGAAGGGCCCATTAAGGCCTGTGTCCCAAGAGACCTGGAAAACATGTTTGGCGCCCAAATTTCCAAAAACAATAACATCCCCATAGGCCCACGTGGCCCACGTGATGTCTAATGGGCCTTAGAGGCCCATTTGTCCATCCCATTTGAATTAAACACTAAAATGCACATAAAATGAGTGCATTCATATTTTAACACACCCCCTTAATCCAAAAGGGATGCCATATGCATACTAGACACAAAACCTTCATTTTTGTTCCTATTTAACGCTTTAGTTAAGATATTGGCAATCATTCTTCCAGTGGGCATGTAACGTAACACAATCTCTCTGCAGTTCACTGCATCATGTATATAGTTATAGAGAACATTAATATGTTTTTTTCTTGAATGGAACACTTGGTTTTGTGCAATTGCACTGGCACTCTGATTATCAGAATACAACAATGCAAACCCTTGTGGTTTATGAGTATCACCTAAGACTTTTCTCAATAAATTTTCCTCCTGTGAAGCCAACAGGTATGCTCTGTACTCCACTTCTTTCAATGAAAGACTTATTGATGACAACTTCTTAGAAATCCATGACACTAAATTCTTTCCTAAAAAGAATAAAAAAACCTCTTCTTTATTCCCTAGTGTTACCCTCTGCCCACCTTGCATCAGAATAACTAACCAAATCAAAGTTTGCTGAATTTGAAAACTGTAGTCCCAGACTGCTTGTTCCTTTAAGATACCTCATAACTCTCTTAAAAGCTGACCAATGCCTCATTCTTGGTTTCTCTAAGTTTTGTGACAAGATGCCAATTTCATAAGCAATATCCAGCCTTGTACACTTCCCCAAATAATGTAGTTATCCAATAGCTGACCTATAATTTTTCCCAGATTGGACAAACTCCAGATGCTCTTTATCTTTAGAATTTCCTAACCAAATGTTAGACTGCATTGGAATACCAAACTCCTTTGCATCCTCTAAGCCATACTGCTTAATTAGAGCTAAGAAATAATGGTTTTGATCCAACTTGATCCCATTATTTCTTGTACTAACTTTCACTTCCAGCACCTGTTGTTCCAGGCCAATATCTTTTATCTTGAACTCCTTTTTGAGTGCCTCCATGAATCTCCCTTTACCATTCCCAATAATGATAATTTGATCAACCCATACAAACAAAATTGCATCCTTTCTCACAAAGAGACAAGGTTTGTCGTCACTTTTCTTGAAACAAATATCTATCAGTTTTATACTCATGCTGTTATACCATGACCTAGCTGCTTGCTTCAATCCATACAGGGATCTGCCCAGCTTGAGGACATATTCCCCTTCATCCGCTGATAGGAAACTTCTCACACAGATTTTCTTCATATTTTCTGACTTTTTCTCTACCCGCCATTCCTTGAAACAATCAGGAATTGAGATATAAACAGTCTCCTCTTCTCAAATTTTTGCATTCAAGTATGCAGTCAAAAAATTAGACTTTCTGATTTCTTCACCCAAATCCACTGCTAAACCAATGATTTACCTGAAGGTGGACAGCCTTCCAGTTGGATAAAAAGTCTCTTGGTAATCAATACTTACTTTCTTCTTGAAGCCTTTTGCAAAACATCTAGCCTTGAACCTCTGCAAAAATCCATTAGTATCAAACTTTTTATTCAACACTAACCTAGATCCAAAAATGGCCTTTCCCTTTGGAACTAAATCCCGCTTAACCACTTCAAACACACTTTTATTTTCCAGAGGATCAAATTCCTCAAAAATAGCTGTCTTCCAATTGGCTCTTTCATCAGAATTCATAGCTTGGGCAAAGCTATTTGGATTAACCCTATTTCCCATTTCTGAACTTAACTGTAGAATCTTGTTAAGCATTGTTGTTCCCAAAATTGATCTCCTTCATATTCTGCAGAAGCATAATGGGACTTCCATTCCCCATACCTATCAACAGGTATCCTTGTCCTTCCACTCCTTCTAACTGGAGGTGGAGGCTCATCAGGTTCTGATTCCACAGACTCCCCTGAAGCGGGTACTAAGCCCTCCTGTGGCAGGTCTGCCAACTCAACATCATCACTAATGATATTCTCTATAGCATCTGCTGGTGAAGAAGGCTCCAATGCTTTTTCCTTCTGTGATTCCTGAACAGAACTATCTTCACTCCTTTTGAGTGGAAAGGTACTTCCTTCAAATTTTAAATCCCTACTACAGATCACCTTTCTTGTCCCTGGAAAATAAATCCTGTATGACTTACTTATTAAATCATAGCCTAAAAGTGCCCCTGTTCTGGCTCTACGATCTAAATTTACAACCATTTCATTATGATTGATACTATAATACACTAAGCAACCAATTTTTCTTAGGTGTGATGTTTTGGGGTACAACTTCCAAAACAGATAATGTGGACTTTTATCATTAACACTTACAAAATTGTGCAACAGACACACTGTGCAAAACAACTCAGCCCATAAAAACTTTGGTAGACCAGATTGAGCCATAATAGTTCTGAATTTGTCCAATAAATTCCTATTCATCCTCTCAACTATTCTATTGTTTTGTGCAGTACTAGCAGTATTGACTATATGAGTGATACCATAATCATTCAAGAGTTTCTCAAACTATTTACTCAAAAACTCAACCCCTCCATCAATAATAAATCTCTAAATCTCCCTCATCAAACAATTCTGTTTCCAGACTTTAAAGATTACCGAAACCTCCTCTGTGTTCTGATCCTTTGATCTTATTGGTTTCACCCAAGATAATAATTAGTTGCTTTTTCAACCAGATTGATGAAGTAATTTCCCCCCCCCAAGGGACACTGGTGAAAATGGCCCTGCCAAATCAATCAAAAATTCCTCTCTAGGAAATTCTGTGCAATATCTACTCTTTTAGAACACATTCCTGGTCTTTTCCCCTAAAGTACAACTTTCACAGTTGCTGTCTTTACCTTATGGACACTTCTATTGTGAGCAATAGTGGTCAGAGCTGAAAACTTGAAAAATTTTGCACAGAGAAAATTATTCTGAACTTTTCCACTCAGGATAGTTATCAAATTTAAATCAATAACAAACTTATCTTCTTTAAGATAAAAAATCTGGAAACCTTTTTTCCAGAGAACTCCAAAAGACACAAGGTTATAAGGCAAATCTGGTACATAGAACACTTTCTCAAAAGATATTTTAAAACCAAAGTGATTTTCAAGAATAACTTTTCCAATTCCTTTAATCTGAATTGTTCTTCCTTTTTGGCCAATATTTACAACACCATCAAAAACTTTAAGATTTGAAAACAAATTTGGCTCAAAAAACATGTGGTCTGTACAGTCAGAATCAATCAAAAAAAGAACCTCCTCCTCAATCCTCCTACAAGGAAAAAAGACTTATCAGCCACTGATTATAAGTTATTATCATCAAGGTTAAGATTAAATACTTCATAATCAATCAATTCCATTTCTTGAACCTCATCAATTTTAGCCTTCTTGTTGGGGGCTTTTTCCTCAAAAGCTTGTTCCATTGAAACATCCATTGCAACCATAGCAACATTCTCCATGGCAAGGTTGACCTCTTTTTCTTTCTTTTCAATTTCCTTGGATTTATTCCTCTTCTTGGCCTCCTTGAATTACTTTGCATAGTGCCCCTTCTCCTGACAATTATAACACCAGACCTTTGATAAATCCCTTTTGGCCTTTGGCTTCTTCCAAGATTTTTCTGTCTTTCCCACCAGAGAAGTTCCTGTGCCCTCCCTCATCTTAAATTGAAGATCATCATTTTCAATCCTTCTAATCAAATGCTCTTCTCCAGGAAGGGGATCCAATTGAGATATAATACTAACCAAGGACTCATATTATTTTGGTAGCTTTTGAATAATTAAGAGTGACAAACACTCAGGATTGATGTTCAGCCCAGATGACTTTAACTTAGCAATACTTGATCTTGCCTCCCCCACAAATTGTTTGCAACTGGAAAATTTCAATTTGAACAGTTTATTGAAGGCAATCCTCTTCTGATGGAAAGAGTTACAAGCATACTTGGCCCTGAGCATTTTCCATACAATGCTACCCATCCTCTTCTGTTCCTCCTTTAAAGTCTCAGAAACCCATGCCATATGACTATCATCCAAATGCCTAACAATGAGATGATAAGACTTCTTCACTACCTCTAAGCTAATAAAAGTGTCATCTGCATCCATAATCTCCCCACAAGAAATTTTTTCCAACTCACTGTCCATTAAGAGAGACCAAGCACTAAATTTTTGACCATTCAAAACAATCTTGGTTGAGCTGGACTCAAAATATTCTTGGAAAACTTGAGGTCTTTGAGGTTTTCCAAAGTAAGGTATTAGGGTCTATTCTTCTTTGAATTAATGATGATGATTTTAATGATAATATGTGAGAATTATTGGCCCACAATCTTAGTCAAAGAGCAGTACTTAAAGCAAATGAAATGCCAAGACAACAATGTCTTATGATTGATCCTGAATATGAGGCAGAGGCAATGGAACACTTTTGAAGGTGAATGAATTGGTGAATGAATGGATGAAAAACAGTAGGGAGAAGATCTCCTTAAAAATAAAAGATGGTTCTCATGTGGAGCTCATGTAATGAAAAGCAAACAGGCAAAAATGCCGCCGCAAATGGGCTCTACAGGCTCTACAAGCCTTGCTAATTGGTTTGGGCTTACTCATCCCACTTGGAATTAGTCCCTGAACCCTTCTGACCAGCCTGTACAGGTTGAGTTTGGTTTTTCCACCCTTACTTAGCTGAATCAGCCCTTGTTGCTGTTCAGAACCTGGCTGCTTGTCCCTTACAACCAGCCTGTTTTACCTCTGTGACTTCATTGGTCCTTATTAACAACCTACATGTCTAGTTGCCTCCTGCAACCAGCCCCTGGCCCTGATATTGGCCATGGTGCCCCCAGAAACACTCTGGGTCCGGTAAAACTTACAGGGGGGGTGTAACCAGCAGACATGCATGTCCCCCCCCTCTGTCTCTCAATCCCTGGAGGGAGCAGTCAAATCCCCCTCTAGGGCAACACAAACAATTAGTGGGCTGGGCGGTGGTAAAGCCCACCCAGCCCAAGTTCACCTTCCCCTTGGTAACAGGGGGGGAGAGATGGCCCCTGCAACCTTGTCTTTGCTACACAAGAGGTGGGGGGGTGGTCAAATCCCACCCCACCTTGCGGGTTGCCTTGTCCCAGCTGGCCTGATTAGTCCACACATGAGGTGGGGGGTGATCAAGTCCCCTCCCACCTTACTGTTTGCCTTTTTTCCACCTGCCTGGCTGGTTGAGGACCAGCCAGCCTCCTCTCCCCCTTGCAACCAAGCAAGGGGAGGGAGGGAGGCAGGGGCCGCCAGCCCCCATGGCCATACCTTACCCCGGCGGCTGCAACCAACCAAGCGACGCAACCAGGACTACGACCCCGCACACAAGTTGTTGGGGGGACTCCAAGCGGAGCCCCTTGCCCCATAAAATTGGCCCGCAACAGGCCCCAGAAAGAAACAAGCAGCGCCAAGTGGGCAGCAACACGGGCGGGGGCCCCAATGCGCTGCCAAGGCCCAAAGCCCATAAAATACATACTTTGGCAGGCCAGCCTTTCTGGCCAAGTATGTCCAAAATAACCCTTGGGCCCATTTATGCTCAAATAAACCCATCTGGCTGAATTGGCCCATCCACCCTGGTGGGCCCATTAAGGCACGTGTCCCAAAAGACCTGGAAAACTTGTTTTGGCGCCCAAATGTCCAAAAACAATAACATCTCCATAGGTCCACATGGCCCACGTCATTTCTAATGTGCCTTAGAGGCCCACTTGTGCATTCCATTTGGATTACGCAATAAAATGCACACAAAATGAGTGAATTTGTATTCTAACACATAATTGATCTTAATCAAGACAATCAGGTCTTTCCCAACAATTTTTTTGAGCTTCTGAAACGATTGTTCACAAGCTTGGGTCAAAAGCCATTCAGCATCCTTCCTGGTTAAGCAATGCAAGGGAATACAGATTTTTGATAGAGAAGGGATGAAGATCCAAACATCAATGACAACACCTTAGAAACCGCTGACTTCAGTGTGGTTGATTGGTGTGGGCCAAGAGAGTATTTTTTTGAATTTGGATGGGGCCATTCTCTTTCCTTCCTTGCAGACCAAATGACCAACAATTTCCAGAGCAGGGGCACAGGCAGCCAATTTGGATCTGGAGACAGTGAGACTGGACTCCTTGATTCAAAACAAGATCCTTTCCAAAGTGGTTGCATATTCCCAGATAAATCAACAGATTCATGAGTGCCAAGGTAAGAGCTCATTTTTATAGTCAGAAACTGGAACTTTAATTCTTCAATTGTATAACCAACTAATCCCATAAAAAATGAGAGTGAGAGGAAGAAGAGGTGTTCTTCTGTTTCCCTTTCAGAACCTGTTTGGAAGCATGACCATGAAAATCTTGTTCCCAAAAACCACAATACAAGGAGCAAAGGGGGACTTCAATCTTCCTGCCATCAGAATCAGGGAGTAGAATTCTCTCCCCAATTAGATCAGAAAACGTTAGGGTTGCACCAAAATCCATTAAGACAGGCCTTCCCAAGATCATTAGTCCTTCCAAATGAGTCATCCAGAAATTACAGTTGCCAACTGTTAAGATTATTGCCATCTCATCCTGTGTTCTGACTTTCCCTCAGTCTCCGTCCCAGTAGCTCTGTGAATGAACTGAGATGAGTCCTTGTGACATGTCTGTACCACCCCGGTCTCCTTACTTCATAAAATGACACGGGTGAACTTCTGGAGACCGCTCTCTCTTTATTCTTTCTTCTTTCTCATTCTCTTGTCTTTGTTGCTTCCTTGTCTCCTTACTTTTCTTATCTCCTCAACCCAAATTCTCCACAACTTAACACTTCCACTCTGGTCTGAACTATCTCTCTGTCATCCAAACTATGCCTGGTAAGAATCTATTCCTCAAGATCACCTCTAAATTATTGTTCTGACAACATCATTCAATCTCGTAGTCATCCTTCTTCATTGTCTGAACTCTATCAACTTCCTTGCTGCCAACACCTTATGCGGTCTGATCACTTTCTTAATTTATAAATAACTCAAAGCTGTTGGTCTTCTCATTCTTTCTTCTTCTTAATTTTTGTCTTTTCTCTTGTGATTCTAACTTTTATCCTTAGTCTGCTGGTTTTCAGTTCTGAAGAAATACATCTAAATCTTATCACCAACAATATTTTGTCCAAATTGAACCAGGAAATACTCAGCAAAACCAACTGATTGGCATGACTGATTCCCTATACCATATACAGCAGAGTTAAAGCTGACCCTTGGACTGAGTTTGAGTTTGCAGGCCATGGCATCCAAAATTAAATTAAGCTGGGAAACAGAATCCACCAGAAGAGAAAATGTTTCAGCAGAGTCACCAAGGTAGCAGGAGAGGAAAAGAAGATTACAGGAATACAAGTTGGCATCTGAAGGTGGATCTGTTCCAACAGAGTCCTCCATCAAAGTACCAGAAGAAACTTTTAATTTTTCCGGATCAATATCCAAATTTCAACAAGAAACCCATTTCTTCATCTCTTCAGCCACAGATGGAGAGATTGACAATAGTTAAGCCACAGAAAGATCAGGAATTTTTAGATCAGAGATTTTCCTTAATACTCCTCCCACAGCGTTGGGGTGATCCTTGGAAATGCCCCTCTCAAATCAAACTTTGGGCTGGGTGGAGGGAGGATGATCAGGTTGAGCAGTTACTGGAATAGGATCAGAAGGTTGAAGATTTTAAACAGATTGAACAGGAGGAGGATCAGAGTGGTCCTAGAACCTTTCCATAAGTGGTTCCTTTTCCACTTCCATGTCTTCCACATAAGAGGAAGGGGGCTCAGGTGAGGATTGACGTTTGAGGTATTTTTGAAGGTTTGAAGATGGAACTGGAGGAGACTTTTGAGGTTTGGGTTCCTCATGGCGTTTCCTAGCTGGATCAGACTGATAAGTGCCAGAGAAGCTAGAAGAAGTGACAGCTTGAGGATACCAGGTTGTAGAGTGCCACAGGATTATCAAAAATCCAAGGAGACCAAAGATTCCTTCTTTGGAGTTGTTGGTTGATAAGAGGCCACCAAATGAAGGATCAAACAAGAAAAATTGAAAGGGATCAAAGCACCATTAGGAAGAAAGAAATTTTTTCCATTCTGCTCCACCAATTTTTCCTCCTTGTCCTTCTGGAGTTTAGGACATCTCCCAGTACCATGGCCTTCCCTATGACAGTAATAGCAGACTAGAGTGATTTTGGGAACAGAGTTAGAAGGTTTAGGATTAGCTAAAGAAGAAATTTTCTGATCAATTTTGTTTTCAAAGGCCTGAAGTAATTTAGTGATCTCATCTATGGTAGCAGTTTGCTTATTGACCTGGGGATTTGGTATAGGTCTACAATTTGCTTCCATCTTGTTCATTATTTCATTGGACTCTTTAAAGGAAGTAGCATGTACTGGTTCAGTGACTCTTTTTTCAAAATTGAGAGCTGTTTTACCTTTCATCACTTTATCCACTGCACTCCTTAGGACCAGAAAAACAGGGATCTTGAACCAATTATCTCTAGTAGTAGTAATAGATCCAGATTTAACTAATTCATCCCTAATCCTTTCCTGCACTCCTGGAGAAAAAGACTGGAAAAACCAAACTCAAAGTTTGTACACCGTGTCAATGTGATCATTTCTGAGGAGGTAAGATTGAATAGGATCCCAAGATTTTCTAAAAGACTGATAATCAGAGGCTGAAGAGACACCACCATTGGAGGTCCATTGAGAAACTAGAGGATCCAAGTCCTGTAAGGTAAACCTGGCCTCATCTACTTTTCCCCAATAAGCCAACATATCCTGCTTCAAGAGCCTCCAGTTACAAGTTTTGAATCCATCAAACAATTTGATCACTTCCCTAACTTCATCAAAGTAGATAAAAAATTGTAACTGATAAGCCATATCATGTTCACTTGCACAATCCACTTCAGCAGCCATCTCATAGGAGTCCAAGAATTGTTCAACACTTGTTCCATTGAAGCCTAAGTTCTTGTTTTGAGGCTTGATCTTTACTATCTTGGCCTGAAAAGAAGAGGAGGAGGTACCAGTAGATTCCATTTTGAAGAGCAGAGTAACCAAGAGATACAAAGAGCAGAATTCCAGTGTGGCTCACAGGTGTGGCAAGAGTAGATTTTCATGGGAAAACAACAAGGATCTTGCCTGGATAGTGCAAAATTTGAAGGACTTACGTCTGGAAAAAGTTGCCTCCACATATCAGATCTGGATGATAACAAAAAAAAAGAAAAAAAAGAAAAGGTTATAAAGGATTGTATTTTGGGGTTGATTCTTCAAGTTTGGGACTGTAAATCCAAAGGTCGCTGATTTGATTCCAGCCTGGGGAAAAAAATTAAGACTCAAATTTGTGCTGGGCTGTGGAATTTCTGCAGGGGGGAAAGGTGCTGTTTAGGCTGCCCTCCTTAGTGTTACAGAAATATTTGAATGTCCAGGACTTTTGAAGTGAGGAATCAAGTAGTGCAGGATAAAGTTTGATAAGGGTTGGTAGCAATTGAACAGCACTATCTGAGGCAAGATTAAGTGGGAGATATTTGAACAAAAGAAGTTCAAGTTTTTTTAGAGTTCAAAAGAACAAAGCTAGTGTATGTAAACAATGCCTCAAGCTAATAACTCTGGTTTTCAGCAGAAGATTGGGGATGATCAACTCAAACCTCAACCAACACCCAGGTTCTCATTGAACCCGCCCAACTCTCCGCAATCAAGCGCTTGAAGGGTACGAGATAACTGAGGGTGGCCGTACAAGAAAAAGCAAAATTTTTGGAGAAGTTCTAAAAGAAAACAGTAACTGATTTGAACAGGGATAACCTCAAAACTTCTCAAGGAACTCAATAGTAGGCTGGTAGAATGCAAATTTGAAAAATAGAAGGAGGTATAAAACTCCAGGTTTTAAGAATAATAAAAACTCCTCAATCAAACGTGATTGGCTCTGGAAAGATGATCAAGGAAGGATAAAGACCAGTATGGTCAGCGGAAGGGATCAAAGAGCGGTGTAAAACACTCAGAATTCCAACAGAAAGAATTCTCTTCAACAAGCAAGGCTATTGGTTGGTGATAAAAATCAGGCCACAGAGGGAAAAGACTTAAGGATCAATGGATTGGGGGGCAATCAAAGATATACCTAGGATAATGATGATGATTACTATGATACAGGGGGCACATACGCACACATTCCCATGGATTATTAGAAAAAGATAGGGGAGAGCCCTAATTTTCTGGGCCATGTGTCCCTGTAGACTATTTAAAAGTTATGACACAGATAGAGTGGAAAAAGACAACAATTGAATCTTGTTTTTGATTTGATTCTGATCATGAGAAAAACAACAAACACAGAGCTGAACAGGAGCAGAGAGATCCCAACCGGGCACAGGGGTCTAAACACCTGAGAGATCCTCTTAGAAAACTAGGAGAAGGGGAGGCTGGGAACTGGAAACTAAATTAGGTAATCATTCCAGACAAGATTTTATTTTATTTTTTATTTTTATTTTTTATTTTTTATTTTTTATTTTTTATTTTTTATTTTTTATTTTTTATTTTTTATTTTTTATTTTTTATTTTTTATTTTTTATTTTTTATTTTTTATTTTTTATTTTTTATTTTTTATTTTTTATTTTTTATTTTTTATTTTTTATTTTTTATTTTTTATTTTTTATTTTTTATTTTTTATTTTTTATTTTTTATTTTTTATTTTTTATTTTTTATTTTTTATTTTTTATTTTTTATTTTTTATTTTTTATTTTTTATTTTTTATTTTTTATTTTTTATTTTTTATTTTTTATTTTTTATTTTTTATTTTTTATTTTTTATTTTTTATTTTTTATTTTTTATTTTTTATTTTTTATTTTTTATTTTTTATTTTTTATTTTTTATTTTTTATTTTTTATTTTTTATTTTTTATTTTTTATTTTTTATTTTTTATTTTTTATTTTTTATTTTTTATTTTTTATTTTTTATTTTTTATTTTTTATTTTTTATTTTTTATTTTTTATTTTTTATTTTTTATTTTTTATTTTTTATTTTTTATTTTTTATTTTTTATTTTTTATTTTTTATTTTTTATTTTTTATTTTTTATTTTTTATTTTTTATTTTTTATTTTTTATTTTTTATTTTTTATTTTTTATTTTTTATTTTTTATTTTTTATTTTTTATTTTTTATTTTTTATTTTTTATTTTTTATTTTTTATTTTTTATTTTTTATTTTTTATTTTTTATTTTTTATTTTCATTTTTTTTCTTTTGATGATGAATGACAGACATAAAAAAAATCATAAAAGTTTTTTAAATTTTCCGCAGTGGTTCTGAGGTGTCCAGATTTTGTCACCACACTGTTGTCAAAGTGAAATTGTTTGAGTTTCTTGGAGAAGAGGTTGGAGTGCAGGCAGATGAAGTTGATGAATTTGTCTGCGGCATGGGATTTGAGTTTGAGGGGAATGCAGGTTTTGAATTTGGAGTAATTGTTGGTTAGGACCATGAAGTATCTATTTCTGGTTTGGGATGGAGGTTTTATTGGTCCACAGAGATTGGCGTGCAGTTCATCAAAGCGTTCTTCCCTTTGGGGAAAGGTGCCTTTGAAAGGGGACCAGTGGATCTTACCCTTGGCCCCCAATATGCAGCAGGGATTGTCCCTGAAGAGTTTGGTTAAGCTATGAGAAAGGAGCTTGGTGGACTCAGGATGGGGATGCCCAACGCGTTTATGAGGAGTGGATAGGGAGAGAAAGGAAAAGGCCTCAGGAGTTGTGGGTTTTTTTGATTTGTCTAAAATCAGCAGATTATCCTGAATTTGTCCTTTGAGCACGGTCAGATCACCAAGAGTGAATTGAAAGGGATTGGGAGCAGTTTTTATCAGGGTGCAACCTCTCACAACCAGTTGGCCCAGGGAGATGAGCTTGACTGCCATTTTGGGGACAAGCAGGGAGTTGGAGATGAAAAGAATTGAAGAATAGAAAAACCTGGACCAGGCTGTTGTTTTCAATCAAAGAAACAGAATCAATAAAACTGAACACGTGAGACAAAACTAAAAGAGACACAAGCAATCTTTAAGAGGAAGAATTAGCCACAAAAAAGCAAACACAATTTTACAGGATGGATGATGGCCTCTAAATAGACTAAGTATAACTGTGTGCACAATGCACAATCTTGATGTCCTGAGTTATAGTACTGGTTTGAAAGGAAGATAGGATCAACACTGATAGAGAGTTGATTGATACTCCGGTACATACTAAAAATTCTTAAAATGAATAAAAATGATTGGAAGATGGCAGGAAATGTAAAAATACTCCTGTGTAATCATTTTAATCAAATAGGTACTATAAAAAATTAAGAAATAAGTCAAAACTGCAAAATAACAAATTCACATAAAGACAGGTTTTGAAATGAAAATCATGCATAAATACTGCAGAGACAGGTAAATCTGAGTGACGGAACAACAAATGAGAGCTAAAAAAGCCCTGAAAATCCTCCTAGAATTACTTTTACATCCTGCTAGAATTATCTTGTGAGCCCTACTCTCTCTAAGTGCCCTGAGGAAGCTCCATTCACCCAAAAATGTATTTATACAGCATTGTTTTGGTGTTTTGACCCCAGAATTCATCATTTTTCAATCCAGACCCTTTTCCATTCGTAATGAGGTGCTTATATGAGTGAATCAAGTGATATTTGGCCTCAGACTTATAGTATTATTTTAAATTCATAACCCTTTTGTTCCCATTGAAGTAAAATCATCAAGCACCCCACATTTGATCTGAAAGCATTCATCTGCAAATTATAGCAGTTATTCTGTTACAAATGAATTTAAATTAATTTTTATCATTCCTTCCCAGTATTTCTTACTGTATAGCCTGGAAATACTGACCATTCCTTGGGTTTTACCACTTTTTTAAATATAAGGAACCCGTTTCACAAGGATAAAGATTCAAAGTTGATACCCATGAAGAGAAGTGTTCATGACCCCCAGTTTTGTATAGACTGTGGCTCCTCTTTGCCACTCCTATATATAATATAAAAAGATTTTTAAAAAAATCATATAAACCTTGTACTTTCTCCCTCTACCTGTATTTGTTTGGAGCTCTCACTGTATTTATTTTTGGAAATATCATTATTCCATCACTGGATAACTTTCTTTATTTAAAGGACTGCATGTTTCCCAGCATCAGGAAGATGAAAAATGCTGTTCCTTCTGGGTAATATCCCAAAATAAATCTTATTAAAATATTTATCTCTTGAAACAGGCAATTAAGGTCAAAATAAATAAAAATAGGGTAATGTTAAGTTCACAGCTCCAGCCACGTGGGAGCCATGTAGGGCCCCAGACAACCTGTGGTAGCTTTTTAGGGCCCTTCAACGCGTGGGGGCCCATACACTTCTTCATATAACTTATAATTGATTATTTATTATTATTTATTATAAAATAAATAAAAGAAATAAAAGAAATAAAAGAAATAAAAGAAATAAAAGAAATAAAAGAAATAAAAGAAATAAAAGAAATAAAAGAAATAAAAGAAATAAAAGAAATAAAAGAAATAAAAGAAATAAAAGAAATAAAAGAAATAAAAGAAATAAAAGAAATAAATAAAATAAAATATAAATAAAATAAATAAAAATAAAAGAAAGAAAGAAAAAGAATAAATAGAATAAATGAAAGAAACAAAAAAAATAAAAGAAATAATTGAAATAAAAGAAATAAAAGAAATAAAAGAAATAAAAGGAATAAAAGGAATAAAAGGAATAAAACAAATCAAACAAATCAAACAAATAAAACAAATAAAACAAATAAAACAAATAAAACAAATAAAAAAAATAAAACAAATAAAACAAATAAAACAAATAAAACAAATAAAACAAATAAAACAAATAAAACAAATAAAACAAATAAAACAAATAAAACAAATAAAACAAATAAAACAAATAAAACAAATAAAACAAATAAAAAAAATAAAACAAATAAAACAAATAAAACAAATAAAACAAATAAAACAAATAAAAGAAATAAAAGAAATAAAATAAATAAAAATTTGTTTAGTGTGCCACACAAATCCAATGGGACATGTAGCATGCCACACAGCTCAAATGAGCCGTGTAGGGTGTCACACGGCTCAAATAAGCCGTGCAGGGTGCCACACGGCTCATTGAAACTTGTACACGGCTCAAAGAACCATGTACACGGCTCAGAGAACCGTGTACACGGCTCGGAGAACTGTGTACACGGCTCAAAGAACCATGTACACGGCTCAGAGAACCATGTACACGGCTTGGAGAACTGTGTACACGGCTCAAAGAACCATGTACACGGCTCAAAGAACTGTGTACACAGTCAAAAGAAACATGTACATGGCTCAAAGAACCGTGTACACGTTTCAAAGAAAAGTGTACAAGGTTCAAAGAACTGTGTACACGGTTCAAAGAACTGTGTACAGAGCCATTTACATGGCTTAATGAGACGTGAATTTAACATTTCCCACAAAAATAGTTGTTAGAAATATTTTTTTTCAAATTTTTCTAGTGGATCTTAAGACCAAAGGAAAATCAATTAAATATCATTTGAATCTTCTCAAACAGGAAAAAAAAAACTCCCTAAACTTGTGCGTAACTACTGGGATTCATTAAATCTTGAACCACAAAATGTAAAAGCACTTTATTAAAAACAAAAAGCAGAGAAAGACAATGAACTAGAGTTGAAAAGACCCATTAACTTTACCTCCTTACTCATGCAACATAAATTCTGGAAAAATACAGAAATATTCTCTTTTGCCTAAAGAAAAATCCTAAAAGTGAGTAATAAATATTTCTAATAAACATTTATTGAAAATGGAAAAATTACAAGGAAAGATTATTATTATAATTTTTTTTAATGATAATGTTAAATTCAAAACCCAACATGACCCTTTCAGTTACAAAATGGTTTGTGTGGTGCAGTTTGTAACCAATCAGATTTGAACACAGCTTCCGCAACCAATCTCAGTTGTGGATGGCTGTTTATGACCTGTTTTTTGTGAGAAAAAAAAGAAAAAGGAAGAAAAGAAATCAGAAAAAAAATCAGAAATAGAACAAAAAAAAACCCAAAAAAAGAAAAAAATTAAAAGAAAATTATCAAAATCTCACCACTCTGGGGAAATGAATTAAGTCCCCATAAAAACCACAATTCCCCCCTCAAACGGCTCATTTGGGGCTATTTTGCCCCAGATGTCCCAGGAAAACACGCGCAAACCTTTTCAAAACTTAAATAACCCCGTTTGCACCCTGTTTTGTGTTGTGAATCCCCATTTTCAAGCCAAACAGAGGAAAAAAGAGGGTTTCACAACCCCCTGGGGGTTTAAACAGTTTTAAAAAAATTTGCTTGCGGCTTGTTGAGTTGTGAGCCTGCGTTCACAACTCATATGGGTTGCAACCAGAAATTGAAACCTGTTTGCAACCCGGGGGTTTTGAATTAAACAGCCCCCTTGTATTATTTTTTTTGTGGATTCCACTAAAAGAACTTACCCATTTTTTGATATAATACAGCTACACTTACTTGGAAATGTCCCTGACCCATTATGTTTGGACTTGAAACAAGACCTGATTGGAACTCACCAAGATCCTCTTCAAGTACCCCCAAAGGAAACATTAAATCCTAAATTAGCATTATTAAATTTGAGCCTAAACCTAAGTAAGTTTAAAAAGAAATTTAAAAATATATAAGAATAAGAAAAACCATAGAACCTTTATTATTATTATTTTCATTTTTTCTGAAGGTTTTGACAAAAAACTTGCACATATATATATGTAATGTTCCAAAACAGGCGCAAAACCCAAGCCAGTTCTGTCCTCAGAGGAAAAGGCACCCTAAGGATGGCAGTTGCAAGCGCAATCAAGGGGCTTGAACCAATGACCTAATTGTTGCACAGGTCAACAATGAAAGCATCCAGGGCTTCCAACTAAACCAACTTACCTTTGGAGACCTGTCCATTTCTTCCCTCCTCATCCCTGGCGTTTTCTGCTTCTATTCTGTATCCCCAGCTGGAACTAACCAAGGAAAAAAATGTCATACACTTGGTCACTGAACATGTGAGCCTATGGGATCAAATCAAGTGATTACAGTCCCAAGGGGACATAAACATCATGAAGGAATCAATCTCCCAGGCAAGATCCTCCCATATGTCCCTGAAAAAAATGATCACAAGAAAATAGTTAGAGACTTATGTGCAGAGTTGGATTCCTTGGGATCAAATGGCTCTATTAAATGGCAAAGACTCTCAAAAGAAGAGGTAGTCCACTCATAAGAAGGAAAGGGCAAAGGATCCCAAAGATTTCAAAAAAATAATTGACCTAGCCCAAAGATGGAAGCAATTTCATCACAACTAAATTTAAAAACTTCTACTTTTGATTATTTTACCACTAATGTTTCCCATAATTTCAAAATTATTATTAGAAATGATGAAGGTACTTATGAAGACTTGGATAAATTAACTCTGAATGAATCAACAATATACCATGCCCATCCAGGCCAATCTAAAAGCAATGTAATTTAGTTAATTTATAATCAATCAAAAGACACTGTAAGCCAAAGCAAATTGTCTCAAGTTAAACATACAGAAACCAATGTATTTCCCAGCCAGGAGGAATTTTTAATTCAATTAAATTCATCAAAGAAGGAATCAAATTCTGAACCAATCTTCAATCACCCATGTAAGGAAAAATAGAATTAGCCACAGGCTTGATTTAGAACTTGGAACGATAAAAATTATCTTAGAGATAACAAGATCAATCTGACCAACCCTGTAGTAAGTAACTGAGAGGAACCAAAGTCAACCAGAGGAACTACCACTCCAAGTTTACCCACTAGATCTGGAGTAACCAGAAGCAAATTGTAAAGACCTAGCTTCACCCCTGAAGTGGAACAAGATATGAAGGTATTAGCTCCAATAATTGAGTGAACTAAGTTCTCTGGAGAAGGAGAATATAATTATATATTTAAGTTTCATCAAATTCATATACTATACTTTTTCTTCTTATGAACTACATGAATCTATTGCTGGGGGAAGACCACCCAGATAATTTGAAGGAGTATCTATTGATTGGTTAATTGAAAAAACAGAAGAAATGGATTCTGTGAATTGGAAATCTTGGAAAGAACTGATTAAAGAACATGTTGGTACCAGGATATGAAAAAGAATGATGATGATGAATTTGGAATCATCTCAATTTGATCCTTCTAGAGACAAATCTCAAAAATGGTCTCTTAGGCAGAAGAGAAGATGAGATTTTTTATGTCCTGGAGCTGATAACAAAGAAGTCAATGGAATAATTCTCAGTCTATTTTCCAGAAATATGAAACATAGTGTAAGGTGCAGAATTTTGATGGACTCTGAAATCTCCACACTGGTTGGAGTGCTAGCAGAAGTCATTGATATGAATGGTCAAGATGAGCAGTAACCAAACTTGGAGACCATTACTCTAAGACCTGATAAGAATAAAATTCTCAACCATAAGACCCTCCCACTCTGAACTCAACTTCTCTGGAACCAAGGAAACTTTCAGAACATAAAGAGAAAGTAGGTGTGACAAGGGCTGCTGACCTGCAAGCAGGCCTTGGCACAAAGGGGACTCTACTTTCAGTAGACTTGGGTGCAAGGATACTGGAAGATGCTGGAAGTGCAGAGGAGGACTGAATTGAAGATAAGGTGCTGAAAAAACTTTCTGGGATGAATTCCTGGTAAGAAGTAGTAAACTAATTTCTTGAGGAATAATCAGGAAGGAGGAAGAGGAGGCCAGGTTCAACGGACAAGGGCTGGCGCTACAACAGAGGTAAATTTGGTTGGGGCTCACACTACATATGTAATGACAGGGGAACAGTCAAGGTAACAGAGGGGGCTGATGAAGTCTGCTATCAAATTAGGTTAGGCTGATTCCACATTGGGACAAGCTTAAAGATCTGGGCTGTCTAAGTTGGAACAGTAGAGTTAAAGTATGTAAAGTTTACATGCAAGTCATGAAACTATTTACTAATTAGTAGAGAAAGTATGTAATACAATTTGCAAGAGGATGTAAATAAGGGTTCCAAAAGGTTAAACATGACAGATTATGGGTTAGACAGATTTAATAAGGTTAGAGTTTGTGAAGAACTGGGAGATTAAGTATGTGAAAGCCTAAGGAGTATCTGCAAATTTTATGGGGTCAGACCATACGTAGATATGTAAGGCATGAAGATCCTGAGGATATGTAGTTGAAGGAGATATACTGATATAATTATCCAGAGCCATGATGCTGAAGTTCCTTGGAAAGTAGAGTAGGACTGAGGGTTAGCCTGAGTTTGCTGATGTCAGACTGAGTTAGGTGTCAGTATGACAGCAACCCCTGGTGAAAAGGAGGGCATCTCCTGATGAAAATAAAAAGAGAAGGTTGAAGAGACCATCTATTCTTGATCCCTTTAGCCATCTCTGATTGAAGATTTCCTTCTCCATACCCACAACAATAACAACCATCAATCCCACTTCCATCACCATCTTCACCTAACAGATCCCCTACAACTTGTTGAAGTCCAAAAACATTTTGTTGAATCAACCTATCAAGGAGCCAAAGGTGTCCATCAAAGAGTCAATAAAGACTTTAAAATTGTTGAAAATGTTTGTTGAAGCATTGGAATTGACCATTGAAGCGTCTGAGGAGTTTTTGGATGCTTCGGGAAGTCTTGAAATGGAGCTTAGAAATTTGGTAGAGGAAGTTGAAGGTAAAAATCACAAGAAATAGAAGGAGGGAAGAAGGAAATAAGTAGCTGGAGGTAGTCATCATTGAAGAAGGGGGAAGATCAGATGTCTCCTTGGAACTAGAAGACCTTAGAAGGAAAAGAAGGATCTAGAGATCAGGATGGATTTAGCTGAAGATGGAAGGAATAAGGAAAGGGAGTTGTAATGAGAATAAGGCATGAAGGTAGTCTTGATAGGAGAAATGATTTAGAGGCATGGTTGGAGGAGTTAGATAATGGATTAAGGTTATTTAAAATAATGGAAATCTATTCAATGGAAAAGAGATTTAAAAAAGATTCATTGTCAAATGAAAAGAAGTGAATCATTGTTTAGAGATTTATAGGAGGGTTTCTAAGCCTTTAAATCCTAATTT
Source organism: Puccinia polysora (assembly GCA_025617555.3). Lineage (NCBI taxonomy): Eukaryota > Fungi > Basidiomycota > Pucciniomycetes > Pucciniales > Pucciniaceae > Puccinia > Puccinia polysora. The sequence goes on along the minus strand of CM062612.1, from coordinate 22,857,938 downwards.
AGAGGAAGGATTGAAGGAAAGTAATGGGGCTGTGAGATTAGAAAAGCAACACTGTGGTTCTTAGAGGCTAGAATAAAAGCGTTAGAGGAACTTATTTTTGAAACCTAGTTGGGAGGTGTTTTACCTATGTATATGTATCTTTTTTGATACTATGAAGGATAAGTGATTGAATAATGAGGGGGAACCTGTTAAAATAACTAGACACTCACTTAGGTGCCACATATAGGTGTAATCTGAATGGAATGCACATACACGCTTTTTGAGCCCATTGGAAAACCACATGGACTACAAGGGCCTGTATGGATGTCACAGATTTGGGGAAACTGGCCTTAAACACGTGAAATAACTCATTTGGTACACGGGCCATCACAGTCCCATTGAGATGGATGGGCCACCCCAGTCAAATGGGCTTTTATGGGCATCATTGGCTCCAAGGTTGATTTTGGACACACTTGGCCAGCCGGAAATTGTCATTTCTTGGTTTTGGGCTGGGATGGCCCGTTGGGGCTGTTGCCTATTTCACAGCCCACTAGGGCCGCTGTTTCTTGCTCATGGCCCATTGAGGGTTGTCAGCTTGCTAGTTGACAAGAGCAACCTTTAAAAGAAGATTAGAAACAGAAAATAAATAATAAAATTAAAAGTAGAAGGAAATCCATATAGACTATTACAGAAATGGATTCCCAACCCAAAAATAGGTAGGGTCTCTCACTGACCCCACCCTTGAATTCCAACTTCTTACATTTTTTAATAATTCTAGAAGAAAAAAAATAACCCATGGCACCACTATGGCACCTTTATTGGCCATTTTGATATTTCACACATAATTCCACGTATAGGTTTCAAAACCAAAATTCAGTCAGAATTGAAGTTTCTTGTATATTTTAGGAGTTACAGGCGGATTAGGGTTGTGTCACAATTACCGCGCGCAGCCCCCCATTCATATAGCAAGGGTAAACACGCCTTCATGACACTCAGTACGCAGGCGCACGTCAAGAAACCCACAAGAAAAAAGATGGCTGGCCGCAGATGATTGATTCCCGCAAGCAGCTGTCAAGCCTGCGCCTATGAACATGGATTTCCACATGCAGCTGTCAAGTCTGCGCGCGTTGACTTCAACTATAGTAATTTTAACAGTCAGGTACCGCAAGCACATGCTACAACTTGCATGCATAGATCATGCATATGTAACAAGTTGAATGACAAATAGGAAAATTTTTGAAACATAAGAATATTGAATAGAAATATGAAAATCAAAACATTAAAACAAATAAATTGTGAGAAACAAAGATGAAGGTTGTCATGCAAATGGGATTACCAAATCTGTATGAAACATGAAACACATCAAGAAGTCTACCAAAAAACTATTACAATTTACCAACATGTGTAGAAGTTGGTGTAGAATCTACAAATGACCACTTCGGCCCATGCCACTCTAAGGAAAGTAATACAAAATAAGGAAATTTGTCTGAACGATAAAATAACAAATTTACATACAAATACCTTCTGACAATTATTTCAAATGAAAATATGACACAGGAAAGGCTAGCTAGCTGAAAGCACCCAGACTACCTGCCAAACTAGCCCAGCTAGCCTGATAGCCTTAGCGCACAAGGAAAACCCTCTCTGCCTGCCCTGAGAAGGTCTTATTACCTTAGAAAGGTATATAAACAGCTCCTTTTAGATGGTTTAAACCCTAGAAATTTTTAAGTAATCAATCCAGACCCCTTGCCATCCGTGACTAAGTGTTTATTCAAGATAAACAAGTGATTTATGGCCTCATTCTGATATTATAATTATTAATTCTAACCCATTGTTAATTCCATTCAAGAATATCAGCAATATCCCCAACAATTGTCCTGAGACCCTTTCAACTGTGAATTTCTGCAAGTTTCTTGTAGTGTCTGCTTAAGTTAGTAAGTTATCTTCTCCTTGCCTCTATGCATAAGTGCTGTGAGTCAGCCAGTCAACCCAATCCTCTTGAGTAAACCCCTTTTGAGTAATCACTTAGGACCTCACTGTCCCAAGATCTTTACATGGTTCAAAAGAGCCCCTTGAAGAGAGGTTGTTATCCAATCAAAATCCCCTGTTTGAATGAATTTTCTGCCCCTTTGAAAAATATATTTAAATCAATTTCATCCAACCAAACCACTCAAACTTTGCACTTGCTTCTAAATCAACCATTTGATCATTTTAGGTAATTTTCTTGGAATTATTATTATTCCAACACCAATATCTTTTGCTGTTGCTAAAGGACGGAAATTTTCCTGGTATCAGTAAGCTGACAACTGAGGGTCTGGCCGGTGAATATCCCTGAATAATTAGTTTTTAATTAATTTATTTCTTTGGACCAGATTATCTACGTAAATATAAGTAAAAATACTTATTATCATTTTTTTTGGGTTATTCTTCCAGTGGATCTTAAGACCAACAGAGAATTAATCAATTATTATCTTTATCTTCTTAAAAAATAAGAGACAACTTTATTTCTTAAACAAGAATAAACAAAGTAAGCCAATGTATTTTTTTATATTTTTTTGAAAAGCAAAATTCAAAAGAAAATTGAAAAAAAATAGAAAAATTAATTAAAATTAATAAAAAAATAATAATAAACAAAAACTTATTAATTCCAATTTTTTTCCTATTTTCAGTGGAAAGGCCGTTTTCCATTGCTGATTTTATTGAACAAGACCTGTTAGGAAACAGTTCCACCATGGATCTTTGGATTTAAGACAAGACCTCATTGGTACCCACAAAGACCCCCCTTGATTGCCCACCAAGGAATCTTTCAACCCTAACAAAGCCTTAGTACCGTTGAACTTGAGTTTAAGTTAGCCTAAATTAATTCAAAAATAAAATAATTTTTTATTTTTATTTTTTATTATTATTTTTACCAGGTCTCGCCAAAACCTTATACTTATTTTTGAACCATGTCGCAAACCAGACCCAAAACCCCCGCAAACAGACAAGCCCTGTACTATGGACCTCTGCCCAGAGGAACGCGCGCCCATAAGAGTTCCCGTAGCAAGCACAATGAAGGGGCTCGAACCCACAACTCAAGTGCTGCAAAACCCACCAACACCCGCCCCGGCCAACTTGACCAACAAACCGTTGGAGATGAGTCCCTTTCCCAGACAGTTGTCCCGCAAAGCCATCCCTCCTCCTACGCCTCCCAGTCTGGACTCAGCCAAAGAGTCCAAAATAAAGGATCTAGTGAAAGATCATGTGAGTCATTGGGAGGCATACAAGCTAGCCCAAGAGCAGGAGGAATCAGCAGCTATGAGAAAGGCTTTTTCACGGGCAATGTCCTCTTAAATAGCCGTTCAGAAATGGATCCCCAGGGAAGAAGTAGAGAAATATGTAGAAAAATGGAACCCTTGCATTGAACTAGCCAAGTTAAAGGGAAAGGATCCCACAAAGTTTAGGTACTCAAATCATCAAAGATTGAGGAACCAAAAAGATTGGGACAACATGACATCTCTAGCTCAGAAGTGGAAGAAAGTTTATCACAATTAGATTCTGATGATATTACTCCATTGTTTAACACATTCTCTGATAGTTTTTTTTTTAACTTTAACATCTTGAGTGGAAATCTAGACAATATTCACAAAAAACTTGATAAAGCAATTCAAAATTATGACAAAATAATCCAGAGTCAAGCTGACCATCCAAGAGCCAATAATTCTGAAATCAAATTATTAAGGGATACCATTGATTTAAAAAAAGGATATTTAATTAATCATATCAGCACCACCTGTTCTTCTGGATTGGAAGAGATACTCCTTCTCCTTGAGCAATGCAGAGGAGAAATAAGAAACAAAACTGATACCCCTTCTGTTCACCTTTTTAATAAATTTGATTTATTAAGCAACAAAATGGATTTGGAACTAGGTATGATTAAGAATGATTTAAGAGACCTTAAATTTGAATAAACTGCTCCTCCTCTAGTCAATGTAGAAGAATCAAAACCTACCATGATTATTGTCACTCCTAACATCTATCTTAATTCTGTAATGAACAGGAATGAGTCTTACTGGCCTAGTCCTACCCCTGAAGTAGAACAAGCTTTGAAACTCTTACCCCCTGTAACTAAATGGCCTAAATTATCAGGTGAAGGAAAATAAAACCATATCAGCTTCATGAAATTCAATGACTATAACCTTTCCCCTTATGAACTACCAGACACTATGGCAGTAGTGAGACTACCCAGGTTGTTTGAAGGAGTAGCATTGAATTGGTTTATCAACAAAAGAGGAGCAGTAGGATCCCAAAATTGGAACTCTTGGAAATGTCTCATCAAAGAACAGTTTTGTACTAGAATATGGAAAATAAAAATGATGAAAACCTTTGAGAACTCACCTTTTGACCCTTCAAAAGACAAACCCCACAAGTGGTGTTTGGAACAAAAGAATATGTTAGATTGTTTTATCCTGAAGCTGACTAAGGAGAAATCAATGAAAGGCTCCTCAACCTATGTCCTGGACACGGTAACCACAACGTGAGGTGTAGAATGTCCATGGATGCTGATATCTCCACTCTCATTGGTCTTTGGGAAGAAACCATTGATATGAATGGTCTTGAAAAAAGAAACAATATAACCAGGGAGCCTGCTCCCAATACCTGAGAAGAATACAATCCCAAAACCAAATACTCTAATACTCCCAAATCAGAAGTTAAGAATACTCCTGAGACTAAGGAAAAGGTATGCTGGAATTGTAATCAAACTGGAAATGTGAGACCTGAATGCCCCCAGCCCAGGAGAAATATCAATCTCATTGAAGGAGAAGAAGATAACAATGACCCTGACCCTCAGCTTGATGACACTGATGGATCACTCTCCAAGTATGAATTAATGATCACTAACCCTATCAATTTCATTCAAGGAAGTATAGCTTCTTCCTTAGAAATTAAATCTGTTAATGAAGACTCCAACTTACCACAAAAATGGAATCCTAAAATGAAAATTTGCCATTTTTCTAAATCTAAAACTATGAATATCAAACCTTCTGCTTGTAAAAGTTAAACCTCTGTTAAAAACTGCTATGCTACTGGTTTGAAACAAGGCTCTCCTGTTAAGTTACTATTAGACACTGGAGCCTTTTTCTCTTGTGTTAGTTCAACTCATTTGGAAAAACAAGATCCCAATTAGAGAGTGAACTTATTGCCAGTACCTTGGGCAAAGTTCAGCAGTTGTAACTCTTCTATTAAAGTCATTGGAGTTTGGTCCTCTGATATTATTCTCCCACACTCAAAATGGTCACTCAAACTGAAAATTTAATTTGTAGTGCTCCAGAATGGAGTGTGTGATTACTTTATTTTAAGGAATGATTCTCTTTGCTTATATGGTATAGATTTATTCCGAATCAAAGGTGGATACTTCACCATAGGAGGGGACTGGAACATGAAGTTCCAAATATGCAATGTCAATTCTCAAAATTCTGATTCAACTTATGAAAAACACTTGGAGAAGTTCAACCAAGAGTACTTCCCCCAAGCTGCTCTGAAACCCCTGCTGAGTAAATATCAAAAACGGGAAATTCTACAAGTCTGCTTTTAAAATCAAAATGCCTTCTGTACTAAGGATCATCCAATTGGTAAAATCAAAGGAAATGACATGATTCTAACTTTAACCATTAAGAATCCTTATCCTCCCAACCCCAGGAGACCTGCTTACCCTTATAGTCCAAAAGCTAGAACTTCTCTGGAAACTAATATCCAAGAATTCATTGACTCACAAGTCTTAAGGAAAGTTGGAAACAATGAAGAAGTGGAAATTAATACTCCAGTAATCATAGCTTGGAACAATGATAATTTAAGAATGGTTGGAGATTTTAGAATGCTGAACAGCTATAACCAAGCTGATTATTACCCTATTCCAAGGAGTGACCATGCTCTGCATAACCTATCCAAAGCTAAGTTAATCACTACTATTGATATGCTGAAAGGTTTTCACCAGATACCTAGCAGTCCTGATAGCTGGAAATTCATCAGGATCATATCTCATTTGGGGATTTATGAGTACCTTAGGATGCCTTTTGGTATCAGAAATTCTCTTTCTGACTTCCAGAGGAAGATGGATACAGTTTTAGGATTATTAATCAGACAAGGATGGATGATTGTATACATTTACAATGTTATCATTTATTGGGATGATTGGAATACACAAATGGACAAAGTAAGGCTAGTCCTCAAAACCATCTCTGCTGTGGATTGAAAGTATCAATGATAAAATGCAACTTTGAATATGGAGAACTGAAAGCTTTAGGGCATATTGTTTCAGGATTAACCTCAACTCCTGACCAGAGCAAAATAGCTGCTGTGATAAATAGTCCCATGCCTCAAAATAAAACTGAACTCCTATCCTTTGTCAGCTTTTGCAGCTACTATAGGAATTATCTACCTAAGTTTGCCCGGTTGGAAGAAAATCCCTCAATTACCTTGTCATCCGCGCAACTGCCCAGTATCACACATCTGTCACAGCTCCTATCAAAATTCCTCTATCTCCACATACTTGCTCTTTGACTCATTCAGCTCCCTCCAATTCCATTCCTCCATCCCCATTTCATGATTTACTCCGCTCATTCCATTCATTCTTCTGCTCTGTAATCTGCTCCATCATCAACTCCATCCACTTCATCATCAACTCCGCTTCATTCCTCTTACCTCCGCTCATCATTCACGCTCTGTTCATAATTCACGCTCCGCTCTTCTTTCTGCGCTCTTCTCAACCTGCTCCGCTTTCCTAAACTTCATTGTCATCTTGTCAACATTTAACCTACTAAATGGACCAACAATCAACCAATTCAACCAACAATCAACCTTTGATTTCCTTCTCCATTTGTTCATCTGTGAGATTGCCTCCACCTCTTACCATTCAAAACCAATTTCTCATGTGTCTCCATGCTCTTAGACTGACCTTATCTGCTGTCATCTCCTGTCTTTTGTCATCCAAACTCCTCTCATCTGTTTTCCCTCAGAGTGAGAAACCTATTCCTTATTCTTTCTTTCCTTTCATCACTCTACTCTCCTAATTTTTTTGAAATATTTTCTCTTCAGATCTTTTGGTTCAGGTAATTCAAAGCTTTCAACTCTTTACATTTAAAAGCTAAACAAGCACTTGCACCGACAACTCGAATTGCCAATGGACCCATCACCTGGACCAGCAGATTTAAATAGGCCATTACTCAAGACCCTCACCGACTCCATACCAACCCTAACTGAATCTAAATTTTTGCTCTGGCGCTCCAAGCTCTTGACAATTTTCGCACCCAAAGGAATAGCTAAATTTATTCACATTCCAGAAACCAAAAAATGCCAAGTCAAAGTGAATCTTGAACTCGTTGGATACATTCTTGCCAAATTGGACAACAGGACTTACATCAACTGTGTCAAAGACCACCATCTGACTAATGGCATTGAACTATGGAATTCAATCAATGAATTCTATTCCTCCTCCCATACAGACAATTGTTCACGTGTCTTCTTCAACTTCTTGAATCTCCGATTTGACCCCAAGTTTGTCAACAAATTCATCACCAAAGTGAAGGCCTGCCTGATCCAGATCTCCAAAATAGGATTTCAGATGGATGAAAACATTTTGGCATACCTAATCCTCTATAAATTTCCTCCTCAACTCAAACATCAAAAAACCACTATCCAACATTCACTAGGGGAATCCAAGATCAATGGTGACCTGGTGCTTCAACACTTGAACCAAATCAAAAATGAAATTGCAGCTGGAACCTATGCATCAGCCTTGACAAGCAAGACAAACGGGAAAGAATTCCTCAAGTGCAGACCCACCTGGAACAATCCCCAATCCTCTCATCCAAAAACTTGTGCTGGTGGCTGTATCCACACTTGAGACCAGGACATAATCAAGGTTTGAGTAACAAAAATAACCCCGCCAAGCTGTTCAACACTAAGACTGCCACCGCTAATCTTTCCTACACCTTTGAAATGACCAACTCTTGAAAATTGAGAAAAGACAGCATAATTTTAGACTCAGGAGCCTCCCAATCAATGTTCAACTCTCTAAATTTCTTCAACAACATTAAGGAGGATGAGACCGCAATCCAAACTGGAAAGAAAAGTGCCTTACTGACCGCAGAAGGGATAGGGACTTCCAATACAATATCAGACGGATGCACGGTGTTTCTCAACCAATCACTGTTTTTTCCCAAACTTGCAGTGAATCTGGTATTTCTAGGAAAACTAATGAAAAAAGGATGCTCTCTTCATTGATCAGGATACACTTGCTAGGACAACTAATGAAAAAAGGATGCTCTCTTCATCAATCAGGATACAATGACTTTGTTGTGAACTTTGAGGGCAAAACTGTTATTTTTGGCCAGATCAAGGACAATCTCCTAGTCATCAAAGAACTTGTGCTCCCAAAATCCAAGCTGGCACAAACCTTTATCAGTCTCTCAACTATCCATAAAAAATTTGGACGCATCAACTCTGACCAAACTAAACTTTTTTCAAAAGACTTCCCTCAAATCAAGTGGAAAGGCTCACTTTGTCAGTTGTGCGCTCTTGGAAAGATCCACCGCTTGTCCTTGAACAATCATATTACTTCCCATTCCAAACCATTTACTGCCATACAGGCTGATGTGTGCGGCCCAATCAATCCCATCTCAAAATTTGGTAACTGCTACTTCCTCCTTCTCACCAATGAATACTCTCCCTTCAAAACCTGCCTCCCAATCAAGCATAAATCTGACATCACAGATGAAGTGATAAATTTAATCAAGCTCAACTCCAAAAAATTTGGCTATCAACTTGAGCAATTCCACTCGCACAATGGCGGAGAATTCCTCAATTTGAAACTATCCACATTCCTTGCAAATCTAGACATTGAACACAACACATCCAAACTGTATACCCCTCAGCATAAATCAATAGCCAAACAAGGTAATGAGGCCCAATCAATCCCATCTCAAAATTTGGTAACTGCTACTTCCTCCTTCTCACCAATGAATACTCTCCCTTCAAAACCTGCCTCCCAATCAAGCATAAATCTGACCTCACAGATGAAGTGATAAATTCAATCAAGCTCAACTCCAAAAAATTTGGCTATCAACTTAAGCAATTCCACTCGGAAAATGGCGGAGAATTACTCAATTTGAAACTATCCACATTCCTTGCAAATCTAGACATTGAACACACCACATCCAAACTGTATACCCCTCATCATAAATCAATAGCCAAACAAGGTAATGAGACCTTGTTTGAAGCAACTAGAACAACTCTCATAGACATGTCTATTCCAAACTATTTGTGGGATGAAGTCCTAGTTGGATTCACCAAGACTCTCAATCTTGTGCCCTCCAAGAAGTTGAAGTTGAGCCCATCAGAAATGTGGCATGGAGTAAAACCCGAGCTTAGCCTAATTTGCACGCTTGTCTCAAAAGCAATTGTCCTTAACCTGCATCATAACCTTGGGAAGTTTGGAAAGAAGGGATGGGAAGGTATACTTGTAGGCCACAATCTGCATCTCAATTCCTACCAAATCTATGTCCCTGAACTTGGCAAAACCATACGCTCTAAGCATGTCAAAGTTTTTGAAGGAGTAAAATAAACTGACTCCTTTTCCCCATCTGAATCTCCTTCTAAATCCCTCCTTAACTTGGATTCCAACCTACTTGATACCCTCGCATCTATCAACCACAAAACCGTTCCTGGGGAACCAATGAACATGATCACCTCCCCAATTCCTGAATCTCAACAGCATCCAAATGAAAACTCCAATCCCAAACCCTTTGATACCTCATCAGAATCCGGAAAATCATCCTCTGAGTTGGATGGTAAAGAAGTTGCAAACAAACTGGCTCCTTCAAACCAAAACTTACAAGTTGATTGACTATCCAACAACCACAACAATACAGTTTCCTATCCAGGGAAGTACCTCAAAATTGTGAAGAGATGAAACAATCACCTGACTGCAAAAATTGGATGACAGGAATAAAAAAGGAACTTGACGGCATCAAATTAATGAAGGTGTGGACTGGATGCCACTGTCTTCCTGAAGGAAAGAGAGCTCTGTAGACTGTCTGGATCTTTTGCTTGAAACCTGAACCCAACAGAGACAGCCTCATCTTTAAGGCAAGACTTTGCGTGCAAGAATTCTGGCAACAAGAATTCCTTGACTATGGTGAGACTAAGCCCAAACCTGTCAAATAACCACTCTTTGAACGCTCTTAGTACACGCTTATCATCACAATCTCCCCATCACTCAAATGAACATAAAGTCCGACTTTCTACACGCCAAACTGGACCAAGATATCTACATCAAATCACCCCCTGGCTATGACACATTTTTTCCCTACCTCAAATTGAACAGAGCTTTATACGGACTGAAACAAGCCCCAAAAACCTAGTTTGATACCCTTAAGCAATGGATTCTTAATCAAGGATTCAGTGCCTCCTCAGCCAATCCATGTCTTTTTGTCAATCCAACTTCCCAAATCTTTATTTTTTGCTACGTTGACAACCTCATGGTCATTCAGGATTCAGTCAAATTTTGCCAAGAGATCAAATTCCGCTTCTCAATCTCACATGAAGGACCCCTATCTAAAATCCAGGGAAATTAAATAGTAGATTCACCATCTGCACCCTGCCTCCATCAACCTTCTCACATAGACACCGCCTTGTCAGAACTAGGACTCACTGAATCAAAACCCATCAACACTTCTCTTACACCTAACATAATACTCAAGCCCGCTACCAACAAAGACGCCTCCAACTTCTCTGACCTCAACATAAATTACCAATCATCTTCTGGCTATTTCAACTTCATCGCAACTAGAACCCAATGGGACCTCTTGTACGCTGTCTCCTCTCTGTCTCAATTTAACGCCAAGCCTGGTCTCACTCACTGGATGGAAGCAAAGCACGCCTGGCAATACCTAAAGACAACTTGTGACCTAGTTCTCCATCTCAAAAGCAATTCCTTCAACTATGACCTTGAAGCCTGGAGCAATTCTAACGCGGGAAACAGCCCAATCTCAAGGAGGAGCCGCAGCGGGTACATCATCCTGCTTTATGACTGCGCTGTTTTGTGGCACAGCAAACTCCAACCAGGAGGCTTACTTTCATCAACTGAAGGCAAACTTAAGTCCCTAGTTCTGGAAACGCAAGAAAAGATTTGTATCCTCAATCTGCTAAAATACCTGAACCCCTCAATCTCCCTTATACAATGCTCTCGCATCAACAACAAAGCCTTGAAAAACCGTGTCACCTTAGAATCCCACCACAGCGCACTTAAGCACCTCAACATCCAGCTCAAATGGCTTCAAGAGCAAAAGTCCTCAAAAATACTTGTCATGGACCTTTTGAACTCCAAAGCTATTCTGGCTGATTCCCTAACAAAGCCAGCCATGAAATTCTCCATAACCAAACTAAAATCCTCCATCATGCAATCTCTCACCTGAACACCGCGGCGTGTTGGATGGAAATCCCTCAATTACCTTTTCATCCGCACAACTGCCCAGTATCACACATCTGTCACAGCTCCTATGACAATTCCTCTATCTCCACGTACTTGCTCTTTGACTTGTTCTGCTCCCTCCAATTCCATTCCTCCATCCCCATTTCATGATTTACTCCACTCATTCTGTTCATTCTTCTGCTCCATCATCCACTCCATCATTAACTCCATCCGCTTCATCATAAACTCCGCTTCATTCCTCTTACCTCCGCTCATCATTCATGCTCTGCTCTTCTTGCTCCGCTCTTCTCAACCTGCTCTGCTCTCCTAAACTTCATTGTCATCTTGTTGACATTTACCCTACTAAATCAACCAACTATCAACCAAGTCAACCAACAATCAACCTGTGATTTCCTTCTTCATTTGTTCATCTGTGAGATTGCCTCCAACTCTAACCATTCAAAACCAATTGCTCATGTGTTTCCATGCTCTTAGACTGTCCTTGTCTGCTTTCATCTCCTGTCTTTTTTCATCCAAACTCTTCTCATCTGTTGTCCCTCAGAGTGAGAAACCTATTACTTTTTCTTTCTTTCCTTTCATCACTCTACTCTTATAATTTTGTTGAAATCTTTTCTCTTAAGATCTGTTGGTTCAGGTAATTCAAAGCTTTCAGCTCTTTATGCCATTCTTGCCAAATTTTTGCATAAAATCTGAAACAACAACACCTTGTTTGAGATGACTCATGAAAGGCTTAACAACTATGAAGAACTCAAACTAGTTATGACCTCAGCTTCAGTATTGACTCAACCTGACTATTCTAAACCCTTCAAGCTCTATATAGATGCTAGCATGGAAGGGCTAGGAGCTGCTTAAAACCAGGAAGTCATAGAAAATGATCAACCAGTGTAAAAACCAATAATATTCATATCCAGACAAGTAAAAGATACTGAAAAAAGGTATGGTTCAAGCCAAATGGAATGCATTGCCTTAGTTTGGGCTCTGGAGAAACTCCATTACTACTTAGAAGGTACCAAGTTCATGGTAATCTTTGACTGCAATGCTTTCAGGACTTTAATGAACATGAAAACTCCTAGTAGGCATGTTTTAAGATGGCAGATAGCCATTCATTAGTACAGAGGTCAGATGACCATAGTCCATCAAGCTGGTGCTAAACACCAGAATGCTGATTGTTTTAGTAAGAATTCTTTACCCAATGATCCAAGGAACCCTGCTTATTGCAAAGATGATAATGGTATATTTCCTATAATGAATATTAACATGCTGAATATTGAGGCTCCTATTCTAGGAATCAACATCTGTGAACTGGATGAATCATTGTTCAACTCCATCAAGGAGGCTTACAGCCCTGGTATGAAGACTTTAATCACCATTATGGAAATTAACTCTCCACCATCTGAACTGGTTAACAGTCTACCCGAAACTCTCTGTAAACATTAAAAAGCTGGAAGGTTACTGGATGGGATGTTCCAGCATACCATAGGCACCAACATTCCAGTGTAATATTCCTAACTAAAGAATACCATATAAAACATATTCTAGTTGACTGCCTCAATAACTGCTCATCTGGTCATTTATCTACTGATAGAAACCTATAAAAGGTTAAAAAAACTGCTTGGTGGATCAATTGGAGAGATTCCACAGTCCAGTATGTCACCAGGTGTGAAACTTGTCAGAAGTCCAATAGGACCACTGGGAAAAGCTTTGGTCTACTCCAGAAAATTAATGAACCTAAGAAAATATGGGAAATCATCAAAATGGACTTTGTGACTGGATTACCCCCAGGAGGAGCCTATTCCTACCACTCAGTTCTAGTTATAGTAGACAGGTTTTCCAAGAATGCAAAGTTCCTACCTCACCACAAGGAGGATACCGCCATGGAAGTAGCATTACTGTTTTGAAATAGACTCATAGCTGATGTGGGAGTCCCTAAGATCATCATCAGTGATAGAGATCCCAAGTTCACTTCTGAATTTGGAGGAAACTCCATGACATGTTAGGCACTACTTCAGACTTCCATACACCCTATCACCCCCAGACAGATAGATTAGCTGACAGAATGATTCAGACCATAGAAGACATGCTCAGAAGGTTCTGTTTATTTGGTCTAGAATACAAGAATACTGATGAATATTGCCATGATTGGGTTAGCCTTTTATCTTCTCTAGAAATGGCCTAGAAAAGTAGCAATTATTCCACCACTAAAGAAGCACCCTATGTACTGGAAAGGGGCTGTATTCCTAAACTAACCAAGGTTAACATGAACCAGCAGCTAACAAATATCCACCGCACATCACTTGACTTTAAAAACATGATAGATGTAGCCAACAAACACGCTTCTAAATGTTTTCAAAAAGCTGTTGAATATAACCAGAAAAGATGGGATAAAAGCCAAAAAGAACCTGATTTCAAGCTTTTTGACCAAGTCTTAGTCTCTACTACCAACTTTGCCAACTTAGCTGGAAACAGGGAACTCAGACCCGCACCTTTTTGACCATTCAATATCAATAAACTCCATGGGAAGAATGCAGTAGAAGTGATTCTTAGTGATGCACTTTCCAGAAAGCACCAAGTCTTTCCAGTAAGTCTTATCAAACAATACCATCCCAGGAAAGGAGAACAAACTCTGTCACCAGCAATAACTGTTTCAGAAGAAAATGAGAAAGACATAGGAAAAATAATCAAAATTCTTAAAGACAAAAAAGAAAGGATAAATGGGAAAGATTTCAGACTCCATTTAGTCAGATACAAAGGAGAATCCGCTGACAAGGATGAATGGTAACCTGAAAACAACATGTCTGATGGGACTATCCACTTTGGAAATTACAGGGACAATAAAAGACACTGAGCCCAAAAATTTCTTTTCAGCTATAGACATATCTTGAAGTGGGGGAATGTCAGCTTTCTAGTTGCCAAGAGCAACCTGTAAAAGCAAATTAGAAAAAAAAATAAATGATAAAATTAAAAGAAGTAGGAAATCCATATAGATTATTACAAAAATGGGTTCCTCACCCAAAAATACGTAGGGCCACTGACTGACCCCACCCTTGAATTCCAACTCGTTACATTTTTTAATAATTTTAGAAGAAAAAAAATAAACCACAGAACCACTATGGCACCTTTTTTGGCCATTCTAATATTTCACACATAATGCCACGTATAGTTTTCACAACTAAAATTCAGTCAGAATTTAAGTTTTTTGTATATTTTAGGAGTTACAGGCGGATTAGTGTTGGGTCACAATTCCTGCGCGCAGCCCCGCATTCATATAGCAAGGTTACACATGCTGTGGTAGTTCAAACCTGTCCTATAGCCATCAGAATCACTTTTCTAGTGTAAAAACAGCTCAAACCATCAATATAACCTCAGAAATGGATTCTACATCACAAATAAACCATAGTAACTCAGTCAAAGTACCCCTCTATCCCTCATGGATTAGAAGATACAGCCCAAGAAACCTTCAACTGTGGCAAACTCATACCCAAACAGGTGTCACATCTCTGTGGAAGACATAAGGAATACCTAGTAAACCCTCAAGTACATACCAGTGGCAGATTATCCTCAAGACCAGGAACATACACCAACCCTGTCACCCCAACCAGAATACAGCAATACAGATACAGGAGGGAGTACAGCTAGTTCAGCTCCTATCACCTCACCCAGAAAGCAACCAAATATACATACAGGAGGCTGTGCAGAAGTGTACAGGAACAGTAAAGGCAGGGGGAAGTGGAAACAGTCTCAACCAGGACCAAAAAAATAAGCAAACATACATACAGAAGGCTGTGCAGAAGTATACAGGAGAAATATATGCAGGAGGAAGTGATACCAAACAAACTACCAGAACCATGCAGTACCAAACAACCTCAGCACCACACAGCAATTTATGTAGTCAGAAGCATGTGATACCAAAAAAAACTACCAGAACTATGCAGTACCAAACAACAACAGCACCACACGAAATTTTTTTAGTCAGAAGCATGTGATTCCAAACAAATCACCAGTAACAACAACCCACAGCACTACACAGCAATATATCCAGGAAGTCAAGACCATGCAGAAAAAAACAAAATCACAAGTGAATTAACAGAAGCACATGTAGGGAGAATCAAGTAGCATCAGATCAACCATCAGTACTTCACAGGAATACATTGTATCTGCACTTCACAGCAGTTTATGCAGGGCTGTGCATGCATGAAAACCCTGTACCAGCTTTTTCCAACCATCAGAAATGCCTCATGTAACTGTACAAGCCTTTTCCAACCAGCTAAAATGTCTCATGTATTTGTAGCTCACTGTTGCTCACCAGAACAGGGAGAACCCTCAGGGGCAGCCTTGAGCACCCCTGGGGCAGGATTTTCTATTTAAGGAGAGCCTCTCTTCCCTATCCAAGTTGTTTCATCATGCCATCTGGGACATCCCCACACATCCCATCCTCATACCACCCCAGCTCACTCCACTCTATCACTACCCATCTGTGGTACCTACCCAGATAAAATATTGGTGAACCAATTATAAAGGAAACAGGAAATCAGAAACCTAGTTATAACACACCTTTAACGAATTAAACCACCCAACAGGTGCTTGAATAAGGCTTCTTCTGTGACCTAAATATTCAGCACCAATTTAAAGAAGAACCACCCATGAATCAATAAATAACCCTTAAAAAGAAAGAGAGCACAACCAAAAGCAACTACCAAACTTTTCCTCTACCCAGCCCCCTGTGGGTAAACCCATCCTTGGGGCCTCTCCTGAACCATCCCTTTGAGAAACCCTTGAACCCTTTAATATTGGGATATTGGTTAAGATCAAATATATCTGATCAATAAACAACCAATAATCCCATACATCTGGTCCATTCTTCAACAAAAACTACCAATAAACAGTTAATAATTAATCTAGTTCTGATCTGAGACCTATATTAAGTCTCAAAGAAACCAGCCATTAATTTAAATAAATTATTGTGCAGACTTACTGTAGTACTAGAAGGGCAGGAAATTCAAAACCACTCTTAGTATATACTAAATACTCTAAAGGAGTAGGAGTAATACTAAATTCCGCTTCAAGGACTGCCAGAAAGCTATGTGCTACTTTTATTTATAAAAATTCCCACCGGAGTCTCTACAACACCTGACACTCAGTACGCAGGTGCACGTCAAGAAACCACCATGAAAAATGACAGCTGGCCGCAGATGATGGATTCCCGCACGCAGCTGTCAAGCCTGCGCGTTTCAACATGGATTCTTGCATGCAGCTGTCAAGTCTGCGCGTGTCAATTTCACTTATACTAATTCTAAAATTCAGGTACTGCAAGCACATGCTACAACTTTCATGAATACATCATGCATATGTAACAAGTTGACTGACAGATGGTGAGATGTTTGAAACCTAAAAATATTTAATAGAGATATGAAAATCAAAAAAATTGAAACAAATAAATTGTGAGAAACAAAAATGAAGGTTGACATCTAAATGGTATTACAAAATCTTTATGAAACACAAAACACATCAAGAAGTCTATCAAAAAATTATTAAAAGTTACCAAAATGTGCAGAAGGTGGTGTAGAATCTACAAATGACAACTTCCGCCCATGCCACTCTAAGGAAAGTAATACAAAATAAGGAAATGTGTCTGAACCATAAAATAACAAATTTACATTTAAATACCTTCTGAGAATTATTTCACATGAAAATATGACACAGGCAAGGCTAGCCAGCTGAGAGCACCCAGACTATTTTCAAAACTAGCCCTTTCTGGCCTTCTAGTTTTAGCACACAAGCACAACCCTCTCTACATGCTCTGAGAAGGTCTTATTACCTTAGAAAGGTATATAAACAGCTCCTTTTAGATGTTTTTAACCCCAGTAATTTTTAAGTGATCAATCCAGACCCCTTTCCATCTGTAATCAAGTGTTTATTCAAAATAAAAAAGTGATTTATGGCCCTAGTCTGATAGTATAATTATCAATTCTGAACCCATTCTTAATTCCATTGAAGAATATCAGCGATATCCCCAACAATTGTCCTGAGACCCTTTCAACTTTGAATTTCTGCAAGTTTCTTGGAGTATCTGCTTTAATTAGTAAGTTATCTCCTCCTTGCCTCCAGAAATGAGTGCTTTGAGTCAGCAAGTGCACCCAATCCCCTAGAGTAAACCCCTTTTGGGTAATCACTTAGGACCTTACTTTCCCAAGGTCTTTACACGGTTCAAAAGATCCCCTTGAAGACAGGTTGTTATCCAATAAAGATCCCCTGTTTGCATGAACGGTGGCCCCTCTTGAAAAATATATTTAAATCAATTTAATCCAACCAAACCACTCAAACTTTGTACTTGCTTCTAAATCAACCATTTGAGAATTTTACTTAATTTTCCAGGAATTATTATTATTCCAACACCAATATCTCTTGCTGTATCTAAAGAAAGGAAAATTTCCTGGTATCAGTAAGCTGACAAGGGTCCCAAAGGCCTGTGAAGGGCTGTTGTAGGGGGGGTAGAGGGACTCCAAATGGATTCCCCCCACCCTGGTTGCGGCCAGTGTTGGAGGCTGCAGGAGCTGGGACCAATGCTACTGGCCCCCTACACTCCCCTCGCTTGACCTTGCAAGAGAGGGGGATGGCTGGTGGAAAAACACCAGCCACAAAGACAGCCCAGGCCAGTCGCAGCAAGGCAACCAGTGGTGGGAGGGGATTTCATCACCCCCCACCTGAGCATGAAAACAAGCGGGGCGCTGTCCCCCCCTCCTTATCAAGGGGGGAGGCGCCAAGGGCTTGGGGGACCTGATTCCCCTCCAGCCAACTAATCAGTCTGTCTACCTGGGGCAAAGGTTGTCCCAGGAAATCAGCAGTGGATTTTACCACCCCTGCTTGTCACCTAGGTAGGAAATAGGGGGGGGTGGCATTTCCCCCAGTTACACCCCCCTGTGACCGGCGGTAAAAGGGGATTTCATCACCCCCCCACCTGAGCGTGCAAACCAGCGGGTTGCCCTCCACCCCCCCCCCTTCCTTTATCAAGGGGGAGGCACCAAGAGCTGGGGGGACCTGATCCCCCTCCAGACCACTAATCAGTCTGTCGGCCTGGGGAAAACATTCTCCCAGGCAACCAGCAGGGAATTTGACAACCCCTGCTGGTCACCTAGGTAGGAAAGAGGGGAGGGATGGAATTTCTTTCAGTTAAATCCCCCACTTTGTCACTTTGGAACCAGACCTAGATGAATTCTGGGTCCCATCTGGCCAATTTGTGGGGCAAAGGGCAGTTTGAATCAGGGCGCCAGCCTGTAAATGAGTAGATAAAGGTAACAGGGCTGGTTTGCAGCCTCTTGGATGCCAAGTTCCTTGCTACTTTTTAGCTACCAGAGGTGATAGAATAAATAATAAATATATTATTATAAAAATGAAGCAATAATCTGTAAAATATTTGGATAAAGCAAATGCAAGGCAATATGGTTTTGGATATTGATGATTATTATTAATCAATATTAATAACTTGATTATTAAATAAATTAAAATAGGGGCCACAATTATATTGAGGATCTTGAACACCTCTTCTTCAGGGAATTCAATTTGAAATTTGTAGACCTGGTTACTTTGGAGCCTTTGATTTATATTCTGAAAGGAGATATTTCCCAAAGATTATATACATATATATATAAAATATATGGTGGAGTGGAAGGGCTTTGTGACACAGCTCCCACAAAAGAAAAAGTATCATAAACTCAATTTTATAGTATTAAATCCTTGAGGTACCTCTTTGGGATGAATAATGATGGGTTTAAACCTGTCACTGGGGTTAAAGTTTGTTCAGCAGAAAAGATTGATAAGAATAGGTTTGGGAGGGATAATATGAATCAGCCTAAATCCATAGATCAATTACTTATCTTCTATAAGTACTTTATCACTTTGGCACGGAGTATGGATATATATATAACTGGTTCTTGCGCCTCAATAACCTCAAAATGGGTCCTTTATTTATATGTTTTTTGTGTCACACTACTGGCCTACTGAGGGCTATGGGGGCTCAAAGGGATGGGTTCTAAGGCTAGCAGGTTAACCAGTGGTATCCTAGCACATTTTCTTGGTGCTATAAAATGGCTAGAATCTAGTTCCACAAGGTAATGAAACTATTTTACTATTTAATTGAGTTATTGGCATGTGAATTACACCTTATTTATCCACCTGATTCTTATTTCATTAATTATCCTTAGTAAATAATTCCAGGTTTTTGATATGTCTTATTGGTAGATATTTCTATGGATAAACTGATTTAAGATAAGTTCTCCTTATGTATTAACTGATGGGAATTATTCTAATTTTGGTCATTATTTTTGAAATATTTTTCATTCACTCAAAATAATTAATTAAAAATATATCAACATACTGGAATGTTGGTGTCTATATTATAGGAAACCATCCGAAAAGGTGAACCTTCCCCCTCTATATGGTTTCAGTAATCAGGCTGGTAAACTATTTACTAGGGCTGCTTCTGGGGATTCACATTCCATAATTGTCAGCTCTCTGATACCAGGAACCTTGCAGTCCTTTAGCTACAGAGAGTGATAAAAATACTGGAATAATAATAATAATTATTATTCCAAAAATAAACACTTAGAGGCTCAAATACATAAAATAATAAGAGCAGTTGCAAGGTTTGATTGGTTTTTCAATAAAAGGTTTTCAATATGTATATAAAAGAGGGGCCACAGTATTATACTACTGGGGGTATTTACAGACAAACAACCTCTCTTCAAGGGGCCTCCTTAGGTAGTTTAAGAACCTTGGAACAAAGATGGGTGCCTTAGAAAGGGCTTATTCCACTGATATGGCCGGTCATAACAGCACAATGGCCAAGAAAGGAAGGTAAAAACTCACTCTGAGCACTTTACCACGAAAATACTGCAATGATAAGAAGGGTCTCAGAGAAGTTGGGGAGGATTGCTTAATTTAACTTCAATTGGTTGATTGGTTTCATAAATAAATAATAATACTACAGAACAGGTCATAAATTACTTTCTTAGACCCTTCATAAGCACTTGACTAACAATGACACGGTGTTTGATTGATAATAATAATTCCTGGTAAACTGATAATGGGGAATAATGGATCCAAAGAGGTCAGTATAAATACCTTTTTGGGTTGGTTTTGAGCTTCTCAGGGCAAGTAGAGAGGGTTCTGCTTGTGGGCTGAGGCTGACCATCCAGCCAGGGCACGATTAGTACTTCTACTTGATGCTTTCAATCAGATGGCCTTAGATGTGCTGGATTTCTGTACTATTTTAGCCACAGGATATGTTGATCTGTTGAGGCTTAAATTTGATTATTTTTCACTCATCCTTCATTTGTACTATTGGTATTGCTTTAAAGTGGACAGATATTCATTTTTACTGATTTTTAATTATCTGCTGATCACGTAGATAATTTTTAATAATTTTTATGAACACTCCTTGTAGTGTTTTTTGGTCTTCAAAGATCAGAGTCAATGATTTACGTGGTAATGCTTGATCTTTGATTTATTATTAAAAAATTTTTTAAACTCAATTTTTATTAATTTTATTTAGTTTTTGATCTTTTTAGATTATTACTAATACATATTTCAACTTGTTACATATGCCAGGAAACTCCAACTAGGTTGTAGCTCTTCTGAGCGGTACCTGGTTGTCAGAATAGTCATCACGGATCCAGATGCGGGAATCAGTCAGTACAGATGCGCGAGGGGTAGGATCTTCTGCGTGCGTGGCAGAGTTAGCTGCGCGCGGGTCTCTAGTACGCGGGAATTCGCTACTACGGGTACGTAGGGATATGTAAGGATGCCCCGCTGCGTTCCGGAATTGTGACATAAAAAATTTCCGCGTGTAACTCCTAAAATATACCAAACACCTCAATTCTGAGAAAATTTTAGGTGTAAAACCTATAAGTGACAAAACATGTGAAATGCTAAAATGTTCAAAAGGGGCCATACTGGTGTTGTAATTTTTAGTACTTTTCTTTTTAATTATTTTAAAAATGTAAGGACTTGGATTTCAAGGGTAGGGTCAGTGAGTGACCCTACCTAAGTTTTGGTGAGGAATCCATTTCTTCAATAATATTCCTGGATTTATCACTCCTTTATTTTTTAATTTAGATATTCTTGTTTAATTTGTTTTTTATTTTAATTTTGTGTTGCTATGACAGGTTGCTCTGTACATAGTAGCAAGCTGACAATAATGGTAATCAGCAGCTTGAGGTCAGTGGAATATTTCTCTCTTATCAGATTAAAGAAAGCTGTATCTAATTCACATAAGTGGATACCCATAATTGGAGCATCTAAAGTGAAAGGATTGATGTTTAAGATAGGAAAGATATCCTGATCCTCAGGGTCTATGCTGGATTACTAGGGTCATTAGGCAAAGCATTCCTACTTAAACTGTCAGCATTCTGGTGTTTAGCTCCAGCTTTATGCACTATATTCATCTGGCCTCTATACTGTTGTATAGCAATTTGCCACCTGAGCATATGTTTACCAGTGGTCTTCATGTTCATGAGGGATCTTACAGCATTGCAATCCCCCATTACTTGGAAAGTGGTGCCTTCTAAGTAATAGTTCAAGTTCTCTGGAGCCCATACTAGAGCTAATCATTCCATCTTACTGGCTCCATACCTTTTCTCAGTGTATTTGATTTTTCTGGATGTAAAAAGTGCTGGTTTCTCCACTGGTTTGTCTTCTTCTATTCTTTCTTGGTGTAAGGCAGATCCTAACACTTCCATAAAAGCGTCAATTTACAGCTTAAAGGGTTTGGAGTAGCATGGTTGAATCACTAGAGGAGTCGGGGTAATAGATATTTTCAATTCTTCATAGTTTTTTAACCTCTCATCTGACATTTCAAAGAGAGTGTTATTGTTTCATATTTCATACATACTTTTAGTTAGAATAGAAAATTTTGGGATGTATTGCCTGTAGTAACTGCAAAAACTAATAAATGATAGAAACTCTGTTTTGTTCTGAGGCTTGGATCTGTTCATTACAGCAGCTATCTTATTCTGGTCAGCAGCTAGAGTTAGACCAGAGACTATATGCCCCAGAGCTTTCAGTTCTCCATGTCCAAAGTTTCATTTCTTCATGGACACTTTCCACCCTGCTTTAGAAATAGTTTGGATGATCAATCTAACTTGATTTGTATGAGTCTCCCAATCATCAGAATATATGATGACATCATCTATATCAACCATCATCCATCCTTTTCTGATTTAAGTCCCTAGAACTGTATCAATTCTTCTCTGGAAGTGTGATGGGGCATTCTTTATACCAAAGGGCATCCTGAGTTACTTGTATATTTCTAAATGGCAGTTTATTCTCATAAAACTTCTACTTTCAGGGCTTATAGGTATCTGGTGGAACCCTTTAAGCATATCCATAGTAGTGATGTATTCTGCTTTAGACAAGTTATGCAGAGCATGATCAATCCAGGGGATGGGATGATAGTCTGCCTGAGTATAGTTATTCAGAATTCTGAAGTCTCCTACCATTCTTGACTGATCATTATGCCAAGCTACAATTACAGGGGTGGTCACATCCACTTTCTCATTATGCCCAACTTTCCTCAATACTTGTAAGTTTATAAGTTCTTGGATGTGTTCCTCAAGAGCTATTCTGGATTCAGGACTAGAGGGATAAGCTGGTCTTCTTAGGTTAGGAGGATAAGAAGGCTTAATAGTAAAGTTCAATACCATTTAATGTCCTTTGATATAACCAATGGGATGATCTCTAGTACAGAAAGAATTCTGATTCTCAAAAATAACTGTCAATATATCTTTCTTCTGTTCCTCAGAAAGTTTTTCATTCAGTACTGCTTGAGAGAAGTGTTATTCGTTGAATTCTTCTACAAGCTTTTGATAAGTAAAATAGGGGAAGTTAGTTTTGATAGAGAAAATCTTAACTTCTTTTCCAAGTTACCAACCACAGTGAAATACCTTCCTTTACTTTGGAAAACATCTATGCCATATAGACATAAACAATCATTTCCTATTATTGGTTAGTCACATAATCCATTGAGAAATACCACAAAATCCACTTGAATCCGCAAAGATCCTTTAGTATGGGGCAGTATTTTGGGAGCAGTTTTTACTCCAATAGAATTTATATTGGAGTTAAAAAATTTAAACTTAGCCTTTGGTATGGGCAGAAGGTGGTGTTTCCAGTTGGGATCCCATTTTTTCAAGATTTCAGTGCAAAACCATGAACAGATAGCCCCACTTTCAAGCAATAAGCTTATGGGATTGTCTTTAAACAGTCTTGTTGCGTAACAAGTTTGACCAGGAGTATAACTCTTACCACTCAAAGGTTAACTGTTAGTGGTTTAACTTCAGTGACATGTCTAGGAATTATGGAAGAGTCCCATTGTTGGGGAAAACTAGAGTCACCATTGATATTATTTATTTGTATAGAAGTTCCTTTATCCCCTTCTATTACATTGAGAGGGTTAGTCAGGATCAATTCACATTCAGAAAGTGATCCTTCAGTATCTGCTGTTTCTTCATAGTTCTGGTTCCCTTCACTTTCAGGTTCTCCTTCCATTGATGCTATCTTTCTCTTTGGTAATGGGCAGTGTTGTCTCATATGCCCTGCTTTGTTACAGTTCCAACAAGTTCCAGATATTCTTTCTTTATCCTTGTTCTCATTAGATTTCTTATTATCAGGGATATTTATCAGAGGAGGTTGTTCCCGGGTTTTTTTAGTATTGAAGCTATCTTTGGGTCAAGAAGGAGCCTTCTTGTTTTACCCATTCATATCTATTACTTCTTCCAACACATTGATGAGAGTTGGTAAGTCAGCATCCATACTCATTCTGAATCTCACACTATTGCTAAGATTTCCAGGACACAGTTTTAAAAGTCTTTCATTAAATTCCCCTTTATTGGCATCTGGATAGAAGCAGTCTAGTCTCCTTTTCTGTTCTAAGCACCATTTGTGAGGCTTATCTATAGAGGGGTCAAATGAGCAATTTTCAAAATTTTTCATCATTTTCCTTTTCCAAATCCTAGAACCAAGTTGTTCTTTAATTAAGAGTTTCCACAAAATCCATGGTAAGGATCCTACTCCTCTCTTTTACTGATGAAACAATGTAGTGCTACTCCTTCAAAGAGCCTAGGAAGTCTGACTTTGTCTATAGCCTCTGGAGGGTTATAAGAATTTATGGTATATTAAATAAATTTGATGAAATTTACATGATTGTATTCTCCTTCACTAGAGAAATTAGGCTATTCAGAGATAGGGGGTAAAGGGTCAAGGGCTTTTTCCATCTCAGGCATAGGACTAGGCTTGAAATTGTCACTCCTGTGCATTCTTGTTAAGGGTAGTACTGGGTTCTGTTCCTTGTCCACCAACATTTGATTCACAGGTTCCAGCCCCCTCATGGTTTTCATTACTGGTTGCCTCACAGTTACCACCAACATTTGATTCACGGGTTCCAGCCCCCTCCATGTTGCATTACTGGTTGCCTCACAGTTACTGGGGGCTCCTGGCAGAGATCCATGGGAGGGAACTCTTCCTGAGGCCCTTGTGTTATGTCTATTCATGTCGAATAAAATATTTTGAAGTATTTTTCTGAAGAAAAATCATTAATGATAAGTTTATTAAAACTTACTTAAGTTGATATTTAAATTAAGGTACTAAGACTTTAGTGGGATAATATTGGTCCTTAAAAGGTAATCCAACGGGTTCTTGGTGTGTTCCAATCAGATCTTCTTTAGTCCAGTCAATTTTTGCAGGAAGTGCAGAAATATCTTGTACTTCTTGATCCAATAGATCAATTTAAGTGATAGTGGTTTCTGGGATAGGAGGGTTCACTGATAGTATGAGAAAGATATTTTATTGGTTAATAAAATCTTTTATTTGTACTGAAGCTTGGACATATTGCAAAAATTTTGTTTTGTATTTTTAATTTAATCCATTTTCTCCCAAGTTTAATCAGGCGGTTTTGAACCAAGTTTTGTTTCAATAATCCCTCCAAGATTTTTCCCCCCTACCCCCCAATCATTATTTTTTTTTTGGATCCTCCAATTGGACCCATTTTTTTTCAGCCTCCAGTCTGACCAATATCCCCCAGTTTGCCATCCACCCATCCATCCAAAAATTATGAATCAACCATTTCCAACACCATCATCCCATCAGTAATTTTTGCATTCCTTGTTCTTCCTAATAAAACATCTCTTCAAGTAACTGACTACTTTTTGGTTTCAGTTTGATTTTGTTTTATTGGGGGGGATTTGTGATTTGATGATACCGTTGATACTTCCTCCTCCTCTGTTTGCAATACCAATTCCTTTTGATTTCCAAACTCTTCAGGATCAGAATGAGAATGAGAATTATTCTTGTCAACAAACAAAATGACCATCATCCTCATCCAGGCCCTTATCCTCCTCTATATCTCTCTCTGTCTCTGCCTATGCATGTATTCCTCTGTTTTACTTTTACTTCCCATGCATCAGTAACTCCACCAAGCTTGCATCATCCCTAGTATATGTAATAAACCTCAATTTTAACAAAAGAAGAATCCATCTTGGAACTCTGGACAAAAATCTGAAAGTGTGTCTGTGTCTTGTCCCTACCCCTTCATGTTCCTTCAAGGTCTTCCCAAATGGATGATCTCAAGTGCATAGTGTGGGCTAGGATGCATCAATCAGATCATCTTGACCCAATCTCACATTCTTTTTCTCTCTATTGAAGAAAAATTAGAGAGAGACAGAGAGAAGATTGATTTTTGTTACAAGAGTAGGTGATAGTGAGCATGGACAAAGGATTGTAACCGGGTTGTGAGTAAATTATAAAACAGGATCATTGATCATTTGTTGTGTGTTGGAGGGGGAAGGGTTGAAGGAATTCAACAGATCCATGATATCAATGAGTTACAGATGAGAAATGATCTAGATACAGGTCTTGCACAATGGGATGACAAAATCATAAAACAGATGACCAATGAACTCAAGTTGAATACAGATGGGGATGTCAGATAGAAACCTTGATGGGGCTGTTGTAAGCTATTCTATGCCTACTGAGTTTTATCTTGGCAGTCCCACCAAAGAAAGAAATAATCAAAACACAACCATATCTCCGACGGCAAAGAATTTCTCTCCAGCCAGTTCACTGGCTCAAGCCAAGAAAAACAACAAGATGAAATTTGACCCTGAAAATAATTAGGAAAATGGAATGGAACCTTCCTTAGTAATTCCAAACATTGACTCTGCCTTTCTGGACTTCATCTTATTCTTGGTGAAATTCTGTGTTGATGAATGATTTTGGCTTTTTCTTTTGTGAGGCCTTGAATTTCTATCCCCCCCCCCCAATAAAACAAAATGAAACTGAAACCAAAAAGTATTCAGTTACTTGAAGAGATGTTTTATTAGGAAGAACAAGGAATGGAAAACTTACTGATGGGATGATGGTGTTGGAAATGGTTGATTCATAATTTTTGGATGGATGGGTGGATGGCGAACTGGGGGATATTGGTCAGACTGGAGGCTGAAAAAAAAATGTGTCCAATCAGAGGATCCAAAAAAAAAATAATGATTGGGGGGTAGGGGGGAAAAATCTGGGAGGGAGTATTGAAACAAAACTAGGTTCAAAACCGCAAGATTAAACTTGGGAGAAAATGGATTAAATTAAAAATCCAAACCAAAATTTTTGCAATGTGTCCACGCTTAAGTAAAAATAAAATATATTAATATTATTTTAATAAAATAATTTGGTAAAATAAGGTTTTTACTTAATTTTATATTTTAAAAAGTTATTTATCCAGTATTTTTTCCAAGCTTTATTTTGTATTAATAAAGCTTGAAAATTGATACGCCTCTCAAAATCTTCTTGTTCAACAAGTTTGTCTAATTTTTTATGGAGAGAAGAGGGATAATGACCAAAAAGTGCCATAGTGATTCCCTGGATTTTGGGTCATTGCTTTCTTTAATTATTTAAAAATATAAGGAGTTGGAATTCAGGTGTGGGGTCAGGGAGTGACCTGAACTTATTTTGGGTGGGGAATCCCAATCTGTGAAAATATTGTAAGATTTCTCACTTTTATATTTTTATTGTTTATTTTTATTTTTCTTCTAATTTGATAGGTTGCTCTGTAAAAGTGGCAAGATGACATTCCCCCACTCCAAGCTATATATAAATCTGAAAAAAAGTTTTTGTTTTAATGTCTTCTTTTGGCTCTGTAGTTTCTTGGGTGTATGGGTCCATCTGGAATGTTGTTTTCAGGTTGCCATTCATATTTTTCAGAAGATTCTCCTTTGTATATGACCAGATAAATTATATTATATTTCCCATGGATCCTTTCCTTCTTGTCTTCAACAATCATGCCTATTTTCCCTATTCCTTTATCAGGGTCAGCTTCCACAGGTATCTCTGGTTGGGAGATTTTTTCTCCTCCCCTTTGGTGAAATTTTTTGATTAGGCTTACTGGGAATACTTGGTGTTTCCTGAAAGATTCATTACTCAGGATCATTTCAAGTCATGGCAATATCCATCTTTTTTTTTTGTATTCAAGTACAAAGCAGAAAAATCTTCTGAGTATGTCCACTAGAGTCTGGATCATAACTCAGGTAATCCATCAGTTTGAGGACAGTAAGCTCTGGAGAAGGCTAAGGGAGTTCCCAACATATCATGAAGGTTTCTCCAGAATTCAGATTTGAGCTTGGTGTCTCTATCACTTATTATAATCTTGGGGACTCCTAAATCTGCAATGAGGCTGTTGTAGAACATTAAAGATACTTCCATGGCAGTATTGTCTTTGTGGTTGGGTAAGAATTTGGCTTTAGTGGTGAACCTTGTTTATTTTTCACTTTAGAGAAAGACAGAAAACAGAGCACAAAGAAGACAACTAAGAGATTAGTTTGAGTTGAGATGAGATGAGAATCAGCTTGAGGATCACCTTTAGAGAAACACCTAGCACGGTGTGGTGCCCCATCCTGGACACCCTGGCCGCCTTAAGACCTCAATTCATAAACAGTTGCGCAAACGTACCGCCCGGCTGAACAACTTATCCTCAGGCTCATCCAAATATTATTTACCCGCGCGCGCGCCGCGCCGCGCCGCGCTTCCATTATCCGCGCGCGCGCGCCGCGCCGCGCCGCGCCGCGCTGCGCTTCCATTATCCGCGTCGCGCGTCCTTTATCCGTGTTGCTTGTCATCTCCGCCGTTGTTATAGCACGTCCTCATCTTTGTTTGTTGCGTGTCTTCGTCTTTGTCGTTGCGCCTCCCAATCTCCTCATTGCTACCGTCGCGCGGCGCTCATTCATGATCTACTGAATCCATCCCAACCGCACCCGCAAGCATTTGGCAGATCTTTGACCAACGCTAGTGACCACATGGTTGCCTTCCCTTTTCCGCTCTATTTGTAGAATCCGTTGTATATAGTCTAGCAGGGCCTCCTGCCCATATAAGGAGGGGCTCTCCCCTGCCTTTTGGCCGACCATCAGATCATCCTATCATCCCAGCGGGGGCAGCATCCCAGCATCCCATCATCGGAGTATCAGAGAATCCCATCATTCTATCATCATAAAGCAATTTATCCGTGGGCATCCTTCCCCACTTATCTGAGCAAATTATCCGGGTATATCTATGATTGCCCCTTGATCCTTTGAGCCTCCATACTCAAACTCAGTCCTTTGTGACCTTGATCCTTATCACCAACCAATAGCCTTGCTGGTTGAAGAAGAATTCCTGTCTGCTTGAATTCTTGAGTGTGTTATACCACTCTGATCCCTTTTTCCGACCATACTGGTCCTGATCTCTCCTTGATCATCTTTCTGGAGCCAATCACGTTTGATTGAAGAGGTTTTATTAAGCTTAAAACCTGGAGTGTTATACCTCCCTTCTTCTTTGAGGTTGAATTTCGCCACACTATTCTTGAGTTCCTTGAGAAGTGTTGGGATATTCTTGCTCAAATTCTTTATTGATTTGCTTCTAGAGCTTCATAAACAAATTGCTTTTGTTTTGTTCAGCCTCCCACAGTTATCTGGTACCCTTCAAGCGCTTGATTGCAGAGAGTTGGGCAGGTTCATTGAGAACCTGGAGGTTGGTTGGGATTGAGTTGATCTTTCCTAATCAGCTGCTGACGACCAGAGTTATTAGCTTGTGGGCGTTGTTACTTACAACTGCCTTGTTCTATTGAACTCTGAAAAAACCTTGACTTATTTGTTCAAGTCTTTCCCTGCACCATCTTGTCTCAGATAGTGTTGTTTCCATCGCTACCGACAACTCTTATCCTCTTCTCTTAGTTTGATTTCTCATCCATAAGGTTCTGGACCTTGATTCTGGTTACATTAAAATATTATTGTAACTCCTAGGAGGGCAGCCTAAACAGCACCTTTCCCCTCCACAGAACTGCCACGGCTTAGCACCGTTTGGAGTCTTACAACGGTTGATGGGATTAAACTGAGAATGTGTACAGAGTGTGTAGGTTCAGATCTCTAGTTGGTAGAGTTGAGAGGAGTCTGGTAAGGAATAGAAATGGGACACAAGCTAAAGCTGGATAGATAGACACTTACCAGACTCAGATCCTGGGATGCTATTGGTGGGGAGTGAGAGTGGCACAAATAGTAGCATCCCTGGTTCTGAGCCGGTGGTTAGAGTTGGTTACAATCTGGGCGGTAGGCAGAGTGGGCCCACAGCGCAGGTGTGTGCATCAACCATCTCAGAGGGAAGAGGCACCCGCGCAAGTTTTCCATCTGGGTGAGGCTGGGGGAAGTCACAAGTGCACCAACAGGCTGAAGGCATTGCAGTTATACCAACACCCACCCTGGCTTCAGATGTTGGGGCTTAAGGCACCCAAACCCATTTCCTTGAGTGCTGGATGAGTCAGAGCCTTGAAACAGGTTTGGTGAGACAGTCCACTGGATTTCACTTGGAGTCAATTCTCTTGAGGGCTATAGTCTTTCTATCTACTTCCTCCTGCAGGAAGTGATACCGGAGTGCCATGTGCTTGATTTTGAAGAACGCGTGATTTGCCATGTTTGGTGGGAGTTTGAAGCAGCCCTTGTTGTCTTCATACACTGGTATAGGTGTGCTGACCTTGGGATCCAGGACTTCATCTGCCAGTAACTTCAGCCACAGAATTTCCTTAACTGCATCCCCCACAGCAGGACTTCATCCGCCAGTGACTTCAGCAACAGAAGTTCCTTAACTGCATCCCCCACAGCAGGACTTCATCCTCCAATGACTTCAGCCACAGAAGTTCCTTAACTGCATCCCCCACAGCAGGACTTCATCCGCCAGTGACTTCAGCCACAGAAGTTCCTTAACTGCACCCCCCCCCCCCAGCCTTGTATTCTGCTTTGGTGGTAGAGAGGGTCACTGTTTGTTGCTTCATTGATTTCCACGTGATCAGGTTGCCATTCAACTGGACTGCTATCTTGCTGATGGAGCGTCTTGAGGATGGACAAGTGACCCATTCCGCATTGACATATGCGCTGAGACCCAAGTCAGTCTCCTTCCAAGAATAATTGAGTCCCATTGCTGCTGTGTGCTGCAGGTAGCTCAAGGTCAGGAGTTCAGCATCAAAGTGTTGTTTCCCTGGGGTGTTGAGGAATTGAGATAGATAGTTGGCCGCAAATTTTATGTCCAGCCTGGTGTTACAGCTGATTTAGTAGAGTTCCCCTACTATTTTCCAGTAGTTAGCTCCAGAAGCTGCAAAGCTTGCATGCTTAGCCTCAGTTTCTTGGAGGAGTTTTCCAAAGGGCTTGAAAGGGGTTGAGCACCGCTTGTGTTCAGGGAAATTTTACTGAGTTGCCAGTGACTTGATGTACATCTGATGACAGAGGTGCACTGGGTCCTCCAATTGGGTGACATTAATTCCTAGGAGGAGTGAGGCCAGGCCTAGGTCCTTGATTTTGAATCTTGAACCAATAGCTTTAACAAAGTCCTTGGATTTTGGGCTCAGGATGGCTATTTTGTCCACGTGGACGTACAAGTAGGTTTCACCCTTACAGAAGAGAAACCTGTTGGCCTCACTCCACTTGAAACCTTCATCTAGCAGCCAGGAGAATAGGGTGTTTTACCACTCCTGCGGTGCTTGCTTCATGCCGTAGAGAGCCTTCTTCAGGCAGGAAGATTTGCCGGGTTAGATTGGACAATTGGCTGGCAATTCCACGTAGATGTTCTCCAACAGGGGGGAATTGAGAAATGCAGATTTAACATGAACTTGGTGGAGGCTGTTGAAGTATCACCCTTCCGGCCCATTTCATCATGTCAATCAGATGTCACACGGATCTCCTGCTACCAATACCTCACCCAATTGTTCTCAGCTGCGGCACATCACCCTCTTCATCCTATCTCCCTTATTCCAATATTACTCGTAACTCTTTCAGAAGACCTCCTCACTTCATCCCTCTTCCTCTTACTCAACTCTGGCGACCCCTTAAATCAATCTCTACTCCTGCTCACCCTATACTCATTCATCAACTTTGATCTCGACCTGACTAACTCAATCAAACTCCTTTACCTCATCCGTCCAAAGTTTATTTGGTATGACTCCCTCTCAATTTTCTTCCAATATTTCGTTGTTTTTCTATTTCTTTCTTTTTTTTCCTTTGTTCTCAGATATTGACCTACCCATTCTTTTCTTTTAAATTAATGAAGAGGAGATAACCTCTGACGTGTCTTCTTCAGTCGCCCTTACTACTTTTACTTTACTCTTTTAAAACTTGCCCACTTCTGAATCTCACCTGACCTCACTGGTACTGTGGTATGACTTCATTCTATTTTTGAATTTTGTTTCTTTCTTTCCTTTTTATTTTATTCCTTCTGTTTATTCTCTTCTTTTAATCTTTCTTGATTAACCTGTTCTTATTTTTATTTTTATGTTTTCAGTCTTGGCTCTCTTTTTGGCAATCTCAATTCCATCAACAATTTTACAACACAATTAACAGTTGAAACGCGCTAACCTCCTTCAAATACTAAAACTCAACCTTCACTTGTAAAATGAGCCTAGACACCTCTCTCAACCCAAACAACCCCTTACTCCAAACTATCTTAAAAACAGCCATTGAAGCTATTCCAACACTTACAATGGATAACTTCTCCCAGTGGCGAAATTGTATCAAAAATATGCTTGATATTCAGGGGACTTGTTTGGCTCTTCTTTCAGATGACTCTTCTCTTTCTTTCAAGGAGGAAATCTACATTTGCTTGATTCTCATCTCCAAACTTGACCCCACGGTCCATGCCAACATCATCACCCTTGATAACAAAAAGAATGCCAAACTCATCTGGAAGGCCATTCTCAAACATTTTGCCTCTTCCAAATCGTCCAATCCAGCTCGCGTCTTTGATGATCTGCAAAATCTACCCTTCAATATAAGCAATATTCCCTCCTTTATCACCTTGTCCAAAATATGTATTCAACGGCTTTACGAGGTTGGAATTGACCTTCCTCCTGACATTCTAGCATACATGCTCCTCCATAAACTACCTCCTAGCTTCAAGGTTATTAAAGAACAAATTACTCACTCCTCATCCATCACCCCTGATCTGGTCCTCAATCACCTACAAATCTCCGCCAACGAGAGAAGAAATAAAGAGGACGGAAAAATTCAACTGACAGCCCTTTGCAAAGAACAAGAACCTCTTCCTAGTTGTTTGGGAGGAAAACACAACAACCTCGCCCCTCATTCTCCCGCCAACTGTTGGGCTCTTCATCCAGAACTCAGAGACGCCTACCTCAAAAAGAAATATGAAGATAAAAACTCCCTATCTGTCAGTTGTTTCTTGTCAAATAACTCCTCTCTTCTCACAAATCACATTGTGTTTGACTCCGGATTTTCCTCTCACATGGTCTCCAATCCTGACATCTTTGTGGCTATCTCCTACAAAGAAATTGGACAAGTAAAAACTGGATCAAATCTCAAGTCTCTTCCAATTGAAGGAGTTGGATCTATTCAGATCATGGGGAAACGTGGTCCCTTCATCATTAACAATGTTTATTTTTTCCTGATCTTTCTACCAATCTTCTGTCTGTTAGATGTTTAATACTTGCTGGATATAATTTCCTGTTTGAGAAGAATTGATTTACTGTGTCAATGAATCAGCAAGCTGTATTCTCCGGATTCTATCAAAATAACATTCCCATTATTCTTCTCAACAACAAACACTTTCATTCCACATCTCTCTTCTCTCGCGCCAAAATGATTCATAAAGCTCTTGGCCATGCGAGCTACAGCAGAATCAGAAACAAACTCAATATTCCCATCAAACCCAACTCGGAATGCAAGAGTTGTGCGTTAGGAAAAATCATGCAAGGATCTTTCAAAAGTGAACACTCCAGAGCTAACAAGCCTTTCCAAGAACTTCATCTTGATATAATGGGGCCAATTCATCCCAAATCTCTGAATGGACATTGTTATATCTTGACAGTCGTCAATAGTTTTTCCAGATACTGTTCCGCCATTCTGATCAAGTCCAAGGATCTTGTTCCTTCCTTCCTTCAAAGTGCTATTGAAATCAAACAAAAAAGATTTGGGTACTATCCCTCAATTCTCCACTCTGACAGGGGGACTGAATTTATTAATAAAACTATGAAGGAATTCTGCGAAAAAAATTTCATCAGAGCCCATCACTCAGATCCATACAGTCCAGAGCAGAACAGACTCGCCGAAAGGTTTAATCAAACAATTATGGAATGTCTTTGGACAGTTCTTATTGACTCCGGCTTGAAAAATCAACTGTGGGATGAAGTCCTTAAAGCTTGAGTTCTAAAAATTAACCAATTCCTCTCTCATAAAAGTAAAAAAATTCCTTTTGAACTTTTTAAAAATATAAAAATTCCTCTTAATTTCTTTCATTCCATAGGGTCTGAAGTTGTAGTCCTGAAATCCCCACATCACCATTGATCAAAACTAGATCCTAAAGTAATAACTGAAACTTTGATTGGGTATGATGATGAACTCCCTTCTTATTGACTTCTTTTGACTACAGGACAGATCATCTCTTCCAAACACATAAAAGTGATTGGTCTTAAATAACACATCACAGATGAAAAGTCTGACTATTCTCTACATTGGGACAATCCTATTATCTCTTCTTACTCTGATCCTACCTCAGATCCACCCACCTCAGATAAGCCTCACTCCATTCCGCTCATTTCTACTTACAACTCTAATCCTGACCCCAGCTCAGATGAAGAAACTTTTGACTCTGATCACTTTGTCTCATTTGAGTATCAAGATGAAGATCACTCACCCAAGAAACCGGAGGAATCTGATTCCTCTCCGGCAAACTCTACATCCAGTTACCATCTTCGTGATTGGTCAGAAAAGGTCAAGCCCACAAAATACTCTTATTTAACAAAGGAAACAGACATAACAGTAGAGTACTCTGATGCTATTGATGAAGAGTTCAAATCTATAGAATCCAAAGATGTCTGGGAGGACTACCCAAACACTCCCAACAACTATCTGGACACCACCCTCATTCTGAAAACTAAACCTAAAACAGCCTTGTCGGAAGAAAAGAACAAATCCCGACTGTGCATACAAGGATTCCAACAAACCTACGGAGTAGATTTCTTTGATACGTTTGCTCCCACGGGTAAATTTCCATCGCTCCTTGCTCTTCTTTCTCTCAGTCTTGACAAAAAACATCCTCTGAGACAGTTTAACGTGAAGGCTGCTTTCCTCTATGCTCCCCTTCAAGAAGAAATCTTCATTAAGACCCCAAAACTCTCCAGTCGCACCTCCCCCTTTTTGAAGCTGAAGAAATCCTTATACGGCCTCAATCAGGCCCCAGAAAATTGGTATAATACTCTGACCAACTGGCTCAATAGTATTAATTTCTCCAGTTCAGAATCTGACCCCTGTCTGTTCATTCACCAAGACAGACATACCTTCTTATTCTTCCATGTGGATGATCTTCTGGTCGCTGGCAATATAGATGAGTTCGAAAAGCTGTTTCTTTCTTGTTTTCCCAAATCTTCTGCTCACGACCCTGATCTTCTCCTCGGAATGGAGATAATTGTATCGGACAATTGTATTACTCTAAACCAGAAAAAACTGATTGTTAAAGGACTGGATCTCCTGAATATGAAGAACTGTAGACCGGTCTCCACTCCACTTACTCCAAATGTCCAACTTTCTCCTGCCAACAAAGAGTAAAAGGCAGAATTCAATGCCCTCAACCTAAACTATTGAACATTCACTGGAATTCTAAATTTCTTAGCATGCCGGACTAGACCCGAACTCTCTCCAGCAGTGTCAATCTTATCCCAATTCAATAATAATCCGGGTATTAACCATTGGAAAGAAGTCCTTCACGTATTCAGATATCTTGCGTGTTCTATTGGCATGTCCTTCAAAATAGAGCCGAACAATGATAATGATCAAAACATCCAATACTTCAGCAACTCAACTTGGGGAACAATCACCACTCTAGGAGATCCAGAAGTGGATATCTCTGTATATGGAAAAATTGCTTGTTATTGTGGTTCAGTTCAAGCCAAAAAAAAATTACACCCTTGTCAACAGAGGCTGAGCTGTGTGCCCTCTCCAATGCCTGTCAAGAAAAATTGTGGACAACTCACTTGATCAAAGAACTTTGGGGAACAAAACTAGAACCAACAGACTTCAAGATTGATAATAAGGGGCTCCTTGATAAAATCAAACATTTTGGACACAACTCAAAAACCAAACACCTTGACATAAAAGCAAAAAAATTAAGAGAATTACTTAGCAACAAAGACATCTCCGTCACTCTTTTCAAATCCAAAGATATGACTGCTGACTGCCTCACCAAAGCATGCAATAGAGCCTCACTCAACAATTTCCTCTATTCTTTTGCTCAAGGTCCCCATACCAAATAATGGGGGGTGTTGAAGTATCACCCTTCTGGCCCATTTCATCATGTCAATCAGATGTTGCACGGATCTCCTGCTACCAATACCGCACCCAATTGTTCTCAGCTGCGGCACATCACCCTCTTCATCCTATCTCCCTTCTTCCAATATTACTTGTCACTCTTTGAGAAGACCTCCTCACTTCATCCCTCCTCCTCTTACTCAACTCTGGCAACCCCTTAAATCAATCTCCACTCCTCCTCACCCTATACTCATTCATCAACTTTGATCTTGACCTGACTAACTTGATCAAACTCCTTTACCTCATCCGTCCAAAGGTTGATTGGTATGACTCCCTCTCAAGTTTCATCCAATATTTTGTTGTTTTTCTATTTCTTTCTTTTTTTTCCTTTGTTCTCAGATATTGACCTACCCATTCTTTTCTTTTAAATTAATTAAGAGGAGATAACCTCTGACGTGTCTTCTTCAGTCGCCCTTACTACTTTTACTTTACTCTTTTAAAACTTGCCCACTTCTGAATCTCACCTGACCTCACTGGTACTGTGGTACGACTTCATTCTATTTTTGAATCTTGTTTCTTTCTTTCCTTTTTATTTTATTCTTTCTGTTTATTCTCTTCTTTTAATCTTTCTTGATTAACCTGTTCTTATTTTTATTTTTATGTTTTCAGTCTTGGCTCTCTTTTTGGCAATCTCAATTCCATCAACAATTTTACAACAGAGGTATACCCCTGTTGGATTCCATAGGAGATCAGAAGCCTGAGAGAAGACTTTTCGCCAGTTGGGGAAAACACACTGGTGTAGTCAAACCCATATTTTTGGTGGAATCCCTGCACACATAGTTGGCCCTTGAACTCAGTGATCATGTTACCCTTGTCTTTTTTTGTGCGGAAAACCCTGAAAATTTAAGTGCATTGAGGCCATCTTGTATGTAACAATCTTTCCAAACCCCATAGGACAGGAGGTTGAGGATTTCCTTATCCATTGCTGCAATCCATTTGAACCAATGGGGGCTGGCCAGGGCCTCTTCTAGAGATTTTGGGTTGTGTTCTTGCGCAGATTTGAGATTAACCAGTTGAGTGATGCAGTGGTTTTGGCAAGAGAATGGAAGGATGTTTTGCTTGGAGATCTTGCCATAGTCAGGAGTGATGGATTTTCCAGGGTTTGTGGTTTCTAACAGTATGGTATCAGATGGGTTAGTTGGAACAACAGGAGCTGGATCTTGATGCAAAGGATGAAGGGAACTGCAAGAGAGATTCCTGTCAGTGCTGCTGGAATCAGAGAGTCCACCAAATGAGTCCGTGACAAATGTCAAGTTGGCGCTGATGTGAATCCTTTGCAATTTGCAATCCAGAATCTTGTAGGAGGAAACATCTTTCACATACCCTAACAGGAAACCCTTAGAGCCATTTGCTAGGAGTTTAAAGTCTCTCCTCAACTTGGGGTTGAGGAAGTATGTTGTGCATCCAAATGGTTGGAGGCATTTATAATTGAATTTTCTGTCTGTCCACAGTTCATAGGGAACCAAGTGATTTTTAGAGGGGATGGGGAGTATATTGAGAAGATCTGTGGCAGTTTTCATGGCCTCAGCCCAGTAGGATGGAGGTAGTTTACTTTGTACAAGGAGAAACCAAGCTTTTTCCAAGATGGTTTGGTTTTTTTGCTTGGCTAGCCCATTTTGCTCCTGAGTCTAAGGAGGTGATAGATGATGGTCTATTCCAAGTCCCTTGAGAAAGTCCATGAGTTTGGCTTTGAAAAACTTGCCACCATTGTCAGAGATCAAAGTGGATACTTTGGCGTTTAATTTCCTTTTGGATCTCAAAATGAAGTCCTTGACTTTATCTGGGGTTTGGTCCTTGGAGAGGAGAAATGAGACTGATTTGAAGCCATAGAACTGATATATTATGTTGAAAATGAATCTTCAACCCCCTATGGATTTAGTTGGAAATTGGACCACCACGTCCATGTGCAGTACTCCAAGACATTGTGAGGCAGGCTTGAAGTTACCGTTGAGTGGTGTGGAGGTCATCTTGCAAGATCAACATATATTGCACTGCACATTGGCCAGTGAGTTTGCAAAGAGGTGTTTCATCACCTTGCCACTAGGGTGACCAAGCCGTTCATGCCAGTGATCACTGGAAGGGAGTTTGAAATAGGTGTTACCAGTAGTATTTTTCACAAAGCGCTTGCGGCACAGATTGACCAGGTAATTTGTAGCAGTTCCAATGAGAGGATACTTGTCCAGGAGTATTTTATAGCCGGAATATCCAACTTTTCTGATTTTATTAGCCTTGTTAGTGCGCTTGGAGAGAGAGATGAGACATCTGTTGATTGAGGGAACCAGCAGGAGGTTGTTGAGTTTTATTCTATCTCCTGGGTGATTCACAAGAATGGCCTTGCCAATGGCAGTGTTCATTAGGTTTGAGCCAGTGCTCCCAGTTCCAATTTGGACGGCTATAGGCCTGTAGTTGATGAGGAAGTTGGCCCTATTCACTATGTGGTGGGTTGAACCTGAAACCAGTACTGGCAGGAAAGTTGTCCTTCCAACCGCTGGAAGAAGATAGAGCTGAGCGATCAAGATTTTCTGAGGTTGGCAGGTCTCAGAGTGGCTTGGGTTCTCTTCTGCTTGGTTTGGCGCATGTAGATGGGCTAGGCTTTTGGTCCTAGAGGAGTCAGGTCTCAACTCAGGCTGAAGCATCCAGCGTTGATCTTCTGATTGTTCTGCCCGCGGATTGTGCCTACCCTTTGAGAAGGGGCGTTTGGGTTGGTTCTTGTTGCGTTGGCTAGATTTGAGAAGGGTCATGGGGTTTTTGCTGTCATGGGTAGGTTCTGGTTGTTCCTCTTTTATTGAGTCTTCCAAGTGGATGACTTTCCTGAGTTTTTTGAGAACTCCAGTGGGGCTCTTCAGAAACTTGTCATTGAGGAGGATACTGTTGACAATGTGGAAGAATTTTCTGGGAAGTTTGGAAAGGATGGTGTAGCTCAAGATATCCTGGGGAACTTCAAGCTTGAAAACCAACAGTTTGTTCATGATCTTCCTGCATTTTTTGATTTATTGGCCCAGGTTTCCCTTGTATTGGTAGCGTATGAAGTTGAGCCAGATGCGTCCTCTGTTGTTGGAGGATTGAGAAGTGTAACGCTCATGGATGGCCACAAGGATGGCCTTGGGGTTAGATTCATTTGAGTTGTTGACTATTGAATTGAAGGCAGTGTCCCCAAGATGTTGAATGATGATTTCCGCAGCCTTGTAGATTCTCTTCTTGTGAGCAGAGGTAGCTTGCTGATCAGGATCATATTCTTCAATGATTTCCAGCGGGCCTTTCCGTTGCAGGTAGCTTCTGAGTCTGACAAACCAATTGGGGAAGTTTGTTTTTTTGAGCAAGGGAATTTTGAGCTTATGGTTGTCCTCCTGGTTGGCCATGGTGGGTCTTTCTCAGATAAATTGGGACTGTAAATCTGTTGATTTTGAACTTTGGAGAAAGACAGAAAAAGAGCACAAAGAAGACAACTAGGAGATTAGGTTGAGTTGAGATGAGATGAGAAGCAGTTTGAGTATCAAATTTAGAGAAAGACCCAGCACAGTTGACAGGATTAAACTGAGCAGGTGTGCAGAGTGTGTAGGTTCAGATCTCTAGTTGGTAGAGTTGAGGGGAGTCTGGTCTGGAATGGAAATGGGACACAAGCTAAAGCTGGAGAGAGAATGACTTACCAGACTCAGATCCTGGGATGCTATTGGTGGGGAGTGAGAGTGGCACAAAGAGTAGCATCCCTGGTTCTGAGCCAGCAGTTGGAGTTGGTTACAATCCGGGCCGTATTCATAGTGGGCGCGCAGCACAGGTTTGGGCATCAACTATCTCAGAGGGAAGAGGCACCCATGCGCGTTGTCCATCAAATTGAGGCTGGGGGCTGTCACAAGTGCGCAAACAGGCTGAAGGCATTGCAGTTATACCAACAAACCTATCCACTATGAGTAGGACTGAGTCGTAAAAGTAAGCTTGGCTTGGAGGTAGTCCTTTGAAAAAGTATATTTTGATTATTTCCCATCTATTCTTGGGCATAGTGATGTTCAGTAATAAGCCAAATCTCTTCCCAGTTTTTCTGTCAGATTTTTGGCAAGTTTCACAGCTAGAAAAATACTTGATGGTGGAGTCTCTCCAGTTAATCCACAAGGATGTTTGTTTTAACTTTTCTAAATTCCTGTCAGTAGATTAAATAAGTGTCCATAGGGGAATTTTTCATGGCATTCAGCTAGGATAGGTTTGATATGTTCCTCATTGGTAAAGACTAGGACACTCATGGAGTGTTGATGTCTGTAATATACTAATCCATCCCATGAAGTGAATCTTCCAGCTTTGTATATTTTAATTAATTTTTCAGGCAAGCTACAGTATCCTTGACCTGTATAGAGATAAAGAGTATTGGGTTTTGTACTTGTTTATCATCTTCTATGATTTCCTGATGAAGGGAACATCCTAGAACTTCCATGCTAGCATCTAGTTATATACTGAAAGTTTTTCTTTAATCAGGTTGGATTAGCGCAGGTGTCAGCTTACTGATACCAGGAACTTTGCCTTCCTTTAGCTACAGCAAGTGATGTTGGTGTTGGAATAATCATAATTCCAAGAAAATTACGTAAAATTCTCAAATGCTTGATTTGGAAGCAAGTGCAAAGTTTAAGTGGTTTGGTTGGATTGCATTGATTCACATATATTTTTCAAGAGTGGCCAAAGTTTATGCAAACAGGGGATCTTTATTTGATAACAACCTCTATTCAAGGGTCTCTTTTGAACCGTGTAAAGACCTTGGGACAATGAGGTCCTAATTGATTACTCAGAAGGAGTTACTCAAGGGGATTGGGTGGA
This sequence comes from Puccinia polysora, assembly GCA_025617555.3. NCBI lineage: Eukaryota > Fungi > Basidiomycota > Pucciniomycetes > Pucciniales > Pucciniaceae > Puccinia > Puccinia polysora. The sequence continues at coordinate 22,816,823 of CM062612.1, read as the reverse complement.
CTGGCTGACTCACAGCACTTAAGCCTGGTAGCAAGGAGGAGATAACTTACTAATTTAAGCAGAAACTCCAGGAAACTGGCAGAAATTCACGGTTGAAAGGGTCTCATGAAAATGTTTGGGGATATTGCTGATATTTTTCAATGGAATTAACAATGGGTTTGGAATTAATAATTATACTATCAGACTAGGGCCATAAATCACTTTTTTATCTTGAATAAACACTTGAAAACAAATGGCAAGGGGTCTGGACTGATTATTTAAAAATTACTGGGGTTTAAACCATCTAAAAGAGGCTGTTTATATACCTTTCTGGGGTAATAAAACCTTCTCAGGGAACGTAGAGAGGTTTTTTCTGGGGTGCTGAGGCTGGCAGGCTAGCCAGGGCTATTTTGGCACGTAGTCTTGGTTCTGTCAGTTGGTTAACCTTGCTTGTGTCATATTTCCATGTGAAATAATTGTCAGAAGGCATTTAAATACTAATTGGTTATTTTTATGGTTCAGAAATATTTCATCATTTTGTATTACTTTCTGTAGAGTGGCATGGGTAGGAGTGGGTATTTGTAGATCCTACGCAATCTTCTGCACATTTGGGTTATTTTTAATAATTTTTTGGGAGACTTCTTGATGTTTTTTGCGGTTAATAAAGATTTGGCAATCTCATTTAAGTGACAAGCTTCATTATTGTTTCCCACAATTTATTTTCTTTGATGTTTTGATTTTCATATTTTTTTTGTTTTTCTTAGGTTTAAAATATCTTTCTATCCATCAGTCACCTTGTTACATATGCATGATGTATGCAGGCAGGTTGTAGCATGTTCCTGCGGTACCTGGCTGTTGGAATTAGTACAGTTGAAGTTGACGCGCGCAGACTTGACAGCTGCGTGCGTGAATCCATCACCAGTCACATTGCATGCGGGTTTCTTGACATGCGCCTAACTACTGAGTGTCAGGCGTGTGTACCCTTTCTATATGAATTCGGGGCTGCGTGTGGGAATTGTGACATAACACAAATCCATCTGTAACTCCTAAAATATACACAACACCTCAATTCTGACTGAATTTTAGGTGTGAAACCTATATGTGGCATTGTGTGTAAAATACTAGAATGGCCAAAAAATGTGCCATAGTGGTGCTGTGGTTTATTGGTCTTTTCTTCTAAGATTATTGAAAATGTAAGGAGTTGGAATTCCAGGGTGGGTTCAGTGAGTGATCCTACCTATTTTTTGGTGGGGAATCCATTTCTACAATGATGTATATGGATTTCCCACTCCTTCTAATTTTATTATTTATTTTCTGTTTTTGATCTGCTTTGACAGGTTGCTCTTTGTCAACTAGCAAGCTGACAACAGGGGCAGTGGTCCTAGCCACTTTGATTTCTTCATAATTCTTTACCCTTTCATGAGTCATTTCTAAGAGAGGGTTTTTGTTGCAAGTATTGTACAAAAATTTAGTCAGTAATGAAAAATTGGGTAATTGCTTTCTGAAATAGCTGCAGAAGCTGATGAAAGAAAAGATTTCAGTCTTTTTTTGGGGTATTGATATATTCATGACAGCAGCTATCTTGCTTTGATCAGCTGTGAGGGTTGGACCAGATAATATATTTCCTAAGGCTTGAGTTCTCCATATCCAAAGTTGCACTCCTTTGTGAATACTTATAATGCCATGGTATAGATTTCAGAACTAATCCTACTTTTTTCATATGGGTAGTCCAATAATCAGTGTAGATGATGACCATCCAGCCTTGCCTAATATCCTGGCCTAGTAATGTATCCATCATTCTTTGGAAGTGGGAGGGATAATTTTTGATTCCAAAGGGGATTTTTAAATACTCATATATCACTAGGTGGAATATGATTCTAATGAATTTCCTAGTATCAGGACTGATAGGGATCTGGTGAAACCCTTTCAACATGTCCATGGTAGTGATAAACTTATCATTTGAGAGGTTATGGAGAGCATGGTAAATCCTAGGGATAGAATGTATTCAGCTTGAGTGTAGTTATTCAGCATCCTATAGTCTCCAATCATTCCTGATTTTTAATTATACAAAGCTATACTCACTTTTGTAGTGAAATCTGCTTTTTCATTGTTTCCCACTTTCCTTAAAACTTGTAGGTCTATTAATTCCTGGATGTGAGCCTCAAGGGCAGCTCTTGATTTTTTGATAGAAGTGTAAGAAGTTCTCCTAAGATTTGGAGGATAAGGAGGTTCAATTTTAAAGGTAAGAATCATATAATTTCCTTTAATGTTACCAATTATGTTATCCTTAGTGCAAAATGCATTATGATTTTCAAAGAGAACTTGGAGAATATCATGCTTTTGGTCTTCAATGAGCTGCAAATTCAAAGCAGCTGATTGGTAGAATTATTCTTGGTTGAAATTCTCAAAGTGTTTCTCATAGGTGGAATAAGAAGTTTGAGCATGAAAATGGAATATTTGGAACTTCTTGTTCCAATTTCTTCCAACATTAAAGTATCTACCCTTAATTTGGAATACATCTATTCCATACAAGCGTAGAGAATAATTTCCCAAGATGAAGTAGTCACATACTCCATTTTGTAGTACTACAAATTCAATTTCCAGTTTGAGTGATACTTTAGAGTGAGGGAATATGATATCTGTTTTCAATACTCCAATTGCCCTCAAAGATGAATGGAAAATGCTGAAATTAGCTTGTGGTACTGGTAGCAGGTTTATATTCCAATTTGAATCCTGTTTTTCCAAATAAGATCATCCAACACAAGAGCAAAAGGCTCCACTATCTAAGATTAGCTTAACTGAGGAGGGTTGGATTAGACCAGTAGCATAGCAAGTTTTACCAGAAGTGTAAATTTTTCTGGCAGAGGGTTGGAGATTCAAGGTTTTAGCTTCAGAAACATGTTTGATTGTCATGTTGGGATTCCATTGTTAGGGCAAGGTAGAATCTTCATGGAAAGAGTTCATTCTCATTGAGGATTCTATATTCCCTGGAATGAAATTGATGGGGTTAGTAATCATGAGTTCACACTCAGATATTGAACCATCAGCCTCATTCACTTGAGGGTCAGGATTATTTTCATAATATTCTCCTTCAATAGGATTTATCCTTCTCTTTGGTTGAGGACAATCAGGTCTTACATGCAGGTCTATTTACAATTCCAGCATAACTTTTCCTTAGTTTCTGAATTCTTCTTTAATTAAAAGTTGGGGGTAGAAGAATCCTTTATTTTAGTGTTTTATTCTTATTTAGTCTTAGTGCTGTGATTTTTTGGTTTGTTGGTACTTTTGTCAAGAAAATTCATATCAATAGTTTCCTCTAATATACCAATGAGAGTAGATAGGTCAGAATCCATAGGCATTCTAAATCTTACACTGTGGTTAAGGTGTGCAGGAAATAAGTTAAGGGTTCATTCATTAATCTCCTCTTTTTCATCATTAGGTTAGAAGTAATCCAATATCTTCCTTTGTTCTAGACACCATTTATGAGTTTTATCCTTGGAAGGATCAAAAAAAAAATTCAAAGGTCTTCATCATCTTCCTTTTCCAAATTCTGGTGCCAAACTGGTCTTTAATAAGTCCCTTCCAAGCATTCCCAGTTTGAGATCCTAATTCCTCTCTCTTGTTAATGAACCAATCTAAGGCTAATCCTTAAAATAGTCTGGGAAGCCTTAATAGTGCTATAGTATCTGGGAGTTCATATGAAGCCAGAGTATGGTAAATAAATTTGATGAATATGTTATGGTTATACTCTCCTTCTCCTGAGAATTTAGGCCATTCAGTTACAGGGGCTAAGAGTTTAAGGGCTTGTTCTACTACAGGGGTTGTACTTGGTTGGCAAGATTAATTACTTACTGTTACAGTCTTATGGGGAAGGTCAGGAGTAATACTAATTCTGATGGGCTTTGCCTCTTCTAATTTGACCAAGAAGGGAATGTTTGCATTGACTTTGAGGTAACTAAGGTCATTCGTAACCATTCCTAGTTCTAAATCAATCTGAATTCTCAGGAATTCTTTTTTATTAATTAGGTGAGCAGAGGTGGTATCAGTTTTGTTTTTTAATTCTTCCTTAAGTTGTTCAATGGAGAGGAGAATTTCTTATTGTACTGAAGATTAAGTGCTGTTTATATGTTTGTTCATAAATACCTTATCCATATTGATATTATCCTTCAGTTTTCTGATTTCTAACCCACTGGTTTTAAGATGGGCAGCTTGATTCCAGATTACTTTTTTCAAAATTTGAATGACCTTATCAAATTGGTTATGAATATTTTATTAATTGCTGATTAAGATGTTAAGTTTTTGGGAAAAAATGGTAGAGAAAGAAGAAAAGATGGGTGTAACATCTGAATCCAATCTTGATACAATTTCTTCCACTTCCAATCTAAAGATATCATATTTTCCCAGTCCTTGGGATTCCTCATCTTTTGGTGAGTGGAAGACCTCATATTTTTGGTTTCTTTTCCCTTTGAATTTTCTTATTGGTCCCAAGGATTCCAATTTTCCACATATTTTTCTACCTCCTTCCTGGGAATCAATTTATGAAGGGCTATCTGTGAGCATTGGGCCTGTGATATTGTCAGCCTCCTGGATGCCAAGACCCTTTCTATCCTTTAGCTACCAGAGGTGATATTGTAAATAATAAATAAATTATTTAATAATTGCAGCAAAAATCCGTAGAATACTTGGATTAAGCTTGTTGCAAGGTTAAATGGTTTGGTTATTGTTTATTGTTTTCAATCAAAATTGATTATTAAATATTTATAGAGGGGCCACAATTATATTGGTGATCTTTAACACCTCTCTTCAGGGATTTCAGTATGAAAACACATAGTCCTGGTTACTTTGGGTTCTTTAGTTTAAAGATTATTATACCCAAAGATAATATGTATATAAAATACACAATGGAGTGGTAGGGCCTTGTAGCCAAGCTACCACGACAGAGAAAGGATAATAAGACTCACTGGTATATTATTAAATTCTTTGGGTATCTTTTTGGGACGTGTACTGATGGGTTAAACCTGTATACTGGGGTTATAAGGTTGTTCAGCAGTTTTAATTGATAAAAAGAGGTTTGAAGACAGATATTACTGATCAGACATTGCCATAAATCACTTAATTATCTCTTATAAGTATTTTATTACCCTGGCATGGCGTCTGGATATGAATATTACTGGGTCTTTGCCCATCAACATCCTCAAAAGAGCTCTGTATTTATAGTTTTTGGAGTTTCAATATGGTCCTTCTGAGGGTTTTGGGTGCTCAAAGGGACGGACACTAAGGCTAGCAGGGTAACCGGGGGTAGCCTGCCATGTGCTCTTGGTGCTATAGCCCGGGTAGTATCTAATTCCTTAGGGTATGGGAATTATTCTACCTCATAATAGACATTAGGACGTGTAAATAACACTAGTCTGTCCTATTTATGTGTTATTTAATAGATTATCCTTAGTATATGTTCCCAGTAATCTAATAATTATATTATGAGACATCTCTACGGACATTTTGATGTCAGGTAAGTTCTCATTATGTATCATATAACTGGAGTAAAAGTCATAATATTGATTTTACTCTTTATTTACAAGTTCCAGTTGATTTTTTAAGATAATTACTTAAAAATATAATTCATGAGAACTCATGTAATATTATTACATCATTATCTTCCTTGGTAAGTCACGAAGATATTGATGTATAGCAATTTTCATAAAAGTATATTAAAGTATTTTAATATATTTTTTGAAGCTGTCATTGTCTTATTTTCGACATTCTTGATACTTTACATTATATTAAATAAAAAATACGTGTAAGGTTTATTTAGGTGTTTTTATATAATATTATGTATATTTAGACAGTCTATTATCCACAGGAACCTTAATTACATATGTAGCAAGTTCCCGTGTATGTTGTAGCCTGTTTACGCGGTACCCGGGCTGCCTGTCACTATGTCAGCCCATAGTCCCGCGGCTGCAAACTTGTCAGAGGCCCAGGGCTGCGTACACAACCTTGACAGGTTGACACGGCTGTATCTCAGCTGCGCGCGGGTGCTGTAGCTGCCGCGGCTGCGTGCGGGAATTGTGAAAAAACACATTTCCGCCCGTAACTCCTAAAATATACACAACACCTCAATTCTGACTGAATTTTAGGTGTGAAACCTACACGTGACAATGTGTTTAGAATATTTCATTGGCCAAAAAGCTCAATAATGGAGCCGTAGTATTTTGGTTCTTTTTTCCTTAATTATTTAAAATATAAGGAGTTGGATTTCAAGGGTTGGGTCAGTGAGTGACCCTACCTAATTTTGGATGGAAAATCCATTTCTGTAATAATATTCATGGTTTTCCTACTCCTTCTTAGGTTAGTTTTATTATTATTATTTTTCTGTTATTTTAGTTACTTTTGCAGCTTGCTCTGCAATAGTAGCAAGCTGACAGATATGGCCTTTTGTGTGGCCACCATGTCCTCTTGGGCTTGGGCCAGTTTGTAAGCCTCCCAATACCTCACATGGTCTTTTTCTTGGTCCTTCATTTTGGACTCCTTGGCTGAGTCCAACTGGGGTGGAATTGGCCAAGAGGTAGCTGCAGGGGGCAAATTTCTGCATAACGTAGATCTCTCCAACAATTGATTGGTCAAGTTGGGTGGAAAAGGTGCTGGAAGGTCTAGAGCAGTGCTAGTGTTGTGGGTTTGATTCCCCTCATTGTGTGTGCTATGGGCGCTCTTATGGTGTGGTGTTGTATTTATAACCTTGGATTGGGAACTGCGTCATGGGCTGCCTGCTCAACAGTTGGGTAGGCCAGGCTCAGCATTTGGTGTGGGTTGGGTCCACAAAAGGCAGGGCAGGCTTGCAACCTGCTTGGAGGAAGCAGACCAATTAATGAAGCCAACCCAACCAATTTTGCAGGCGGCTAGGTTGGGAAGCAGGAGCGGGGCAGTTGCAGGGTTATATGGCCCAGGGAGGTCCGCGTGAGCATAGGGCCGGACCAATCCACAGATCACAGGATCTGCAGACGCGTGCAGAAGGGTAAACACAAGGGGCCCTGAGTAGGGGGCGGCAGAGGGCCACACCATGAGAAGGATGAACGGACTTATGTAATGGCGGAATTTTTTGGGGGTACAGGTTAATTTTGGGCTAGGGTTCCAGATTTTAGCGGCCTTTCTTAATTTTTTTGTTAGGCTTTCAGTTGTGCTTGTACTTAGTTTAGGGTTGAGAGGGAGGAATTAAAAACTCACTCTCAACTCCAGGTTGTATCATCATCTCATCATATATCTTATCACCAAAGGATTTGGGAAGGATTGAAGGGCGGGAATGTACAACATCATTTTCTTTACTCATCTTTTTTCATAGCTATCTCTTATTCTAAAAACCCATTGGCACTCAGCCTCCTTACAGATGCTTGGACCAATAACTTCCAAACTTGAGGAAAACTTAGGTCAGCCTCCTGGATTCCAAGACCCTTTCTATCCTTTAGCTACCAGAGGTTATAGAATAAATGATAAATATATTATTTAATAAATGCAGCAAAAATCTGTAAAATATTTAGATTAAGCTTATTGCAAGGTTAAGTGGTTTGGTTATGGTTTATTTTTTTAAATCAATATGAATAAATTGATTATTAAATATTTTTATAGAGGGGCCACAATCATATTGGGGATCTTTAACACTTCTCTTCAGGGATTTCAGTATGAAAATACGTAGTCCTGGTTACTTTGGGCTCTTTAGTTTAAAGGATATTTTACCCAAAGATAATATGTATATAGAATACACGGTGCAGTGGCAGGGCCTTGTAGCCAAGCTGCCACAATAGAGAAATTATAATAAAAATCACTTGTATATTATTAAATCCTTTGGGTATCTGTTTGAGACGTGCATTGATGGTTTAAACCTGTATACTGGGGTTATAAGGTTGTTCAGAAGTTTTAATTGATAAAAAAGAGGTTGAGGACAGATATTATTGATCAGACTTGGACATAAATCACTTACGTATCTCTTATAAGTTCTTGATTACCTTGGCACGGTGTCTGGATTTAAATATAAATGGGTCTCTGCCCATCGATATCCTCAAAAGAGCTCTTTATTTATAGCTTTTGGAGTCCCAACATTGTCCTCCTGAGGGGTACAGGGGCTCAAAGGGACGGAAACTAAGGCTAGAAGGGTAAGAAGGGGTAGCCTGCCATGTGTCTTTGGTGCTATAGCATGGGTAGCATCTAATTCCTCAGGGTATGGGAATTATTCTACTTAATAATAGATATTAGGATGTTTGAATAACACTAATCTGTCCCATTTATGTATTATTTAATTAATTATCCTTAGTAAATGTTCCCATTAATTTAATAATTATATAAATAGACATTTCTACGGACATCCTGATGTCAGGTGAGTTCTCAATATGTATTACATAACTGGGGTAAAAGTCATGATATTGATTTTACTCCTTATTTTCGAGTTCCAGTTGATTTACTAAGATGATTACTTTAAAATATAAGTCATGGTAATTCATGTAATATTTTTACATCATTAGTTTTCTTAGTATGTCACGAAGATATCAATGTCTAGAAATTTTCATAAAAGTATATTAAAGTATTTTAATATATTTTTAGAAGTTGTCATTGTCTTATTTTCAACATTCTTGGTACTTTGAATTATATTAAATAAAAAATACGCATAAGGAGTAATTGACTATTTTTATATAATATTATGTATTTTTATACTATCTACTATCCATGGGAACATTTATTACATATGTATAATGTTCCCATGTGGGTTGTAGCATGTTTAGGCAGTACCTGAGCCTCTCAGGCCGCCTGTCACTCTGTCAACCCATATTCCCGCGGCTGCATACTTGTCAAGGGCCCGGGGCTGCATAAACAACCTTGACGGAGTGACAGGGCTGTATCTTAACCGCGCGCGGGTGAATTGGCTGCCGCGGCTGCGTGCGGGAATTGTGACAAAACACATTTCTGTCCATAACTCCTAAAATATACACAACACCTCAATTCTGACTGAATTTTAGGTGTGAAACCTATAGGTGACAATGTGTGTGAAATATTTAATTTAACAAAAACTCAATAGTGGAGCCGTAGTATTTTGGTCTTTCTTTCCTTAATTATTTAAAAATATAAGGATTTGGATTTCAAGGGTGGGGTCAGTGAGTGACCCTACCTAATTTTTGGTGGGGAATCCATTTCCGTAATAATATTTATGATTTTCCTACTCCTTTTTAGGTTAATTGTATTATTAATATTTTTATGTTATTTTTTGTTACTTTTTGCAGCTTGCTCTGCAATAGTAGCAAGGTGACAACTTAGGGGAGTATTGCTCTCTTGTTTCCACATCTGGGGGTCTGGCAGGGACTTTATCTTTTTTGATAGTCTCTTGAAGGTAGCAGGTGCAATGTTTACATTGACTACTCTGGGATCCAACAGAGAGGCTCCATGGCGGCTATGGCTTAGGCCTGCGGGCTTTCCTCATTGTCTGTTTGATACTGCGGATGTGGGGCGGTTTCTGGAAAGTTTTGAAGAGATCACAGACTCTGAAGGCGCACTGGGTGTGGATAAGGTTTGAACTATAGTCCTTGTCATCACTGATGAGCTGTCCCTTTGTGATGTGGAGGAAATGGTTGGATACAAGGCCCTGGATTGGGGAATGCTGAAAGGCAAAATTTTGGAAAGGGGGGGGAGGTGCAAGCCCCGGTTTGGGGAAGTTGATTTTGAGCGGACCAGGGCAGAAGCCAGTGGGCGTGGAGGGGTACAGATTAAAAGGTACCTGGAGGAGTATATTTTTGTGTTTGACCAGATCTATGCGTACTTGGAGAAGGAACAGGTGTTGGCAGGGCAGATGGGAGCAATGAAGTGGGCTTTTGTGGGCGGACTTGAAGCACAGCTCTGATTTCCAATGAAGCAACACTTGTAAAATCATGGCCTGTTTAAAAAATTGGTGCATGGGATCATCACGCTCCTTCCGGATTTGTGTCATCCACCACACGGTGGAAAACAAGATTTTACTGGAGGAACTAATTGAATAAAATGCAAGATTCTTTCTGGTGGAACCAATGAGGGCCGCTCCTTGGCCTTTGGCTGTTTCAATTCTGGCCCCCCCGCAAGCGGCCACTTTGTTGCCTTTGGCGCGCGTCCCAATCCTGCAACCAATGGTCAGAAAAGTTACCAAGTTAATGAAGGGTCTGAAGATATACAAGAATTGGATGTTGCAAAAAGAGCGCGGCCTGCCGCCGCATGCAGCCAAGGGTTTTCCACCTCCCAGTGCTCCCATGCCTAGGGTGTGCAGTCATTGTGGCAGTAATGGTCATTGGTAGCTGGAATGCAAGAATCTGGTAAAGGGTTTGAAAGCAGGGACGGAATACACGTCCCCTATGGGCAACCAGATCTTGGCAGATTCAGGGTAGCTATCTGGCACTCCTCAGTTTCAATTGCAGTCCCAGGAAGCAGGTAAAATGGCTCAAGCATTCCTTGGTATTAGGACTGGGCCTGTTTTGTGGCAACTGCCATGGGTAGAGGCTGAGATTAGGATGATAGCAGCAGAGGAGGAGGTTGTGGTGGCGGATAGGATGGAATTGGATGTGGAAGAGAAACCATTGGCTCCATCCCTGGAAGTGGTTAAGTGTAGTATGGCGGTGGAGGTACAGCCTGCAAACTCCGGAGGGGAGAAGAAGGCTGTAGAAGTGAAGGAAGGCGGGAAGCAAGGCCCGGATGGGGTGGTGGAGGGGGAGGTTCCAGTTTCATGCGTTCTGGCAGTGGAGGTACAGTCTGCAGACTCCAGATTGAAGAAGGAGTCCACAGAAATTTCAAGGAGCGGGAAGTGTTGAGTGAACCAAGCAGAGTTCAAGGGGATTGGGAAAGAAAGGGTTTGTTTCCTTCCTTGTCATGGAGGACAATAGGAAAAACTTGGAGGTGCCTGGGTTTGGGTTTTTCACGCAGGAGGGTTTGGATCCTGAAGGATGTAGGAGGGCCTTGGGGGAGGGAAAGATACCATGGAGGGTTGGGACAATCAGTTGCGCTCAGTACCTGTGTGGGATTGGTTGAAGCCAAGGCCTGGACCTGCCAACAGGTACAAAGGTTGCGGCCAGCTGGGGGGAGGCTGCTAGTGTTGGATGGTAAAGCCTGATTTTGGATGCGGGAGCGGCGCAAGCTGAGTCCACAAAGGCAAGAAAACGCCCTGCGGATGGAAGATGCGGGACAAGGAGCTCCATGGGCCCAATGTTGGTTTTGGTAGGAGAAAATTCAAAAAAAAAACTCTTTTTCTCTGTTTCTTTCTTTACTTTTAAGCACCAATTGGAAAAGGTGGATGGAGGGAATAGTTTGAATTGGTAAGGGGGTGCACTGGCCAGTTTACAGCTGGAACAACTAGGCACCCCATAATGTCTGTTCTCCAGTGTTTTTCCTCTCTCTTAAGTTTTGTGTGCGCACTCGTGTATGGTTGTTGTTTTTGCTTTCAGACTGGGTCCAGGGAACTTTTTGGTAGTTTTTCTGACCCATTCCAAGTACCTTTCCTAAGACATTGACAATATGGGACCAGAATTTTGGGGTTCTTTTCTTTGCGCACGGATGCGGAATTTTTTGGTTGCTTTCCTTAGGCTTGGGATTGTCACGCTCCAGAGTGAAGGGTTATTTTTTCATCAATTTTTCATTTACCCTTCTCATCAGTACCATCTACCTCAGTCTTAAGTGTGAAAAACAGTAATGCACACGATCAATAGTGCAATCTGCATACTACCTCTGGCTTGTGCAATAAACATCCAATTGTGGAAACTCAGACTATATCTGTGACACCTTGCAGTTGGTTGACTATCCATTTGGACATTGCTCCATCTCTCCTTGGTTATCTGAGCCCTTGTACTTCCATTATTGATTATTCTACTCTTCTAGATTACCCAATCATCAAACCACATCAATTGTATAGTTCCATCTTTGGACTACTTCCTTCCCTTCATTGTCACCTCTGTTACTACTTTTGTTCACTTTTAGTGTCATCTCATGTCATTCCTTCATGCACCGCATTTAATAGGACATAATTTCATGGTTCCCTTGTCTTGAACCCACGCTATGACTCTGGATATGTTTTATGGTTCAATTTCATCTTCCTGTTCCATTCCTTTCATCCATTGAATCATGCTCTCTAGCTGTAGAAGACTTTCCATTAGGTTGTATCTAGTCACTCTGGATTAAATTATGAGGACTCAGTCCTTGTCTTCAGATTGTTTCCTCAGTTAGTTAATTTCATATGTTTTAGGCTTTGCTAAGGGAAGACCATCACATTGGGCCTTGCCTTAGTTTCATCTCTACGGAAAAACTCCATAACTCTTCCTACCTGCTTTTTTCCATATCTTGCAGTTGGAAGCTATCTTGCACTTGTCCTTGCACTTAGCTTTCTTCCTCTTTTCTCACAATTGCATAAATATCCCTGAAGTACATGGGGAATTTGTGTGAAAGTAAATTAACTAACTCAAATCATCTATTATAGACTGCCAATCTATCTTAGATTTCACTTTTTCATGATGGCACGTACTCACTTGAATGTAAACGCTTCCCTAACCCCTTGAAATGATGATATCAACAGGGTAGGGAGATCCAGCATTTCTTGGGCCAGACAACCCTTAGATCCCATTCTCTCTTGGGAATCCCCTTCATTTGAACCATTAAATTACCCCTTATCCAAAAGACTCATGTCCTAAGCTCAGGTGGATCCCCTTGAGCAACTCCAAGATTCCAACCACTCCTCCAATGAAATCTCAACTTTTGGTAGGAAAAGGCCTAGCCCGAATTCTCCCATGTTGGACACTCAAGAGGTTATATCTATTTCAGTCAAAGCTCTCAACCAACAAACCTCGCAGCCTAGTGCAAGCACTCCAAGCTTTTGCACTCTGGGAATGAAGCAGAATGACCACTTTAATGGGGAGAATCCACATAAGCTCCACTCCTCCCTACATTTGTGAAGAATTATCTTCTCCAATGACCCCAACAACTTCCCTTCTGACCATCAAAACGTCATTTATGTGTCTTCCTTCCTATGAGGTAGACCCTTGCAATGGTTCAAACTGTACCTCAAATTATTACATAATACTAGTCCCACTTCTATACTCAACAACCAGAAAAAATTCAAGCAACAACTGTTCACCTTGTTTGGAAACCCAAATGAAGTTTGTAACACCAATTAAAAATTAAATAGCTTGGTTATGAAGGAAAATAGTGGGGCTTCTATCTTTATCTCTCAATTCCAAACGCTCCAGTCCTGCATTGAGTGGAACAAAGCAGAACTCCTCTTCCATTTCCATAATGGTTTACCTGCACGCTTGATTGAGCATCTTGCAGTTGGGGGAAATAAGACAACCTCCCTTCAACAGCTAATTGACCAGTTGATCAAGCTTGATAATGGCAACCACTTGCAACAAAATGATCATGGACAGTCCACCTTGGCCCCAAAGGCAGAAGACTCTTCAAAACAACAACAGAAGAATCCAAAGCAAATAAAATTGTCCTTAAATTTAAACTCCAGCCCAAAAGGGAAGACCACTACCAAAACTCCAAAGTTCCTGGACACAGAAACCAAGATTCTGAAGAACATGGAAGGGTGAAGGAGGGAAAAGGCAGGGTTTTGTATGTATTGCGGAGATATTCATGATTTCAATAGTTGTGTGAAGCGGCTAGCACATGAAGCGGCCAAGATTTCAAAAAATAGCTGGTAGTTTTTCTGATACTTGCAAGGGAAAATACCCATTGTCAGCTCTCTGATACCAGGAACCTTGCAGTCCTTTGGCTACAGAGAGTGATAAAAATGCTGGAATGATAATAATAATTATTATTACAATAATAAACACTTAGAAGCTCAAATAACTGATATAATAAGAGCAGTTGCAAGTTTTAATTGGTTTGGTAATAAATGGTTTTCAATATAATATAAAAGAGGAGCCACATTATTATACTACTGGGGATCTTTACAGACTAGCAACCTCTCTTCAAGGGGCCTCCTTAGGCAGTTTAAGAACCTTGGAATAAAGATGGGTGCCTTAGAAAGTACTTATTCCACTAATGGCTGGGCGTAACAGCACAAATGGCCAAGACAGGAAGGGTAACAATCACTCTGAGCACTTTACCACGAGAATCCTGGGATAATTGGAAGGGTTTCAGAGCAGATGGGGTAGATTGCTTGACTAAACTTCAAGGTTGATTGGTTAATAAGGATAAATAATACTACTACAGACTAAGTCATAAGTCACTTTCTTATCTTCATATAAGCACTTTATCAGCAATGAAATGGTGTCTAATTGATAATAAATAATTTCTGGGAAATGATTCTGGAATAATTGATCCAAAGAGGTCTGTATAAATACCTTTTTGGGTGATTTTTAGCTTCTCAGGGCATGTAGAGAGGGTTCTGCTCGTGGGCTGAGGCTGGAAAGCCATTCAGGGAAATATTGTCACGTCCACTTGGTGCTTTCAATCAGCCGCCCTTAGATCTGCTGGATTTCTGTCCTATTTTAGCCACAGGATCTGTTAATCTGTTATGGCATATATTTGATCATTGTGTACTCATCCTTCATTTGTACTATTGATATTGCTTTAAAGTGGATATATGTGGATGTTTACTAATTTTCTATCATCTGCCGATCACGTAGATAATTTTGAATAATTTTTATGAACACTCCTTGTAGTGTTTTGTGGTCTTCAAAGATCAGAGTCAGTGATTTACGTGGTAATTCTTGATCTTTGATTTATTATTAAAAAATGTTCTTAACTTAATTTTTATTAATTTTATTTAAGTTTTGAACTTTTTAGACTATTAATAATGCATATGTCAACTTGTTACATATGCTAGGCTACTCTAACTAGGTTTTAGCTCTTCTGAGCGGTTCCTGGTTGTCAGATTAGTCACAAAGAATCCAGATGCGGGGATCAGTTAGTACAGATGCGCGCAGGGTAGGATCCGCTGCGTGCGTGGCATAATCAGCTGCGCGCGGGTCTCTAGTACGCAGGAATCTGTTACTACAAGTACGTAGGGATATGTAATGATGCGGGGCTGCGTGCGGGAATTGTGACATAACACATTTCCGCGTGTAACTCCTAAAATATACACAACACCTCAATTCTGAGTGAATTTTAGGTGTAAACCCTATACGTGAAAAAATGTTTGAAATATTAGAATGGCCAAAAAGTGCCATACTGGTGTCATAATTTTTAGTACTTTTCTTCTTAATTATATTAAAAATGTAAGGACTTGGAATTCAAGGGTGGGGTCAGTGAGTGACCCTACCTAATTTTGGGTGAGGCATCCATTTCTGTAATAATATTTATGGATTTCTCACTCCTTATTTTGTTAATTGAGATATTCTTATTTTTCATAGTTTTGTGTTGCTATTGACAGGTTGCTCTATACATAGTAGCAAGCTGACACCCATTATCTAAACAGCGATTCAATCTTTGCACTTGCAAGTCACTGGTTGCTCCAAGTTTGAGATTTTTAATCTTCCATTCCGACAACACGCCTTAACAAGTTTTACTCAATTAAGGCGCTAATGTTTCTTTTATAAGTGCAGCATTTGCCACCTCTAAAACTCTTAAGCGTTCTGAGGTAGACCAATTTCCCATCTATCCATTAAGTGGTGAGAATGAGCCGTCTCATTGGGTTAATCATAGGGAAAAATGGGAATTCTCATTTTCCATTTTTCCCAGCTTCAAATAGAATTTGTTTGTCTTGGATATCCCTGGAATGGGCAATACCATTCTAGGCAATGACTTCCTAGTCTACTGTAATATGAATGTGAATTGGAAAGAAGGATTAATTAACCTTTGCACCTTGAATTCCCAGAAAACTAATCCTTCCTTCAACCCGGAATCAAACAGCCTACCTGAAACTGTCATTGAGTTGGATGAAACTTTTCTGCCAGGAGATTTGCAATATCCTGACTTCCATTCCCAAGTTCCCTCTTTATATTAAGGAGTTATGGCTTATTTTTCCAACTTATCTCTTCCTTTCTTCTTCAAAGAGACACAGAAGCCTACCAAAAGGTGTATTTTGAGCTACTTAATTCTCTTGCATTGTTAGAATACTTTGAGCCCTGTGCTAGAAGATGATGACAAGATTGAAGATTTAGAAATAATTCAAGAGTCTTTACCTTTGGTTTATAATTACTTTTCTGAGGTCTTTTCAGTTGTTAAATCTGATAAACTTCCTCCATCCCGTTCATATGATCACAAAATTTAACTTACTTGTCCACCTCTGGCACCGGATCCAGTCTACTCTCTCATAATACAATAACCAACCTTACTTCAAGAACAAATTGCAGAATATGTATCAAAATTATTTTTTTGACCAAGAAATTTGAGCATTGGCTTTCCTGTCCTATTTTTTCTGAAGAAAGATGGAGGCCTCCCCCTTTTTTTTGACTATACAAAACTGAAACAGGAAATCCGGAACCCAGTACCACCTATGTTGCACCTCCTCACTCTCTTCCAAAAATCTTCTTATTTACCAAAGTTGGACATTTGAGGTGCCTATAACTTGATTTTTATTGCAAATGGTCATGAGTACTTGACTGCAATGCAAACCAGTTTGGCAGCTATGATTATACTGTCATGCATTTTGGCCTCTGTAAGGCTCCTTCCACTTTTCAAGATTTTGTTAATGATATGTTTGCTGACCTTGTAGAGAAATAACTTGTGGTATATCTTGAAAATATACTTTTCTACTCAAAAACTCTTGAGGAGAACGTTGCCCATGTGCAATAGGTGCTGAAGAAAATTTGAAAAAATAATCTGTTTTCAAATTTCATACTCAATCTCTTCAATCTTTACGTGTAATATTTTTGCAGCAGGGACTAGCCATGGAACCAGCCAAGAGCCAAAAGATATTGGTGAAGAGCTATAGAATTCTTGATTACCTGAACCAACAGACTAAAGGGGAAGGATTAACAATAATCAAAGACATAAAGAAAAGAATGAAGACAAGTTGGGTAAGGTCTCACTCAGTGCGGTCACAGACAAGGTAGGGCGCTTCAAATAATAGGAATGAAAAGAGAAGGATGACAAGATCGTAGGACGAGACAAGTGTCTAGACAATGAAATGTGAGAATGATCAAGTTTAATCAGCAGAGTGCTTAGGATCCTTGATTGATGCAACCTCACATGTGAACAAGAAGAGGAAGTCGAGTGTGTTGGGTCAGATGGTCGATGTCGGGTTAATGGATCGTAAGATGGAAGAATCTTTGTCGGCTTCGAAGTTGAGTAGGGGAGAGTCTTGAGGGGATTGGAGAGGTGGATTTGGATTGGGAAGACGAAAGAAGGAAGTGGGTGACGGAGTGAGTTTCGATGTGGAGTGAGGTGGAAAAGGGGATAATAAAATATGGAGCGGATGAAGATGGAGGATTTGGAGCGGATGAAGGAGGAGAATGTGGAGCGGGGATGGAAGGATGAGGATCGAGCAAAGCAAGGGAGCCGGGAGGATGAAACGGAAAAGTGATGATGAAAGAAGGAGTGCGAAAGATCACGTGTGACAGGTTGGGGAAAGGTTGTAGGTGAGAATGAGCGCGGTATGGGGTTCGCGAGATTTCCTCTCAACAATTGGACTGACCCAAACCTTCTTCTTTTAAATCCCTTCAAGTTTTTCTCAGTTTCAGTAATTTTCACAGGAGTTTTATTGAGCACTATGCCAAGAAGACCATTAATCTTACTAAAATTCTTCATAAGGAAGCTCATTTTATTTTTACAGAACAAGCCACTTTCAAGTTTGAAGCTCTGAAGAAAGCTTTTACCACTTCTCCATTACTACCTCACTTCTACAAGCTAGCTTTCACTATTGTGGAAAGGATGCAAGCAAATATGCAATTGCAGGAGTAATCTTCCAGTTTTCTTCTTCTTCTAACCTCTTTCATCCCTTTGCCTTTGAGTCTTGCAAGCTGCTTTCTTCAGAGCTTAAATACAAGATTCATGACAAGGAACTTCTTGCAATTTTTTATTGCTTGAAAAAATGGTTTTCATACCTTTTGAGACTTTTAGAGCCTTTCAAGGTATAATTTTCTTGAATATTTTATGAGCTCAAAATTCCTCACATGCAGACAGGGGCAATGGGCCAAATACCACTCCAAGTTCAACTTTACAATCAAGTTCTGTCCTGGTAAAAAAGCGGTTTTTCCTGATGATTTATCACGTCAGGACAACATTTACCCCAGGGGGGTGGGAGGATCACCTTTGCAGGCAACAATCCTGAAAATGTTAGGACACTTTTCTCTTCCAATAAATCTGCCCAACTCAGCTCAATCATCACCCAACTTTGAGACAAAGCTTCCAAACTTTGACAAGCCCAACACAACAACCCCAAGTGTAACAAGCTTTGTAAGAGTGCAAATTCATCTTCAAGCAATTATGGTATAGATGAAAACAGTTATTTAGTTTATAAAGATTGTATAGTAGTTTTTGATAATCCTCAAATTAAGTTAGATATCTTTGAGTCTTGGAATGATTCTCCGCTTGCTGGTGATAATGGTGAGGATAAAACCTACCAATTGATGGCACAAGACTTCTATTGGCCTGATATGACCAGAGAAGTAAAAGACTATGTTAGCACATGGTTTGATTTTAATCATAACAAGTCCTTGAATCACCAGAAGTATGGGCTGCTTCAGCCACTTCCAATTCTGCCTATTCCTTGGCACTTTTTGTTTATGGGTTTCATTTCTCAATTAACTCTTTCTGATGGTTATGATTCTATTATTGCAGTAGTAGATTTCTTTGCAAAAATGGCTTTGTTTCTTTGCTCTACTGTAACTGCCTCTTCAGAAGAACTATTTAATCTCTTCATAGTACATTTCCTCTCAAAGCATTGTTTCCCTGATAACATATCTAGTGATTGTGGATCATTTTTTGTTTTGAGCTTTTTGACCTCTCTTTTTCAGCATTTGAAAACTACTTGCAACTTATCAAACGCTTTCCATCTGGAAACAGATGGGCCAACCAAACAATTAAATCAGATTCTTGAACATTATCTTTGAATTTACGTCTCCTATCAACAGGAAAATTGGTTGCAATGGCTCCCACTTGCCAAATTTGCATAAAACAACTCCACTCATTCCTCAACCAAACAGTTGCCCTTTCAAAATCTTTATGGAAGAAAACTAACTTTCAACTCTATTCATGTAGCAACTTCTCAACCCGCTAACAACTACCTTACTCTCATTCAATCTCTCCAATTGCAAGAACAATCCAACCTTAAAGCAGCAAACAAATGCTACAAGGAGCAAGCAGACCAACTTTGCACTTTGGCACCAGCCTCCGCAGTAGGAGAACAGGTTTGGCTTGATGCTTGCAACATTTGCAGCACTCAACCTTCCAGGAAAATCTCTGAGAAGAATCTTTTCCTTTTTAAAGTAGAATCAGTCATCTCCCCTGATGCTTTTAAACTTTCCTTACCTGAAAAATGGAAAGGTATCCACCCAGTCTTTCATGTGTCTCTACTAGAACCGGCTCAAGTCTTATACGCGGGAAAGGCTCATCCCCCTCCAGAACCTGTAAATTTCCAAGATCACTTAGAGTGGGAAGTAAGCTGTATTCTGGATTCAATGGTACACAAAGGAAAGCTTCAATACCTTGTAAAATTTACTTGCTTCCAGTCTAATAAAGATTGTACCTTTTGGTAACCAGCCCATCACCTTTTCAAATCTCCCAACTTGGTGCAAGACTTCTACACAAAAGTATGCGTATAAACTTTGCCAATCTTAAATTCCATTTCATTCTTATTCCATTCAATGTTTATTTCAATCCCATTCCATCTGTTCCCTCCTCAATCCTTCAATAATCTTTCAACCATCCTTTAACATTCCTTTTCTTATCTCTTTCCTTCCATTTTCCACCACATTCTCTGAAAATCCTTTTGTTATTTAATTTCCTTCTATTTCAAACAGTAATTCTCTCGTTTAATAAAAAACATTGAAGAAAAAAATATATTTATAATAAATAAACATTAAAAAAAAGTCATAAAACTTGTTACAAATTTATTTTTACCTCTTCTTCCTCATTTTCCCAATTCTTGTTTAATTCCGCCACTATCTCTTCAAACTCTTCCAAATCCTCATCACTTATTAGGCTAGACATCCTTTGCATCAAGCGCACTTGTGCAACCAACACCTCCTCCAAGACCTTTTTTCACTTTTCAATACAAGTCCTCTTTGGAGTGGCATTCCATTTGTCTTTGTCCATCAGCACCTCATGAGGCCTCTTCCACTAAAATCTTGACAAACCTTTGCTGATATTGCCAGTCAACCGCCTTGCATCAGTTTTGATTGGGACCATGACCCACACCTTGGTCAACTCACCTTGGCCCTCCATTCCATTTCCTTCTGTCCCCTCTCTTCCATTCCCTTTTATCCCATCTCCTCTGTTTCCAATTTACTCTTCTCCAGTCCTATTCCTTTCAGTTCCTCCTGCTTTTTTTTCCTCCTTTTCATGTTCTCCTCCCACTATTACTTCTCCTGCAACTTGCTCTCTGCCTTGCACCTTGGTCCCTTGATTCATCTCAAATTCCATTGGTGTTCCAAAGTTAGGCCAAGGTGGTGGTGGTGTATTAGTAGTATAGCGTCAAAACTGTGGTAAAACTAGAACAAATTAATTTCATTAAGATCCCCTCATTATATCAGTGATTAGTCAATTTCTCACCTGCTGTTCACACCCCAAGGAACTCTAATATGATAATTAACCCAAGGAGCTGTCCTACAACTTTAAACTTTGCTCTGTGGCGCCTCAGACACCTCCATCCACGTTTCTCTCCTTATAGTAAACAAACAAGCCACCTTTCAGAGTGGACATGGCTTGCATTTTTGAACCCCACAAGAAGCAGTACTGGGAATAAAACACTTGTTGTGGCAAACACAGTTTTTGCAAAAACAAGAAGATGACAAAATGATATTTAATTATTAAAATTTATTGAACATTATACTATTGAGTAACAATGTATAAGTGATTTTTCTTCCAGGAAAGTATTAGACTTGGATTCAACAAGAATTAATCAAGGATGCTTGCAGGAGCTTGCGGCTTTATACCTGGGCAACCGTCACGCTCCAGAGTTAAGGGTTATTCTTTCCTCACTTTTTGATATACCCTTCTCATCAGTACCATCTACCTCAGACTTAAGTGTTACAACAAGTAATGCACACCATCAATAGTTCAATCCACTTACTACCTCCGTATTGTGCAATAAACTTCCATTCTTGGCAACTCAGTCTATACCTGCAAAACCATGAAGTTGCTAAACCATCCATTTTGACATTTCTCCATCTCTTCTTGGGTATCTCAGCCCTTGGACTTCCATTCTTGGTTAAGCTTCTCTTCCAGCTTGCACAATCATCAAACCACATCACTTGTATAGTTCCATCTTTGGACCAACGCCCTTCCCTGAATTTTCACCTCTGTTGCTACTTTTGTTCACTCACAGTGTCATCTGTTAAATATTGGGTTGAATTTCCAGATGAATCAGAACCAGAATAAGCTGAACAGAGATACAATATTAGAAATAAGGAATCTGTAGAAAAGAATCAATAGATAGAAAGAAAAATAAAGAAAGATTGTACAGCTTAAGTCAACGGACAAGATAGACACGGAGGCTTGATTTCAGTGACGAGTTGTTCAGGTTTTGAGACAGAGATCAAGAGAGAAAACAGACAGGAAAAAGATCATAATAGTGGAGACTGAATAATACCAGGATCAGATTGAATTCAATCAAGAATTTCAGAGACAACAAAGTCTTACCAGGCAGAAACTATTTGCAGAAAAGATTGGGATGATGAGTGGGTGAGAGTGATTGAGGTTTAGAATCAGGAATTTGGATGGTGAGTGGAAATAAGAAGGATTAGTGAGAAAAGGAATCAAGTTTGAAAAGAGGAATTAGGAAAAGAAGAGACCATTGACAATGAGATTCAGAAACAGACCAAAAGAAAATAAAAAAGAAATAGAAATAGAAAAGAAATAAAACAGTGAGAGAGACCGCATACATGTCAGCGCCTGGAGAGAGCATCAAGGAGTGCACAGATAGGCGCAGATAAAAATATAAACTTAACACCCCTTGTGACTGGTAATCGAGTGAACTGAGAAGGTTTGCAATTGCAATTAGACAGATACCTCCAGTTGTAGAAGCTTGAGTGTATTAATGAAAGGGGCCTTAGTGAGAGAATCTGCTATCATCTTATTAGTCGAGATAAGGACAAGATCAAACTTGGAGAGGGAGAAATCTTCTCTTAAGCCTTTAGTTTCAATATCTCTGTGTTGCAACTTGGATTGTGATCCCAATTTCTCAATTTTGTTGTCCAAACCCTTATTATCAATGTAGATAGTAGGTTTACACTTAGGAGAGGAATAAATTTCACTAATGAGATGAGTGATCCACTTAAGCTTGAGGTAGAAATCTAGAAGCACATTGAGCTCTGATTTGGTAGAGGGGTAGGTAATGTTTATTTGTCTTGAGGAGTTCCAGATGACCAGGCTATCATAATGAAGAATGATATACCCGGTTTGAGACTTACAAAATATGGTATCATTTTCCCAAGTAGCATTGCTGTAACCAGCAATAATATCTTTAGAATCATTGTATTTGAGAGTTAGTTTGAGATTTCTGGTGGTCTTCAGATATTTCCAGACCTTACGCACTTCCCTTCAGTGTGACAAACCAGGCTTGGTATTGAACCCAGCCAGACTTGAGACTGAAAAAGATATGTCAGGGCACATATATTGGGAGAGATGATTTAAGAGACCAATAGCGAATCAATAGTTTATATTGAGGCAAGAGAGTTCCATGTGGTATTCCTCTGATGGTGGTTCAAGGTGGAAGTTTTGAGCAAGAGGCAAATTGGTGTTTTTGCAATCAGTGAGACCGAGTTCTTCTAATCCCCAATTTATGTGATTTGGCTGACTAAGGAGGATTTTGTCCTCATCAATTTCCATAAGCATACCAAGGATGGTGTTTGGAGAATGGAAAGAAGAGTTCAGGAACTTTTTCAGGAAATTGTCCGCAAAAGCATTTGATTTGCCAACATGAATCAGGTTGTCAACATGGAATTAAATAACTTCCCCTGATAAAGAGTTGAGATATAGGCAAGGATCGCTAGTCTACTCATGGAAACCTTGAAACTTGATCCAGGAAGTGAGGTTCTTTTAACAATTCTTTGGAGACTGGCGGAGTCCATAAAGAAATTTTTTTGACTTGAGATAAGCAGATTTTTGATCTGATCCTTCAGGGGTTTTGATAATCGCAGTTTCATTCAAAGGCGCATGGAGGAAAGCTCCCTTCACATCAAATTGAGCGAAGTTCATCTTATTCTTCAGACTATAGAGAAGGGAAAGACAAAGAGATCCTAGTTTTCCAGTTGGAGCCCAGGTCTGGTCAAAATCCACGCCTTGGATTTGGTCAAATCCTTGTATGCAGAGTTGGGCTTTATACTGAGCAGGTTCTCCATGACAATTCTCCTTCACTTTGAACACCCAGGTGGTGTTAAGAATATTATTTGGTTTTTTGTAGCACTCCTCCCAGACCTCTTGCCATTCAATAGAACTTAGCTCATCTTCTGACTCTTTCTTCCATTTAGGCCATTTGGGACATTTACGTGCAGCTTTATATGAAGGGGGCTTGTAATAGTGATGGAAGCCAAATCTTTGAGGTTTACTAATCTCATTTTGCGTTCTTAGATTGGTTCTTTAATTCATTGGCTCCGGAATTTGGATAGATGGTAAATCAGAAGAGTTATTAGAAGGTGCATCTGGAAGGTAAGTGTTAGAGAAGCTAGGCTCCTCCAAATCAGAGTCAAAGTCAGGATCTTCTGGGCTGGTTTCTCTGATTGCATATTTTTTGTCATTAGATGAGAAGTTGGTTTTGTAAGAGTCCAGTTTGGATTGAGAGAACAGGTCTAGACCTGGAGATTTGAGAAGTGGAAACTTGTTCAGCTGAGTCTTGAGGAACTTGAGATGTTTAGTTTTGACTACTGCACCAAGAGAATTGAGAATAAGATAAGAGTGAAAGGTGGGATTGAAGCCAATTCAAATGCCCTTGAGTCCTTTTTTTTCAAACTTTTGACCTTTTTGAATAGGATTTGCAAGATATATAACAGAGGTACCTACAGGTTTTAGATAATTGGTAGGGAGACTCTTACCAAACATGAGCTCCCAGGGAGACAGGTGATTACCTTCTTGAGGAATTCAATTTAACATGAAACAGCAACTTCTAGTAACTATGTTCCAATAGTTCTTAGATAACCTGGATGATGAGAAAGTGGCATGGGCGGACTCGACAATTCTTCTATTTTCTCTTTTGGCTTTTCCGTTGTGCGGGGAGTGATAGGGCTCTGAGGTTAATAACTTGATGTGTTTAGATTTGGCAAAATCTTTGAAATTTGTATTAATGAATTTGGTTCCTTTATCAGAGAAGATCTTGGAAGGTTAGTAATTCAATCTCTTGTATATGGTTTTGAGGAAGCTTATGACAACTTTGGTTGTCTTTTCTTTTGAAGTTAGAGGAAAAGCCGCAAGATAGCCGGTGTAGTTGTCCACTAGAGTGAGAACGTAATGGTGACCAGACTTAGATTGGGGTGAAATTGGACCAATAAGATCTAGGTGAATTTTCTCCAAAGGTTTTGCTTGAAGGAGTAGAAACACTCAAGAATGGAGATCTAGTGATTTTGCTCCTGATACAACTATCAAATTGAAAATTTTTGAGTTCTTCTTTAGTATAGAGATCCTTCACAATTGGTTTGAGGGTTGAAATAGAGGCATGTCCATAAATCTTGTGAACATCCAGTAAAGAGAGAGAACAAGCATGTGATTGATTTGAGAGGTTGACCATTTGGCTTTGATTGACTGACTTAGGTTTCTCAATGACAAATAAATTGTCTTGAATCAATCCCTTGAGTACAAGTTGGTCACCTTAAAAACAGAAAATTGTTGTCCACTTGTGAGAGGTTAGATTCCTTCCTTGCCAAGAGACCAGGACTAATAAGATTCAAAAAAATATTGGGTACGTAGACGCAATCTTCCAGAGTAATTACAGAGTCCCTCCATTCTAGTCTTACCATTCCAGTTCCACATATCTTGAGATTAGCTTCCAATTTCCCAGTTTTGATTTCATCCAATTCTTCCTGGATTTTAATGGAAGAAAAATACTTAAGATGGTTGAATATGTAGACATTTGCTCCCAAGTCTAAGAGGAGATTAGGTTTGTTGTCTGCATTGATCCAGAGAGTTAGTAGAGCGTGGTAGTTGATTTTTTGGGTCTTCTTAGTTTTATTTTTCCAGTAATTCTGTTGCTTGATCCACCATTCCGGGGTGATTTGCGGATGTGAATGAAAGCACAAAGAGTCAGAATGAGAAGCATTAGGATTGTGGTATCCTTCAGGACACCTCATCTTTATCTTCTTTTCATCTTTATGAATCTTAATTTTTGTTGATACTAGTGAGACGTCTGTTGATAGTTTTCTGCAATTTGATAATGCCTTTCTCTTGTTACTATACTGAGTTAGATGATTGAATACTATTTCAACCGTCAGTTTTTTTCTAGGTGCATTATTTACTGTTTGAGATTTTCAAGGATTGATGGAAATTTGAAGATTACAGGATAAGGAAGGATGTCCTTGGGAAATTTGATTCCAACGTCTGTCATCCTTGTAATATATTTTCACATTTCAGTAATGAATCCTTTGATTGCCCGTTCATTGAAAGTAGAATGGAGAAAATGGTTAAAGACTCTCGCCCTATTAGCTGTCTCAGAGGAAGAAAATTGTCTGGTGATTTTGTTGCATAGAAGTTTGGAAAAGGTCATATTGGAGGAATTGAAGATGTTGGCTTGGGTTGTTCTTTCCAGCTTTGACAAAATTATAGCTCAAATTTCTCTTTCTTTTTGAGAGGATAGGGGGCCAGAGTTTTGTGTGATGTCATCCTTGATGTCTTTCAGATCAAATAACATTAGCATCTTATCCCTCCATATTGAGTAATTTTCTTTGTTCAGAGGAGGAATGGTATCAAGGGAAGCTTTCAACGCCACTTGATGGAAAAAGTTGGCTGCTCCTGCTGTTTTGTTCATAGTTTGCTAGGTTAGGTTTGATTGTAGAACTTCGGCTTCAAACCATGTTAAATATTGGGTTGAATTTCTAGATGAGTCAGAACCAGAAAAAGCTGAACAGAGATACAATATTAGAAAAAAAGAATCTAGAGAAAAGAAGAAATAGATAGAAAGAAAAATAAAGAAAAATAAAGAGAGATCCTACAGCTTAAGTTTATGCAGAAGATAGAAATGGAAGCTTGATTGTGGTGATGAGTTGTTCAGGTTTGGAGACAGAGATCAAGAGAGAAAACAGACAGGAAAAAGATCATAATAGTGGAGACTGAATAATACCAGGATCAGATTGAATTCAATCAAGACTTTCAGGGACCACAAAGTCTTACCAGGCAGAAACAATTTGTAGACAAGATTAGGATGATGAGTGGGTGAGAGGGATTGAGTTTGAGAAACAGGAAGTTGGAAGATGAGTGGAAATAAGAAGGAGTAGTGAGAAAAGGAATTGAGTTTGAAAAGAAGAATGAGGAAAAGAAGAGACAATTGACAATTAGATTCAGAAACAGACCAAAATAAAAGAAATAGAAAATAAATAAAACAATGAGAGAGCCCACATATGAGTGGGTTCCCGGAGAGAGCATCAAGGAGCGCACAGATAGGCGCAGATGAAAATAGAAACTTAACATCATCTCATTTCATTCCTTCATGTACCGCATTTTATAGGACATAATTTGATGGTTCCCTTGTCTTGCGCCCAGGCTATGACTCCAGATATGTTGTATTGTTCAATTCCATGTTCCCTTCCATTCCTTTCATCCATTGCATCAAGCTCTCTAGCTGTAGAAGACTTTCCATTTTGTTGTATCTATTCACTCCGGATTACCTTTTAAGGACTCACTCCTTGCCTGCATATTGATTCCTCAGTAAGTTAATTTCATATGTTTTATGCTTTGCTAAGGCAAGACCATCACATTGGGCCTTGACTTAGTTTCATATCTACAGAAAAACTCCGTCCCTCTCACTAGTTAAAGTTGACCATATCTTGCAGTTAGCACCTTGATACCTTGCACTTGTCCTTGCACTTAGCTTTCTCACTTGCACTCACAATTGCCCAAAGATCCCATCCAGTATGTGGGGCATCTGTGTGACAAGGATTCCTTTGCTTCAGGATAGACGCGGACCTTGTTTTTTCTCACTCTTACTCAGTCTCAAGGTTCCTTGCAGGAATGGCGCGCCAAAGCAGGGTTCTGATTCTGTTATTCTTACTCCCACTCTCACTCAATATCAATGCCGCTCACTCAAGTTTAGCGTTTCAAAAGTCTGTTTCTTGGAAAATACATAATAGCGCAAATACAAAAAAAGAAGGGAAGAAGGGAAAGGGGGAGGGGGCAATCCATCTAAATTAGGTCCATACCCTCCACCATTCCCAACCTCACTGTGTCCAGAAGCCCTGGGAAGGCTGCCAATAGTTTGTGCCTGTATTTGGTTCAATGAGAACCCAGAGCTTAGGGAACTGCTGGAGGAGTTTGTCTGACTTGGCCGCAAAGGCCTCAAAGTGGGACCCCCTTAGTTCTAGCCCGGTGGGAATTTATGGGATCTCTGGGTTTGTCACGCAGGGAAGAGATGAAGCCAGGGGCAAAAATGTGATGACTATGCGTTCTGGGGGCACTGGAGTAGAGGTGCACCCCCTGGCTCTGGTGAGTATTGTGGCGGGCCCTCTTGTGTGGACAGGAAGTTTTGAAGCAAGAAACAACAATGGCTGGTGCAGCAGGATGAGCATGCGCAATAAATGGAGAGGAGAGTGCAGGTTAACCTGTTCTGGGCACAGTAGGTGCAGGGCAGGAGCATGGAAAAATTAAATGGAAGTGGGAGGAGGGGTGGGACTTGGGTGACTAGCAGGGGTGGTTGTGAGCAACTTGGAGAGGAGCGCAGGAAGATGCAGTGGTGGGAAGAATTCTAGGGACAGATCTCAACTTGGGGGGGGATGTGGTGTTTTATTTGAAATCCAGATTGTGAACTGCTTTGCGGGCTGGGTGCTGTGGTGTTGTATTTATAAACTTGGATTGGGAGCTGCATTGCGGGCTGCGCGCTCAGCAGTTGGGTAGGTCGGGCTCAGCATCTGGGATGCGCGCGGTCTCAGAAGTGCTGCTGCGGGCTCAGCAGCAGCGGATGAGGGCTCAGCCACAGGGATTGCGGGGCTTGGCACCTGGTGCGGGTTGGGCCTACTCTGGGGGGGGCGCTGTGGTAGACCAAACCTGTCCTATAGCCATCAGACTCACTTTTGTAGTGTAACAACAGCTCAAACCCTCAAAGTAGCTTCAGAAATGGATTCTACATCACAAAAAACCTATAGTCACTCAGCCAAAGTACCCCTCTATCTTTCATGGATTAGAAGATACAGCCCAAGAACCCTTCAACTGTGGCAAACTCATACCCAACCAGGTGTCACAGCTCTGTGGAATGCATAAAGACATACCTTTCAAACCCTCAAGTACATACCAGTAACAGCCTACCCTAAAAACCAGAACCATACACCAACCCTGTCACCCCATTCAGAATACAGCATACAGACACAGGAGGTAGTGCAGCATTCCAGATCCAGTCACCTCATCCAGCATGCCAGATCCAGTCACCCCATTCAGAATACAGCATACAGACACAGGAGGTAGTGCAGCATGCCAGATCCATTCACCTCATCCAGAATACAGTATACAGATCCAGGAGGCAGTGCAACCAGTCCAGAACCAACCAAACAAGCAAATATACATACCCAGAAGGCTGTGCAGAAGTATACAGGAGCAATATATGCAGGAGGAAGTGATACCAAACAAACTACCAGAACCATGCAGTACCAAACAACCTCAGCACCACACAGCAATTTATGCAGCCAGTAGCATGTGATACAAACAAAGTACCAGTACCAACAACCCTCAGCACCACACAGCAATTTATACAGTCAGAAGCATGTGATACCAAACAAACTACCAGAATCATGCAGTAGCAACAACACACAGCACTACACAGAAATATATGCAGGCAGTCAAGATCATGCAGCACCAAACAAATCACCAGGGAATGAACAGCAGCACATGTAGGGAGAATCAAGTAGCACCAGACCAACCATTAGTACTGCACAGGAATACATTGTATCTGCACTTCACAGCAATTTATGCAGGGCTGTGCATGCATGAAACCCCTGTACCAGCTTTTCCTAACCAGCAGAAATGCCTCATGAAACTGTACAAGCTTTTCCCAACCAGCAGAAATGCCTCATGTAACTGTATCTCACTGTTCCTCACCAGAACAGGGAGAACCCTCAGGGGCAGCCTTGAGCACCCCTGGGGGCAGGATTTGTCTATTTAAGGAGGGACTCTCTGCCCTATCCAAGTTGTATCACCATCCCCCCCCCCACAAATAACTCACCCCATCAACCCATCTATCTGTGGTACCTACCCAGATAAAATATTAGTAGTGAATCAGTTATAAAAGGAAACAAGAAATCAGAAACCAAGTTATTACCCATCTTTAACCAATTAAACCACCCACCAGGTGCTTGAATTAGGGTTCTTCTGTGACCTAAATATTCAGCACCATACTAAAGAAACCCCACCCATTAGTTAATAAATACCCTTACAAAAAAAGAGAGAGCACAGCAAAAAGAAACTACCAACCTCTCCTCTACCCAGCCCCCTGTGGGTAAACCCATCCTTGGGTCCTCTCCTGAACCATCCCTTTGATAAACCCTTGAACCCTTTAATATTGGGATACTGGTTAAGATCATATATATCTGATCAATAATTAACCAATAATCCAATACATCTGGTCTATTCTTCAACAAATCCTACCAGTACCACAGTTAATAACTAATCTAGGTCTGATCTGAGACCTATATTAATTCTCAAAGAAACCAGCCATTAATTTAAATAAATTATTGTGCAGACTTACTATAGTACTAGAAGGGCAGGCAATTCAAAACCACTCTTAGTATATACTAACACTCCAAAGGAGTAGAAGTAATACTAAATTCCCCTTCAAGGACTGCCAGCAAGCTATTTGCTCCTTTTGAGAAAGAACTGCAAGACAAAACCAAAATACCCAGTGGATCCCAAGACAAGCCAGAGGAAGACCAGGAAAGAAGTCAGAATCAGCCAGGACCTGCAGAAGAAGCAATGGGGAAACTTGCCAACATTACCAACTCATAAACCAAATGCTTGAAGAAGGAACACCACAGGGAATTCCAGAAACTCCATACACCCAACCAAGAACCAGATTTCAGACCCCAACCCCAAGATCAGCATATGGAAGAATCCCAGCAGAAACCATGGAAGAATCAACAAACCCCTCCATAAGCCCAGGAATAAATATATATCCCCAAGCTAGAGAAGAAGGAAGAAGAGCTAATAGGAGCCAATATACTGAAGGAACCCCAGGCAGAAGACCAGTCCAGGATAACTCAATAATCAATAATAATGAACAAAATGGAGTGTTATTAGATGGAAAGAAAGTGAACCTTGAATTTGATGCAACAGAGGTGGAACAGTTTATTAAAAGAGTAGAGAAACTGGCCAGGATTCAGAAGGCAGGGGGAATAGATATAGCCCTACAATTACCTTTTCTAGTACAAGACAAGAAGATCAGGGAGTACATTGAAGATATGGAGGGACATGAATATGCAGACTGGGACCTTTTGAAGAAGGAACTAAAAAGGAAATGGGGCACAGCTACCCCCCATAGAATGTTCAATGAGGAGTCCATACCAAGGCTTCTCAGACATACTCAAGAACAGGGAGGCATCAAGACCAAGCATGACTTCAAGATTTTCATTGGGAGCTATGAAGAAATTGTTCTTTACTTCATCAGGATGGGTTATGATAACACCAACTGGGAAAGTGGGGAAAACCTCTGGAAAGCCTTGTCCACTGATCTCAGGAGGGAGGTGAACAGAGAATTGGCTCATGCAGGGAGGATCAAGATTGCAAGAGATGGAAGATACCTTCCCCCAGACCTGGAAACCTTGAAGGAATTTTTGGAAATGACCTTGGCCTTATGTGATGTGGATGGAGAAGAAACCCCTAAACCTATCATAAAGAACTTAGTGGAGACCAAGAAAGAAGTCAAGTTTCAGCAACTAGGAGTGGAAGAGCTCTTGAAAAAGAAGGAAGATATTGCAAAACTCACTGTGGCCTTAAATCAGAAGCAGGCACCTCCTCACTTGGATAGGATCAACCAAGGGATGGCACAAAACTACAGACCCTCATCTCCCAGTGCAGGACCCAGATGGCCAATCAGGTGTTACTATTGCAAGGATGAACTCCATACCCAAGTCAACTGTCCAGATTTGGCAGAAGATATAAAGTCAAAGAGGGTGTTTAAACAAGGACCCAACTATTACTTCCCAAACAGAGAACCCATACCTTATAGCCAGCAGGAAAGCTTCAGAGATCAGGTCAGGAAATTCTCAGAGGTTCAACAAGTCCCAAAATTGGAGGAACCCAAGAAGCAGGAAGAACCAAAAAATGTTGCAGCATTCTTGAAGACTGGAGATTGGGAAGCTTGGACACCACCAGAGGTAAACATGAAGGAATCTCAAGTCCAATGGGGAATGAGAATATCACAAAGGTTGGCTGGAAATCCACCAGAAAAGGATAACACCCAAGAGATACCAGTCGCAGACCAAGGAACATCAGCACCAACTAAAGAATCAGCCCCAGCACCAAGGAAGAGGAAAGCAAGTTACCCAGGAGCATGGGTGGAAAGGGGCCAAGACTCTGAAGAGGAAGAAGAGTCCCCCAAAGAACCTGTTAAGGAGCCTGTAACTGAAACTGTGAAGAAGGACCAAGTAAAGTCAGAACCATGGGACACTCATGAAGGAACCAAGATGGAAGAAAGTTTGAAGAAGAAAATATTAAAACAAAACCTTAACCTTACCTTGGAGGAGCTCCTTTCAGTTTCACCAAATTTTTTCCATAAGTTAAAAGATATGACCCCTGAAGGAACCTTGGACTTGAATAGAGCCTCTAAATCATCAGCCAGAAAAAATAATAGAAGGATCAATGGATGTCAACACCACTTTGAAGACTATTCAGATGATGAATACCCATGCTTGGTAGGGAACAACCTCACCTATGCCTGCCCATTGGGATTCATTGATATCTGGATCAAAGAAAAGAAGATCAAGGCCCTGGTGGACACTGGTGCTGACTTAAATGTCATACCAGAACATTTGGCAATTCAGACAGGCTTGGTATCCAGAGAATTGTTCATTAAGGTTACAGGAATTGGAGGCCATTCCACCCCACTAATTGGATTGGCTGAAAGAACAGTATTTGAAATAACACCTGGGGAACCAAAGTCTGCCCACTTTTTCATAGCCAAAGGATCAATTCATACAGTACTTGGAAGACCCTTCTTAGTGGATCATAAAGTCAGGCTGGAATTGTCAAAGCATAAAGGAGAAGTCTTGAGCTATGAGATAGCAGGGGGGAAAGGTTATGCATCCCAATTTGTTCACCAGACCAGGCAGGATGGCAGGTCACACCACCCAGAAGACCAATGGGCATGAACAGTATCACAGAAAACTTAGACCAAGAAGAAGTTTGGATCAGTGGACAGAATATACCAGAAAGGGACTCTGAAGGCTTACCAGACCCCTGGGAAAATAAAATCATCACTCCTGAGGTACCAACAGAAAGAGGATGGGAGGAGGTGCTGAAGAAACGAGAAGCTGAAGAAACCTTGGAAGTATTTCAACAAATCTTTTGAGGATTTTGGACCAACCTTGAGGACATGGAAGGAACTAACTGGGAAGAGCTACCTGGAGCAGGATTGGACAACTCAGAATTTATGGACTTACTCAACACTTACACTGGAAATACCCTTTTAATTCGTGGACAATGGCCATCTCATCATGGGAGGGTCCCATGGATTGTTAGGTATTGCTTATATTATGGGGAAGACTGGGCCAAGTCCTGGATAAGTCATATGATCATGATGGACCAAGTTATACCGGACCATGTCAGGTGGTCAGGATACTTGGAAGAGTAACATCTCATTTTACCTTATTGATGTAGGGGTAAGCCTTCAGTTCCTGTTGATGTGCTGAGGGAAAGGGTGGGCAGTATTTCTTTTTTCCTCCATTTTCCTACTGATACTGTACAACAAAAAAAAAAAACCAAAAAAACTGAAAACAAAAAAAAAAAAAAAAAAAAAAAAAAAAAAAAAAGGGGGGGAAGTAGGGTCTTAATAAGGGCCATGTTTGTTTTTAGTACTGATGTAGTAGTAGGCCTTCAGTTTCTTTTGAAGCGCTGAGGGAATGGGTGGGCAAGGTATGAGTATACACGTTACAAAAAGAAGGAGATATTACAAAAAAAAGAGGGCTCACCAATGATATCAATTCAACAGAAAACCCCAATGTTTTTTTCTTTTTCCAAAAAAAAAAACAATCAATCAAGGTATCAGTATACACAATTAAAAAAAAAAGAAAAAAAGAAAAAGAAAGAAAGAAAGAGAGACTTACCGATGCTACCCAGCAAAGAAGTCCCAGCTCTTCTCTTTAAAAAAAAGGGGGGAAGAGGTATCAGTATACAGGATTAAAAAAAAGAGAGAGAGATCGGGACATACTGATAACATTGGTATTTGTAGAGCTCCACTTGAATCTGATCCAACCAAGCCTTAATCCCTTCAACTGTTTGGCGCAGATGGGTGTCCTTGGGGAGACTGATCATTAAGCACCAGACGGCAAAATGGACGGAGTCAAAGCCATTGGCAATTGCAGCGGGGAGCTTAGGGGAAAAGGGCAACGATTTGACGGTGGAGGTGGAGGGGTCGGGGGTCCTGAAGCCAGAGCCGCGACCGGAGGGCAAGCCAGAAAGGGAAAGGACGGTGGTTCACGTGTTGTTGGGGGAGGTGTTTGGGAGAGAGACGTCAACAAGCTCAAAGGATGGAGCGGAATTGGGATTGGTGGGAAGCTGAGACTCAGCCAATTTAGGGACGGACAGGACGTCTGTGGAGTCAAGTTGGGAGTCCAGCAACAAAGGGGCAGCTTGGCTGCTGGGCATAACAGGAAT
This sequence comes from Puccinia polysora, assembly GCA_025617555.3. Classification (NCBI taxonomy): domain Eukaryota; kingdom Fungi; phylum Basidiomycota; class Pucciniomycetes; order Pucciniales; family Pucciniaceae; genus Puccinia; species Puccinia polysora. The sequence goes on along the minus strand of CM062612.1, from coordinate 22,782,758 downwards.
TGAGCGGGCCTCAGAGGAGTCCTCTGCCGGCGATTTGGGGGCATCCTTCATCCTAGCGGAGTGCGGGTCTTTGGACTTGCGTTTGAACGAGCGGCTTGGACGGACCACGACCACGGAGGCCTCGGAGTTGGCATCATCACAGCAAGGGGACTTGGCAGACATCTGCACGGACGAGGGAGGGGCAAGGAAACATGACATGAAAGATCAATTCAGCCCTCTGGGTCACAGGGAGGAAGGGGAAGGGGTGAGATACAACCCACCTTAAGTGGAGCAACAAGGAGAATGGAAGAAAGGACCAGCAGATGATGAGGGCGGGGAGAATCTGCCAACAAGGGTCCCCTTTAAATATTCAAGAACCCACTTGGAGAGGAGGAGGTGGTGAGGGAGAGAAGGGACAGAACTTACCCAGGCCCAGTGGTCCCTCCCAACGCTCACGGACAACCATAGCACAGCTTGACCAAGGAAGCGCAGCAGAATCCTAATCACAAAGCAAGATAAATTAAAGGACAGGGAATGAATGGAACCAGCAAAAAATGACGGAATTTAGCCAAACATCAGAACAGGCAATCACAAAGCAATATAGATTAAAAAATGAAAGGAATGAATAGGATCAGCAAAACAAGATCTGACATACCACAACCACACCAAGGATGAGGAGGGACCCCAAGAACCGCGTAGCACGTCGCTAGATAAGGAGGAGAAAGCGCGGCATCAGCAAATCACAAAGCAAGATAGATTAAAAATGAAAGGGATGAATAGGATCAGCAAAACAAGATCTGACATACCACGACCACGCCAAGGATGAGGAGGGACCCCAAGAACCGCGTAGCACTTCGCTAGATAAGGAGGAGAAAGCGCGGCATCAGCAATCAAGATGAATTAAAAGGAAGCAGGTGGCAGGCAACTCAAAGTCATGTGTAAGCGGACCAGCTGACGTGTCAAGGTCCCAACAAGTCGAGGATCGGACCGACCAAAGTGTATGAAGGGACCCACCCTGCAGACGTCACAAAGAAGAAAGGAGGAGCCAAAAGAGGGGAAGGAGGGTGCAAGCGTGACGAGGCACATGATCAGAAGTGGGGAACCAGATGTATAATAGAAGAAATGGAAATGGAAAAGGGAAGAGGGGCTTACCTGTATTCGCCAATAACGTCAATCCTTACCTGTACAATTGAGCGGTAAGGTAGGCCAGGAAAAAGCCAACCAGCTCGGAAACCAAAAAGAGCGACTACCTTGCAGAGCGCCCCCCCCCGCGCCGCTAGGAGACGCCCTTGCAAAGGGAGCAGCTTCTTGCGCCTGGAGCGCGCAAGCAAGGAAAATTTTATTTGACATGGATGATTGCGGGACCGGCAAGCGCCGCCCTCAAGCAAAACAAAGAATGCGGCTACCGCGCCCTACGGCCGCCTACACAACTGGACCGGAAGGGGGGCAAGGTAACCCCTGTAGGAAACAAAACCAAAAAAAAAAAAAAAAAAAAAAAAAAGAATAAAATTAGTAAAAGTAATGATAATAATAATAAAATAATAAAATAAATAAAATAAAAAATAAGAAAAATAAAAAATAAAAAAAAATAAAAAAAATAAAAAATAAAAAATAAAAATAAAATAAAAATAAAAAAAAAAAAAAAAAAAAAAAGAGGGTCAAATAGTCCTTGGTAAGACTAAAAACTACCTACTCCCAAATGTTCCCTGGCAAGACCCTAAACTACCTACACCCACAAGAAATCAGTTTGAACATACTACTACCAAAGGAAGCAAGAGAAAAGAAGAACACAACAGAGAATTGTCCACTAGCCACCATGGAAACCCAGATCCTGGAAGCCAAGTATAAGACAGTGGACAAAAAAATTAAGCCCATAAACCAACCCATTCCACAAGAACTTAACCCCCCTCTCCAAAGACCTTGACTCTCCAGGGAGCCGTATACTACACCCCTGACTCCTTATCCACCTCACTTCATACAAACCTCAAGAATTACATCAGAAAGGATAAAAATGGTTAACTTTGGGCCTAATCACTGGCTCACACCGGAGGAAATTACACTTCTACAACATGTGATGGTCCTCAGGGAAAAGGCAATTGCTTTCACTGAGGAGGAAAGGGGTCTACTCAAGCACTCCTATGGGCTTCCCTACAAGATACCTACCATCCCGCATGAACCATGGCAAAAGAAAACTATACCTATACCCCAACCTATCAGGCCAGCATTTACAGAACTAGTCAGGAGAAGGATTAGGACAGGACTCTATGAACAATCAACTTCCAGTTACTCCAGCCCTGTATTCCCTGTGGCTAAAGCCAATGGGAAGCTCAGAATAGTCCATGACCTCCAACCCCTCAACAAAGTCACTATTAAGGATGTGGGACTACCCCCAAAGATTGAAGAATTTGTGGAGTCTTTCTCTGGAAGGGCTTGCTATGGATTAGGAGATATCATGGGAGGATATGATGAAATAGAATTGGACAAGACTTCAAGACCACTTACCACTTTTGAAACCACCCTGGGGAGACTCCAGCTTACAAGATTACCTCAGGGGGGAACCAACTCAGTAGCAGTCTACCAAGCTCAGATGACCTGGATACTCCAGGAGGAAATACCAGAACATGTAGGGATATTTATTGATGATGGAGGAATCAAAGGGCCCAGAAGCAGGTACAATGAAGAGACACTGGAAGAAAACCCCCAAATAAGAAGGTTTGTCTGGGAATATGCTATAACCTTAGAAAGAATTTTATTCAGGATAGAGGAGGCTGGTTTAACTATCTCAGGAGAGAAATTTGCTTGCTGTGTCCCTGCCCTTAACATAGTAGGGCATGTGGTATCCCAGGAGGGAAGGAAAGTAGCAGAACAGAAGCTGAACAAAATTCAAAGCTGGCCCCAGCCAAGGAACAAGAAAGAAGCTAGAGGATTTTTGGGGCTTTGCTCCTATGTCAGTATGTTCATCAAAAACTACTCAGCACTTTCAGCACCAATCAGAAGACTTACTTGGAAAGATGTAGAGTTTAAGTGGGACAGTCAAAGTGAAGAAGCCTTTCTGTTACTCAAGAAGGCAGTAGGAGAAGACATAACCCTCAAAAGCATAGAATATGACAAGGATGCAGGAAGAATCATTTTAGCTGTGGATTCAAGTTACCTAGCAGCAGGTGCTGTCCTGATGCAAGAAGACAAAGAAGGAAGACCAAGGCCAGTCTGCTATGAGTCAGTGGGTTTTTCAAAAACAGAAAAGAAGTATTCCCAGTCAAAATTGGAACTCTGTGGAGTAGCCAAGATACTCAAGAAACTCCAGACAACCCTGTGGGGACAGCACTTTGAGTTAAAAGTAGATGCAAAAGCCCTTGTTGAAATGATCAACACCCCCAGCCTACCTAGTGCTCCTATGACTAGATGGGTGGCATTCATTCAACTATTTTCCTTTGACTTGGTCCATAAGCCAGGGAAAACATTCATAATGCCTGACAGCCTATCACAAAGGCCAGAGGACCCAGAAGACCCAGAAGACACCAATCAGGATTTTGATGAAGAAGAGGAATGGATCAGTCCATACCCTGGCCTTGGATTAAAAATCAACTCTATCAAAGACCAATAACCATCCACACCTCCAGCTGGATTCTGGGGAAGAATGAAGGAATATTTATTGACCATGAAGAAGCCCATAGGGTGCTCTGAGAAGGAACTCCAGAATATCAAGAGGAGGTCACCCAACTTCTATGTGGAGGAGGGAAAACTAAAAAGGAGGGGAATATGGGGCCCTCAGCTGCTGCTGACATCTAAAGAAGATATGGAAAGGGTCATGAAGAGCCTGCATGAGGAATTGGGGCACAGAGGGAGTGGGGAGACATACAGAAGGATCAAGCTTAGGTTCTGGTGGGAAGGAATGAAGAAGATGACTAGGAAATGGGTCCAAACCTGTGTACCATATCAGAAGAGAAGCAAGCTCCAGCAGAAAGAAGAAGGGAAGGCAACTCTTACCAAAACCCTGTTTCAGAAGGTAGCAATGGATGCAGTACATGACAAGGCAGGAATATGAAAGTACCTGGTGGTATCTAGAGATGACTTCAAAGGGTGGGCAGATACAGTGGGCCTGACCAGTCTCACCTCAAGAAACATAGCCACTTGGTTCCTATCTGAATGGATCTATAGGTATGGGATTCCCAAGGAAGAAACAGTGGATGGAGGAGGAGAATTTAAAAAGGAGCTCCAGACAGCTATGAAGAAGGTTGGAACAAAACTCAAAATGGTCACCCCTTACTGCCCAGAGGCTCAAGGAATGATTGAAAGGGGCCACAAGGAAATAAAATATGCACTAATAAAGCTATGTGGGGAGAATGGCAGCAAATGGAAGGAATACCTCTCTCTAGTCACTTTTGCAGATAGGATCTCTAAAAAAAGGACAACAGGATTCTCCCCATTTGAACTACAGTTTGGACAACCAGCAGTCCTACCAATTGACTTAGAAATGGAGACATACCTAGGAGTTGACTGGGAGCAGGTGACCACCACTTCAGTCCTCCTGAAATCAAGAGCAGCACAATTGGCTCAGAAGGAAGAACACATTCAGAAGGCAGTACAGAAGATGAAGGAAGCAAGAGAACTTTCAATCAAGTATTGGGACAGGAGATTGGCCCATAGGATAAGGAAACCACTCAAGAAGGGGGACCTGGTATTAGTCTACAATAGAACCCTGGAATCTCAATGGGGGCTACTCTTCAAGAATAGATGGAATGGACCTTATAAAGTGGTCAAACAACTAAATAAGGGGCCCTATGTTCTAGAGGAATTGGATGGAACAGTACTTGGCAGAAGATTTGCAGCAAGCAAGATCAAGAAGTTTTACAAAAAAGGAGCCCCAATAGATGAAGAAGAGGAAGGACCAGAACAAGATGAAGAAGAGGAAGGACCAGAAAAAGATGAAGAAGAGAAAGGACCAGAACAAGAAAAATGAGAAGAAGAGCCAGCAGAGGAAGGAGGAGAGGGAGAAGAAGGCAGCTCCTAAGCAAGAGCCTAAACTGCTAAATCTTTCAAAAAAAAATAAAAATAAAAAATAATAATAATAATAATAAAATAATTAAGAAAAAAAATAAATAATAATAATAAAAAAATAATAATAATAATAAAATAATAATAAAATAAATAAACAAGAGAAGTAGAGAAAAGAGAAGAAATGATATAAAAGAAATAAACAAATATAAATATACTTTCATCAAGAAGATTATTTCTGTAAAAAGAATTCAACCCAAAGAGAACATGGAACACTGGGAAGAAGGAAGGACCTGAAGACATCAAGAATGGCTTAACTCAAAAATTGGACACAATTAAATATTTCAAGATTTTTCAAGGTATCCAGTAAAAGGAATCAATTAATCTTCAGCTAGAACTGTCTGAATGAAGACATTATAGTAGGTTTCAAAGGAAAAAGTTATCTATCAGTTTTGAATAGATGCAAACAGGGTGTCAAGGCTCAAAAAACAAATTCAAGAAATGATTTAGAGGAAGATAGGAAAGATTTAGAGGAAAATAATCTGTCTTTGGCCATGAAGTGCCACAGTATGTGGAGAAGGGAAAAGAAGATTTAAATTCAAGAAATCAGTTAAATCCAAGGAATCACAAAAACAGAGGAAAATGCCAAAACCTGTCTTTATCCAGAACAAACCTATTATATTGGAAAAAACCAAGAAGAATGGAAGGGATTTAATTATACTTTTACTTGCTACATGGGCACAATCAAGAAATATTTAAGAAGAGAAGATCTAGGGAAAAACAATCAAGATTTCAACAAGACCAACTGGATCACTAGGATTCTATGGACCTTGGATTAATGCTACTTTGATTATTAGTTTTTATTATTTATGTCTCTCAGATCTCCAAAAAGAAGAAGAAGAAGGATAAGAAGAAGAAAGATAGGATGTGGAGTCTGATGTCTATGGACAGGAATTCTGTGGACAGCATTAAGTCTGGGGGGGATGTGGTAGACCAAACCTGTCCTATAGCCATCAGACTCACTTTTGTAGTGTAACAACAGCTCAAACCCTCAAAGTAGCTTCAGGAATGGATTCTACATCACAAATAACCTATAGTCACTCAGCCAAAGTACCCCTCTATCTTTCATGGATTAGAAGATACAGCCCAAGAACCCTTCAACTGTGGCAAACTCATACCCAACCAGGTGTCACAGCTCTGTGGAAGGAATAAAGACATAACTTTCAAACCCTCAAGTACATACCAGTAACAGCCTACCCTCAACACCAGAACCATACAACAACCCTGTCACCCCATTCAGAATACAGCATACAGACACGGGAGGTAGTGCAGCATGCCAGATCCAGTCACCTCATCCAGCATGCCAGATCCAGTCACCCCATTCAGAATACAGCATACAGACACAGGAGGTAGTGCAGCATGCCAGATCCAGTCACCTCATCCAGAATACAGTATACAGATCCAGGAGGCAGTGCAACCAGTCCAGAAACAACCAAACAAGCAAATATACATACCCAGAAGGCTGTGCAGAAGTATACAGGAGCAATATATGCAGGAGGAAGTGATACCAAACAAACTACCAGAACCATGCAGTACCAAACAACCTCAGCACCACACAGCAATTTATGCAGCCAGTAGCATGTGATACAAAAAAAGGACCAGTACCAACAAACCTCAGCACCACACAGCAATTTATGCAGTCAGAAGCATGTGATACCAAACAAACTACCAGAATCATGCAGTAGCAACAACACACAGCACTACACAGCAATATATGCAGGCAGTCAAGATCATGCAGCACCAAGCAAATCACCAGGGAATGAACAGCAGCACATGTAGGGAGAATCAAGTAGCACCAGACCAACCATTAGTACTGCACAGGAATACATTGTATCTGCACTTCACATCAATTTATGCAGGGCTGTGCATGCATGAAACCCCTTTACCAGCTTTTTCCAACCAGAAGAAATGCCTCATGAAACTGTCCAAGCTTTCCCCAACCAGCAGAAATGCCTCATGTAACTTTATCTCACTGTTCCTCACCAGAACAGGGAGAACCCTCAGGGGCAGCCTTGAGCACCCCTGGGGGAAGGATTTGTCTATTCAAGGAGGGACTCTCTGCCCTATCCAATTTGCATCACCATCCCCTCCCACAAATAACTCACCCCATCAACCCATCTATCTGTGGTACCTACCCAGATAAAATATTAGTAGTGAATCAGTTATAAAAGGAAACAAGAAATCAGAAACCAAGTTATTACCCATCTTTAACCAATTAAACCACCCACCAGGTGCTTGAATTAGGGTTCTTCTGTGACCTAAATATTCAGCACCATACTAAAGAAACCCCACCCATTAGTTAATAATTACCCTTACAAAAAAAGAGAGAGCACAGCAAAAAGAAACTACCAACCTCTCCTCTACCTAGCCCCCTGTGGTTAAACCCATCCTTGGGTCCTCTCCTGAACCATCCCTTTGATAAATCCTTGAACCCTTTAATATTGGAATACTGGTTAAGATCATATATATCTGATCAATAATTAACCAATAATCCAATACATCTGGTCTATTCTTCAACAAATCCTACCAGTACCACAGTTAATAACTAATCTATGTCTGATCTGAGACCTATATTAAGTCTCAAAGAAACCAGCCATTAATTTAAATAAATTATTGTGAGACTTACTATAGTACCAAAAGGGCAGGCAATTCAAAACCACTCTTAGTATATACTAACACTCCAAAGGAGTAGAAGTAATACTAAATTCCCCTTCAAGGACTGCCAGAAAGCTATTTGCTACTTTTATTTTATATAATCCCACAGGAGTCTCTACAGCGCCGGGCCGCAACCCGCCCAGGAAACATGGACCAAGTGATGGAGCCGGCCCAACCAAGCTTGCGGGTGGCTAGTCCCAAAGGCAAGGGCGGGGCAATCAGGGGTTATACACGCTGGGGAGGTTTGCGCAGGCATAAGCGCGGGCCAACCCACGCATTGCAGGATCCGCAGATGCGCGCAGACGGATAAACCTGGGGGGCTCCAAGTAGGGCGCGGCAGAGGGCTGTGCCATGAGAAGGACAAACCAGACGTACGTGATGAAAAAGGGGAGGGTTTTGGATGGGGAAGACGGTATGGGGTAGGGTCAGGGTGGAGCTAGGGTTCTGTACTTGGTGTCATATTTCATCTATCTTGTTGTTTGTGGTTGTACCTGGGTTAGGGTTGAGAGAGAGGACTCTAAATACCTCACTCTCAACTCCCGGTTGAGATTATACATCATAAAACATCACCGGACCACAAAGGAGTGGTAGGGGAAGGATTGGAAGAAAGGAATTCATCATCATCACTCTATCTATTCTTAGACTCATTGCATCCAATCTCCTTACAGATGCTTAGACCAATAACTTCCGGAACTCAAGGACAACTTCAGGGGGATCACCTCTCTTGTTTCCACATCTGGGGATCTGGCCAGGAACAATCTTTTGTCTAGGTCTCTCAAAGCTAGTGGTGCAATGTTGCCAAAAACTACTCCAGGATCAAACGTCCCACCTTTTTTTCCTCTCCGACTGGGAGCTGGTGGGCTGACACCTCCACCACCTCCAACTACTTGGTCCTGCAGTTTTTGCTCCTCCTTGGTTGGAGGCGTCGGAGGCGGCTGAGGTTCCGCAACGGGTATGGCTTAGGCCGCAGAACTTCCCTCATTTCCAGTTTGACATTACAGATATTGGGTGCTTTCTGGTGAGGTTCAAGGATATTGCAAACTCCAAAAACGCAACAGGAAAGGATAAGGTCCGTACAGTTGTCCTCTCTATCACGGACAAGAATAAACTCTGGGATGTGGAGGATATGTCTGGCTACAAGGCCCAAGACTGGGAAAGGCTCCGGAACAAGATGATGGCAAGGTGGGGGATGCGTGAGCCCCGCTTCTGGGAGAAGGACTTTGAGCGGGCGGCAGCAGAGGAAATTTTACAAGGTGGGGTGCAGACGCGGAGTGATTTTTCCAAATACAAATCTACGTTTGACTGCATCTACAGCTACCTAGAGAAGAAAAAAGTGGTAGCGGGTCAAACAGGGGCAATGAAGCGGGCATTTCTAGGCAGGCTTGTGCCGCAACTTTGCGCATGGGTTCAGCGGTATCTATTTGAACACGGGTTGGTATTGCGGTCAGTGGATTGGAGTTTTGCCCTTCTTCCAAACCTAAGCGTGATCAACCAGGTGGTACAAAGCAAGATTGATTGGGAGGAACTGATCAAGGATAGGGCTAGGTTGTTCCCAGCGGTTTCAAGGCAACCAATGGCTTCCTCCACTCCGGCTCCAAGGCAGGTACCGCCCACGGGCCCACCAGCGACGGAGCGGCCAGCAGTCCCTTTGCAGTCAATGGAAGTAACAGTGAACAAGGTAATGGATATGTTACGGGACCTATGGATACTTCTGAATTGGATAACGGCCCCACCAACGGCTCTGCCTCCTCCTCCTCCGCGCGGAGTGCCGCCTCACATGGGGGGGCTTCCAGCCCAGTATCAGGCCATTGAGCGGGTTTTTGGTTTGTTTGTGCACCTATTGCGGCAATAAAGGCCACTGGAAGTCTGGTTGGGCGGAACTGACCAAGGAAATGGACAAGGGGTTGGTCTGCATGTCTGGGCTAACTTACATATTCCCAATGGGCGAGCTGGTGGATCTGGGGGCCAGTCAGCCACCCCTGGTGAAGCAGGTTAGGGAAAGAACCGGGCCCGCAGGGGCCGCTTGGGTGTCACTTGGGATTGTTACCGGGCCCAATACATGGCAAGCTCCGCGTGTGGAGGTGGAGGCTAGGGCATTGGCGGAAAACAAGCGGATTTTGTTGGAGAAGATGGATGTGGATGTCAGAGAGAAACCATCAACCCAGGCCCCAAAAAATGGTATGCAAGGGCCGGTAGGCAACACGCCATCAACCAGTTCTGGAGGAAAGAGGAAGGCCGCCAAAATTGTGCAACGGGTGATGGGGAGCGAGGCACCGATACCCCTCACGCTACAGGAGCTGGCCACGTTCTCCCCAGTGGTTTTTGAGGAAATGTTTCAGGGGCTGAGGGAGCACGGGGGCGGAAGGGTTCCGGCAACGGTGCAGCGCGTGAACACGGCGGGGGAGGAAGGGGAACGCGAGTTGTGCCAATCCAAATCCGTGTTGGTGCCCCTCGCCTATGTCCCAATGAAGATTGCGGGCAGGAAGGTGTGGGCAATGGTGGACAGTTGGTCAATGGTCAATCTTTGGTCAATGGTCAATCTTCTCCCGTCAAAATTGGTGGATGAGTTGGGGCTGGTCCAAAGGAAGTGCGCTATGGGATTACGGGCGCTCAATGGAGGGGAATGTTGGGTGGATGGGGTAGTGGAGGAAGAGGAGGTGGAGTTTGCAAAGGTCCGGAAGCCGCTGTTGTTTCTCTTGGTTGAGTGCGGCAATGTAGTTTGGGGTTCACCGTTTATGTTTGGGTTCCGGGCACGGATGATTTTTAACACGGAGTAATGGACAGAGGCGCTGACAGTGGAAGACGTGTCCAAGGCAAGGTTTGAGACAATGATCTGCGACCACGGGAAGGGGAAATGGGTGCAACCAGCGGCAGCCGGCAAAGAGGCAGAATCCAATGGGTGGGAGGACCGCAAGAGTTTCCCTGCGGAGGATTTTGCCTAGTCGACCGTGGGTACCGCGCAGGACAGGCTCTGCTCTTGTGCCGGCGGTCAACTAGGAAGGAGCAGGAGGGGGAAGGAAGCGCGCGGAGGGCGCAGGTGGCAGAAGTAAGTCCTCTCCCTCAGTATGCGCCATTGGAAGGTACTGTGTTTCAAAAACCCTACCATAGTGCCACGCTTGTGAGCAAAGGCAAGAGCCATGGGTTAATTATTTCCAGGATTCACAAGGACAAGGATGGACGCGTAAGGATGGTCAGGTTCAATGCGGGATGGTACAAGCCCGTGGCACAAAAGTTTTGGCCCCGGAACAAGCCAATGCCGCAGGGGACTGAATGGGCCTTTAAGGCCAATCTCCTGGTCTTGGGACCCCTGGGTAAGTCCATTGAAGAAGTCCGGGTGGGTAACGTGGTTGGCCCGGATCAGGGATGAGAGAATTGGTCAACGGAGTGGTTGAGTGCGGAGGAGAAGTATTTGCTTGCAATGGTGTTGGTGCTCTGCAAAAAGGCCCAACAAGCACGGATTTCTGAGGCACAAGTTTGGCAATCCCTATGTGATCCCCATGGTGCCGCACGAGCCCTGGCAGATCATGCCAATTCCTATCCCTTGGACCATGCGGGAACCCTTTTTAGAACTGGTCTGGGAGCGCGTGAGGATGGGGTTGTAAGAGCAGTCCACATGAAGCTACTCTAGCCCAATCTTTGCGGTCATTAAACAGGACGGAAAGTCGCTTAGGATTGTTCATGACCTGCAGTGGCTTAACTCATTCACCATCCGGGACGCGGGATTGCCGCCGCGTCTGGACAAGTTCCTGGAATTGATGGCAGGGCGCGCCTGTTATGGATTGGTTGATGTAATGGGGGGGTATGATGAGTGCAAGCTCCATCCCAACTTGCAGCCGTTAACCGTGTTTGAGACAGGATCGGGGAGGATGCAGCTAACCCGGTTGCTGCAGGGCACAACAAACTTGGTGGCGGTTTATCAGGGGCAGATGATGTGGATTCTGTGGGACAACATTCCAGATGGGGTTCTGATTTTCATCAATGACGCGGGCATCAAGGGACCAAAGACGTATTATGGGGGTGAGGTGTTAGAGGAGGCCCCAAAGATCCGCCGCTTCATCTGGGAGTATGCGCAGACTTGGAGCGGGTATTGTTCCAAATTGAGGAGGCAGGGCTTACAGTGTTGGGGAGTAAGTTGGCAGTTTGTGTTCCGGTGTAGTAAACCAAACCTGTCCTATAGCCATCAGACTCATTTTGTGTTATTAATTATTATTCTTATATCAAATTAAAGTCAAGAAAATACTCAATAAATTCCAAACCCCTCATAAACTATACTCTAAACTCAAACCAACCTGAAAACCCAAATCAATCACCAGATAAACCCCTTCAACCATATCAACACCTGTCACAAAAACAACCCAACACCTGGCACAGACTGGATTATGTCACATGGATTAATTAAAAGTCTTAATTGAATATATGATCAAAAGATTATGCTCAAAATATCCACACAACAAAACAACATACCCCATACCAGCAGGACTTAAACCATATCAGTACCAATGTTACCCTACAACCAGTACTATGAAAGCAAGTACACATGACTTTTCTGGAATTTTCACCACCAGATAAGCCCTCAGAAGCGTCCTCTCAAGCACTCTGATACTCAGTTTGGCACCATTCCAACAATACAACACACACACATGCACCAACAGAAGGAGGGGCTCATGCAGCCAAGTATCTCTTAATTCTCACCAACCAGCAATGACAACTCAGTACACATGACTGGTCTGGAACTTTCACCACCAGATAAGCCCTCTCAAGCGTTCTCTCAAGCACTTTGATACTCATTTTGCCACCATTCCAACCATACAGCACACACACATGCACCAACAGAAGTAGGGGCTCATGCAGCCAAGTATCTCTTAATTCTCACCAACCAGCAATAACAACTCAGTACACATGACTTGTCTGGAACTTTAACCACCAGATAGGCCCTCTGAAGCTTCCTCTCAAGCACTCTGATACTCAGTTTGCCACTATTCCAACCATACAACACACACACATGCACCAACAGAAGTAGGGGCTCATGCAGCCAAGTATATCTCAATTCTCACCAACCAGCAATAACAACTCAGTAAACATGACTTTTCTGGAACTTTCACCACCAGATACGAGCTCTGAAGTGTCCTCTCAAGCGCTCTGATACTCAGTTTGCCACCATATCAACCATAAAACACCTGCAAGCGACACTCTCAAGTTACCCAAGGGGACATGCAGTAAAACAGCATACCTCATATCTCCACAACTAATTACATTGAAACAGCATTCAGGTAGCTCCTGCAACATTTTATACATGATAAGGGCTCAGAAGCGTCCTAAGAAACACCCAGCAAATGACTTTCCACCACCAAACTCATGCAGGTCACACCATTCAAGCTACCAAAGAGGGCTTGCAGCTGCCAAGCATGTTTCATGCTTTTTCCAACCAGCAAAATTAACTCAAGCTGCAGAAAACTTCTGCATCATTTTTTATACAAGATAAGCACTCAGAAGCTTCCAGATCACACCATTTTTATCTCTTATCTCATATCTTAGCCTGACTCCCAAAGATTGAACTAAAAAATACAGTTATCTCTCAGCCTGATTTACACATTTTATCACCAGAATGATCTGTCTCATGTAACTGTACCCTCCTGTGCTTCAACATTGCAGAGAGAGGCTCAGAAAGGCACTCAGGGTAGCCCTGAGCATCCCCTGAGGAAGTTTTTGTCCATTTAAGGAGGGCTCTTTTGCCCTATTCAAGTTGTATGGCATCAGCCCCAGAGCATGGCTTCTGCCCAGTGTGTGAAATATGGCATCTGCCTGACCAGTTACTTACCTAGTACCCAGTTATAAGTGAACCAGAATCAAGTGAAAAGGAAATAAAGGATCAAACACGAAATTATCATTGACCATTTGACCCAAATCCTGGTTTTTTTGAAGAAGGGTTCTTGAGAAAAGGCCTGTTCTTCAGCACCTATTTTTAAGAGGGAAAACCCCTTATTTTTGATTAGTAAATTCATAAAAGAGGAAGAGCACAACAGAAGAACCAAACAAGCTTTTTTTCCGCCCAGCTCCCTGTGAGCAAGCCCATCTTTGGGTCCTCCTACTGGTTAAAAACCTTTTAGTCAACCCTTAAATCCTTTAAAACAAATTGGAAAAATGGTTAGAAAAAGTCGAAAATTCTTGATTATTAATTGGTGGAAGCTTGCCAATAATCCAATCCAACCTGGAATAGTCTTGAAATTCCTGAAAATCTCTATTAATAATTAATCTAGTCCTGATAAGAGACCTATTTTAAGTCTCAAAGAAACCAGCCACTAATTAAAAAAATTATTGTGCAGACTTATTATAGTTCAGAAGGGCAGGCAATTCAAAACCACCTTAGCTTACCTCTATCTATTCAAGACTAGTGGTAAACTAAATTCCCCTTCTAGTAACTTCCAGCAATCTATTTGCTAAATAATCCCATTATCCCTTGGAGTCTCTACACCGGCGCTGGAAGTGATAGGATATGTGGTGGCTTTTGACGGCAGGAGAATTGCGGCAAAGAAACGGAACAAAGTCCTCAAATGGCCAATCCCGCGGATGCCTTTGCATATCCTCCAATTCCTGGGACTGTTCAGTTACGTTTGCATGTTTATTGAGCGGTTCCCAGAAGTCGCAAGTCAGCTGCGGGAGCTAACACGGAAGGGCGCGGTGTGGTAATGGACGGCGAGGTGTGACGCTGCCTTTGCAAAGCTCAAGGAGACTGTGGGCAGTGACATGTCCTCTGGGTCCTTTACTACAACGCGGGAGGGATCTGCTTGGCCGTTGACTCTAGCAAGTTTGGCGCGGGCGGCGTCCTGATGCAGGAAGAGGATGGTAAGGACAGGCCGGTTCTCTACAAGTCTGTGACATGTACCATAACAGAGAGTTGGTATTTGCATCCAAAGCTGGAATTATGCGGAGTCACCAAAACTGTGCGGAGGCTTCAGCACCTGCTTTGGGGGGTACACTTTGAGCTGTTGGTCAATGCAGAGGCCCTGGCGCGGATGATCAATTCTCCAACGCTGTCAAAAGCTCCTATGACTAGGTGGGTGGCGTTTCTTCAGCTCTTCACTTTTGGCGTGGTTCATGTTCTGGGGAAGGCATTCACAATGCCTGATGTGCTGTTGCGGTATTGGCAGGAGGACCCGTTGTGGAAACTTTAGGGAGCAACACCCCAGAAGTCGTCCTCAAGTTCCAGAAGTTATTGATCAAAGCGTCTGTAAGGAGATTGGATGCAGCCGTTCAAGAGAGAGAGAGGGAGAGAGAGAGAGAAATAATAAGATGAATTCCTTCCTTTCCAATCCAATCCAATCCGATGCCATAAAAAGTGATATCCTAGAGCGCAGTCCAGTCCATGAAGTGAAGTGCTTCCCCCTCCCCCCCCCTACGCCCAGAGTTGAGAGCAAAGTATTTAAGTCCTCCCTCTCAACCCTAACCTAAGTACAACCACAAGTAAGCAAGAATGATGAAATACAACCCCTAAGCACAGAACCCTAGCCCAATCCTACCCCTCCATCCCTTGCCCCATAACCCATGCCCCTCAATATCAACGTACGCCCAGCTTGCCTGCCCGCGCGCGTCCGCCCAACAACCCGTTCCAGGTATCCGCGTACCCGCGTGACCCAATCCGCGCGTCTTGCAATGCGCGGTCCGCCTGGTCCGCGCAAGCCGTCCGATCCGCGCAAGCTTTCCGATCCACGCAAGCCTTCCGACCCAAGCAAGCTTTCCAATCCACGCAAGCCTTCTGATCCGCGCAAGCTTTCCAATCCGCACAAGCCTTCTGATCCGCACAAGCCTTCCGATCCGCGCAAGCCTTCCGATCCGTGCAAGCTTTCCGATCCGCGCAAGCTTTCTGGTCCGCGCGATCCATTGTCTCCCGTCTCCAGGTGCAGAGCCCAACCCAACCGCTGCTGGGCCTACCTGACTGCTGCTGAGCCCGCAGCGCGGCTAGCTGCAACAAGGCCCTTCTCATTGCTTAGCGCACCGCCTGCAGCCCTTTCCTGACTCGCGTCCATAAAAGAGCACCACACCATTTGAGGGGGTGGAACCCTTGGAGGTGGAGTCTCCGGTTATCCGCGTAGGTATGGTGGAGGCAGAGGTCATCCTTCCGCTGCAGCAGTCCGGGCGTTACGCAACTTTGTGCTCCTTCTTGCAGAATCTTTGGTTTCCCAAGGGTACGTCAGGGGCAGTAATTTGATGGGAAAAGCGGCGGACAACCAACTTCTACTTGCAGGAAGGACAACTGTGGCAACGGAGTACCCCAGTGCCTTTGGTGGTCGCAACATTGAAGAAGGACCAGGAAATGATTCTGAGGTGTCTTCACAACAACCTTGGCCACCGCGGCAAGATCAAAATGCGGAGGCGGGTGAAAGCAAGGTTCTGGTGGCCGGGTGTGGTGCGCGCAGTGCGTGGATGGGTGAAGGCTTGCAAAGCGTGTCAACAACAGAGCTCTAGGCTGCCCAGGGAGGTGGGTCACCCTACGGGGGAGGGCCCGCTGTTTGGGTGGGTCTCCCTTGACGTTGTCCACATAAAGGCGGGAAAGTTCGCGTACCTTCTGGTCACACGGGACAATCTATCAGGCTGGGTCAAGGCTTTTCCTCTGGTGAAGCTGTTGGCCAAGAAGGTTCCTCAGTTTCTAGAGGAAGATTGCTTTGCGTGGTACGGTTTGCTTCTCCTGGTCACCCTCCATGGAGGCGCGGATTTCCAGGGTTGTTTGATGACGCTGGTCCAGAATTGTGGAGCTAAGTTTGGGCGGGTCATGGAGTACTATCCAGAGGGAGCCAAGAAGATCAAACGCGGTCATCAGCCTATCAAGGACGCCCTGGTGAAGATGTGCGGAGAGGATGGCAAGCGGTGGCAGGAGGCCCTTCCAGTGGTTCTCTTTGCAGACAGGATCTCAGTCAAACGCTCAATGGGCTACTTGCCTTATGAACTTCTCTACGGACAGCGTCCGGTGCTTCTGGTGGAAATTGAGCTGGAAACCTTCTTGGGCATGGACTGGTGGAAGGTGAAGACCTCTGCGGAGCTTGTGGAGGCGCGCGCCAAACAGCTTCTCTGACCAGAAAAGACCCTGGAGAATGCCGCGGAAAGGTTGCGGAAGACTAGGACAGCATTGGTCCGCTACTAGGACAAGCGTTGTTCCCATTGCCTCCAGGATTTGTTGCGGAAGGGGGACCTGGTCTTTTTGTACAACCGGAGTCTGGAGTCCCAGTGGGGTAAGCTTTTGCCAACCAATGGACCATCCCCTTCCGCGTGGCATCCAAGTTTGAGGGTGGGAGTTATCAGCTTGAGGAATTGGACAGGGCGCTGCTCAAACGGAAGGCCGCGGCTTTGCACATGAAGTGCTTCTTTGCATGCGGCTCCACCTCCTTCAACAAGACAGCCGGCAATGGCGCGGAAGCAGGGGACAGTGCCGGTGGTTCAGGATTGGTAGATGGATCAGGATCTTTGGCTGAGGAGGAGCCTGTGCGCAACGCGCTGCTTTGAAGGAATAAGAGGCTACAAACTGCTGGGGAAAGCCTTCAAGCCGGGTGGGACACAAGTAGGGTTAAAGGTTGATTTGGTGAGGTGGCGCTCTAGCCGCTTCACAGCCGGAATAACTAGACACCCCAGAATGTTTGTTTTGTTATTTCTTGAATAGATTGCTTCGCAATTTGGTACTGGTTTTGGTTAAGATTGGTTTCAGGGATGTGGGCGCAGCGCAAGATGGGTCCATACATGCAAGGACAAGCCCCGCGGCTGGGTAATGTGGGACAAGGAGCGGATACCTGGTGTTAGTAAACAGGAATGGAGGCCTGGTAAAAAAAATGATCTTTTTTGGGGGGGTTTGGTTTCCTTTTTGGGTTTGGTTCTTTTCTCTGTCTTCTATCTATCAGTTGTCTTCTCTTACAGCGTAATGGGTGCGGAGTATGCATGGAACACGTAGGGGACAGGTCTGATTTGGTGAGGGGGTGTCCTAGCCGGTTCACAGCTGGAACAGCTAGACACCCCAGAGTATTTTTTTCCTCAACTTCCTTTCCTCTCTTGGATGACTGTGTGCGCACGCTGGTGGAGGGTAGTTGTGTTTGTCGCAGGTTGGGTACAGGGAACTGTGTGGCAGTTCAACTGGGGCGGTCCAGGTACCTTCTGGGGAACTTTTTTGGCTCAGGATGTGGGCGCAGATCTCAATCTCACTCTCATTCTCACCAGGACACGGGCGCGGATCTCAATCTCACTCTCATTCTCACTTATGATGCGCAGACGTGGAAATCTTGTTAAAACTTACTTGGGACACGGGGATGTTTCCACAGGACAACCTGCTGGGGAAGGACAAGTGCGCAGAAGACGTATTTCTCTCAACAAGGGAAGCGTGGTACAAAGGGAAGGGGGGAGAGGGGGGGCAATGCGCCTAAGCCATTCTCATCATTTCCTCCATGTCCGCCTGCGACAACGCCAGTAAGGCCTGGAAAGATGCCAAGAGCTTGCACCGGGGGTTGCTAGGAAGTCGCAGAGCATCGCAGTCAACCTTTCAGCAAAGATTTTGAATCCCCCCACCGGGAGTGCCAACACGATGGGGATTTCCGGGATCTTGGGTGGGCTGGGGGGGCGGGACTGGTGAGGAGGGGGCCTCCGGAGGACCATTTGGGGGGCTTAGTCCAACAGGAGGCAGCAATGAGATGACAATGGGTGACGCGGGGGTGGAGGGGTGCCTCGCGGAGCCAGGGATGAGGCCGGAGGAGGAGCCGGGGAAGGAGCCGGGGCAGGGGCTGGGGCAGGAGCTGGGGAAGGGGCCGGAGGAGGAGCCGGGGCAGGGGCCAGAGGAGAAGCCGGGGCAGGGGCCAGAGGAGGAGCCGGGGCAGGGGCCAGAGGAGGATCGGGGGCAGGGGCCGGAGGAGGAGCCGTGGCAGGGGCCATAGGAGGAGCCGGGGCAGAGACTGGAGTAGGAGCTTGAGGAGGCCCCGTGCAACGTTGAAGGATTTCATCAATACGCGGGTCCCTTGCGCCTTTTGTAACCCAGACGCGGTCCGCCCAGAATTGCATAGCCACTTGGTAAGCCGCAAAGTTGGGGAAGTCCTCCTTCTGGGGAGGTCCCACGCGGTGGAGCAGTGAAGCCAAATCACAGATTGAGCTTGGGGTGGAACGGCAATGAGGTGATCCGGGCGGAGTCCACGAGTCCTCCGAGATGTTTTCATTTTCTGATACCATGAACGGGTCCAGATGGGCCCTCTTGCCCGGGCAGGAACAGGAGCCAGATTGATGGGGAGGCTGGGGCATTCCCTCCCTAAGTGATCAGCAGCAGTTGCCGCAATGGCAAGTGCTTCAGGCGCGTTGACCAGGAGCAATCAAACATGTGTGCCCGTTGTGGGCACAGAAATCGCAGGGGATCATAGCGTTGTCAGAAGGTGGAAGGAGGGGCAGGGGCTAGTAGCTGGGGTGGAGTGGGAGTATTGGGGGGGTGGTCCAGTAGGGCGGTATGGTCAAGGTAGTGATAGAAGGACCTCTGGGGACAGAACTCAACTTGGGGGGGGGATGTTGTGTTGTATTTATAACCTTGGATTGGGAGCTGCGTTGCGGGCTGCGCACTCAGCAGTTGGGTAGGTCAGGCTCAGCATCTGGGGTGCGCGCGGTCTCAGAAAAAGCAGATGAGGGCTCAGCAGCAGGGATTGCGGGGCTTGGCACCAGGTGCGGGTTGGGCCTGTTCTGGGGGGGGCTCCGGGCCACAACCCACCCAGGAAATGCGGACCAAGTGATGGAGCCGGCCCCACCAAGCTGGTGGGTGGCTAGTCTGGAAGGCAAGGGTGGGGCAATCAGGGGTTATACGCGCTAATGAGGTTTGCCCGGGCATAAGCGCGGGCCAACCAATGGATTGCGGGATCCGTGGATGCACGCGGACGGATAAAACCGGGAGGCTCCAAGTAGGGCGCGGCGGAGGGCTGCACCATGAGAAGGACAAACCAGAAGTACGTGATAATGAAGGGGAGGGTTTTGGACAGGGCGGGTGGTATGGGGTAGGGTTAGGGTGGAGCTAGTGTTCTGTACTTGGGGAGGACTCTAAATACCTCACTTTCAGCTCTGGGTTGAGATTATAAATCATACAACATCACCAGACCACAAGGGAGTGGTAGGGGAAGGATTGGAAGAAAGGAATTTATCATCATCACTCTCTCTATTCTTCAACTCATCGCATCCAATCTCCTTACAGACGCTTAGACCAATAACTTCCAGAACTCAAGGAAAACTTCAGGGGGATCACCTCTCTTGTTTCCACAGCGCTCAGCGGTTGGATAGGCCAGGCTCAGCATTTGGTGTGGGTCAGGCCCACTCTAGGGGGGGGGCTTGCAACTTGCTTGGATGAAGCTGACCAAGTAATGGAGCCAACTTAACCAAGGTTGCAGGTGGCAAATTTTGGAAGCAGGAGCGGGGAAATTGGGGGGTTCTGCGCGCCGGCAAGGTCTGCGCAAGCATAGGCGTGGACCAATCCACGGATCACAGGATCCGCAAATCCACACAGACACGTAAACATGGGGGGCTCCAAGTAGGGCGTGGCAGACGCCTGCACCATGATAAGGAAAAACCGGATGTATGTAACAGCAGAAGGGTTTGGACATTACAGGTTAAAGTTGGGCTAGGGTTCCAGATTTTAGGGGTCTTTCTTAATTTTGTTGTTAGTATTTCAGTTGCGCTTTTACTTAGGTTAGGGTTGAGAGGGAGGACTTAAAACCTCACTCTCAACTCTTGGTTGTATCTTTATCTCATTGTATATCTTTTTGCCAAAGGATTAGGGAAGTATTGAAGGGAAGGAATATACATTATCATTTTCTTTACTCATCTTTTTCTCATAAATATCTCTTATTCTCAGACCTCCTTACAGAAGCTTGGACCAATAGATTCTGAACTTGAGGAGAACTTAGGGGACCATTGCTCTCTTGTTTCCCCAATGGGTACACTTTCCTTTGGGATAAGGTCCATAGGAAGGGGATTTTCCGGTTGTGCAGGTTTTGGCCTGTTTTGTGACACAGTGAAAAAATAGTTAAGTTTTTGTCAAACTTTTTTTGGAAAAAAAGGTAAAAAAAATATTAATAAATGTATATATATATTTTTTAATCAATTTAAGCTTACTTCAACTCAAGTTAAATGGTACTAAGGATTTTTTATGGTTAAAAGCATCTTTGGTTGGTAAGAAAGGGGGATCCTGATGAGTGCCCATAAGGTCTTGGCTTAAGTACTACAATCTGTGGTCTGAGGGGCTTTCCAACAGGTCTTGCTCAATAAGATAAGAAAGGGAAAATTTACTTTCAACTAAAAAAAATAAGTTTCAATTTATTTTAATTTTACTAATTTTATTATTTTTTTTCAAATTTTTATTTATTTATTTTTAAAGAAAATTCATAAAAAAAATATTATTATAAGCTTAATTTCTTCTTTATTGAATAAATAAATTAATTTTGAATATCTTTTCCAGGGATTATGTTTTCTGAGTAAAGAGTTGAATTTTATACATCTGTAAAGCTCAAGTTCTGTCTCTTGAATGTCCTCTTGATCACAGTCCAAAAGGATTTGTTTCTGTTGGTCAAGAGTTAAAGAGTCCTAATAATTAGGCACAGATTTGCTTAGTCTTTCTTCCTTTTTTTGTTTAAGAAGCATTAAATAATGATGAATTCATTCTTCTTTTGTTTTTAAGTCCACTAGAATCAAAAATCAAAATAATAATAAGTATTTTTATACTAATTATTTTTAATTATTTTTACGTAGTATATCTGGTCCAAAAAAAATTAAATAATTAAATATTAATTAATCAGGGATATTTCTCAGCCAGACCCCAGTTTTTAGCTTACTGATACCCAAAAAGTTTCAGTCCTTTAGCTACAGCAAGTGATATTGGTGTTTGAACAATAATAATTCTAAGAAAACACATAAAATGCTGAAAAATATTGATATAATACAAGCAAGTGAAAAGTTTTGAGTTTGGTTTTGTTGAAATGGATCAAATATTTTTTTAAAGAGGGGCCACAGCTTATACAAGCCTGGGGATCTTTATTGAAAAAACCTCTCTTTGAGGGGCTATTTTATACCATGTAAAGACCTTGGAACAATGAGGTCCTAAGTCATTACTCAAAAGGGGTTTACTCCAGGCGGATGGGTGGACTGGCTGTCTCACAGAATATATTCCTGGAGGAAAGGAGTAGATAACTTACTACTTTAAGCAGGCACTCCAAGATTCATCCATAAATTCAAGATTTGAAAGGGTCTCAGGGAAATGGTTGGGGTTTTTGCTAATATTATTCAATGAATTACCAATGGGGTTAGAATTAATAATTATACTATCAGAATGAGGCCTTGATTCATTTTTTGATCTCTTTATAAAAACTTGATCACGGATGGCAATGGGCCTGGATTAATTACTTAAAAATTTCTAGTTTGGAAATCATTCAAAAAGGGCGGTATATATAGCCTTTTGGGGTAAGAGGATCTTCTCAGGGCAGGTAGAGAGGGTTGTGCTTCTTCTCTAAGGCTAGATGAATGGCAAGGGCTAGTTTGGAAATTAGTCTTAGTGATCTCAATCAGCTGGACCTTTCTGTGTCATATTTTTGGGTGAAACAATTATCAGAATCTGTTTAAATGTCAATTTCTTATTTTTACAGTTCTGGCATATTTCCTACTTTTTGATTAGTTTCTTTTGAGTGAGATGGTCAAAATTGGGTATTTTTAGATTCTAAGCTATCATCTGAACATTCTGGTAATTTTTAATACTGATTGGGGGAAATCCTCAATATGTTTTTTGGTTCATGAAGATTTGACAATAATATTTATGTGACAACCTTTATTATTATTTTCCCTAATTTGTCTGTCTCATATTTCAAATTTCATACTTTTTATTCAATATTCAAAGGTTTCAGACATGCCTCTGTCCGTCTGTAAGGTTGTTACATATGACTGATGTATGCATGGAGGTATTAGCCTGTCCTTGCTTTACGTCACTACTAGCATTCATCAATCTACCCTAGGGTGTAAAAATGCAGTAACAAATTTGTAACAAATTTTTAATGATTATTTTTTTTATTTTTTATTTTTATTTATTTTTTTCACTCTATTTTTTGATTTCTCTATATAATTAGTCATCAAATAAATTTTATAGATGCTGGTTATTCATATTTCTTAATTGGAATCATTCAAATTGGTTCCTTGCCTGTTTTTTGAATTGTAAACATTCAGCTCTACAAAGTTCTTTTTTTGATTTCCCCATATCTTTGGTTATGAAAGAATATATTCAGATGCTGGCCATTAATATTTCATAATTGTAATATTCCAAATTGGTTCCCCACACCTGGTGATAAAAAAAGTCATAACAAGCAGCTGTTTCAATACCACCCAAAACACATGTGGCAATGGTTATGATCTGAATTTTTTGAACCATAAAAATTCACCTCTACATTTAAAAGTAACCTCCGATTTTATTAGTTTAGTGCAATTCTCCATTGAAAAAATGCAAGATATCATTTCACATTGGATCATTATAGAACACATTTTCAGGACATGTTTCAAATTTCATGCCTCCCAGCACTATCTACATTATCAGTTGCCATCAAATATAAGAAAACCCCTATTCAAAAAATGCTAAACATAAAGATTAAGGTCATCACTCAATGCCCTTTGCAATCTTTCCTCCAATTCATCACCGTCAGATGCTGATGTAATTTTGGTCAGTTTTGTATTAGTAATTGCAGCCAAATTCAAATTATTGGAAGAAGTGCTGAAAAAATTTCTGGGATAATCATTGGCAGCAAGAATAAATTTGATTGTCTTGAAATCTCCACTTACAATGCTGGGCGGTTGTTTGGGGCTGACGGGCTTGAGAAAATTAGGCCATGGTGGAGGGGGGTTTTTTGTGCTAGTGGCTGCAACTAGTCCTGACTCTTTTTTTTTTCAGGGCATCCTTTTTGCTGGTGGGGGAAAAATTCTTAGGTGATTGTGGATGGGGGCCCTTTGACTCTTTTTCATTTAAGGTTTTCTTCTTGCTGGCGGGGGCAACATTCCAAGGACACACTTTACCTGATGGAGAGGAGGAAGTGCTCATTTCTGGGAGAGGGATAATTTTGTGGTTGATTGGTTGTCCTTGATTGGCTTGCTGAAGAAAAAAATTAATTTTAGTTTTTGGAAGTTCCTTGGTTTCCTGTTGGGGAGAAATCATTGCCTTGAAAGTATTTTGAGCTCTATTGGGGTCAACAATGTTAGTGGAGTCTCAAGGTGATGGAAAGGCCAGGGACAACTTTTCAGCAACAACTACAGTACTTCCCACATTGAGTGTGTTGTTGGTCAGCAACTGATCCTCCCAAGTAACATGCCTCATTTGATCTATTTGATCTTTTTTTTGTCGGTTTCAATCCATTAACAGGTCAAAGATGGCCTTTTGGTGCTGGATAAACTGAGAATCAATGTGGTAAAGTCTTGATGAGCAGCTGCATTGAGTTGGGCTAGGTTCCAAGTCAAATTGGGCTACGGGTGCCAATGTGGCTTTGTGCCCAGGCGGTTTAGCCTGATTGGTGCCTTTGGCTGGAGTTAGCGTTTTGCTTTTCAACCAACTCTTTTTTTTCCACCCAAAATTTCACCAGTGACTTCTTCTAACAGATCACTAAATAAGGCAGACTCAACAATAGGCTTGCAATTACTTGTATCAACATCAACATCCAGCATGTTGTCTGATTCTTTCCCAGAATTAGCTTGAGGACAAGTTTTGGAAGTGCACTTGCTACTGATGGCACAACTCTTGGTTGGATGATCATTAGCATTGCTTATAGATTGATGTTGCTGATGGGTAGACGCATATGCAATAAGCCAAATCATCATGGAATCCTTGTCATCAACTTGTTGCACAGGATTAGGCATGGGCAAAATATTCCCAGGCCATGGATAATTGACTTTGATCATCAATGACTGGTCTTGGAGTGTTGGGTCAACATTACTAAGTAGCACCTGATGAGATGATGGTGATGATGGCTTTTTTAACATCCCCACGCATGTAGGCTGCATAGTGGGCAATGCCATCACAGCCTTGAATGTCCCAGTTTCAACTAATGTGGAGGCCAAGAATCAGTATATTGTGCTTGCAACATAATCCATCCAGATTTTATCACACCTGAGGGCAAGGGCCAATCAGTTCTGTTAAAATCACAGAATGAAAACATATTGCTAGGTTTACTGCTTGCAGCCATTGGTGGTATATTGGGTAGCAAAGGTGTAAGTAAATTGTTCTGTCCAGATGAAGGGGGTTGCAGAAGCTTTGGGAGCTTGAAGTGGATTGGATTTCTTCAGCTTGGTGACAGAATTGTTTATATGGGCAGTTCCAGGAGTCATGCCCGGCTGAACGCCTACTGGAACTGAGAAATTGCAAGGAATTCAAGTCAATCCATGTGGAAACTAGTGGCCCAGTCAAATGCCTTACCTATTTAACTGCTGCCATTAGTCACAGTGGCAAGACTTGGTTGACCACCCAACATGTAATCAAAAAAAGGCTGTGGTACATAATTCCCCACTCAATCATACTGATCATGATATGGAGGGGCCAACTTAATCAGGGGACTTGCTGCTGGAATACTTGCTGTCTTGGGAGGCACTTCTGATGGACGGCACAAGTCTTCTTGTCAAGGAAGTTTGGCAATTGGGCTGTAACAATTCCTCTCAAGCTTTTTCACATTATTGTGGGGAACGGAATGGATTCAAGAATGGTTGATGGATGGCTTTGCTAGCACTGACTCCAGCAGAGCTCTGGGAGCTTGAGAGCTTGAAGTCGATTGGGCGGGTTGATGGGTTGGCACTTGTTTTGAGGAAGTGGAGGGCGCATGATTTTGATTGATAATTTGAAGACTCTTAGTGGCCTTGGTGCGTTTGTGTGTACCCCGGGCTTCATTGCTGTCCCGCAAACCAAAAAGATCTTTGAGAGTAGCATAATTGTGAATCTGGGAGATATTGACATTGTGGTTATTGTTGTCATTGCCACCGTTGGCCTCAAGAGGAGTAATGTCTGATGAGTCCTCATCTAAGGCTATTTCCTCCTTGGGGGGATTTTTTAAAAATCTCACTGCTTTTGTCGGGACCTTGAGTTTCCTGCCAGCAATGGCAGGATTGTCCGATTCAAGTGTTTGGCCACCAGTTTTGCTGCCAGTGGTGGTTTGAGATCCTCCTGGCCTTCCTGATGGGCCGTTTAGTTTTAGACTGGAGCTTTTGTTGACGATAGTTGTACTTGGAGACCGGCGACGTGCTTGGCTGTGAGTGGATGCCAATAGTGCAGCTGGTAGGGTCCAAATTTTAGAAAGGAAAGAAGCAGAAAAAGAACATGGCAGAAGTAGTTTATAAGGACTCACCGGAATTTTTCTGTAAGTTGGCGGCCATAACCCGCAATTCATCTTTCCTCAATCCGGAAGGAAGTATGATCAAATTGTTGTGCGCCTGGTAAATAAACCCACGCAAGCTTGACACGGTGGCCTGGTTGGAATAAGGATCAAAAGACGGATCAATCATTTTGTTTCTATTGCTGTAGGCCAAATTTTCAAATACGTGGATTCTTTCTATTGTGCAAGGAGTATTTTGAAAGCTGCCTCTAACAGTTCTTCTTTCCAAAATTTTAAAAGCAAAGGACAAGACGTGAAACCTGATTGTAAAGAGCAGCAAACAACGCCCTGCAATCATTGTTGGTTGGTGCTGACCGGCAAGTGGCAATTGTTGTGGGTTGGTACGTCAAGTCATCACTCAAATACTCAACGATGACATAGATATCTATGTCATCTTTGAGTGCACCAACCATGCAGAGCTAGTCTGTATGATTCTCAACATGCCTTGAAACTTTCTTCTAGCTTCCTGCCAGGAGATTATACGCAATCTTGCCCGACGGCAAGCTAGAAGGAAATGTTATACGCAAAAGTAATCTCAATTGTATAAACTTTCCACAAAGTACTATGAGTTGCTCTTGATCATCAAGTCATCTGCAAATTCAACAAGCTGACTCCATGCGCTGACAAGATACCCACAACATGTAGATCTGTGGACTACGATCTGATGTTTACTATCATCTCAACTAATTCCAAGGGCCTTTGAAAGCTCCCCAAGATTATAATGAAGAGCTTACCGTATTCAAGACAGTATCAAAATTTATAAATCAGTTGTCAGCTTGCTCGATTGCTGACATTTGAGGTGCCTTGATCAATCACCTGCTGCTAATTCTCTCAAGGCCTACCCGAGTAGCCTCCTTTCTATAATACCCCCTTCCCTCTATTCTTTAATTCCATCCTCAACCTAGCCGTCCATTTATTAATTGATCTAATTGGCAACAGCTAAAATGCCTTTATCGATAAACTTCAAGGTGATACAAGCAATCGTTGTAGTAGGCCCTTCAACCGAGTTAAATCACGATATTATCAGCCGGCACTGCATAGTTGTGCCTTCATCATTCTTCCACTACCAAGTGTGGAAGTGTGGAATCTGCATGTAGCGTGGTCCTACTTAGTCACCCCCGCTGCGCCACAGCTACGTCACCCCGTCTCCGTTCCTGGATCGATCACTCTTTGACCACAACCCCGTCACAACCCCATCAGCTGAAGATGAGACCAGGTCGCAAGAAGATATGCTCGTGCATCAGCTTTGGCTGCCACAAGTATCAGTGCATCGACACCGACGGTCGGTAAGATTTCTCCAGGGGTCCTGTTGAGTTCTGGTGTAGCTGCCAGGCATGCTATAGCCAACGCCGCTCTTGATGAGGTAGGCGTCTCGCTCGGACCAGCTAATCGTGCAGTGTCCAGGTCAACTGATAGCAGAGGTGTGTAGTCCACTTTGTTTACTCGAATTACATCCCCTTCACTGCACTGACCTAATCATCCTTTCTTATATAAGTTGTCACCCCCAGCTCGGCTGAAGAAGAGACACGTGCGTATGTTTTAGATTTCCCCAAGCGTCTTTTTGCAATCACCGACCTTTGGTTCAAATTTTGTCATCCAAAGGTATCATTGACCAAGACCAATCTGCCACCGTCGAAGACATTTCATGCCCGCTCAGTATGCTTCGTCTTGATGATACAGTTTATTCTCAACCTTTACCAACCCGCGAGCAACCCGAAACTGGCCACTTGTATGACTCTGCTAAGCCTCTTAAGACCTTCTTACCAACCGTTTCAACGCCAAGTTTAACCTTTTTTTTTAAGGATGGCTCCATGAATTCTCTCTGAAAGTTTGTGATGCCACTGTCATTCACGCTCAACTGCTTGCGGCAGTCCTGCCTGTCAGCAAGCATTGCTCCGCCAAAACCATTTCTTCGTTTTTGATGTCGCAACGCAACGCCCTTCAAATGACTTGCTCCAATCCTTTAATCCGGTCATCTCCAACAGTCAGCTTTGCTGCCCAGACTTTGATTAAAAGCATTCCCACAGATATCCGGACGGTTTTTCAGAACTTGAACTTGAATTTGCTTCTTACTGGGGTACCCATGTGTCCGGCTTGTTTCACGCTGTATCCAAATGAAGACTTGCCACTGCTTTGCAATCATCCTAGCCTTTCC
Organism: Puccinia polysora; assembly: GCA_025617555.3. Taxonomy (NCBI): domain Eukaryota; kingdom Fungi; phylum Basidiomycota; class Pucciniomycetes; order Pucciniales; family Pucciniaceae; genus Puccinia; species Puccinia polysora. Next base: position 22,754,540 of record CM062612.1, on the reverse strand, counting down.
GTGGATGAGAATGACTTGGGGAAAGAGGATGATTATGAATGCACCAACGATTTCCCCCTGCCCCCTTCTTTTCTGATAATCCCTTTGCTCAGTTGTCACAATACGATGTACAACTTCATCTAAGGTTAGACAGGGCACAATCTCCTCAAATTATTCGACTCCAACAAGTTGTTGCTAATTGTGCATGGATCTCTTATGATTCAGGGGCCTTATCAAAGAAATTCAAAAGCAAAGCTGTGGCTCTGATTGTTTTGGATCGTTAAGACCGGTATTTTAGAATTGATTCAAACTTTGACTACATTATTCCATTTAATTCCATCTTTTCAACATTTCAAAGTTTTGGTGTTATGATAAACGTGCAAAACCAGTGGATACATGAAATCTATCCATTCCCTTCACAGCTATCCTTTTTGTAGTTTGGCTACCAACCACCTTCAATTTATGTTCATTCGCGCGAGTGCCTGCAATTGAAATGAGCGTAAGCTTGTGCTCTACATGAGTAAGTGTCGTCAGCCACCCCGGCCAGTTTTTGATGATTGAGTGAATAAGTGTAGTTGATGATAGATAAGTACATACGCATTTGTTTTGATGTTGAGTCATACTTATTAGGTTTGATTCTGAGTACTGCTATATATCGAATACTCAACAAAGTAGATTGTTTACCACCACATCCACAACATACCTTACCCCCGTCCCACAATCAACGATCGAAATCGAGAAAATCCAAATGAACACCAAACCGCCGACTCCAGTGGATCAGTCCAATCGAAGATTGAATGAAGCCCAAACATCTTCATCCACTCCACCCCACTCCTTATCTAGACTCACAACTACTACCACCAATCTCATTCAGCAACAACAGCAAAAACAACCAATCAGAAGGAGACGTCAATCCAGTCTCATTCAATTCATCAGCCCATCCTCGCCAAGTATTGTATGTTTCTTAAATCCCTGGTTGAATAGTCTCAGCGATTCAACTCTCCAAGCTTGGCATCACCTTGCTGTATTGGCTGACGTTGCCCACCCGAATTCAGCTTATAACACCCCACATCTTTTGTCGGCTTCAACCCGCCAATTTTTTTAACCTCATCTTTCACCGCATCGGTTTTGCCCCATCTCTTCGGGATTTCTCTCAATCAATGGCCAGCCGAAGAGAGATTATATATATATCCGATGACTCCAGTCCAGATTCTCACGGTCGATCTCGGCTTACGATAATTCAATCGCGTCGCAATCACCAAAGGCGCCAGCGTCATAGGGAACGCTGACCTTTACCTTTACCAATTAATATCAATGGTGAATGTGGCATTTGCTTGGAAACAAACCGTGAAGACGATATGATTGTTACACTGATGTGTCACCATCATCACCATTTTCATCGGCATTGCATCGAGGTGAGTAATGTTTGTTTACTTGGTTTAGTCTATCCGGATGTTAACGTGCTGCATTTGTAGCGTTGGATGCAAACAGGAACGAGTTGCCCAATTTGTAGGCGAACTATTGAAATACCATTGAGAATGGGAATTTTTGGAGGATTGATAGAGTAGTGTTTATACATCAACTGATTTCTGAAGGTGTTATAAGAAACCATATGTTTGTGAAAATCTTCTGGAAAATAAATCAAGTGAAAAAGATTGGGAACATGACTTGATTATAATAAAAAAGTCCATGTAATCCTCATCTTTGTCTTGGAAAAAATGGGAGAACGGAAAAGAAAAAAAAAATGAGAGGAGAAACTGGAAACGGTAAACAGCTGGAAGGAGAGAAGAAAGACCAAGGAAGATTAAATTTGAAAACAACATAATTGGGCAAAAGAATTAGGCTTTAAAATTGAGAAAAATTATCAACTCCTCTAAGAAAGTTGAAAAAAATAGAAGAATTGGAGAAAGAGGAAAGAGGAAATTATAATGTGAAGGTAAAAATGAAAAAATGAATGATGAGCCAGAAAGGGGTAAGAATTAAAACACAATAAAATTAACAGCGGAGATGTAAACAAATCTAAAAAAAAATCAAACAACTATGTATGTATTTTAATTATTCAAAGGCATTAATTTTTTTTCATTCAAGTTGGTGTATGATAAAGAAAAGGTTATTCATAAACCAATCCAATCCATTGTTTTTTTCACCCATATTGTATTGTCCTCCACAAATTTTTTATTCAAATGCATTAAATGATTGTTGTCTCCACAAATTTTTCATCTTTGTGTCAATGTACAAAAAAATGATTCCAATTGTGAAATATGAATAACCAGCATCTATAAAAGTTATTTGATGCTTAAGTATATAGATAAATCAACAACAGAACCAGAAATAAACATATAAAGTGAAAAAAAAATTGTTACACATTTGTTACACATTTGTTACTGCATTGTTACACCCTAGGGTAGATTGATGAATGCTAGTAGTAGCTACGAACTCATGTTCAACAAGCGACCCAAGCGACCTAATTTGAAATTCTTCCGACCTTTTGGCTGCCGGGCATGGGCCCTCAAGCCTCCTTCCCTCCGTAACGTCAAGTTTGACCCAACGGCGTGGGAGGGGGTGATGATAGGCTATTCCAAGAATTTTCCAGCTACAGAATCCTCAGGACGGACGATGGCAAAGTCTTCGAAAGCCGACACGTGAGATTTGATGAATCAGCGTTTCCTCATGCTAAAGCAATCAATCCAAGCCTTGACCATTCTTGTCTGCGTACTCATGCTGACGTCCTCAACAACGAGCCCGTCCTTCCTTACTTTGAGCATCGCATCAACCATCCGCCTCCCCCATCTCCCTTGTACAGCACGGATGAACCAAGCGAGGACGAGTCAGTTAGCAACCCGACATCTTCTAATCAGCCAAATTCTGCCTCAACTATACCACAGCCTGAGCTTTTTTGCCGGCGTCTCATCGTCCGCGGTCCTCGGCCCCCAACTCTCATAAACAGCTCAATCTGCGAAGAAGCGATCCGAAATTTCCCAAGAAGGAATCGCGGGGTCCCTCCTCTATCCAGCTATGTAACACACGCGGACCCAAAGAACCACAGACAAGCACTGTCCTCGGTTGATTCAAAGGAATGGCTCCTGGCCGAACAAAAAGAAATCCAGAACATGAAATCTCACGGGGTTTGGACCGAGCGATCAATCCAACGCGGCGACCATCCCATACCCTCCACCTGGGCCTATCGCTCTAAACTTGGTCCGGACAACTCAATCATCGAACGAAAAGCCAGGATACGTGCTCAGGGGTTCCGGCAGGTCCATGGCTTAAACTTTGAAGAAAGTTTCGCCCCTACCGGAAAACCTGCATCCCTGAGGCTACCTATTTCGCACGCCGCACATCATGACCTAAGAATACACCAGCTTGACGTGCGAAGCGCTTTTCTTACCTGCTCTCTCTCTGTCAAGGTAGTACTTCTCCCTCCGCCGGGATATCTTGACAAGGCCAATATTTTTCTTGAACTTCACAAGGCCATCTACGGTCTTAAGCAATCAGCCCTGGTTTGGTATAAGCGCCTGAGCTCGTTTCTTACTTGAATAGGCTTTTCTGCTGCCGTCTCTGACCCTTGCGTTTTTCATCGCCGCGGCGGAACCCCAACCTGGATTTTTGTCCACGTCCATGACCTTGTCATCTTCAGCACCGACCCTCTTGCCTTCAAAAACGAGATGTCCCTTGAGTTCTCTATTAAGTATCTTGGGGAGGCGTCATTCCTTCTAGGTATGAACATCTAGCATTGGGAGTCAGCCGTCCTTCTCAACCAATCAAACTACGTCAATCGGAAGCTAGCCGAATTCGATCTCTCTGGCTCCATCCCTGCATCTGTCCCCATGTACCCGGGAACAAAAAGCTTGCCCGCCACCGACGAAGAACATTCAACATTTCTCAAGCTTGGCGTCAGCTATTGGGCGCTTATCGGCTCTCTTAACTATCTGAGCGTTCCCCCGCGGCCCAACATTGCATTCGCCGTCAGCGTTCTTTCCAGGCACCTTGAAAAACCTGGTATCGCTCACTACAATGGGGCGATACAAGTCTTTCGCTATCTCATCAAAACAAAGCATACCGGCATTCAGTTCCTGAGGAAAAGCAGTTGCGTTTTCTCCATCTTTGTTGACTCTGACTGGGGTAACTGCCCAAGTACTCGTCGTTCCCAGACTGGTCTTGTTGCCCTCATGGGAACCAACATCATATCCTGGAAGTCGTCGAGGCAGCAGACTGTATCGCTCTCTTCAACTGAAGCCAAATACAAAGCCTTGAGCGATGCAGCGAAGGAAGCCATCTGGCTCCGTTCTCTCCAAAATGAGGTCTTTGGTGGCCAGGCGCCCAGCGCAACCATCATCAATGTTGATAACAAAGGCGCAATTGATCTGGCACTTTGCCTGAACCAGCCAAAACAGCTCTCGGAGTAAGCACATTGATGTTCGATTTTATTTTTTCCGTGAACTTATCAGCGAGGGCACCATATTGCTCAAGATGGTAACAACAAACAACAACGCGGCCGACTTCTTAACGAAGCCGGTTGGCAAAACTGCCATAACCAAAGCATTCCTTATCATCTCCGATGCGACGTCTGTTGGGGATGATCAGTCCATCCCCAACAAGGGGGTGTGTCGGAATTTCCAAGAGCACGCTACCCCCTCATCGTCACCCGCGTGTTCACCCAGGGGGTGCAAGCGGCCAAGGACAAACAACTTATACTTTTGGTGCCGTCCTGGATACCTGTAAGAACGCATCTCAATCTCATACTTAAACTTATCGATTCCCAGTCGGACCAACTAGTCGGGCTCATTTATTCCTAACCCTGGCTATACCTTATCAACAGGCCACCAAGCCTGAACTTGCCTAGGCACAAGCCAGAAGCCACTTCAATCTCACAAGAAGCGACCGACCAGGCGCCCGCAACCTTATCTCAACAGGACCGTTCGGCTCAAGAACCAAGCACCCTGAATCTCAACATAACAGATACTTAAACACCCTCATCGTAAGATTCCTAACTACTCATCTTCATCCATCTATCAATCGCATTCATCAAATTGCAACTTGATCTCATCACATACTCCATCAGTTTATTAGAAGCCCTTTAACAAACACCTCATTTAGCTTCGCGCTCTGCCAGCTCAAGATCGATCACCCTTGACTCCGGAAGCCGGGAAGATAGCTCTCTTGCTCCGATCGGCAGCTTGAGGCTGCTCAACCAATCAACATCCACCCTCATCTCAACTCTCCTGTTTCCTTCACCATGACCTCCTTCCTCCTTCTTTTCTTACTTCGTATTTCGCCTTCCTTATTTTTGTTTTAGGTTCCTTCATTTTCCACTTTATTCAATCTCCTGCACACAGCCACAGACCATTTTTCTCTGATCTCCGGTTGGTTTCATTGATCGCATGACCACTCTGCTTGTGTCTAAAATAAAGCGCCTCCTGAAATGAACTCTCAGTTTTAACCATTAAAATCTAACAATATATACCTTAATGGAATATGATGCCCATGAACTTTCTGCTTTTGGGGCTGGTAGGTATCTGATGAAAACCTTCAGCATATCCATGGTAGTGATAAACTTAGCTTTTGATTATTTAGGGAGTGCTGGAAAATCCTTCAAATAGGATATTAGTCAGATTGAGTATTATTGTTCATCATCCCAAAGTCTCCAACAATCCTAGACTTATCATTTTGCCAAGCAATGATTACAGGGTTGTTAATATGCACTTGTTCATTGTCTCCTAATCTTCTAAGAACCTGTAGGTCAATCAATTCTTGCAAATGAGTTTAAAGGGCAGCTGTAGATTTTTGACTAGATGGGTCAGCGGGCCTCCTGAGGTTAGGAGGGTGAGGAGGTTTAACGGTCATGGTTAGAATCATTTCATTTCCCTTGATGTTACCAATAGGGTAGTCCTTTTTGCAGAAAGCATTCTGGTTCTCAAAGAAAAATTTGCGGCTGTGCTGTTTTTGGTATTCATTGAGCTGGGAATTCAAAGCTTCTTGAGAAAATTATTTGTGGTTCAAAGTCTCCAAGTGTTTCTCACAAATAGAAAAAGATGTTTGAGCATTGATATGACATATTTGTAACTTCTTGTTCCAATATCCTCCTCCAGTGAAATATCTAACTTTACTTTGGAACACATCTATTCCATACAGGCAGAGAGACTCAATTCCTAGAATAAATTAATCACATACTCCATTCTGAAGTACTACAAATTCAATTTAAAGTTTCAGTGATCCTTTCAAATGAGGGAATATGATATCTGAGGACCATAATCCAATGGCATTGAGGGTAGATTTGCAACCACTAAACATAGCCTGGGGTACTGGTGACAATTTCTCCTTCCAATTTGGATCTTGTTTTTCTAAATAAGATGACCCAAAAAAAGAGCAGAAGGCTCCACTTATATCTAGGAGTAACTTCACAGGGGAAACTTGGATTAAAAAAGTGACATAGCAAGGTTTACCAGAAGTGTAGCTTTTACCAGAAGAGGGTTTAAGAGTCAAGGTTATGGCTTCAGCAATGTGGTGAACTATCATATTAGGATTCCATTTTGGTGGTAGTTCCAAATCTTCATTGACAGAGTTTATCTCCAGGTAGGATTCTATAATTCCTTCAATAACATTGATGGGGTTATTAACAATCAATTCAAATTCAGAAATAGATCCAGAAGTATCATCCATTTGGGGATCAAGTTTAATATCATACTCTTCTCCTTCTATAGGATTGATCCTTCTCCTGGTTGAGGAAAATCAGGTCTTATATGCACTGTCTGGTTGCAATTCCAGAATACCTTTTCTTTTGTTTATAAATTCTTCAGGAACTACTAGTTGATGGGATTAGAGGTAGAAAAATATTTATTTTCAATTTAATTTTCCTCTGTGTCCTAATGTTCTGTTACCTTGGCTTATTGAATTTCTTTTCAAGTCCATCCATTTAAATGACCTCTCCACTCTAATTGGTATATTAGAAGAAAAAATTGATATGACTCTTATTGTTATATTAGAAGAAACCAGAGTTCATAGGCATTTTGAACCTTACACTATGGTTGAGGTGCCTTGGACATAGGTTGAGAATTCTTTCATTGGCTTCTTCTTTATCAGCATTAGGGTAAAAAAAATCCAACCTTCTTCTCTGATCAAGGCAAAGCTTATGAGTTTTCTCCTTAGATGGTTCAAACTGGGAGGTTTCAAAGGTTTTCATCATCCTCTTTTTCCATATTATAGTTCAAAATTTTCTTTGATTAAATCTTTCCAAGAGTGCTAAGACACAGGTCCAACTTCTTCCATTTTATTGATGAAACAATCAAGGTTTAATACTTTGAATAATCTTGGTAGACTCACTAAATACATGGTATCAGGGTTTTGTAAAATTTTAGGGTGTAATCAATAAATTTAATGAAACTAATATGGTCATACTCTTGTTCCCCTGAAAAATTATTCCATTCAGTAATGGGAGGTAGTAATTTTAAAGCTTTTTCCACTTCAGTTCTACAACTGGGCCTATAAGATTTATTCTTCGCTTTTTCTGATCTAGGAGGAAAACTTGGAGTACTAGTGAATCTAGTTGGTTTAGATTATTCCAATTTAATAACTGGAGGGTTAGTAAAATTGATTTCAAGATCTCTGAGATCATTCTTCATCATACCTAATTCCAAATCAGTTTTACTACCCAATAAGTCAATCTTATTGATTAAATGAGTTGAAGGAGTGTGTTTTATTTTCTTAACTTCTTCCTTAATTTAATTAACTGATAAAAGAATTTCTTCTTGGAGGGTGGAACAGGTACTTTCAATATGTTTGATTAGAGCTTTTTTCTTCAAGGTCATCTTCTCTTTTATTTGCTCTACTTCCAACTCAATAGTTGTGGTTTCATTGGATTTGGTTTGGAGTACTGTGTTAATATTCAAATTGACCTAATTCAATTGCCCATACATGCTTTCCAATTTTTTGCTTACAAAATTGAAATTATGAGACACATTCACAGAAAACGTATTGAAAGTGTTTACATCTAACTTTGATAAAATTTCTTCCATTTCTGGGCTAAGGATATTATTTCTTCCCAATCTTTTGGGTTCATCAAATTCTGATGGGCTGAGGATCTCTTCTTTTTGGGGTCCTTTTGCTCTAAGGAAGCTAATTGGTCCAAAGGATTCCAGCTCTGCACCTAATTTTCTACTTCTTTCTTTGGGATTAGACTTTGAATAGAGATCTAGGATCTCTTTTCCAGAGAAATTTCTTTCCTCATACCTTTCTGGTCTTCCTGGGCCTGAGCCAGCTTGAACTTTTCCCAGTAACTTATGTGCTCTTTCAATAATCCTTTGATTTTGTCCTCCTTGGCTGAGTCCAGCCAAGGTGACATAGGAGGAGCAGTATCCACCTGGGACAGTTTGCTGAGTGGGGCACAATTTTCCAACATTGAGTTTGCAGCCCGGGTTGTCACCATTGTTCTCTTGCACAACACTATGGTCACGGGTTTGAGTCCCCTCATTGTGCTTGCAACTGATGTCCTTGCGCGCGCAGTTCCATCTGGGCAGAGATCCACATGGTTGGGCTCTACTGCTTGCAAGGTTGTTGCGCCTGTTTTGGAAAATTATTGAAAAAGATATATTTTTTGTCAGCATGTTTTGAAAAAAACAAAAGAAATTATAAAAATAATTTTATTGAGTGTTTTTATTTCTTTAATAATTATTTTATATGGTTTATAACTGACTTAGGGTTAAATTAAACAGTACCAACACTTGGTTTGGTCAAATTCCATCCTTAGGGGGTATTACAATGGGATAAGAGAGGGTACCAATAGAATCTTGGGACAAATCCAAGGTTTCACAGTCTGGGATGTCCTAAATTAATTCTTGGTCAAAAGGATCACCAAAAACAAAATCCACTAAAAGGGATAATATAATAAAAGTATAATTCTTTACATTTTTCTGTATTTTTAAGTGGTTTTGAAATATTTTCTGAAAGAAAATAATTTGATAATCAATTTTGTGATTTTTATTTTTATTTTTCTTGTTTATCCTTACCTCAGCTTGGTCATACATTGGGCATGAGCTTCTTGATGAAACTTTCTATCAACTGACATGCAAATTTCTGTGGTGCAGTATATGTGAAATCTGGGAATAGGGCTTGAGGAGGAATGACTGGTGTTGGATTGGGATTCACCATGGTATTGCATGTTGATCAATCAAACTGGAAGCAGTGGCTTGAAAGATTGGGTAAAAGGCCTGTACAGGAGGGTTTGGCTTTTACTGAACTGGAAGTGTGGGTTCTGCAGCCAGGAGTATGGACTATGGATTCACATTATGGGATATGTATATACTTCTCATACCAGTTAGTTTCAAGGAGAGATGGAGGATTCACCAAGAAATAGAGAGGGAGGAAGAGCCTGGGAGAATTTCTAGGACCTACAAGGAGTGCAGGGGGATAATTCAGGAGGTGCATTTGGTAGATTCAGTGGTAGAGGTTTGCTGTGCTGAGGTTCAGAATTTCTGAGGAGAATGAGGTTGGAGATTGAAGTTTTCTTATGAAAAATGTCCTCATTCCAAAACAGCTGGCTAAATTTCTTGCCAGTGAGAAGATGAGGGATATGGGCAAAAGTTAATACTATTTTCAAAAACCATTCCTTTGAAAAAAAATCTCCTCATAATAGTTCAATATAATTCTTTGGTGATAGGTCTGATGGTTCAATTACCAAAGAATGATTTTTTTTGAGTTCTTCTCAGGACCAAGTCAAACATTTTACTGGAAGATGATGATGACCTGATTTTTAATGTGTAAATATTTGAATTATCAACAGAAAATGAATTGGTTTTGAGGTTGATTTTGGTTTTTCAAGTGATGATGATTGGAGAAGGATTTGCCAAAGACCAGAATCCCAAAGGGTATTTTTTTCAGTCAAATTTATTCTTTGACTTGGGAAATGATCAAAATACCTTACACTTGGTGCAACAGAAATCTCATTCTGGGTTTTTAATGGTGATAAAGATGGGTCATGAATTTTGTTTATAATGGAATTTTTTGCCATTTTTTTGAGTAACTTGTACCTCCTTTTGTGACAAGGCACCTGAAGAGGAAGTTAGATAATTATCCAAATTGAGTTAGTTTACCAAGTCATCATTATCATCTAAGGATGATAATAAATCAACACTGAAAATTGACTTTTTTTGATTTTAGTTTCATTCTCTCAAAAATGGGAAAGGAATTGTATAAAACTTTGTAAGGTGGGGGGTCAAAAATTTTGCTTCAGGGCAGGATTTTTGGGGTATTTGCAAGAATCCTCAAATTAATTTGGTATTTTGATGGTGAATTGTGGATGGTGTAGAGGGTTCTGAGGTGGTGGGGGTAGGGAATAAGATTTATTAATGATTATCTTGATGTTTTATAAACAAATGATGACTCATAAATGTTGGGGTTTGAGAGTTTAAATATTCCATTTCTATGAAACCCACCTTTTGGAATATACCACTTAGGGGGTAAGTTTATTGTTAAAACCCACCATTTTCAATGGTGGTTTTTTTTAAAAAAAGGCAGCTTTGTAATGGTGATTTTGATAAATTTGATAAACCCTATTATCTCCACAGTTTTTCAATCTAAAAAAATTATGCCATTGAATTTGTAATAATATTTTGAAAAACCTTGTGAAATTTTCCTGTCCTTATCAAAAACAATTCCCCTAAAAATAGTACCCTATCTCAAATTAAATACTTCAAAATTTGCATAATTTCTGCCTGTCTTCAAGGTTCATGTCAGCACTTTGGTATTCCATTTGCACCAAATACACCTCGTTCACTACTGCTTCAAGTTTCATTGTGTTTTTAGCTGAAACCATCATTGTCTTCTCAAATGGATAAATTCATTTATAAAAACACTTCAAAGGTCTAAAAATGACACAAAGTATTTTGAAAAACTTGAGATTTCCAAAATGTTTAACAAATTCCTTGTCATTAATTTTTTTTTATTCTATAAATTTGGAAGTTAATCTCAATATAAAAAAGATTGAGATTTAAATATTTTTTCATGGAAAGCTCCTTGTTTCAAATTTGAAACAAAACTTTTCACCATGGTTTGAAAAGAAAAGAAAAAAATGAATGATTTTTCCAAATAAATTTTAAGGAATGGAATACCTCAATTATGTCATGATCCAACTATCTGCATTAGCATCATTTTGATGGGCAAAAAATAATGGTTCAGATCAAAATATAAAATATTAATGAAAGAATAAACTCTGTAATAAGTAGAGCAAAAGATATGTACATAAAAATTCCAAAATGAATATTATGAGACAGGAGGTACCCAATCCCAAATGAAATCATACTAATTCCCTCTAGAGTCATTGCTATTCGGTGATAATTTGGAAGACTGTTAGCATATCCCAAGAATGCTTTGGTTACATGGTAGAAATATAAATAACAAGATTCCAGGCTTGAAATCATGAGCATCCTTGAATCGTCAATGTTTCTTTCTTGAATGGATGTTCTTGAGTTTTCATGAGATGAAATGTAAAGTAAGTTCTGAGCTGTTGGAAACTCTTCCAAATTTGGAAAATTTATTTCTAAGTGATTATTGGTGTGGGAATCTTGGCTCAAGTCTGAATCAAAACTTTTATCTAACCCCAACAACAAACTTTTGTCTATTTTCAAATATCGAGCCTTGCACAGTCCGCAACTTTGCCCCCCTCCCCTTATCCATGTTTCAAGGCATTTCCTGTGGGTGATATGACCACAATGTGTAATGTGTAAATGATTCTCTTTCAGGAATTTCTGAAAAGTTCCATCTACCATTTTATTTTCAAGGTTCGAAGTTTCACCATTTTGAACGCTAGATTCAACACCTGAATTTCCGAGTTCGAGTTTTTTCTTGTAAAAATTTGGAATTGGCATTCTATCCAAGCATACATAACAGTCATGATTCCGATAAATTATACCAGTTTCACCATTAATTTGCTCTTTTTCCTTCTCTGAATTCTGTTTGAAAAAAAGCATGTCGGTTCTAATCGAGGCAAGTTCACGATCACTAGAACGAAAAAAAGAAAAAGGCAAAATCATTATTATGACATACTTGGTGCTCGAATTCCATTGGTCTTGAAGAGCTTGAAATCCTCTTGGAAGACATTGAGGTTTCTCGCTGACCAACTGGAGAAAGCGCAGGTGCACTTTGATCTCCAACGCCATGAACTAACCACGAATTTTCTTTCTATGGTTAGCATTACAAAATGAAAACTTCGCTTTTTTTCGAATGGAATGAAAGAATAAATTTATGCTATAAATCCTAGAAAGTAAAATTATGAATCTACTTACCCCTATCGGAAAGAATTCGTGCTGCCAATTCACCGGATTCTAGAGTAGTTAAAAGGTTACCTAAAATTTCATTTTGGCATAGTAACTTTTTTTGTTAGAAAAAGATGAAGTTTTGATATATCCATCAGAAGCACGCGCATGGCTTGTGGGTTCTTTTTGCGGACAAACTAGAGATTGAACAATACGCAACCATGAGTTGTGCAAACCATTTGATGAACATGGCTGAAAATTTGAAATTTTCCTTGAAAGAACTACAGTCAGATAATGCATAATGTCAGGTGATGTTTTTTTAAAGGCTGCCTTTCTTGACCGTGTAAGGCTCTATGACCCACTGAAAAGATGTTCAAGGGTGCGGGCCGACACTGCTATATCCTCCTCTCGCGGGGTTGCGAGTTTGTTCGATTGGGAAAAATTTCGTAATAGTAAACCTTTTCTTAGACAAACTGACTCTCGAGGTGGCGCCCCCAAGGCAAATTTAAAAAAAAAATTGAACAGTCGTCTCGAAAGCACGAATCAAATCCGGGAGGGGTAAGATTGCAGCGTCAGTTGCTTGCCGAGGTTTTTTAAAAGTCCGGTTATCGCGAACGTTTCAGCCTGTTCCCCGACTGGCTAGATCGACGCATGGGCCAATGAAGACAGTATGATGTCATAAGGTAATGCCACGGAGGACTCAAGGATACAGCACCATAGACGGCACCATGTGAGTCGTCTATGGGACAACGTAGGTATTCAATAGAGCCACCTTTGATTTACGTACAGATAGGGTTATCCATCACTTCATCGTGTCTGATTGGGAACCTATACTAACGAGACCTTCCTCTTCATCAATGACAGTATTGGGATTATTATCACATGGTACATAAGAACAAACGCAATGATCTCTGAGTTGAGACTGGTCACTTGAACACTTGGGGAGGAATACAATAGAGGTCCGATACGGCGATCTATCGTGGAAAGGAGTTTGCAGGCCGGAACGGTAAGGGAATCAGAGCGTTGACGCACCACGCAGCCGAGACAACACACCTCCATCAGACAGCCAGGACTAACGTAAAAGGAACGCACAAGAGAAGTATCCTAACTGATGAGTACAGGTGGTTCAAAAGGAAGAAAATCTTGTTCTGTGATAAAGAATGTCTTTTCATATTTCTCCGTCAAAGTAGCTTTTATATGGTTTACAGTGCATAAGGTATGGTTTGGTCAGATTATTATTTGACTAGTGTATTGACCACAAATTTGGAGACCCATTGGGTGAAAGTAGGATTTTTTGGGATTTCAATTTCAAAATTAGATTGATTTATTTGCCAGAAAGAAAGATAAATACCTTCAAAAAATATTTCCAAAATGATTAGATGATCAGAATGAAGGAAATACATCATTAAAAAATACATGCAAAATGATTCCAAAAAAAACAGATTTCCAAAATGAATCAAGGGGAAGGATAAATGGCATTTAGAAACTCATGATAAGAAATATTATCATTTGCAAAAGACCTTTTGTTGTCTGTTCTCTGTACTACAACTACCCTTGTTGAGTGGCTTCATAGACTCCTTGAGAATGCTACATATAACCAAACATGGCTAGAATTAGATATTGAAGACAAAGGCCTGTCAAGATCCCAAAGATGTGAGACCTAAGACAAAGAGAATAAAATTTGACAAAGACAGCCACAAGCAAATCTCCAGGTGAGACAACATTTCCAAGTGTTTGAGCTAAAACAGCAGCTCACAACATAAAAGCCAAATACCCTAAAAAAGGTCACACAACAGTAGACTAGATAGGCCTAAAGAGACCAAATCAATCAAGAAAGAACTCAGAGGCAAGAAAAACTCACCCAAAAGACATCAGCTAAGAAGGCCAGAGGCATAAGAACTGAAAGCATTGCACCCTTCATTGACCGAGAAACAACAAGCAACAGAGGCACACAAATAAATAGTCAATTGAGTTGTGGTGGACTTTTTTTCCCTTTTCTTTTTTCTTTTCTCTCAATCCTTTTTCATCCTCCCAAATCATAATTCAAATATAAAATCATATTTACACTTCTGAAAAAAGTGCACCAGTTTCCTTCTCTAAGAGTGAATTGGTTCCCTTTGCACAAAATTGTTACCAAATTGATTAAATATCCAAGGCCAAAATTTAAAATTGTGTGAGAAAGATTATTCTATTTTCAAATAGAAGGCCAAACTTACTTGAAACTGTTTGCAGATTAATTGAAATGTAGGAATTTTTTAATTTGGTTCGGAAATTAACGGGATGCATGGAATGGAAGCAAATCTTACCATTGAATTTTTGATCAGGTACTATAGGAAAGCCTTGGTTTTGGGGAAGTTAATCTTTTAATTTTTCTGGAAATGATGATTCCAGTTTTGATTTTTTTCAGTGGCGTGGTACACATCCTCAAGCAATTTTTTGGCTTATGCTGTTTGAGATGGTTTTAATTGTGCTGTTCACTCACCCAGTAAAATCTGTTTTTATTGGATTTCTTGCCTGGAAAGTCATCAGTTATTGTTTCTTTGATGATCATGAGTTTTGCAATAGCATTGCTCTCCCCCATACTAAGTATCTTTTTTCAGCAGTGCAGCTCAGCATTCTACGCACGTTTTTTATTGCCCAAACTTCTAAGGTCTAAGAACAAAATTAAGCTAATTTCTCTTTATACAGGAATGGGTGCACTGTTATTTTCTTGCATCCTATCAATTAATGGATTTAATTAAAACAAATATCATTTTTTTCCTCTGAAAGCTGTTAATGCTGGCCAAAATGTTTGAAATTTCAAATTCCCCTTTTTTTCCATCATGAATTTGTATAGTAGCAAGACATCTCTGTTCTGATTTTGAATCAAGGTGGCCAACTAGGTTGCCTCTTTAGTGGCATTGGTAAACAATTGGTATTTGTATTTAGTGGTGGACAATGACACTGTTTTCTGATGGTACAATTGCCAAAAGGGAAAATTTGATCCTCTCAGGGCAATTTTCCTGAAAAAGATACATGTAAATGGGTGCATTTATCCCAGTCAGCATCAGAGTATATCCTGAAAGTTTGTTTGCATTTGTTCTTATAAAGCAGTACCCTAGTAGGGGTACCTCTAAGGTATCAAAATGAGTTGAATTCAAATTCATAATGCAATTCTCTGAGATTATTGAAAAATTTCAAGAAGGTGCTAACAGTTATGGTGATGTAGGGTCTGGGAAGGATACTAAAATAGCTTAATAAGCCAATTATAGCGCAATAGTTGATAGCTTGTTTGAGTAATTGGAGATAGCTTTCATCATTTCAGCTTGCTACTATGTACAGAGAAACCTGTCAAAGTAACAGAAGAAATATGATAAAAACAACTAAATAAGAAAAGTAAAATTAACTGAAGAAGGAGTGAGAAATACAAAAATATTATTGCAGAAATGAATTCCTCACCCAAAATTAGGTAGGGTCACTCACTGACCCCACCCTGGAAATCCAACTCCTTCTATTTTTAAATAATTAAATAAAAAAGGGACCAAAAGCCACAACACCAATATGGCACCTTTTGGCCATTTCAATACTTCACGTGTATTGTCACATTTAGGTTTTACAAATAAATTTCACTCAGAATTGGAGTGTTGTGTATATTTTAGGAGTTACACATGGAAATGTGTTATGGCACAATTCCCGCGCGCAGCCCTGCATCCTTACACAATCCTATGTACCCGTAGCTACACATTCCTGCGTACAGAGGTCATGGGAGCAGCTAATTTTTCCATGCACGCAGGGGATCTTAATGTTAAATAATTCTGCCTCCGTACTCTTACGGTCACACTATTCTTTACTGTCACATCCACATAGGCACAGACCCTATCACTGTCACAAACCTATCTCTGTCTTTCACAACTATGTTCCCTGTTCTTCACTTTCCTTTCTATCTCTCTTGATCACATACCTGCCTGAAACTCTGGAGGATCTCTGAACCAACAACTAACTCAACCTAACTCAATTCACATCTTGACTCTCAACACAACTACTCATTATCAGATCAAATCTCTTCTTATTTATCTTCTTTTCTTTTCTTACTTTATCTTTTTATTTCTTTTTGTTTGCTCCTTCTCAACTCAAATCTTACTCTCTTCAAATCAATCTTCATCATGCTCTGACTGGCAAGACAATCATCTATTGCCAAATACTCTATACATGTCTGATCTAACTATTGATATTCTCCTATTCAAAGTCATCCTTGTCGTGTTCCTCAATATTCTCATAGTGTCTGATCCAGCCTACTCAACCAGCGCATGTCCTAGCTGTTCCGTGCTTGATGTTTGTTTACTTTATCTTTTTCTTTCTTCATGTCTTTTCTTCCTTTTTGCTGTTTCTATACTGATAATGCAACTGGCTTAGCCCTCTTTGTTCAATAAAAATTGAATAATCATTCAGTTACTCAACACGGTTCAAAGCCAAAGCCAACCCAACAAATCTAACCAAACCAATGGAGGGATCCAGCAACAATGGCTGTTGTAAAATTATTCTCAAAGCTGCACTCAAAGCCTTGCCTATGCTATCCAAAGAAAATTATTCTATCTGGAAGGACAAGATGACAATGTTGCTCAAACTTAAAGGAATCAAGGAGGCTCTCAAAGAAAATTCCAAGACTCTTAGCTCTGTCAATGATATGGAAACTTGAGTGATTCTTCTTTCTTGAATCGATTCCATAACTCACAATAATGTTGTCAACCCAACAAACATCACTTCTGATTGAATTATTTGGCAAACCATTAAAGAAAAATTTTCTTCTTCTCAAACTGCCAATTTAGCTCAAGTCTTTAATGAGTTCCTCTATCATCAATTAAAACCCAATGCTATCAATATATTCATTCCAGAAACCAAAATTGCTCTTAAGAAAATGATTGATGTAGGGATTGATCTCCCTGATGATATTCTATCCTATCTCATTCTTTTCAAATTTCCTCCTCCACTTCAGTCTCTTTGTCAAAAAATAATGCACCCAAATAAGACAGTAACAATGGATATTGTTTTAAACCACCTTACTCAACTCAAAAACAAAACCAGAGTCAAATCCAAGGAAACCAAAATTAGCAATACATCTCTTGTCTCATCTTGTATTCCAAAGAAACCTGTTCCCTTGGAGCAAAGATGCAAGAAAGAATTTCACAATCCCATGTTGCCAGACCACCCAGCGGAGAAATGCTGGCATCTTCATGAACATATAGCACCCAAATGGTGGAAGGAATTGCAAGCTAGCTGGAGAGCTTCACTCAACTCAAGTTCAAAAACCAAAGAAGTAGCTCATTACGTAGCACTTCTTACTACTTGGATCAAGGAAATCAATCCTCTGAATTGAATCATCCTCAACTCTGGCGCTTCTTGCCACATTTTCAACTCCCCTAATTTCTTTTTTCAGCTCAAGGAATACCCAGGTGAAGAATTCATCAACACAGGAAAGGAAGGTGCAAAACTCCCAATAAAGGGTAAAGGGACAGTCAAACTTTCTTGGAAGAATTTGGTTGTGTCTCTCTCCAATTGTCTTTTTGTCCCTGATCTTGTGGTGAACCTCATCAGTCCCGGCAAATTAATCACAGAGAAAAACTGCTCTCTTACCTCTTCTCAAAATTGATTCTTTCTTTCTACTAATTTGCAACTGACTTTCTCTGGATTCATTCAAGAGAAATTGTTTATTCTTAATTCTCCTTCTTGTGTTGGCAATAATCACAAATTTTTTCACATCGCTCTAAAAAATGTGGATCTCAACAACATTAATCACCTTCACCAATTGTTGGGACATGCAAGTCCGTACTGTCTCAAAAATCTTTTTCCTTCACTTTCATCCAAAACCATTTTAGACTTTCAATGCAAAGACTGCGTATTTTCTAAAATTTCCAAATCCTCTTTCAAAAATAACTTGACCTCCTCTTCCAAACCTTTTGAACAACTTCACATTGATTTGATAGGCCCAATCACTCCCTCTTCCAGGAATGATATGAATTATATCATGTCAATTATCAACAAGTTTTATGGTTAAATTTCTGCAATACCTCTCCAACACAAATCCAATGCATGCCAACAACTCAAATTAATCTTAAATCACAAAAAAAAAACAAAATTGTTTTCCTGCTACTGTCTACACCGATGGAGGCGGAGCGTTCTCTTCTACCAAACTTAAAGATTTTCTTAAAACTAGCTTGATTCAGCACTTGATTTCAGAACCATATCAACACAAAAAAAAACAGAAAGGTTGAGAGAGCAAACTGTACACTCACTGAATCCATTAGAGCTATCCTCAGAAGCTCCAAAATTCCTCTCAATCTATGGGCTGAAGTCACCAAGTCAGCCTGTCTTGGCTTGAATCACATCCCCAAAACTCCTAACTCTCCCTCTCCCTATCAATCCTTTGTTGGCAAAAGTCTTCCTATCAGCTATTTTCAACCTATAGGGTCTAAGGTAGTATATCTCAAAAATAAGATTAATCGCGGCAAAAAATTTAAGGTTTGAGGACTTCCAGGTACCCTTGTGGGTTACAACTCCAATTTTTTGTAATATTGAATAATGAAACCTGACAATTCCATTGTTTCCACAATGCATGTCAAGATACTGAAAATAGAATCCTCATCAAAGAATTCCCTAGACTCACATCCAATAGAAGAATCTTTACAGATCAAAATCAATGATGATTTACCATTTCCTTCTTGAAATTCTACTGCCTCCACAAACAAACCTGACTCACCATCCAAAGATTCTTTTTCCTCCAATACATTTACTCCTAATACTTCTCCTCCTACTCTTAAAACCAAAACTCAAAACAGCCGTTCAACTGATACCAAGTCAGACATCTCCAAATATTTGAAACATCAACTCATTCCAAGTTACTCTCTCCAAGATTGGTCTGCTTTAAACCCTCCTCAAAGGTACGGATAACATCACTACTACGTACCAAAAACCTTTGAACAGGCCAAGAAGTGTGCCAATTCTCTCAAGTGGGAAACCTCCATGGACAATGAACTCAATAATATTGAAACACTCAAGGTGTGGGAAGATTATAACGGTCCAGAACCCAAAAATCCTCTGAACACTACCTGGGTGTATTGTCTCAAAGACAACTGTCACAGAGACCCTCT
The DNA here is from genome assembly GCA_025617555.3 of Puccinia polysora. NCBI lineage: Eukaryota > Fungi > Basidiomycota > Pucciniomycetes > Pucciniales > Pucciniaceae > Puccinia > Puccinia polysora. The sequence goes on along the minus strand of CM062612.1, from coordinate 22,735,192 downwards.
TATCTTCTAAAGTCAACTCTGCATCCAAGGATTCAATCAAATTTATGGATTAGATTATCAAGACACATTTTCCCCAACTGGTAAAGCAGCATCCTTGCAAATAGCTTTATTATTTGTTCTCTTTCACTCTCATCCTATTACTCAATTTGACGTGAAAAGCGCTTTTCTCCATGCTCCTCTGTCCGATAAAGTTATCATTTGAAGAACAAAAGGCTCAAAAAGAAAATTGGAGTTTCTTATCTTGCAAAAATCCCTCTACGGCTTAAAAAAAGCTCCCGCCAATTGGTTTCACACTCTTACTTCTTGGATACAAGAGCAGGGATTCCAAAAATGTATATCTGATCCTTGCTTGTATATTCAACCTGACTCAAACTCAGTTCTCTTCTTTCATGTCAACAAACTTATACTCGTTGGCCTGGGGAACAATTTCCAGAGCAAATTTCTCCAAAGATTTCCTAATTCCAGTCATTGTCAGCTTGCTACTATTGCAGAGCAAGCTGCAAAAGTAACAAAAATAACATAAAGATAATAATGATACAATTGAACTAAGAAGGAGTGGGAAAACCTTAAATATTATTACAAAAATGGGTTCTCCACCCAAAATTAGGTAGGGTCACTCACTGACCCCACCCTTGAAATCCAACTTGCTATATTTTTAAATAATTAAGGAAAGAAAAACCAAAATACTATGGCTCCATTATTGAGCTTTTTGGCCAATTAAATATTTCACACACATTGTCATGTATAGGTTTCACACCTGAAACTAAGTCAGAATTGAGCTGTTGTGTATATTTTAGGAGTTATGGGCGGAAATGTGTTTTGTCACAATTCCCGCACGCAGCCGCGGAAGCCAATGCACCCGCGTGCGGCTGAGATACAGCCTTGTCACTCCGTCAAGGTTGTGTACGCAGCCCTGGGCCTCTGACAAGTATGCAGCCGCGGGACTACGGGTTGAAAGAGTGACAGGCGGCCTGAGAGGCTCAGGTACCGTGTAAACATGCTACAACATACACAGGAACTTTCTACATATGTAATAAATGTTCCTGTGGATAGAAGATAGTCTAAAAATACATAATATTATATAAAAAAATAAATAATCCTTATATGTATTTTTTGTTTAATATAATTCAAAGTACCAAGAATGTCAAAAAAAAGACAATGACAACTTCTAAAAATATATTAAAATACTTTGATATACTTTTATGAGAATTGCTAGATATCAATATCGTTGTGACATACTAAGGAAACTAATGATGTAAAAATATTACATGAATTCACATGACTTATATTTTTAAGTAATTATCTTAGTAAATCAACTGGAACTCAAAAATAAGGAGTAAAATAAATATTATGACTTTTACTCCATTTATATAATACATAATGAGAACCTACCTGACATCAAGATGTCCTTAGAAATGTCTATTTATATAATTTTTAAATTACTGGGAACATCTACCAAGGATGATTAATTAAATAATACATAAATAGGATAGATTAGTGTTATTCACACGTCCTAATGTCTATTCTAAAGTGGAATAATTCCCATACCCTGTGGAATTAGATGCTACCCGTGCTATAGCACCAAGAACACATGACAGGCTACCCCTGGTTACCCTTCTAGCCTTAGTGTCCGTCCCTTTAAGAACCTACAACCCTCAGAAGTACAATATTGGGACTCCAAAAGCTATAAATAAAGAGCTCTTTTGAGGATATTGATGGGCAGAGACCCAGTAATATTCATATCCAGACACCGGGCCAAGGTAATAAAATACTTATAAGAGATAAGTAAGTGATTTATGGCAATTTCTGATCAGGAATATCCGTCCTCAACCTCTTTTTTATCAATTAAAACTGCTGAACAACCTTATAACTGTTGGTATTCAAGTATTTGCTCAAATTATTTTATTTTATTTTATTTCATGTTATTCTATTTTATTCTATCTTTGTTCTATTTCATTCCACTTTTACTTTGTTTTCCATTCCTTTATATATTATTTTATTTCTTTATAAGATCTCAAACCGCTGCCTTCATTCTCCTCCCACGCGTCCCTCATATTCAACCGCTGCCAACGCTCCATTTCTGAAGGCCCGCAAGACTGCTCCCCAGGATCTCTCAAACCACCATTCTCATTCACCCGGACGTACCATCATCCTTCAACCAACTTCAAGTCCTCCCCAACATCAACAAGCTCACTCACCAGCTACCGCTACAGCTCAAGCTCAAGCTCACCCAATTACCAACTCCAAGAGCACTACACCAGATCAATCTTCCTTTATTCTTTCTTTCCCCCTCTTTCTTCTTCTTCACCGCTCTGTCTAGTCAACACGCTATCTGGTCCTTTTAAGGTGTCTACTCAACTATGTTTCTTTTCTTTCTGATACTTTTTTTTTGATCATCCCTTTCTGAAATTAAACGCTCCTTTTAAGTCTCTTACTCCTTCAGATTTACAGTCCCAGCTCACTTATTGGACCATATAGGCTTTATTTCTAACTTGGAAGAACAACTCAACCCCTCAAAGCTCAACATTCCCCTTCTGAATGATTCAAACTTCCCATCTTGGAGTCTCAGGATCAAGAGTTATCTCCGCAGGAAAGGACTTCTAAAGTTGACCGTTGAACCCCCTCCATCACCCATGACCGGGCCCCAAAAGAAGAAGATATACAAAGCCGCAGACATAATCATTCAACATCTTGGCAAATTGGCTTTCTAATCCATTGTCAATGATGACAACAATGGTAATCCCCACGCCATCTGGCAGGCCATTCTTGAACAATATGCCTTGCAATCCTCCAATAATCGCGACCGCATCTGGCTTAATTTCATCTGGTACCTCTTCAAAGGCAATCTGACGACCTACATCAAGGACTGCAGGAAACTCATGAACAAACTAAAAGTTGTTAGACTCAAGGTTCCTCCCAATATCCTCAGCTAAACCATCCTTGCCAAACTCCCCAGCTCATTCCACCACATTGTTGACTCTCTGATTCTGAACAACTCCCTACTTCAAAATCCAACTGGTATCTTGAACAAGCTCCGCAATGTCCTTCACCTTGAATCCTCTCGACTGCCGGAGGCCAACCTGTTGTTAGATAAAACTCCTTTGGTTGCTCTGCACAAGTCCACATCTAAGTCCACAACAAGGAAAAAGCCCAAGCACCCCTGCTCTAAAGGACATCACAACCCCTTAGCCAAACACCCAGAGAGCAAATGCTGGTTTTTCCATCCTCACCTCAGACTCAAATGGAACAAGATCCCCTCATCAAATCTTCACTCAGTTGACAAAAGCCCACCCGCCAAAAATGAAAGCAGCTCCAAAGGTGCCGAGCTTCACTTCAACGCTCAAATCTACTTGTCATCCGACCAAAAAGACTCTCATCTTCCGGTCCTGGATTCTGGGGCAAGCCACCACATCCTCAATGACTCCCAGGTTCTGTTTGAGTGCACTCCCATTCATCTTGAGGTGGGAACTGGCTCCCCAAAGAACTCCCTTACAGCTACGCATTCTGGATCAGCCAAGCTCATCAATCATCTCGGCTCAACCATCATCCTTCAAAAAGTTCTTCTCATTCCGTCAATCAACTGGTGCCTTATCTCTCTCACTCAACTAAACTCATCTAAGGCAAAATTCTCCAAAATTGGATACTCAGGCTTTGAAGTGAAGATGGATAAGATTGGCTTTGTAGGCACCATGAACAACAAATTAACGGAACTTTGTGGAACCAAGTTTCAGAAATGCAATCAGTCTACAATGCTTTTCAAGGCTCCGGACAACCTCTGGCATCTGTGTCTTGGTCACGCCAGTACTCAATCCCTCAAGACCCTCAATCTATACTCTGATGACTCTGACGCTTGATCCTCCCTCTGTCAAATCTGCAAGACTTGCAAGCAAGTTTTGACTCCTTTCAACCATAAATTCAAAAGGGCCACCAACCTCCTTGAAGCTGTCCATCTGGACGTTGTCAGACCTCTCTCCATCACCTCAAACTTGGGGTTCTCCTACTTCCTCTCCCTCACGGATCAATTCTCTGGATATTGCTCTGTGGCTCTCCTCAAACAGAAAAGCAAGACACTTTCCGCCGTCAAAGACTTTGTGGCGCAAGCTAAAAGTCAAACTGGCCTTTCCGTGAAACTTCTAATTTCTGATAACAGCGGCGAGTTCATCTCCTCCAATCTTCACGCCTTCTGCCTTGAAAAAGGAATCTCTCAGCACTTCTCTCCCCCCTACACTCCTCAGCAAAACAGATTGGCCAAGAGATCAAATTGCCTAATTCTGGAGAAGGCTTGTTGCCTGCTAAATCAAAGCAATCTACCGCTCAAATTCTGGGACGAGGCCGTCAATACCGCCACCCACATCCTTAACGCTCTGCCTTCTAGAACACGCGGCAACACTGTTCCTTACAACATCTGGCACGGACAATCTTTCAATTTCAACTGCCTACAACCTTTTGGTTGCGCCTCCTTGGCTATCATTCCCAAAGCTGATCAAACTTTCAAACTCCTCCCCACCAGAAAAAGAGCGATTCTGCTTGGGTACGTCAATGACTTTTTGTCAACAGACTGCTAGACCTGGATTCCTCCAAAATTTTCATCTCCTCAAACGCGTCATTTGACAAGCTCTCTTTTCCTTCCTTGTCCGGGTTGAAAACATCTCATTTTCCTACCAGCTTTGACCACATGCTGACCCCCTTTTCTCCTCATCCCCCTTCCATAAACAACTCTTTGGATCTTCCTTCTGCTCCTCTTCTCTCCTCCCCAAACTCCCCTGATGTCCCTCCCGCCAACTCTCCCCCCGTACCTGTATTCCCTCATAACACTCCTGGCTCCACCATCCCGTCCGCTATCAATCACCCTCTCCCCACTCATCAACTGTCTCACGAAAGGCTAACTCACAACAATATTTTCTCTCATCCATGTTGTCTCAACTTTAAAATAGGTCTTCCCGCCATCTATCTCATTGTTGACAACAGCAATTCAGATCCTAAGTCAGTCCAGGAGGCTCTCAACTCAAAATACCAAGAAGAGTGGCTTGAAGCGATGAGGCACAAAGAACTCAACTTGATTGACTATCAAGTCTGGGAACAGTCCGACCTCCCCAATGGCAAGCTAGGACTTAGATGCGTATGGGTTTTTTGGACAAAAAGAGACGAGCAAAAACGGATCGTTGAGTTCAATGCCTGCCTATGCATACAAGGCTTCAGCCAACAGTATGGCATTGACTTCACCTCCACCTTCTTGCCCACTGGGGACAAGACCTCCCTCCATATGCTCATTGCCCTGGCAGCTCATCTAAAACTCAAATTCCGCCAAGTTGACGTGAAGGCCGCTTTTCTAAATGCCCCGCTGCGCAAAGAAGTCTACCTCACCCCTCCACCCTACATCTCCGTGGCAAGCAGAAAGCATCTCAAGCTCAAGAAGGCCTTCTATGGTCTCAAAAAGGCACCAGTGGCCTGGTACGAAACATTAAGAAGCTGGCTTGTCAACTTTGGTTTCCACAAGAGCAAGGCCGACCAATGCGTCTTCTGGAAAGATTCCACTTACCTCTACGTTCATGTTGTCAATATTGCAATATTCAGCAATTTTACGGACGTCTTTGTTAGCCAACTCAGCTCCAAATTCAAGATAAAGGACCTGGGACCGGCCTCCATACTTGTCGGAATGAATGTCACTCACCTATTGAATGGATTCAAGCTCTCCCACAGCTTGTACATCAATCAAGTTTGTGGACAATATGCGCTTCCGCCGCACAAATCATTCTCAACTCCTTTCAAACCTCATGGGAAGCTATATGCCTCAAGCGAGGAAGACCATCACAAGTTTCTACTGTCGGGCGCAAACTATAGAAAGATTTTTGGTGAGCTACAACACCACCATGTTTGAAATGGCGAAACAACACCACCATGTTTGAAATGGCTCATGACAGAGTCAAAAACTATGAGGAACTCAAGATGGCAATGACCGCAGCTCCAGTACTGATTCAGCCAGACTATTCTAAACCTTTCAAGCTCTATATAGATGACAGCATGGAAGTTATAGGAGCTTCTTTAAACCAAGAATTCATAGAGAATGACAAACCAGTGGAAAAACCTATACTCTTCATATCCAGAAAAGTTAAAGACACTGAGAAAAGGTATGGTGCAAGTCAAATGGAATGTCTTGCCTTAGTATGGGCTTTGGAGAAACTCCATTACTTCTTTGAAGGCACCAATTTAACTGTGATTACTGACTGCAAAGCTTTCAGGACATTGATGAACATGAATACCCCTAGTAGCCACATGTTCAGGTGGCAGATAGCCATACAACAGTACAGAGGTCAGATGACCATAGTTCCCCAAGCTGGTACTAAACATCAGAATGCTGATAGCTTTAGTAGGAATAATTTGGCAAATGATCCAAGTAACCCTGCTTATGACCCAGGGGACAATGATATATTTCCTATACTGAATATTAACATACTTTATATTGAGGCTCCTATGTTATGAATCCACATCTGTGAACTGAATGAATCTTTGTTCAACTTTATCAAGGAGGCTTACAGCTCTGATATAAAGACTCTAATCACCATTATGTAAAGTACTCATCCGCAATCTGAACTGATTAATAGTCTACCTGACCCTCTTCTGAAATATTACAAAGCTGGAAGGTTCACCTTACGGGATGGTCTTGTATACTACAGGCACCAGAATTTGAGTGTCATAGTCTTAACTAAGATAGACAATATCAAACATATCCAGGCTGAGTGCCATCATAACTGATCCTCCGGCCACTTATCTACTGATAGGAACTTAGAGAAATTCAAACAAAATGCTTGGTGGATCAATTGGAGAGACTAAACTACCCAACATGTTGCCAGTTGTGAAACTTGTCAGAAGTCCAATAGGACCACTGGGAAAAGGTTTTTTCTACTACAGGAGATTTCTGAACCCAACAAAAGATGGGAAATCATCAATATGGATTTTTTAATGGGATTACCCCCAGGAGGTGCTTATTCCCAAACCTCAGTCCTGGTTATAGTAGATAGGTTCTCAAAGAAGGCAAAGTTTCAACCTAATCACAAGGAAGACACCGCTATGGAAGTTGCCTTGTTATTCTGGAATAGACTCATTGCTGATGTTGGAGTACCCAAGGTAATTATCAGTGATAGAGACCCCAAATTTACCTCTGAGTTCTGGAGTAATCTTCATGACATGCTAGGAACTACCTTAGCTTTCTCTACAGCTTATCACCCCCAGACAAATGGTTTAGCTGAAAGAATGATCCAGACTCTAGAAGATATGCTCAGAAGGTTGTTGCTTTGGTCTAGAATATAAGAATTCTGATGGTTATTGCCATCACTGGGTTAGTCTTTTACCCACATTGGAGATGGCTTACAACAGTAGCAAGCACTCCACTACTAAAGAAGCGCCCTACATACTGCAAAGAGGATGGATCCATAAATTACCCAAGGATAACATTAACCAGCAGTTAAAAAATATCCATCCTATGTCACTTGATTTCAAGAACATGATATATGTATCCAATAAACATGCTGTTAAGTGTTTTCAGGAAGCTGTTGAGTATAACCAACAGAGGTGGCATCAAACACATAAAGAACCTGATTTCAATATTGGATATCAAGTCTTAGTTTCTACCACTAACTTTACTAACTTAGCTGGTAACAGGAAGCTCAGAACAGCTTTTGTAGGACCTTTCACTATCAAAAAGCTTCATGGTAAAAATGCTGTGGTAGTAATCTTGAGTGATGAACTTTCTAGGAAACACCCAGTCTGCCCAGTAAGTCTCATCAAACATTACCACCCAAGGGAGGGAGAAAATACCCCTTCACCAGAAATACCTGTTCCAGAAGAAACTGGAAAAGACAGAGGAAAATTTAGCAAGATCCTTAAGGATAAGAAAGACAGGATCAATGGAAAAGATGTTAGACTCTACCTAGTCAGATACAAGGGAGAGTCAGCTGATAAAGATGAATGGTTTCCTGAACACAATATCCCAGATGGAGCCATATACTTGAGAAATTACAGAGCTACCAGAAGTCATTAGAACCAGGAATTGTTTTTCAGATATAGACATATGTTGGAGTGGGGGAATTTCAGCTTGCTACTATATACAGAGCAACCTGTCAAAGTAACAGAAAAAATATCATAAAAACAATTAAATAAGAAAAGGAAAATTAACTAAAGAAGGAGTGTGAAATACAAAAATATTATTGCAGAAATGGATTCCTCACCCAAAATTAGGTAGGGTCACTCACTGACCCCACCCTGGAAATCCAACTCCTTCTATTTTTAAGTAATTAAATAAAAAAGGGACTAAAAGCCACAACATTAATATGGCACCTTTTGGCCATTTCAATATTTCACATGTATTGTCACGTATAGGTTTTACGACTAAATTTCACTCAGAATTGGAGTGTTGTGTATATTTTAGGAGTTACACACGGAAATGTGTTATGTCACAGTTCCCGCGCGCAGCCCTGCATCCTTACACAATCCTACGTACCCGTAGCTACACATTCCCACATACAGAGTTCACGCGCTCAGCTAATTTTTCCAAGCACGCAGAAGATCCTACCCCGCCCGCATCTGAATTGACTGATCCCCCTGCCTGGATCAGTCGTGACAAACCTCACAACCAGGTACTGCTCAAGGTAGCTACAACCTAGTAAGGGTTATCTGAAATATGTAATAACCTGACATATGCATTATTAATTGTCTAAAAACTATAAAACTTAAATAAAATCAATAAGAAACTAAGTTTAAGTATTTTTTAATAATAAACAAAATATTGAGGATTACCATGTAAATCACTTATCCTGATCTTCAAAGACCAAAAAAAAAATACTAGAGGTAATCATAAAAATTATTAAAAGTTTCCTACCTGCTCAGAAAATGATGGTAAATCAGTAAACTTCCACATCTGGCCACTTTAATATAATATTAAAAGTACAAATGAAGGATGAGTGCAGAATGATCACATTTACGCCATAACAGATCAACAGATTCTGTGGCTAAAATAGCACAGATATCCAGCAGAACTGATTTCAGCTGATTGAAAGCACCAAGTAGACGTGCTAATATTGCCCTGACTGGCTTGAAAGCCTCAGACCAAGAGCAGAACCCTCTCTACGCTCCCTGAGAAGCTCATACTCACCCCACAAAGGTATTTATACATGCCTCTTTGGACCTATTATTCCCCATCAGTTTACTAGGAATTATTATTATCAATCAGACACCGTTTCATTGTTAGTCAAGTGCTTATGAAGAGATAAGCAATTGATTTATGGCTTAGTCTGTAGTATTATTATTTATTTTTCAAAAACCAATCAATGCATTGAAGTTAGTCAAGCAAATTAACCCCATCTGCTCTGAAACCCTTCCTATTATTGCAGGATTTTCTTCCTAAAGTTCTCAGAGTGAGTGTTTTCCTTCCTTTCTTGGCCACTGTTCTATTTTTCCCGGACATATCAGTGGAATAAGCCCTTTCTAAGGCACCCATCTTCATTCCAAGGTTCTTAAACTGCCTAAGGAGGCCCCTTGAAGAGAGGTTGTTTGTCTGTAAAGACCCCCAGTAGTATAATACTGTGTCCCCTCTTTTATAACATATTGAAAACACCTTTTAACCAAACCAATTAAAACTTGCACCAGCTCTTAACATATTCATTGCTTGAGATTTTCACGTGTTTATCATTTTAATACTGTTATTATTATTATTCCAGCACCTTCTATCACTCTCTGTAGCTAAAGGACTGCAAGGTTCCTGGTATCAGAGAGCTGACACATCAGAGGCCAATTCAAGTTTGAACATCTGAGATATTGTTGTCTTTTCAATAGGATAGGCAGAAAGTTTTCATTTTGAAGAAAATTTGGGTAATTTAATTCTCTTGACCAATTGTAATCATCCCCAATGGTTTCTGGTTTTCATGCCCAAGAAGAAAGCCAATTCCCCCATATATTTGATTTAAAGTTTTTTTGTTAAATTATTTTGAATAGTAGGGGTTCTTGCTGGCCACTAAGAGGTTTTTCATGTGGGGTAAAATTGAAAGTTTTTTCCATGTAAGTTTAGGATTGTAAAACACACATGGGTGATAATTTTGGATATGGAAACCCAACTCTGTCAAAAATATCTATAAAAGTGCTCATTACTTGAGGCCATATATTGCCTTTCTGAGTGTCAGAAATGTAACTTGGTGCTGGATGTAACCCAGTGGAGGAAACAGATTTACCTTCTTTTCAAGGTTGCATGTAAGGAATGCAATTAAAATTTTGAGCTGATGGATTGAAATATTATTTTTGAACTCCAGAATAAATAAAATATTCAGCAAACCCTGCTCCTCTGGTAGGAATATACCTTTGATCAGAATTAAAGTTGTATGTTTGCTGAGATCCGTGATCCCAAACTTGGGCCTTTGACATATTTTTACCTTCTTTTTGGATCCAATCTTGCTTCTATAATCCCATTTCAACGTTATTGGACAATAAGAATCTATTTTTTTCCTTTCAAACCACACATTGTGCCTTTAAATGTTGTTTATTTTGGTCCTCTCTCCTTCAATTTTCTTTGTTAGTTTGGATTGTCTAATTTACTCACAAGGATCATTAGGGCCTTCTTTTTTATGTAATTGAAGAACCTCTTTCAACTTAGGGCATCCTTCTGGCGGCAGGTCAACAGCAAGGCTAAACCCAATTTACCTGCCAACCACCCAAAAAAACCTGTCCTGTGGGTGCTATCTGAAGTGTTTTTTTTACCTTGGGAGGTACATGATGGTCTTGGGGTTCCACACAAGCAAAACCTCTCGCTCCCATGACATCCTTCAATATCTTGTATATCCATCTTCAATGCGCACAAATCCCTCTGGAAATCTTTGTCTTCCTTCCCCAAACATTGTCACCACCCCTCCCAACCCCCCAAAACCCTCAATCTTTTGGTCTGGGTGGCAGGGAATCACACAAATACCTCCCTGCAGTTTTTGAAACAGCAGTTTTTGGAGGCAAAACCTGCTGTGCAAATTTTGATTTTATGGTTTTCCTCCAAACTTTTACCTACCACAGGATAGATGCCCTTACAAGGATAGTTAAAAATATAATCAGTGGTAAAATCTTGTGGAATGATTTTTGGATGCTGAGGGGGCTGGAGAATCAGCCTTTGAATTGGCTTTTTTGTGGGTTTTTTATCCAGATGACTGTTGGCAAAATAAGCAGGTGTGTCAGCGGAAAATGATGAGTTTCTACTGAAATTGGATGCTTCATTGGTCAAAGGGCTCCTGGTTTTCTCAAATTGCTCAATGAGCAGAAGGAGAAGTTTTTTTTTGATTGTAATGCTACTTCTCCCCCAATAAATTTCCTGAAGATCTGGCAAAATGGCCTTCTCTTTCAGAAATACAAATTTTTCAAACTTTACATGCCTAATTTCAATGATTTTGTAGGCAGCAGTACTCAAGATTTGGTGAAATTTGCAATTTTTTTTATAACCAACTATTATGCCTCCCCAAGATACAAGGAAAAAAATGTTCAGGAAATGTAGAGACTCCTTGGGATTAGGGATAATTTAGAAAATAAATTGGGGAAATAAGTAGAAGGGGGATTTAGTTTACTATTACTCTTGAATAAACAGAGTCATGATATACTTGTTTTGAATTATGTTTGCTTCTGAAATATTATAAGTCTGAAAAATAATATTTTCAATCAATGGCTGTTTTTATTTGAGACTTAGAACAGGTCTCTAACCAAACCTTGATTATATTTTTAGGAATTAGAAGACAATTTCGAGTTGGATTGAATTGTTTTTAAGGTTTAACCAATCAATAATAAACATTTTTGAATTTTTTTGAATATTTTTTGTAATTTGAATTAAAGGATTAAGGGTTGACTAAATCTATTTAAAAATTTCAAGGACCCAAGGATGGTTTTTATCAAAGGGAGTAAGGCAGAAAAATGCTTGTTTTTTTGTTTGTTGTTATGCTCTTCCTTTTATATAAATGTCCTTCTTGAAAGTGGTTCCTCTTTTGGAGTAATAGGTGGTGAATAGCATATTCTGAATAACAGGTCTTTCTCAATAAAAATTATTCAAAGCCACCTGAGGTTGGTTCAAATGGTCAATAATAATTTTGTTTTGATAATTTATTGATTTTTAACTCAATTTTGGTTCACTAATAAACTGGTAATAGGTAGGTAACTGGTAAGTTGGGTGTGGATTATGGGAAGATACCATATGCTGATGCCATGCCGTACTATTTTCTACAACTTTGATAGGCAAAAAAAGACCTGCTTAAATAGAAATATCTGTCCCCAGGGTATTCTCAGGGCTCCCCTGAGGAGATTTTTGAGCCTCTGCCTGAAATTTTGAAGCACAGGAGGGTACCTCTTCATGAGGAAATGATGCTTGTGGCAAAACATGTGGAACAAGCCAAGAAATAGCTGTATTTTTTTAGTGAAACCTTTAATAGGAAGGGAATAATTTGGGCAAAGGCAAAAATTGGTGAGTTATGGAAGCTTCTGGGTGCTTATATTGGTTTTTGTGGTGGTAAGAATCATAAATCATGCATGAAAGAGGCAAGAACTCTTTGTTAACTAAAATTGTATAACTTTTATGGGTGAAGTGGCAGAAAATCTGTTTTCTGGGTGTTTCTGAGGAAAATTTGGATCCCTTATATTTTTTAGAAGGCTGTCAGGGCTACCTGAATGATTTTTGATTTGAGTATGTGTAAATAGAGACATGAGACATTCAGGGCTACTGTCAGTGTGCTACTATCAAAGAGCAAACTCTAAAAGTAACAAAATCAAAACAAATGAACAAAATTTGAACAAATGAACAAAAATAAAACAAATAGATGAGAATATTAATTTAATTGAAAGGAGGAGTAGCTAAATCATAAATATTATTACAGAAATTGATTTCCCGCCCAAAATTAGGTAGGCCCACTCACTGACCCCACCATTGAATTAAAACTCATTCATGTTTTGAATAACTCAATAAAAATTTACCAAAAGGTCACAGCACCACTATGGTACATTTTGGCTAAATTGAAATTTCACACACATTTTCAAGTATATGTTTCACATCTAAAATTCAGTCAAAACTGAGGTGTTGTGTATATTTTAGGAGTTAAAAGCGGAAATGTATTTTTTCACAATTCCCACGCGCAGTCCCGAGTCCCTAAACAGCCCCGGTGTACCTGTAGCATCATATTCCCGCGTACAGAATTCCCACACGCAACTAAAGATTGCCATGCATGCAGAGGAGCCTCCCCCAGGCGCATCTCAATGGACTGATCCCCGCTTCAGGATCCATCGTGACAAATCTGACAAAAGGTACCTCTCACAAGAACTAAAACCTAGTGAGACTTACCCGGTATATGTAATAGTGTGAAATATGCATGAAAGATAGTCTAAAAAACTTAAAACTTAAATAAAATTATGAAATATTGAATTTTAAAGTATTTTAAATTGAAAATTAAATATTAAGGATAAATATGACACAGACAGATCTTAATCTTTGGAGGCCAAAAAAAACTATGAGGAGTGACAGTAAACATTATTGAAAATTACCTACCTGATCAGTAAATAATGGAAAATCAATTAATATCCACATCTGACTTTAGTGTTGAAGTTTAAAGTGGTCACCAAGACCAGACTGTGATTTTAATTTCAAACATGAAGAAAATGAGTTTCAAGCAACAATGACAGGAAACAAAAGAGATTGACAAAGAGAATAAACAAAGGAGGAATGCTATTGGCTAAAAGACAGAGTCAAGGAGTTTGAAATAGAGATGAGGAATAAAGACTCCTAAAAGTTCAGTAAGGAATGAACATAAGTGACTGGCAACAATTGAGGAAAGAAATGGATTTAGATTCACTGATAGCCGATTGAGAGTATTGTCAAAGCAAGTTTGAAATGAGTTGAGTGATGACCTTGAGCGCCTTGAGCAACTATTGGAAAACAAAGGTGAGCGTTTGATGAATGTTGAGTTGACGCGGATGCCCTTAAAATAGAATGAACTGGCTGCCGTGGTAGCTTGATTGAGGAGGATTGACAAAGTTGGTGAGGAAGTTGCTTGCAAGTTTAGCAAGATTGGTGAGTCAACAAGACAATGAGATTAAAGGAAAGGAGATCAGGATCACCAATGGCCGATCATAGATTGGCAGAGATTGATTTAGAAGTAGACGTCTGCGCATCTTGGAGATTGGTGTGTCTGCACCGGAAGTTGATAATGGGAGTCTGGAGGCCGTAGCACGCAAGATGAGAGGACATTGAACAGAAGAAAGAAATAAGAGAACAGAGAATGAGGAAATGAGAAAACAACAAATGAGCAGTACGCACCAATATGGTTGGATGCTCCTGACAACACATGGATGAAATGACTGAAATCTGTAGTACCACCATTCTAAGAAAGAAAATAACAGATCAAGGTACCATGAGTTACGGTTGTGACAACAATATTTCAACACGCCCCTTCAACTCAAGAGTCAGTGAAACAGCAAACTGAAAGAGTTTACCAAGAAAACATTTGATGATTTATTTGCTGCTTTGGTCAAGGCATTGGCTGTCATTGAGAGAGAGGGTATGATTCTCTAACATCAATCAGCCCGTTCTCAAAGTTGTTTCTTAGGCTTTTGGTATTGAGATTGATATGTTTGACTTTGGAATTAGAACCAAATTTTTTAATCTTTTTGTCCAGTCCTTTGTTGTCTATAAGGTGTAGTGGACACTTGAATTTCTCTCAATATATGGCTTCAATCAGGGTCTTCAACCAGCGTGCTTCCAGATGGCAGCTCAAGAGAGATGCGCACTTGGATTTGGTGGACGAGTGGGTGATACATTTTTGACGCCTACGTGTCCAGTATAGGGGACTTCCTTTGAAGGAACAAATAAATCGGCTCTGGGAGATTCTTGTGAGTGGATCATCTGCCCAAGTTGCATTGCTGAAGCAGATGAGTCAATTGGAAATCAAACAAGGTCCTAGGGTAAGAGTGAGGCTTTTCGTTCTTGATAGGTATTTCCAGACATGTAAGACTTCATTCCAGTGACTGAGACCAGGTCGATCGCAGTATTTAGCTAAGCTTGAGACAGCAAAACTAATATCTGGTCTTGCCAATCCAGCTATGAAATTGAGTCTGCCAATAGGAGACCGGTAATTGATGTTGAGATCTAAGAACCTTTGATGATCTTCTTCGTCGGCAGGTTGAAGGTGGAGTCCTGGAGTAAGTGGTGTGGAGACAGGTTGGAAGTGAGTTAGGTCAAGCTCTTCCAATCCTTTTTCTATGTGAAGCAACAGGGAGAGTTGGATGGGTCCATCCCAACGTTCTACCTTCATCCCAAGTAGCGTGTTGGGTTTGTGTGCCAATGAATTGAGGAATTTTGAGAGAAAGGCATCTTTAAATCAATCCAGGTTTCCAGCTACAATGAGGTCATCAACATGGAAGAATACTACCGTGATCTTGTCAGTACCAATGTACAGGAATGGGTCTAATTTGGATTCTTCAAACCCCTGAGATTTGATCCAGTCGCTGAGCATTTGATACCCATTGCAAGGCGCTTGTTTAAGAACATACAGGGATTTCTTGAGTCGGAGATATTTCGACGTTCCGTTGCATCCGTAGGGAGTTTTTATGTAGACACATTCATCAAGGCTTGAGTGGAGGAATGCGCCTTTGACATCAAGTTGAAGAAGTTGAAGTTTTTTGTCCAAAGCGTAAGTCAAGACACCTCTCAATGAGGCAACTTTGCTGGTTGGTGCATATTTTTTGAAGTAATTGACGCCATAGCGTTGGCTGAATCCTTGTACACAGATCCAAGTTTTGTAGGTGACTGGTTCTCCGTGAGCATTCTGTTTGACTTTGAAGACAGGGGTGGTGTTCAAAGGGTTAGTGACTTTGCTGTCTTCAGCTTCTTCCCACACATCTTGTTCTTCAATGGAATTGAATTCTTTAGAGGCTGATTCTTTCCAAACCGGTTTCCACATGGCTTCTTTGAGAGATTTAGGCAACTCTTCCGACAAGAATCTGTATCTTTCTGGTTTGGACAGCTTATTCCGATCTCAAAGCGTGGGTCTCAAGTTATTTTCAATCAATATTTTGCTATGAGAGGAATCGTTGGATTCAGATTCTGATGGTTCACCCATAGAGTCTTCTTCTTTGATTTCTTGAGAGCTGTGGTTGATTGGAGTTTCTTGAGTAGGTTCTGGTTGTGCAAGAGTTTGCGGTGGATGCTCCTCTTCAGGTCAATGGAAGATATCTTTGTTTGTGGAAGGTTGTTGAAGATCACATGCTTAGATTCAGTGATTTTCCCTGATGAGTTGATTATTTTGTACGAGAGGAGTTGAGGGTTGAACCCAATCAAGATGCCTGGGGCCCCTTTTTTGTCTAATTTGGAATGGACTTTGGTTCAATTCAACTTGTAGGTGAGTGAAGTGCCTAAAGGTTTGATGTAACCGTCTGGTAGGGGCTTGTCGTGCATTTTGATCCATGGGGACACATCTCCTTTTTCTCTTGGTATTTGGTTGAGCATTAGACAGCATCCTCTTATCACCTCATGCCAGACGGATTTGGGTAGTCCTGTGTTGGAAATGGTGGCTTGAGTGGATTCCATGACTTTGATTTGCCCACTTGACCCTACCGTTGTGCTGTGAGTGATAAGGTTCACTTATTATTTGGTTGATGTGATGGAGTTTGTAGTAGGATTGTAGTTTGGAGTTTACGAATTCTCCCCCTCCATCCGAACATACCTCTTTGGGTCATCGATTTGATTTTCAATGTTGATTTTCAATGATGAAGATGATCAAATCAGCAGCGTCGCTCTTAGATTTGAGAGGAAAGCAGGAGATGTATCCGGAGAATCAGTCAACCAGGTTCAAGATGAATCAAAAAACCCCTTTTGAAGTTGGCAATATAGGACCCATTAAATCAAGATGAATCTTGTCAAAACATTTGCTCGCGTGGCCTTGTAGTTGCTTGAACGGTTGCAAAGATATCTTTGACTTGTGGCAACTGAGGCATTTGAAATTAGCTTTAAGATTGACGGGGATTGGTCGGTTGAGAAATTTCTCCATCCTTGCAATGCTGGCGTGTCCTAGAGATCGGTGTATTTTGGACAGATCTGCTTGTGAGAAGTGGCAGGTGTCCAATTGTTGTAACATGTTGATCACAAACAGGTTGTTGATAATTTTACCGGACAGGAGGGTATTTCCACGTTTTAGTAGTTTAAAGGTGCTGGGATTGGACAACGAGTTGACTTGCAATGATGCCCCTTTTCCCATTAGAGCTCCAAGGGAAATTAAGTTGACAGTAGATTTGGGAACCCAGACCGCATCCAAAAGAGTGAGGAAGGCGTCTTTAGTGGCCAGTGAAACTTTTCCCGATCCTTCTACGACAATAGCTTCACCTTTTTGTCCAGTTTGGATCCTGCCAACAGCGTTGGTCAGTGCGAGTTTGTTAAACCTGTCCTTGTTGATTAACATGTGTACTGAGCACCCGGAGTCTAGGATGAACCTGTTTGAGGCAATGTTTTTGTTGGAGCTTAGGCCGCAAAAAAACAAGTAAAAGTGAGCTTCTTTGGTTTGTGCTGGTTTGAATTTCTTGCCTTGATTGTGTGCGTTGGGAGGTTTGAGTTCTGGGAATTTGAACCAGCATGATTTGGCCAAGTGTGACGTGACTTCAGGGTTGTGCTTCCCGTTTTCGCACCTTGGTCCACGGTATAACACCACATTGCCTGGCTTGGCACAATCATCTTGAGCTATGACTTCGTTCTTGTGTTGGATCAGGTGGTTAAGAACAACGTTGATTTTCATCTTGGTGGTGGTGTGCATGATCTGTGATTTCATGCTCTGCATCAATGTTGGAAATTTGAACAGTACGAGGTAAGCAATGATGTGGGAGGGTAATTTGATTCCTACTTCAGTCAACTTTTTGAGATAGACCTTGATGGAAGTCACAAAAGCATTGATGTTGTCGTTCATTGTTAGATGTAGAAACCCATTAAACACTCTGGCTCTATTTTCTGATTGCAATGAGGCAAGGTGTTGCTGGGTTGACAACCAAATCAGTTTTGCATTGTCCTCATTTGTGTCATTGATGATATTGTTGTAGGTGTTTGAATCTAGTTTGGCGATGATGTGTGCGACGAATTCTTGATTCGTGTCTTCTTCTAGGCGTTCCAAAGGGTCAGGATTGTCCATGATAGAAAATATACCCCTTAACTTGAATAGCTTTTCGACATACTGTAGTTATCCGCTGTTAGTAGAGGCGTAGATTCGATTAGTGATTTGATAGCTAGTGATTTGTAGTTTGTATTGTCCCCCCCTGGTCCTGGCGTTTGGGATGGCCCCAGTCGATCCATTGCAAGCAGAAGGCTTTTAACCGTTTTGAAGTTTAAAGTGGTCACCAAGACCAGACTGTGATTTTAATTTCAAACATGAAGAAAATGAGTTTCAAGCCACAATGACAGGAAACAAAAGAGATTGAAAAAGAGAATAACCAACGGAGAAATGCTATTGGCTAAACGACAGAGTCACGGAGTTTGAAATAGACATGAGGAATAAAGACTCCTAAAAGTTCAGTAAGGAATGAACGTAAGTGACTGGCGATGATTGAGGAAAGAAATGGATTTAGATTCACTGATAGCCAATTGAGAGTATTGTCAAAGCCAGTTTGAAATGAGTTAAGTGATGACCTTGAGCGCCTTGAGCAACTATTGGAAAACAAAGGTGAGCATTTGATGAATGTTGATTTGATGCGGATGCCCTTACAATAGAATGAACTGGCTGCCGTGGTAGCTCAATTGAGGAGGATTGACAAAGTTGGTGAGGAAGTTGCTTGCGAGTTTAGCAAGATTGGTGAGTCAACAAGACGATGAGATTAACGGAAAGGAGATCAGGATCACCAATGGCCGATCATAGATTGGCAGAGATTGATTTAGAAGTAGACGTCTGCGCATCTTGGAGATTGGTGTGTCTGCACCGGCGGTTGATGATGGGAGTCCGGAGGCCGTAGCGCGCAAGATGAGAGGACATTGAACAGAGGAAAGAAATTAGAGAACAGAGAATGAGGAAATGAGAAAACAACAAATGAGAAGTACGCACCAATATGGTTGGATGCTCCTGACAACACATGGATGAAATGACTGAAATCTGTAGTACCACCATTCTAAGAAAGAAAATAACAGATCAAGGTACCATGAGTTACAGTTGTGACAACAATATTTCAACATTTAGTTGAATATTAATTTCAAAATTAAGCATAAGTGCAGAATTATCAAAATGACATGATTAATATTTACCAGATCCTGTAGCTAAAATAGTACAGAAATCCAGAATATATGAGGTCAGCTGATAGATAGAATCAATTGGACGTGAAAAGCTTGCCCTTGCTGGCCTGCTAGACTCAGCCCATGAGAAGAACCCTCTCTATGTGCCTTGAGAAGCTCTTTATCACCTCAAAAAGGTATTTATACATACCTCTTTGGACCTATCTTTCATCATCAGTTTACTAGGAATTTATTATTATAAATCATACACGGTGTCATTGTAAATCAAGTTCCTATAAAGAGATAAGGAAGTGATTTATGAATTATTATGAAGTATTATCACTATTTCCCAAAACCAATGAACCTGATTCATTAAATTATAGTTAAGAAATCAACACCATCTGCTCTGAAACCCTTTACCTGAATATTTGCAGGATTTCTGTGGATTATTTCTCAGATTGATTTTTTCCCTTCCTGCCTTGGCCTGAGTCGTTTTTTTCCCGCCATACTAGTGGATAAGTCCTTAGAAGGAAGCCATCATCATTCCAAGGTTCTTAAACTGCCAAAGGAGGCCCTTTGAAGAGAGGTTGTCTGTCTTTTAAGATCCCCAGTAGTATAATACTGTGGTCTCTCTTTTAATAGGATATTGCAAACCTTTTTAACCAAAACAGTAAAAATTTCAGCAGCTCTCAAAATATTTATTCTTTTAGCTACTTACGTGGTTATCTCTGGAATGTTATTATTCCAATATTTTTATCACTCTCTGTAGCTAAAGGACCGAAAGGTTCCTGGTATCAGAGAGCTGGAAGTTACTGATTGAATCTTTGGGTGATTAGAATGTATGGAATTTATATGTTGTGTGGTTGAAATGGAGGCAATATGTGTATCAGAGTTCTTCAGAGGATTATTCAAAGCCTTATCTGGTGATGAAATTTCCAGAAAAGCTTTCAGCCTCCCAGATGCCAATTTCCTTGCTACCTTTGATCTACAAGAGGTGATAGAAAACGGAATAAATAATTTATTGATAATTATGCAGCAATGATCCATAAATATTTGGATATAGCAAATTCAAGGTAAGGTGGTTTTTGTATTGGTGAAGGACTGGTTTGCTGAATCCTATAAGATTAATAACAAATGGATAATTGAGATGAGTAAGGAAGGCTGAATGGCCTTCTTTTGCTGAGATGAAAACTATTGGAAGGGAGTAACCAATAAGAATCAGTATACTAATTAATTGAGTGGAATTAGTCCTTGGAGGAAGGAGAATCCAGTAAATATGAGAGCTGTGAGAAGGCCTTGAGGATGGATTACTGCTACTGGGGCTGAGATTTGGCATGTTGTAAGTGTTTTCCAATTGGTATGGAGGCAGTGGCTTGAAATATTGAGTGATGGGATGGTCCAGGAAGGTGTGGCATGTACTGAAAAGGAAATGTGGCTTTTCCAGAAAGGCATATGTAATATGTATACACAGTATTTGAAGGAGAGATTGAAGATGTAAAAATCAATAGAGATAGAGGGAGACTTGGAAATTTTCAACAGCCTGCAGGGAATACAGGGATATAGCTCAGGAGGTGTAGCTGGCAGATCCAGGGGTAGAGTTTGAGTGTACTGATGTTTGAGGATGGCTGAGGACAGTGGGTATAGAGAGTCAAGTTTTGGTTATGACAGAGACATTGTTTAAATAGCTGTATGTCTATGTTTGTGTATTAGTGTATTTCTGAAATGGCTTCAATGCCAATTCTTTCTTTATTAAAGTGGATTTTTTAGCTGTTGTTTTATTTATTCCCATGGCTGTGTGCATGTATATTTCCTGGGGATGCAATCCCGCTTCAATGCCTTTGTTGTGGATTTAAAATATTTATTATTGGAGCTTTGAAATTGCTGATTTTTGGGAATATTATTATTCAATTAATTCATCATTCTCTGTAGCTAAAGGAATGCAAGGGTCATGGTATCAGAGAGCTGAAAAAAATCCAGAACAAACCTTGCATCCCTTTAGCTACAGAGAATGATGGATTAATTGAATAATAATATTCCCAAAAATAAACAATTTGAAAGCTCCAATAATAAATATTTTAAGAGCTGGGGCAAGGTTTAATTTTTTTATTTAAAGAGTTTGAAATATTTTATTAAGAGGGGCCACAGTATTGTACTACTGGGGATATTGAATGCATTAGAAACCACTCTTCATGGAATCACTTTGGAATTTGGAAAACCCTGGAAGAAATGGGAACCTCAATGAATTAACCAAGAAGTATTTATCAATCTAAAATGGTTCAAAATGCTGGGAAAACTAGCACACAAGCCAAGGCTGGAAGGAAATAGCTTAATTCTTTGAGCAATTACTCTCAGGGTACCTGAAATGATTTAGATGAAGGTTTTCAGGGCAAATTTAAGCTTCATGATGCCAGGGAACTTGCTTTCCTTTAGCTACAGAAAGTGATATTGGTGTTGTAAAAATAATTTTTCAAAGGAAACAGATAAAAATTATCAAATAATTCATAAGATCAAGTGAAAGTTTTTGATTGGTTTGGTTAAGAGATTTTCAACATTTTTTAAAGGGAGCCGCAGATTATACAAAACTGAGGATATTTACATTTAAACAAACTCTCTCCAAAGGGCCAATTTGTGCAGTATAAAACAATGGCCAATGGGTTCCTTCGGAATTACTTCAAAAGGGTAAAACCCAAGGGAATGATGATATGGGTGGGATTCAAAGCACACAGGCCTAGGTAGGGATGAAAAAACTTAATTTGAAGTAAGTTTTATTTTGAATTCACAGCTCATTGAGCCGTGCACTTGGTTAAAAGTGGGCCTTGTGGCAAGCCACACGGTCCAATCCAAGCCATGTACAACCCAGCAAGGCTCAAAGAGTCACGAGGCCCACCCAGCCAGGTCCAACAGCGTGTTGGATTCCACATGACTACATTTGAGTTGTGTGCAGTTTTACACAGCTCAAATGTAGTCGTGTGGCATCCAACAGGCCACCGGACCGCGGTGAGCCAAAAAAAAAGGAATGAAATGGCACTAACATAACCCATGAATCAAATAAACCTTCCAAAAAACAGGAATCAACCAAAAAATCAAAGCAATCAAAAAATGTTGATTTTTTGGTTAAAAAAAACCAAATAAATAAATAAATAAATAAATAACAAAAAAAAACTGGGAATATCAAATTGACTAGCCCTAAAGTAAAAAGACCATAAAAAACACAAGTAACTGGACTAGCCCTAAACTAAAAACACCAAAAAAAAGACATGTAACTTGACAAGCCCTAAAGTAAAAAAACCAAAAAAAATATAAGTAACTTGACAAGCCCTAAATTAAGTTCAACTAGACTAGCCCTAAAGGAGAAGGGCCCAAAAATTAAAGAAGTCTGTTGACCATCCCTAAAGTAAAATTTCCAAAAAAAACAAGTCTTTTTACCGGCCCTAAAGTAAAAAACCAAAAAAAAAACAAGTTCAACTAGTGTTAAGCTGATCCCATCCCAAGCTTAACATAAATTCAGCTCATGATGGAATCAGGCCCACAAGTTGAACTGACTTACCATTAAAATCTCATTGAAAACACTCAATATAATGATGTTAACTCAAAACACTCAACATAATGATGCTGAAAATGTGATAAACCTTTGAATTTATAGAACTTGTTAGCTGCATTAGAATTACAATTTTTATGAAACCCAATGATGAAATAAAGTCAAAGTCTATGATCTCTATAATCTAGAATAAATTTGCAGTTGATCTTTCAGATGATCAACCCAACCAGAGGCTTTTTTAGAAATCAAGTAATGTGGTTTTGCTAAAATGGGCGGGATAGGAAAAATTTCTCCCTCAAGTACTCATGGAACCCAGTGGTTATTGTTTACAAAGGAAATCAACATTGGATCTGATTGGTAAGTTCCACCATTTTTCATTGGATTATAAGTATCACATGACTCCAATGAAATGAAAAAAATAGGCCTGGAATATGTGTCTGCTATGATTTGACCCATATCTAATTTAGCCAGCCATTTTGAGGAGGGAATCTGTTCATTGATATCTTTAACATCAAGTATTTGTTTAATTTTTTCAACCCCCTTTGCACCACCAAGCATCTTAATTTAGAATGCTTTATGTTTCTCTAATGTTTCAATCATTTACTTCCTAACTTGAAACCAACCATTTTATTCATAACCAAGAGATTTAGAAATGACTCTAAATCCTCAATTCCTGTCTCCAATTTGATCCCAAACAAAACCCAAGAACTTATGGAATTTTTTGGGTATTTGATTGGGGTATTCCATGTTATGTTCCTATCATTAAAAATAACTTAGTATTCATTTCTTTAATTGGATCAATAAAATGAAAACTCACAAAAGATGAGCTTCTGCTTGAGCTTTGCTGCACATTCACTTCCTCTGCAGAGGATTCTGATTCCAAATTAAGTGATCCCAATTAAATTTCAGTCTCTTCCTCTGAAATTTGAAACTCAGATTCAGATTCTGCCAAATTTGACTAAAAATTCATCATTAGTTAGTAACTAAGTTCATTAAACCAAAAAGATGAACATATCCCAAAAGAAAAGACTCAAAATCTTTTGTCTTTTCTTATTTGGAGCACTTCTAGTATTTTTTTCCCCCTTGAATTTTTTTTGAAACATGCTCAAACCAAGATGGTTCATGCCGCGTATCTGTCAATTTTGGCCTGCCCCTACTTTATTGTAAGACTCTAGGTTCAAGTTTTGGCTTCAATCAATATTTTGTAATCTTCTGAATGATAGACTTCAATAGGCTGCTGTGCTAATGATCTGGAAATTAAAAGGTCATTGCACTCAATTTTCCACGTAACTGAGGAATTCTAAGCCTTTCATCAACATTGCAATTGAAAAATTCAAAAGGATGTACCATTAGTGAATTAGGAATCATTAATCACATAGTGATTTGAACAATCCAACTTGAACAATCCAACTTAAGCCAACAAATTGCCTCTAAAGACAATTTTTAGCCCATTGGTAACAGTTCAGGTGGAAGAAATTTCCCTAACTTCATTCAAGAGTTATAAATTGATTCATGAACCAATTTAATTTGATTTGAAACTTTTCCGTCAAGGCTTTTCCAAATATCCAAACTTTTTCCCAAAGAGTTTTGAATGAATTGTTTGAGATTTTCATGGGCCCCTTCAACCCAAGATGTTGTTTTGTTTCCAAAATCTTGGTTTATACAAGTCAACCCTTTTACAAAATTATCTTTGATAGGGAAATGTTATTTTCCATACACTCAAGTACATACTCATAGTCTGTCAAGAATAACTATACAAGTCAAAAGGTCACAACCCAAAACTAGGAAGAATAAGAAGCAGTGATTTGGACCTACTCTGAGTTCTGCATCATTGAACTCCACCTCCTCCTTGGTCTTTGAGGCCCCATACTTTTCCCACAGAGTCATAAAGCTTTTCCATAATTCAAAATAATTAAAAAAGAGCTCCTTACAGTTTGCTTGTATGTTTTCAGACAAGTTCCAAGTGCAACATTGTCTTGATGACTCAGGGAAACTAGATTCAATAGCACAAATCAGAGCTTTTTCACGGTCCGTCACAAAGAATTGTGGAAGTCTCTCAGGATCATAAGCCAAGTCCTTTAATGCATTTACAGACCAACTGTAGAACTCAAACCTTTCTTTTGTTATAAAAACAAGAGCTTTTGTGAAAGTTTTCCAATTGACTGTCATTCCTAAAACATGCAATAGTGGCTTTTTGTACTTATTTTTATTATAAGTACAATACAACATAGCAATATGATGGAACTTTTTTGAAAGTTTACTTCCTCAGGGTGTGCTAAGTACAGGGTCCCAAGTGACCCTCTCCACTGAACTTTGACTGGTGAATCCAACTTTTTTTTCAAGCTGTTCATAGAGTACCTCCATAACACTTTTCCCTTTTAGTTCTGCAAGCGTTACCTTCCACTTACTGTTACAGATTTTTCATTCATCAACATCATCCCCTCCATAAATCTTGCTCAATTTCCTCTTAAGCTGCAACCTATTGAGCCCATCATTCATTCCTTCTATAGGATTGTCCAAGGCCCCCCCAGACTCTCCTCAGTTGAGGATGCACAGAGGGATGTTCAGATGGTTGATGGTTATGTTGGGTTTCTTTGTAGGAAATTCCCCACAAGGGGTCTGCATTTGTGCAACTTGCATGGATTAAAAAATTGCACCCAACCTTCCTTGTGTGAGTTTTTCTAGACTGTTTTGTAAGAAGTTAACCCTAATAGGAACCATGGAAATCACAGGCCAAATCCACATATTTATCTTTCCTTGAGTTGAAAAACCATCAGAGAGTAACCATGCTTCATAGCCCATGTTTGACAATATTTTTGGGCCTCTTCCCTGGTAGGAAAAGTTCTCACAGTAGGTGGGTCAAGTGGATCTAGGAAACATTCATTGGTTAAGTCATAGTTTCAGTTACAGGAAACCCATTAGTTTCAATCAAATTAAATCCAGCAAAGACCTCAGTAACATAAAATTTTACTCACAACCAGAGGCTGCATCCCACTGTGAAACATTTTGTTCCTCAATTTTCACCCTTTTTGAGGATGCAATTGTGGCTTCCAATGCTTCATTAGCCAAATCCTTATCTTCTTTTTACAAAGCTTTGTTGATGGCACTATAAATGTAGACCTTCCACGCAGCCATGTCAGAAGAAGGAGGGCTTGCCACTGTTCCCATGCAAAAAAATGCAATGGTATACTTCAGAATTCAATCCAACTTTCAATTGAACAAACAAAGTTTGCTCAATTTCCAGTTGAGAAAGAATTTTTTGCAGATATTTATATGATTTCAATTTTCACTTTACTTTCACTTTGGTTTCACTTTAAAGTCACTTTAGAATTACTAGGTGTGGAAAAACAGTCCAACAAAGTATGTGTTGATCCCAAATTTGCATTTAGGGAACCCAAGTGTGGTCCAGGGGTTCCCAAAATCCTGGAACAACTTCTGGGGGGTTGCGCACCCCAAAAAACAGCAGTTTTGAGCTGTGTTTGGAGGGTAAACGGCTCCTATACAACGCCCTGGGGGTCATGCTTGTTGGGAAATGCCCTTTGTAGCCATCTATTTGCCCACACGGCTCATTTGAGCCATGTAGGGCCCTACACAACTCCCAAAGATCTGGAGTTGTGAATTTAACATTACCCTTTGAGTAATTTTGCAAAAAGGGTACTTCAGGAATTCCCGGTTGAAAGGGTCTTAGATCAAATTTTGGCCTGCTTTTGCTTATTTTATTCAATGGACTTAATATTGGGTACAGAATCAATAATTATACCATCTTTCTGGGTCCATAAATTACTTTTTGATCTTATATAAGCACTTGATTGGGGATGGCAATGGGGTCTGGATTGATATAAAATATTACTGGGCTTAAAACAACCAAAAAGGTACTGTATATATACCTTTTCGGGGTGAAAGGGCCTTCTCAGGGAGGTTAGAGAGGGTAGTGCTTGTGGGCCATGGCTAGCAGGCAGATAATAGCTCATTCATAGTGCTTTAAATTAGCTTTCCTGGTCTTTGCAGAATAATATGTGGAATGTCTATGCCAGAAAATGTCTTTATGTCAGTTTTTCATTTTACAGTTTTGAGTTATTTCCT
Source organism: Puccinia polysora (assembly GCA_025617555.3). NCBI lineage: Eukaryota > Fungi > Basidiomycota > Pucciniomycetes > Pucciniales > Pucciniaceae > Puccinia > Puccinia polysora. The sequence continues at coordinate 22,708,337 of CM062612.1, read as the reverse complement.
AATTTTGTAAACTGATGATTTGATTAAAATGAATGGAAGCTGTTATTGGTAGATTTCCTCACTTATTTTGGTTATTTTCAATATTTTTAATAATTTTGATGAGAACTCCTTGGTATGTTTTGTGGTTCCTGAAGCTTTGATAATGTTGTTTTTGTGACAACATTTATTATTGCTTTATACAATTTTTCTATTTAGTAATTTTATTTTATAATTTTTTTTTGATTTTTAGATTTTTCAAAGTATCCTCCATCTTTTTTTCACATTATTAAATATGCATTTCACATGCATATTAGTTGTAGCTATTCCATGCTTTACTTTGTTTTCAGGAGTCGGCGCTGGCAGTTTGATGTGTTATGGCTTGACAACTGTGGTTGGAATTTTGAAATTTGCATGTGGGAAGTGGGCAGGGTTATTTTCTATGCAGTTTTCATTTCAGGTGTCAGCTTTTTTGGGTTTTTGACCTACGTAGCCAGCATCATGTGGATGCAGGGCAGCACCTGGGAATTATGACAGAACACCAATCCAGCCACAACTCCTAAAGTACACACAACACTCAAATTGTAAAATAATTTGGTTGTGAAACCTACACATGAAAACATATGTGAAATATTGAAACGGCCAAAAAATCACTTGTAGTAGGGTTGTGTTTTTGGGCCATTTTCTTATTAATTTATTTAAAAATATTAGGAGTGAGAATTCCCTACTGGGGTAAGAAAGTGACCCTAGCCTATTTTGGGTGGTAAATGCAGATCTGGAATAATATTTTAGGATTTCAAACTCCTTCTGGTAGTTCAGAATTCATTTATTTTGTTCTTTTTGTCTTCCTTGAAAGATTTCTCTGTAAAAGTAGCAAGCTGACAGCAAAGATGGGATTGATTGCTGACTAAAATTCAATGAATCAATAATATTATCAGAAATAACTGGAATATATATATCAGACAGGGCCATAAATAACCTCCTTGAATTTTTTAAGCACCTGAAAACTAATGGAAAGGTGTCTGAGTAATAATAAATGGATTCTATGTAACTGGGGAACAATAAGACAAAAAAGGTCTTTATAAATATCTTTTTTGGGTGGAAAGGAGCCCCCTCAGGGAACGTAAGGAGGGTAAGGCTCATTTTAAAAGGCTAGTAGGACATCCAGAGAAGGCTTAGCACGTCTTCCTGGTGCTGAAAATCAGCTGATCTCAGAGGGGGGGATTTTGGCATGTTTTTAGCTGCAGGATCAGTCAATGTGTTAATTCTTCATCTTCATGATTGTGCACATATCTTTTATTTTCACTATTGTTATTTGACTAAAGGGATCAGTAGGGGGTTTTTCTTGATTTACTATAAACTACTGATCACATTGATAATTTTTAATAATTTTTATAACCATTTCTTGATATTTTTGGAGATCCTTAAAGATCTGGATCAGTCATTGTTGTGATGATCCTCAATATTTTTTTCTGAAATTAGAAATACTTTGAAATTTATTTTCCAATGATTTCATTTGATAATTCAAGTTTTCAGACTCTCTAAAATGATAGTGTCATGTTATACATATACATGGTTGATCTTTCAATATTTTAGCTGTTACTTGCGGTACCATCTGTCAGTTTGGCCTCAACAGATCTTGATGCCTGGATCAGTAAGTTCACCTGCCTGTGGGGAAGGCTCTTCTGCATGAATGGAAGGATCAGCTGCGTGCAGGAATTATGCACTAGAGAATCTTCTGATTGTTGTCTACAGGGCCAAGGAGATTTGTGGGAATGCATTTGGGGATGTGGGGTGAGCGTGGGAATTTTCACAAAACACATTTTTGTGTGTAACTCCTAAAATATACACAAAAACCCAATTCTGACTCAATTTGTGGTGTGAAAAACATATGTGAAATCATTTGTGAAGTATTAACTTGTAAAAATGGTGTCATGATGGTGCCTTTACTTTTTGATCATTTTTTTTAATTGATTGAAATTTGAAGGTGTGAGAATCCAAGGGTGGGGTCAGTGAGTGAACCTACTAAATTTTGGGTGGGTAAATTCATTTCTTCACTAATATTTCTCAATATCCCACTTTTTTAATTTTTTAATTATTTTTGTTAATTATTTTTGGTATTTATTTTTGTTATCTATTTTTGTTTTTTATTTTTGTCTACTTTGAAAGGTTGCTTTGTGTAAGTAGCAAGCTGAACCTTTTTGCACTGATCTTCATTTGAAAGCTTCTGTTGGAAGACTCCAAATGAAGGTAAGGTGTAGGCAGTTCTGGGGGGGGGGGGGAAAGGTGCTGTTTAGGCTGCCCTCCTAAGAGCTACAACAATATTTAAATGTAACGGGAATCAAGGTCCAGGAACTTTTAGATAAGGAATCAGTATAAGGGATGAGTTTGGTCAGCCTCCTGGATGCCAAGACCCTTGTTATACTTTAGCTACCAGAGGTGATAGAATAAATAAGAAATATATTATGTAATAAATGCAGCAAAAATCCATGAAATATTTGGATTAAGCTTATTGCAAGGTTAATTGGTTTGGTTATGGTTTATTGTTATAATTAAATATGAATAAATTGGTTCTTGAATATTTTTATAGATAGGCCCCAATTATATTGGGTATCTTGAACAGCTATCTTCAGGGATTTCAGTATGAAAACAGGTAGTCTTGATTACTTTGGGCTCTTTATTTTGAAGGATATTTTACTCAAAGATAATATGTATATAAAATACATGGTAGAGTGGCAGGTCCTTGTAACCAAGCTGACACAACAGAGAAAGGATAATAAAACTCACTGGTATATTATTAAATTCTTAGGGTATCTGTTTGGGACTTGCACTGATGGGTAAAACCTGTATACTGGGGTTATAAGGTTGCTCAGCAGTTTTAATTGATAAAAAGAGGTTGAGGACGGATATTATTGATCAGACTAACCCATAAATCACTTACGTATCTCTTATAAATACTTTATGACCTAGGAAACGTTTCTGGATATAACTATAACTTGGTCTCTGCCCATCAATATCCTCAAAAGATCTCTTTATTTATAGCTTTTGGAGTCCCCATATTATCCTTCTGAGGGTTACAGGGGCTCAAAGGGACGGACACTAAGGCTAGCAGGGTAACCAGTGGTAGCCTGTCACGTGTTCTTGGTGCTGTAGCACAGGTAGCATCTAATTCCTCAGGGTATGGTAATCATTCTAGTTTATAATTGATAGTAGGACGTGTGAATAACAATAATCTGTCCTATTTATGTATCATTTAATTAATTATCCTTATTAGATGTTCCCAGTAAGTTAATAATTATTTTAATAGACATTCCTAAAGAAATCCTGATTTCAGGTGAGTTCTCATTATGTATTAAATAATTGGAGTAAAGTCATGATATTGATTTTACTCCTTATTCTCAAGTTTTAGCTGATTTACTAAAATAATTACTTAAAAAAATATGTCATGGGAATTCATGTAATATTTTTACATAATTAGTTTTCTTAGTATGTCAAAAAAATATGGATGTCTAGAAATTCTCATAATAGTATATTAAAGTATTTTAATATATTTTTAGAAGTTGTCATTGTCTTAATTTGGACATTCTTGGTACTTTGAATTATATTCAGTAAAAAATAAGTATAAGGGTTATTTATGTATTTTTATAATATATTAGGTACTTTTAGACTATCTAATATCCATGGGAATATTGATTACATATGTAGAATGTTCCTGTGTGGGTTGTAGCATGTTTACACGGTACCTAAGCTTCTCAGGCGACCTGTCACTTTGTCAACCCATAGTCCCGTGGCTGCGTACCTTTCAGAGGCCCAGGGATGCGTACACGGTCTTGAGGGAGTGACAGGGCCGCGCGCAAGTGCATTTGCTTCTGCGGCTGCGTGTGGCAATTGTGACAAAACACATTTCTGTCCATAACTCCTAAAATATACACAACACCTCAATTCTGACTGAATTTTAGGTGTGAAACCTATTGGTGAAAATACGTGTGACATATTTAATTGGCCAAAAAGCTCAATTGTGGTGCCATGGCATTTTGGTTTTTATTTCCTTAATCATTCAAAAATATAAGGAGTTGAAATTTCAAGGGTGGGGTTGGTGAGTGACCCTACCTAATTTTGGGTGAAGAATCCATTTGTATTTATGGTTTTCCTACTTGTTCTTAGGTGAATTGTATTATTATTATTTTTATGTTATTTATGTTAATTTTGAAGCTTGCTCTGCAATAGTAGCAAGCTGAAATTCCCCCACTCCAAGATATGGCCATATCTGAAAAAAATCTGGAGCATGTTGGGAGAAAATTAACTTCATGTGTGCTTCAGTTCCTTTTGCTGGCCCTGTAGTTTCTGAGATGTATTGGTCCATCAGGTATTTCATTTTCTGGTAACCATTCATCTTTGTCTGCAGATTCTCCTTTTTATCTTACAAAGTATAGTATAACATCTTTTCCTTGTACTCTCTCTTTCTTGTCTCTCAATATCTTGATGACTTTCCCTTTTTCTTTCACAGGGTCAGGTTCTATTGGGATTATTGTTGGAGGGAGGTTGCTACCTTCTCTTGGTTGAAAGTGTTTGACTACGCTAACAGGAAATACTGGGTGTTTTCTTCATAATTCTTCACTCAAGATTACTTCCACAGCATTTTGCCATGCATCTTCTTGATAACAAATGGTCCAAAAAAGGCTGGTTTAAACTTTCTCTTACCTGCTAGATTGTTGAAGTTGGTGAAGAGATAATGAGGATTGAATTGATCACAGAACTGAGAGCTAGGAAAAGAAGAAGAAACAGGAGGTGAGAACAGCACAAGAAACAAACTGAAGACTGAGAGTGAAAACAACAAACAGGAATGTGATACTGCACAAGTGATGAGTGATTGTCTGGGGGATGATTGATTGAGAATTCACTGAGAATGGATGGCGTTGAGGTGAGGTGTGAGAGGATCATGACAAGCTATAATTGGCGTAGATGTGAGTCTTTGAGGCCTAAAATAGTTCAAAGATTAAGAGACAGATCACAAATCTCACCAGGCATATTTTGAGGTAGAGGATAATTGATTGAGGCGGAGACAAGATCGGAGAAAGAATGAAAAAGAAATAGAGATGAAAGAATAATGGAAAATGAGGACTACGACGGACAGTGACAAGAGTGAGTTTAGGTTATCATGAGGAAGAGTTTGAGAATAACAGTTTTTTGATCATCAAGGAGAGGTCTGTCTAAGACAATGAGAGTGAGAAGATGAAGTAGAAAGGTCCCCCCCGTTCCTGAGAGTCCGGGGGTGAGTACAGAGAATAGAGATCCCCGAGCGGGAAGAAAAACTCCTCTGACGTGAAATCTCAACAGTTGGCAGTGGGTATCAAAATCTGATCTTGTATTTTAAAGTCAGGTTTGTTGAAATACATATGCACTTGCGGGTGTGCTATGCATAAGTTTAATCCAAATGGGATGCAGATATGGGCCTCTCTGGCCCATTGGACACTCATAAAGACCATATGGGCCTGCGTGGATGTCACTGATTTGGGGAAATTGGCCTCAAAACATGTGAAACAGGCTCATTGGTAGACGGGCCCTAACGGGCCCCGTTGGGGATATGGGCAAATACAGCAAGATGGGCTTGTGTGGGCATAATTGGGCCCAAGTTTTATTTTGGACATACTTGGCCAGACCGGCTGGCCGGCCAAAGTATGTTTTACTTAGTTTTTGGGCTTGGGGAGGCCCATTGGGACCGCTGCCCGTGTCACAGCCTGGTTTGGGCTGCTACCCTCATCGTGGCCCGCTTGGGGCTGCTGCCTGTGTTGCGGACGCTTGGGGCCGCTGGCCATGTTGCAGCCCGCTTGGGGCCCCTGTTTTTGCCTTTGGCCCATCTATGGGGCCCAACGGCCCGCGGGGGGCCATTTTCGCGGCTGCTGCGCTGGCTGGGTGCCACAGGGCTGGTGGTCCTGGCGCCTCCCCCTCCCCTTGATTGCCATTGCGAGGGGGAGGGGCAGGGCTGGCTGGTTGTAACCAGCCAGCAACTGGTTGCAAGGGGCAACCCGTCATGGTGGGGGCACTTGATCACCCCCCACCAAAAGAGGTGGCCAGGCCGGTTGCATTGAGGCAATTGGCGGTGGGGGGAAATTGACCACCCCCCCACCATTGAAGCAACGCTCTCCCCCCCCTTTACCTAGGGGGAGGAGCAACGGGCTGGAGGGGACCTGACCACCCCCCAGCCCACTTACCGTGGCAATGCCCTGGGGGTATCAACCCCCAGGGCCCCTGGTAGGGGGATTTGACCGCCTCCTCCAGGGATTTGAGAGAAAGAGGGGGGGCCGCATGTCCACTGGTTACACCCCCCCCAGGTGAGATTTTGGTCAGACTCAGGTGAGTCCTGGTTCCAACCTAGCCCATATGAGGGGCCAGGGCTGTACAAGTGCTAAGATAAGAAATAGAGCTGGTTTTAATGGACAACCAGCCAGGGATTGAACAGCACAGGGGCTGGTTCAGCCCCATAACGGTGGAAACACCAGAAAGGACTAGAATATGCTGGTTGTAAGGGTACAGGGACTGATGCCATGTGGGCTGCTGTAGCTCAAACCAAGAAACAAGGCCTGTAGAGCCTTTAGAGCTCTTTTGGGGCGGAAAATTTGCCTTTTGGCCTGTTGTATCATGGGCTCACAAGAGGCCAATCTTTTGTACTTAAGGAGCTCCACTCCCTGCTGTTTTCTATCATCCATTCATCATCCAATTGACTTCATCAACAATATCATCCAATGTGTTGCCCCATTTGTGAGAGCCCATCAAGCAATTATTGACACAAGGTGTCAAGAATTTCTTTTGCTTTAAATACTGCTCATTTGCCTAAGCTAATTGCTGGCCATAATTATAACAAGGTTCTCTATGTGATTTGTCCCATCTTTGTTTGTTGTATTCTACGCTTCTTCTACACTCCTTTGAGCATGGATATTTGGCAGATCTATTATCTTCTTAAAGTCAAGAGATGTTCAATGAATAGTGGCTAAGTTATAGTTTAACTTATTCCTAGGGAGTTTTGGAATCCATCCTCTTTCTAGTAAGTAAGGAGCTTCTTTTTTAGTAGAATGTTTACTGCTGTTATAAGCCATTTCTAGGGCTGGGAGTAGGCTTACCCAATCATGGCAATAACCATCTGAGGTTTTGTATTCTAGAGCAAAGCTTCAGAACCTTCTTAACATATCCTATAGGTTCTGTATCATTCTTTCAGCTAATCCATCAGTTTGGGGATGGTATGCTGTAGAAAATGCTAGAGTAGTACCCAGTATATCATTTAGATTCCTCCAAAACTCAGAGGTTAATTTGGGGTCTCTGTCACTGATTATAATTTTGGGTACACCAAAATCAGCTATTGTCCTGTTCCAGAATGGTAAAGCTACATCCGTAGCACTATCTTCTATGTGGTTAGGTAAGATTTTGCCTTCTTAGAGTATCTTTCAAGTATGACCAGGACAGAGTTTTATGAATGAGTACCTCCAGGGGATAGGCGGGTGACAAAATCCATATTGATGATTTCCCATCTGGTTTTAGGTTCAGAGATCTTCTGTAGAAGTCCAAACCTTTTGAAATTAGTTTTATTAGATTTTTGGCAGGTCTCACAGCTAGTAACATACTTGATAGTGATTTCTTTCCATTCTATCCACCAGGCAGTTTGTTTTACTTTTTCCAAGGTTCTTTCTGTGGATAGATGCCCTGATGAACAGTTGTCATGGCATTCCTGGAGTATGTCTTGTATATATTCTTTGTTTCTTAGTACTAATACACTGGAATGTTGGTTTCTGTAGTAAAGGAGACCATCCCAAAAGCTAAAACTTACTGCTTTATAGGGTTTAAGTAATGAAGCAGGTAGAATATTTATCGGAGCTGCTTCTGGGGATTCAAATTCCATAATGGTAATCAGGATCTTGATTTCAGGAGAGTAGTTGTCCATTACTAGGTTGAAGAAAGCAGAATCTAATTCACATAAGTGGATCCCCATTATTGAAGCATTCAATGCAAAAACATTGATTTTCAGGATAGGAAAAATATCTTGATCTTCAGGTTCATATGCTGGATTGTTAGATTCATTAGGCAAAGAATTCCTACTTAGACTATCAGCATTCTGATGTTTAGCTCAAGCTTTATGCACTATAGTCATCTGACCTCTATACTTTTGTATAACAATTTGTCACCTGAGCATATGTCTGCTGGGGGTTTTCATGTTCATAAGAGTTCTTACAGCATTACAGTCTGTGATCACTTGAAACTTAGTGCCTTCTAAGTAATATTTTAGCTTTTCTAAACCTCAGACTAGAGCTAAATGTTCCAACTGACTGGCTCCATATCTCTTTTCTGTATCTTTGATCTGTCTAGATATGAAGAATACTGGTTTTTCTACTGGTGTGTTTTCTTCTATCCTTTCTTGATGTAGAGAAGCTCCTAACCCTTCCATACAGGAGTCAATGAACAGTTTGAAGGGCTTGGAGTAATCTGGTTGGATGAGTAAAGGAGTAGAGGTCATAGCTATTTTCAGTTCCTCATAGTTTTTCAATCTCTCATGAGTCATTTCAAATAGAGTGTTGTTGTTGCATTCTTCATACAGAATCTTAGTTAGCATAGAAAAATTTGGTATGTATTGTCTGTATCACTGCAAAAACTAATAAAAGACAGTCACTCTGTTTTGTTTTGAGGCATAGGTCCATTCATGACAGCAGCTATCTTATTTTGATCAGAAGATAGAGTTAACCCAGAGACTATATGTCCTGAGGCTTTTAATTCTCCGTAGCCAAAGTTACATTTCTTCATGGACCCCTTCAATCCTGCTCTGGAGATAGTCTGGAGTACTAATCTTACTTGTTTGATATGAGTATTCCAATCATCAGAGTATATGATAACATCATCTATATATACCATCATCCATTCTTGTCTGATGTATGTAACTAGAACTGTATCCATTGTTCTCTGGAAGTCTGATGGGGAATTCTTTATACCAAAGGGCATCCTAAGATATTCATACATTCCAAAATGAAAGATTAATCTCACAAACTTCCTGCTTTCAGGGCTTATAGGTCTCTGGTGGAAACCTTTAAGCATATCCATAGTAGTGATATACTTGGCCTTGGAAAAGTTATGCAGAGCATGATCAATCAGGGGTATAGGATAATAATCTGTCTGAGTATAATTATTGAGCATTCTCAAGTCTCCTACCATTCTTGAATTTTCATTATGCCAAGCTATGATTATAGGTGTGGTCACATCTACCTGCTCATTATTCCCTACTTTCCTTAATAATTGTAAGTCTATCAGTTCTTGGATATGTTCCTCAAGAGATTTTCCAGAATGAGGACTAGAAGGATAGGCTGGTATTCTTAAGTTTGGAGGAAAAGGATGCTTAATGGTCAATGTTAATAACATATCATGTCCTTTAATATCACCAATGGGATGATCTTTAGTACAAAAATCATTTCGGTCCTCAAAGCAGACTGTTGATATATCTTTCTTCTGCCCTTCAGAAAGTTTCATATTCAGAGATGCTTGAGAGAATTATTCTTGGTCAAAGTCTTCTAAATGCTTTTGATAAGTAGATGAGGGGAAGTTAGAATGAATGGTGCATATCTTAAACTTCTTGTCCCAATTGCCACCCACTGTGAAGTATCTCCCTTTACTCTGGAACACATCTATACCATATAGACATAAGGCATCATTACCTAGTATCAGGTAGTCACATAGTCTGTTGAGCAATACTACAAATTCCACTTGTATCCTCAAAGATACTTTAGTATGGGGGGGGTATTATAGGAGCAGTCCATGCTCCAATAGCATTCATGGTAGAGTTGAAAGAGCTAAACTTGGATTTTGGGAAGGGCAGAAGGTGTTCATTCCAAATGGTATCCCATTTGTTTAAGAATTCAGCACAGAAAAAAGAGCAGAAAGCTCCACTATCCAGTAATAAACTTATACGTCTGTCTTTATAAAATCCTGTTGCATAGCAAGTTTGACCAGTGGTATAACTTGTCCCACTCATAGGTTTAACTGTGAATGGTTTAACATCCATAATATGTCTAGGAATTATGGTAGGATCCCATTGTTGGGGCAAGCTAGAATCTCAATGGTTGTTATTGATTTCTACAGAAGTGCCTATATCTCCTTCTATAACATTAACAGGGTTGGTCAGGATAAATTCACATTCAGAAAGAGATCCTTCAGTATCAGCTATATCTTCATATTTCTGATTCCCTTCAACCTGCTGCTCTCCTTCAAAGACTGCTATCTTTTTTTTTGGTAATGGGCAGTCTTGTCTCATATTCTCAGTCTTTTTACAATTCCAACAAGTCCCAGGAATCCTCTATTTATCCCTATTCTCATTAGGTTTTTTATTATCAGAGGTATTCATCAGAGGAGGTTTTTCTCTGGTTTCTTTAATGTTTTAGTTCTATTTGGGTCTAGAAGGGGCTTTCTTGTCTAACACATTCATGTCTATTACTTCTTCTAGCACATTGATTAGAGGTGGCAAGTCAGCATCCATACTCATCCTACATCTTACACTATGATTAAGATTTCCAGGACAAAGCTTGAGGAGTCTTTCATTTACTTCCTCTTTATCAGCATCTGGATAGAAGCAATCTAGTCTTTTCTTCTGTTCCAAGCACCATTTGTGAGGCTTATCCTTGGAGGGTTAAAATGAGGAATTTCTAAATTTTACATCATTTTTCTTTTCCACATTCTATAACAAGAATGTTCTTTATCAGAAGTTTCCAAGAATTCCATGTTAAGGATCCTCCCTCTTCTCTTTTACTGATAAAACAGTCCAAGGCTACTCCTTCAAATATTCTGGGAACCCTGACTCAAGCTATAGCTTCTGTAATTTATAACAGTTAATAGTGTAGTCAATAAATTTAATAAAATTTATATGATTGTATCCTCCTTCACCAGAGAACTTGGGCCATTCAGAAATAGGGGGTAACAGTTTGAGGGCTTGCTCCGTCTCAGGGGTAGGACTAGGCCTGAAGGTGTCACTCCTATGAATTCCTAGTCTGGGTGGTGCATCAGGAGTAGTGGTTTGTCTGGGAGGTTTTGGTTCCTCTGTGGTACTCCCCAAGGGGTTGGTCAGATGGAATTTTAAGTCTCTAAGATCATTCTAGATCAGATTTAGTTAAAGGTCCACTTTATTATTAAGCAGATCTAGTTTTTTTGCTAAGGGATAGAATGGAGCTGTTAGTAGTGGTTACCAATTCTTCTTTTAAGTGTTGGAAAGACATAATAAGATATTCTTGGATTCCTGGTAACATATTCTCAATTGTTTGAGTCTGTCTGATCCTGCCTTGATTAATTGTCTCCAATAACTGTTCTGTGTGTTGTTTGATCTCTTTTATTCCTACCATCTTTTTTGGTTATTAATTAATTTGGCTACTAATGAGGTTAATTTATCCATTAGAAAAGGAAGTAATTACATCAGAGGTGTGTTTGGGCTCAGAATTAGAGGCTAATTGTTGGAAACCTTTTTCCATTTTTGGGTTAGGGATATTATCTGATCTCAATCTTTCTTTCCCTTTGGCTTTGGATGCGAAGAGGATCTCTTCTTTCCTGATTCTTTGCCTTTCAGTTGGGCTTGTTGATCCCAAGGATTCCATTTTTCTACATAGGATTCTACCTCTTTCCTTGGAATCATTTTCTGAAGAGCTATCGGGGTAGCTATTTGCCTGGGAGATTATCTTTTTCATAGACACCATGTCCTCCTTGTCTTGGGCTTCTTTGAACTCTTCCCAATATTTCACTTGCTCTCTGACTAAGTCTTTGATCCTGGCTTCCTTGGCCATATTCTGCTGGGGTGGCTGCAGGGAATATTCTTGTAATGGAGGGTGGCTTGATTCTACTACCTTCTCCAGCTCTAGGTTGGGAAAGGTCAGAAGTACTTTGTGCTGTTCCTGGTCCATCAAAATTTGATTCACTGGTTCCAGTCCCCTCATGGTTGTCCTTATTGGTGGTCTCATGGTTACTGGGAGCTCCTGGAAAAGATCCATAGGAGGGAATTCTCCCTGAGGCTCTTGTGATATGTCTATTCATATTTGAATAAAATGTTTATAAGTATTTTACAGAAAAAATCCGTAAAAATAAGTTTTATTCAAAACTCACTTAACTTGATGTTCAAAGGTACCAAGACTTCATTGGGATTAAATTGATTCTTAGTAGGTAATCCTCCAGGGTCTTGGTGTGTTCCAATGAGGTCTTCACCTTCCCAATCAATATTTTCAGGGCGTCCAGAGGAATCTGAGACTTCTTGATCCAATAAATCAATTTCAGTGGCAGTGGTTTCTGGTAAAGGAGGTTTCACTGATGTAAAAAAAGTTCATTTTATTTTTCAATAAAATATATTAATATTATTTTTAAAAAATAATATGGTAATACAGGTTGTATACTTTCTTTAATATTTCAAAAAGTAATTTATACGGTATTTCTTCCAAGCTTCATGTTTCCTTAATAAGGACTGGAAGTTGATAGGCCTCTCAAGATCTTCTGGTTCAAGGAGTTTATCTAAGTGTTTATCTGCAGAAGAGATATTAAGTTGCTCAGCTTGAGTTAAAGCTTTCCAACCATTAGGGTTAAAATTTTTAATATATTCTTCTTTTATTATCTTTAAAGGATTAGAATAATAAATTGTTAATTCTGCATTGGTTTTTAAATCCACTGCAAAAGAATTTAATGATAAATCATGGTTATCAATTCAGAAAAATTTATCTTTGATTTACTTATACATGAAGTGTCTGGTTCAAGGTATCAAATATAATAAAATGGAATATTTCCCGGCCAGACCCCCAATCATCAGCCTCCTGGATGCCAAGACCCTTTCTATCCTTTAGCTACGGGAGGTGATAGAATAAATAATAAAAATATTATTTAATAAATGCAGCAAAAATCCGTAAAATATTTGGATTAAGCTTATTGCAAGGGTAATTGGTTTGGTTATGGTTTATTGTTATAAATCAATATGAACATATTGATTATTAAATATTTTTATAGAGGAGCAACAAATGTATTGGGGATCTTTAACAACTCTCTTCAGGGATTTCAGTATGAAAACACGTAGTCCTGGTTAATTTGGGCTCTTTAGTTTAAAGGATATTTTACCCAAAGATAATATGTATATAAAATACACAGTGGAGTGGCAGGGGCTTGTAACCAAGCTACCACAACAGAGAAAGAATAATTGAACTCACTGGTATATTATGAAATCCTTAGGGTATCTGTTTGGGACGTGCACTGATGGGTTAAACGTGTATACTGGGGTTATAAGGTTGTTCAGCAGTTTTAATTGATAAAAAGAGGTTGAGGACAGACATTATTGATAAGACTAAGCCATAAATCACTTAATTATCTTTCATAAGTACTTGATTAACTTGGAAAGGTGTCTGGATATAAATATAACGGGATATCTGCCCATCAATATCCTGAAAAGAGCTCTTTATTTGTAGCCTTTGGAGTCCCCATATTATCCTTCTGAGGGGTAAAGGGGCTCAAAGGGACGGACACTAATGCTAGCAGGGTAACCAGTGGTAGCCTGTCACGTGTTATTGGTGCTGTAGAACGGGTAGAATCCAATTCCTCTGGGTATGGGAATTATTCTAGTTTCAAATTGATATTAGGACGTGTGAATAACACTAATCTGTACTATTTATGTATTATTTAATTAATAATCCTTAGTAAATGTGCCCAGTAAGTTACTAATTATTGTAATAGACATTCATACGGAAATTCAGATGTTGGGTGAGTTCTCATTATGTATTACATAATTGGAGTAAAGTCATGATATTGATTTTACTCCTTATTTTCCAGTTTCAGTTGATTTACTAAAATAATTACTTAAAAATATAAGTGATGGGTATTCATGTAATATTTTTAGATCATTAGTTTTTTTTATTATTTCAAAAAATATTGATGTCTAGAAATTATCATAATAGTATATTAAAGTTTTTTAATATATTTTTAGAAGTTGTCATTATCTTATTTTTGACATTCTTGGTACTTTGAATTATATTCAGTAAAAAAAATGTGGATAGGTTATTTATGTATTTTCAAATAATATTATGTACTTTTAAACTTTCTACTATCCAGGGGAACATTTATTACATATGTAGAATGTTCCTGTGTGGGTTGTAGCATGTTTATGCGGTACCTAAGCTTCTCAGACCCCCTGTCACTTTTTCAACCCAAGTCCCGCAGCTGCGTACTTGTCAGAGGCCTGGGGCTGCGTACACAACCTTGACGGAGTGAAAGGGCTTTATCTCAGCCACGCGCGAGTGCATTGGCTTCTGCCGCTGCGTGCAGCAATTGTGAAAAAACACATTCCCTTCCATAACTGCTAAAATATACACAACACCTTAATTCTGACTGAATTTTAGGTGTGAAACCTCTAAATAAATCTCTGAATGAAATCTGAAATCTCTGATCAATATCAAAAAAATGGGAAAAATAAATCTTAACAGACTTTTCCAGCCTAGAACATTATACATCCTTAAAAGTTGACACCTGTAAGGGATACATAGCATAGAAAATTTCAAAAATAAATTATTGAATTGAAATTACAGAAAACCCTACGCAAATACAAATACATACACTAGCAGGTTTCATATTTTCCCAAAATCAAAATTTTCTCTTTCATTATGCTGCAACAGATGCAAGAAATATCAAATTCCTTGACATTTTAAAAGGTCATACAGCCTAACACCCCAAATTCAGTTTTTGAGCCATTATTGAATGCCCTCACTTACCCAGCACATTTTTTCTTCCCCTCCATTTACTCTGATAAGTTTCAAAGGAACCTCTTATAATGTGAAAAAAGATAAATACAGGCCTCTTTCCGCCTGTAAATAACCCATAATGATTACAATAAATTCAGACACTTTTGCATGTAAGACTCAAACACATGCAAGGATAATTAAGTGATCAATGGCTCTTGTATGAAAATTTTATTGAACATTATACCCTTATAAATAAATCTTTGCACCTTGGTAACATTTCAAAGAATCTTAATTGTCTCCCAAATCATACCCTAGTTAGTTGATTGATGGCACCCTGGTATTAATAAATCACCACCCAAGTAGATCCCCTGTGATTTCATTTTTTTTACACCAAAGAACAACAACACCAGATTCTTTTCTGCATAATAATCACTTTAACCAAAGTTCAAAAAATTCCCAGTTGCACAGATGATATATTTTTCAAAACCTGAAAAGAGGTTTACATTATTCCCAGTTTTACTGTGGCCCTTGTTTTTACTTGATGATAATTTATTTATTTAAAAATACCACCTTACACCATAAAAAAATATCCCCTTCCAGTTTTTTATCCATGATATGGTTACAGCTGATTACTGCACTTTTTTAAATAACTTGTTTATCCCCCTATATCTCCTTTCCTAGCTACATTATTTCAAAGATAGTGGAATCCTTTATTATGAAATAATAAAAATTCATAAAATGTTTCATAAAATCTTGATGAAATACTAAAATTGCCAAAAATATTGTTTCTGATTTATTTTTCTGAAATTCATCATTAAAATGTCCAAAAATAATGTTTCTGATTTCACTTCATAAAATTTAAATTGGTGAGACACAGAAAAATAATTTTAAACAACAAACCTGAATTTTATTCCATTTAACACAATATTCCTGAGATTTCAAAACATCCTAGAGTCTTCTATTTTTCCCATCAACCAATTTGAAACAATTAGGAGACCCCAAGAATCCCTGCAATGGACCATTTTAATCAAGAAAAAGGTCTGTTTCTCTTCCAACTAAATATTAAAAATTTCTAATAAATTAAATTTACATTTTATATTTCTATAAATTTAGAAAAATACTCCTATTTAGTTTATTTAAACAGGCCCACCACCCTACCCATAGGGCAAAAAAATTCCTATGGGGATTGCCCCCAAAATGAACATTATAAAAACTACCACTTTATGTGGAAATAAGGGGGCTTAAAACCAAAACTTCACCAGCACCAATGAAAATGAAGGAGTCTGCATTTTCCAACAAACTTCCAAAAGATTTAGAGTAAAATCCAAAAAATGGCCCTATCCGAGGGGATTCAATTTTAAGCAAACTGTCCAGACCACAGGATGTGGAAAAAGTTGCCAGAATTAAAGAACAAGCAAAGGAGAATGACCAAACTGGGTAGATTGATAGCAATCTCAGTTCAAAAAGAGCAAAGAAATTCTAAAGTGTGCAGTAGACCAGTGTCATAACAACAAATTGAAACTGCAGTCTAAGTCACCAAAGCCTCCCTGGAAACTTGGTAAATTAACCATTAACTCTGTATCCACTGGCACAAATTCCTGTAAAACTCACTGAACCCCCTGCAGGTTCTTATTTTATCTCCCAGGCTCCTGCTCTCTCTATGGCTTGGTGAATCCTCTATCTTTGCTTCACTTAATTGGCACATGTGCGTGTGAAAATTCATCCACTTTCTAGAAACTAGCTTACTTTCCCAGGACTCCCAGATTAGTGAAATTCAGACCTTCCTTAAAATCACTATAAGAAATAGCAAAAATAAAGCATAAAGCCCACAAAATCAATGTGTAATAAAATGGGAACTCTTCCCAAAATCATCAGTCATTCACTCCTCAAGGCCTTTTTTTCAATCCTCACATATAATGATTTCAGCCTCTAGATTCCAGAAACCTTTCAATCTTTTAGCTACTAGAATTGATGACAAATAATAATATATATATTCTTTAAAAATCAGGAGTAACCTATCTCCAAAAGCATGCATATGATTTGTGAAGGTGAAACTTCAATTGGAATTTTGGGATTTTTCAAAATTTGAAAGTTATAAATAATAAATAGGGGCAACAGCTTATAAGAAATGGGTGCCTTTAACACCTCTTCCTCAGGAGATTCATTGTCAAGCTGGTACTGTGGAACAGTTGGACCTAATGAGATGAGAAAAGGTAGTATTTCCCAATAAAATAGTGGTATGGCCAGGATATGAGAGCAAACAGGCGAAAGGAGATATAAAATAACTCACTTATTCAGTCATTCACTTACTGGGTACCTGAAATTTGAACACATGGAAGTGTTTAAATCTAAGGGTTGTGATCATTCAATTATATTAAGTTAAGATGATTTTTTTTTTGAACTAATACTAATATACTATCAACATGAGGCCATGAATCACTTTCTAATACCTTTTAAGCACTTGGTTAGCTTTTGGAGTGGCATATGGGGTGATATCTGATGAATTCAGTGTGGAAATAGGACCAAATAATGTGCTTCATAAATACATTTTTGAGGGTAACAGAGCCTCCTGAGGGCAGATAGAGAGGGAAGCAATCATGTTCTGAGTCTATCAGGATAGTCGGAGCTGAATTTACACTTCCTTTTTTCCTTAGTTAAGCTGGTTGTGGATTTGTAGGATCACTGAATGATTTTTGGATCTGAATAATTCTTTGGGATTATTTGGTAATTTTTTGATCCTGGAAATAATTTTTTTTACTATTTTTTCATGAATTCCATGATCATTAGTTAGTTTTTTATGATTTTATAAAGTATGGTTTATAAATTTTACCTCAAAAATAAATTCCAAGCCACTCATAAACAATGCTCTAAACTTAAACCAACCTCAAATCCCAAATCCATCACCAGATAAACCCCTTTAACTATACAAAGAACCTGTCACAAAAAAACACAAAACCTGGAACAGACTGGATTATTTCACAGGAATAAATAGAAAATAAAAGCTTAATTGGGAATCTAATGGCAAAAATATTACGCTTAAAATAAACACACAACACAAATAACATACCCATACCTGCAGGACTTACACCATACCAGTAACAATGTTGCACTACAACCAATACTATAAATCCAAGTTAAACTAACTTCCTGGATCATTCAGTACAATTAAGGGCCTCTGAACCGTCCTATCAAGCACTTTGATACTCATTTTTCCACTATTCCAACCATACAACCACATATATACACCAACAGAAGTAGGGGCTCATGCAGCCAAGTATGTCTCAATTCTCACCAAGCAGCAATAAAAAATCAGTACAAATAACTTTTCTGGAACTTTCACCACCAGATAAGGCATTTGAAACTTTCTCTGAAACCCTCTGAAACTCAGTTTTCCACCACCATCCCAGCCATATAACACTAATATATGCAGCAACAGAAGTGGGGACTCATGCAGCCAAGTATGTCTCAATTCTCACCCACCAGCAATAAGGTCTCAGTACAAATTACCTTCCTGGAACTTTCATCACCAGATAAAGCCTCTTGACCTTCCTCTGGAGCACTCTGATGCCCATTTTTCCAATAATACAACCATACAACACTTGTACATGCACCAACAAAAGTAGGGGCTCATGCAGCCAACTATGTCTCAATTCTCACCAACCAGAAAAAGCAGCTCAGTACACATGACCTTTCTGGAACTTCAACCACCAGATAAGGCCTCTGAACCGTCCCCTGAAGCACTCTGATACTCATTTTTCCACCATATCAACCACACAACACCTGCAAGCCACACTCTCAAGTCACCCAAGGGAGCATGCCGTAAACCAGCATATCTCATATCTCTACAGCTAATTCCATTGAAAAAGCATACAGGTAGTTCCTGAAACTGTTCATACATGATAAGGGATCAGAATTCTTTTCATATAAAACCAAAAAAGTAGTCTTCCACCACATCAGCCATGCAAGTTTAACAATTTGAGTTACCAAAAAGGGCTTGCAGCTACAAATCATGTTTCATGCTTTTCCCAACCAGCAAAATCAACTCAAGCTCCAGGGGAATTTTGAATAATTTTTTATACAAAATAAGCACCCAGGAGCTTCCATAACTCACCAATATTAGCCTTTTCCTCCTATTTTGCCAGTCTATCAATATTCATACTAAAAAATACAGCTATCTCTTGGCTTTTTTCACATTTTTTCTCACCAGAATTATTTTCTCATGTAACAGTACCCTCCAATGCTTCAAAAGTACAGAGAGAGGATCGGAAAATCACTCAAAAGAGCAATTATCATCCCCTGAGGAAGTATTTGTCTATTTAATGGGGGCTCTTGTTCCCTATCAAAGTTTTCTAGCATGACATTTGCCCTCATGATATATGACCCCTAGGATCTATGGTCTCTGCCTGATTGTTACCAGCTTGTCAGTGAACCAGAATCAAGTTAAAAGGAAATGAAGAATCATACACAAACTAATCATTGAATATTTGAACCAAACCCAGGTTTTCTTGAGGAGGGGTTCCTGAGAAAAGATCTGTTATTTGGTACCTATTCTTAAGATGAAAAACCCCTGATTTGTGATTAGTAAATTTATAAAAAAAGAAGATCACAACAGAGAAACCAAACAAGATTTTTTTCCGCCCAGCTCCCTGTGGACAAACACATTGTTAGGTTCTTCTAATGGTTTAAAACCTTTCATTTAACCCTTAAATCCTTAAATTGGAATTTGGAAAAATAGTCTGAAAAATTCAAAAATTCTTCATTATTAATTGGTGGAAGCTTGCCAATAATCCCATTCAACTTTCAATATTCTTTAAATTCCTCATAAAAATCTCCTTCAATAATTTATCTAGGTCTGATACAAGACCTATTTTAAGTCTCAAAGAAAACCAGCCTTAATTAAATAATTATTGTGCAGACTTATTATAGTTCAGAAGGTCAGGGAGTTCAAAGCCATCTTAGTGTACCTCTATCTATTCAAGAGTATTAGTAAACTGAATTCCCCTTCTAGTGAATCCCAGAAATCTAGTCTCTAAATAATCTCATTATAACTTTGATTCTGTAAAATGGTTAAATTCCATGATTTTTTTTTCAAGTGCTTTTTACTCTGATGTTACAGAATTCCATTTTTTGTTTTATTTTTTTGGGTAATTCAATATGCATGTGTCAGGTTATTACATATGCATTGATGATCCTTGTAGGGTTTTTAGTTACATGCAGTACTTGTTGCCACTTTCTGTGTTTTACATATTTCAGAAGCACAGGCAATCCTTTTGGGATTCCAGAATAATGTGCATGTGGGTCATGAGTTTCATTTTTCCTGCATGGAAGTTCAGAGGAATGCATTTAATGTGTGAAGAAACACAGCTTCTGCAGCTGCATGCGGGAATTTTTCCAAAAACTCTGTTTACTCATAACTCCTAAACTATACACCAAATTAAGTTTCTAGCTGAATTTGGTTTAGTCTGATGGGTAATGTGAAATGTGAAAATGGCAGAGAATTAGTGCTGTGATTTCTAGTCCATGATTCATATGTTATTTTAAGAAGTTAGGAAGTAGAAAATGAAAGTTAGGTTTGGTGAGTGGACTTACCTAGGTTTGGGTGGAGAATTCACATATTCAATAGTATTTTTAATATTCCTTCTGCTTAAAAATCATTTTATTTATTTATTTATTTTCTGATTTTTGGTACTTTGACAGCTTGTTCTGGAAATACTACGAAGCCCCAAAATGGCCTTTCTTTCTCTCTTGAACTAATTCCCCTGAATTAATTTTTACACCAATTCTTCGCATTTTGTACATATTCTAGGATTTTTCTTCTCAGCACAAGAAAAAAAACCAGCCTGATAGCCTAACACCAAATTCCTCTTTGGTTTTCATCTTATAGGATTCAGCCAACCATTCTATGATCCTTACTCTTTTCAACCTCTCATCCTTCAATCATTATCAGAACTTTTTACTCTTCTCATTCCTAAAATTGCATTTCCTCCCTCTCATCCTGATTTATGTGAGTACTGGTGCTTGGGAAATCTTGCTTTTGTACAGAAGAGGCATTTTTGACACTCAGCCCAAGGCTACTCAAATCCTCCTTTGGAATTTAATAACAAGGAAACAGCCAGAAACACATTCAAAATGTTGGAATCTCTCAGATGAACTATGTGATACAGGGTAGAAGAGTTGTGCCTTTCCCAAAAAATCAAAGGGACTAAGGGATTGGCAAAATAAATATCTATCTCTGGTTAAGAAATCCAACAATGGGCCCATTTGATTGAGCCTGTATCTGAATTTTATGTATTTGAAAGGATTTTCATGTATAAACTTATGATATTGATTTCACTTATTTGAAAATAAATCAATTGAAAATTTCTACTTGAAAAATTGATCAAACTCAGCCAGATGAAATCATTCATCTTATCAAAAAGGATATATGTTCTAAAATTTAAAGTTCTCATTTAAATTATTTAATTAATTATTTCCAACTTCCAGGATTATTTAATTATTTCCTTCAAACCACTTAAATAAGGAATAAGAATCATGAGTAAAAATCCATATTGTCAGCCTCCTGGATTCCAAGAACCTTGCTATCCTTTGCCTCCCAGAATTGATGGAATAAATAATAAAGATATTATTTAATAAATACAGAAAAAATACGTAGAATATTTGGAGAAAGCTTATTGCAAGGTCAATTGGTTAGGTTATGGTTTATTGTTATAAATCAATATAGATAAATTGATTATTGAATATTTTAATAGAGGGACCAAAATTATATTGGTGTTCTTTAACACCTCTCTTCAAGGATTTCAGTATGAAAACATGTAGTCCTGTTTTCTTTGAGCTCTTTAGTTTAAAGGATATTTTGCACAAAGATAATATGTATATAAAATACACGGTGGAGTGGCAGGGCTTTGTAACCAAGTTTCCACCACAGAGAAAGGACAATAAAACTAACTGGTATATTATTAAATCCTTAGGTTATCAGTTTGGGATGTGAACTGATGGGTTAAACCTGTATACTGGGGTTATAAGCTTGCTCAGCAGTTTAAGTTGATAAAAAGAGGTTGAGAACGGATATTATTGCTCAGAATAAGCCATAAATCACTTACTTTTATCTTATAAGTATTTGATTACCTTGGCACGGTGTCTGGATATAAATATAACTGGATCTCTGCCCATCAATATCCTCAAAAGAGCTCTTTATTTATAGCTTTTGGAGTCCCAATATTGTCCTTCTGAGGGGTACAGGGGCTCAAACGGAGGGACACTGAGGCAAGAAGAATACCCAGTGGTAGCCTGTCACATTTTCTTGGTTCTGTAGCACGGGTAGAATCAAATTCCTCAGGGTATGGGTATGGAAATTATTCTACATTATAATTGATATTTGGACGTGAAAATAACACTAATCTGTCCTTCTTATGTATTATTTAATTAATTATCCTTAGTAAATGTTCCCAGTAAGCTAATAGTTATTTTAATAGACATTCCTATGGACATTCTTATGTCAGGTGAGTGTTAGAATTATTGCCAGCAATTAGCTTAGGCAAATGAGCAGTTTTAAAGCAAAAGAAATGCTGGACACTGGGTGTCAATATTGGCTAATGGGGCTTCTCACAATGGGGCAAAATGTTGGATGAATTTGATTGGAATGATGAATGAATGGATGGAGAAAAGAAGGGAGAAGAGCTCCTTAAGTACAAAAGATTGGCCTCTTGTGAGCCTATGATACAACAAGCCAAAAGGCAAATTTTCTGCTCCAAAAGAGCTCTACAGGCTCTACTAGCCTTGTTACTTGGTTGGGACTACATCAGCCCGCATGGCCTCAGTTCCTGAAACCTTACAACCAGCCTATTCCGGTCCATTCCAGTGTTTCCACCATTACGGGGCTGAACCAGCCCCTTGCTGTTCAATCCCCTTGGATGGTTGTCCGTTACAACCAGCCATGATGACCTCATTACGTTGTTTATGGGCTGGTTGCCTAATCCAGCCAGCCCCTGGCCCCTCAAATGGGCCAGGTGGGACCCAGGGAACACCTGGGTCCGGTCTCAGACTCACATGGGGGGGTGTGTGACCAGCGGACATGCTGTCCCCCCCCTCTTTCTCTCAAATCCCTGGTGGGGGCGGTCAAATCCCCTCACCAGGGGCCCTGGGGGTTGATACCCCCAGGGCGTTGTCAAGTAAGTTGGCCTGGGAGGTGATCAGGTCCCCCCAGGCCCATCGCTCCTCCCCCTTTGTAAAGGGGGGGGGAGAGCGCCCCTGCTCAGTTGCTTCACACACTTGATGGTGGAGGGGTGATGAATTCCCCCCCACCTGCCGGTTGCTACGCTTGCGGCCGGCGCCGCCACCTCCTTGGGCAAGGGGGTGGTCAGGTCCCCCCTGCCCTGACCAACCGCACTGTCGCGGCTGGTTGCTGGCTGGTTCAACCCAGGCAGCTTGTCCCCATCCCCCTTGCAATGGAAAGCAAGGGGAGGGGGAGCAAGCCGGGGCCGCAAGCCCTGGCTCTGCGGCGCTGGTCGCCGGGCGCGACCAGCCGGGCCTGCGCGGCTTTGCACCGCGGGGGATCCCTTGGCTGCAGGACAGCCATGCGGGGGCCCTTGGGCCCCGCAAGGGCCGTACCAAGGAACACAGGCGGCCCCGCGAGGGCCGTACCGAGGAACACAGGAGGCCCCAAGCGGGCCGCAACGCGGGCAGCGGCCCCAAGCGGGTCGCGACACGGGCTGCGACAGGGGCGGAAGCCCGAATCATGAGAATTACATACTTTGGCGGTCCAGCCCGTCTGGCCAAGTATGTCCATAATAAAGCTTGGGCTCTTTTATGCTCAAATAAGCCCATCTGGCTTGGATGGCACATCCTCCGTGGCGGGCCCGTGAGGGCCCGTGTCCCAAAAGACCATAAAAACGTGTTTTGGCGCCCAAATGCCCAAAACCAATAACACCCACATAGGCCCACGTGGCCCACGTGATGTCCAATGGGCCGTGGAGCCCTATTTTGCATCCCATTTGGATTACAAACTCCTATGCACATTAGCTGAGTGCATCAGCATTTTAACAGTGAGTTCTCATAATGTATTAGATAATTGAAGTAAAGTCATGATATTGATTTTACTCCTTAGTTGATTTACTAAAACAATTACTTAAAAATATAATCCATTGAAATTCCTGTAATATTTTTACATCATTAGTTTTCTTAGTATTTCAAAAAAATATTTATGCCTAGAAATTCTCATAATAGTATATTAAAGTACTTTAATATATTTTTAGAAGGTTTCATTTTCTTATTTTTGATATTCTTAGTACTTTGAATTATATTTAATAAAAAATACGTAAAAAGGTTTTTTCATTATTTTTATAATATATTATGTACTTTTGGACTATCTACTATCCACGGGAACATTTAATACATATGTAGAATGTTCCCGTGTGGGTTGTAGCATGTTTACGTGGTGCCTAAGTTTCTCAGGCCACCTGTCACTTTTTCAACCTATAGTCCCGCAGGTGCATACTTTTCAGAGGCTCAGGGCTGCAAACACAACTTTGACAGAGTGACAGGGCTGTATCTCAGCCGCGCGCAGTTGCATTGGCTGCCGCAGCTGTCTGCGGGAATTGTGACAGAACACATTTCTGTCCGTAACTCCTAAAATATACACAACAGCTCAATTCTGACTTAGTTTCAGGTGTGAAACCTATATGTGAAAATACGTGTGAAATATTTAATTGTCCAAAAAGTTCAATAGTGGTGCCGTGGTATTTTGGTCTTTCTTCCCTTAATTATTTAAAAATATAAGGAGTTGGATTTCAAGGGTGGGGTCAGTGCGTGACCCTACCTAATTTTGGGTGGAGAATCTATTTATGTAGTAATATTTATGGTTTTCCTAATAATTCTCAGGTTAATATTATTATTTTTATTTTTATGTTATTTCTGTTACTTTTGAAGCTTGCTCTGCAATAGTAGCAAGCTGACACATATAGTAGCATAAGAGAATATGTGATCAGTTTATTGTGTCAGCCAGGTCTTATGTCAGAGAAAGCTGAAAATGCACTTGTCACTTTGGCTTTTTCTGTGACAACTTTGAGGTTTTCCGCCTTTCAGATACAAGAATCCTGAGTCTTGGTGGCTCCTTATGGGTTTCAGGAGTGGGTCTGAATATGTCCCCATGAGTTTGGAACATTTTTTAGTGCCACCAGCCATACACAATTTGGGATTAAGTGCCCTTAAACCCCGGGGTTCTGTCCAATGGTGGTATGTGACACCATAACAACTTCAAAATGAATTGGTCTTTAAGCCAGTTTCATGGACCTTTTTTTAAGAATTTACTTGCATTTGTTTTTCAGTTGTGCAAGGTATGGCAGGATGCAAAATAACAGAAATAATATAATTCTTTTAACAAAAAACTAACAAGCAGTAGGAATATCCAAAATTTTATTGAACATTTAGATTCCAAACCCACTTTAGGTAGGGCCACTCAGAAATTGGACCTCTCAATTCCAACTGATTCACTACCATAACAGATATGCTGAAATGGACCAAGTTTAAAGTGCCACCAATCCAGTTGTTGTTCATTTTCACATTTCACATTAAATAAATTGTGAAGTTATCATGGGAAAATTTGAGTTAGAATTGTGAAGATATGTAAATTTGGGTGTTATCAACAAAAAATTCATTTTTAAAAAGCTGCCGCAGGCAGCCATTGCAGCTAAAGATCCTAGCACGGTGTGGTGAAAAATCCAGGACACCTCATGGATTATGGAAATTTCTTGAATTTTTTTTACATTCCCTTATCCATCAATACAACTTCAAAAAAAAAAACAATTCCGGAATGATTTCCTATTTCAGTTTCCAATTCTCAGCTTTCCCTTCTCCTAGTTTTCTAGGAAGATCTCTCAGTTCCTAGACCCCTGTACCCAGTGTTTAAGTCCTCCTTGCTTCACTCCTTGTCCTTCAGTTCCCTGTTTTTTCTTTTTTTTTCCAAAAGCGCGCGCAGATGGCCATTGACTCCAATTGTCATCATCATTTGAGTAATCATCATCTTTTCATCATCATTCGAGTCATCATCATCACCCTATCAATCAAGAACCAATGGCAATTGAACAATGACCGCAATTGTTGCTTGTGGTTGTCAGTGACCACACCAATGCATCATCCAAGCAACCATCAATGAAAGCGTGATTTGGCAGTCCCATCATCATCCAGGTCCCAAAGCATCATCATCATTTGAGTCCTCATCATCTCGTCATCATCATTTGAGTCATCATCATCACCCTATCAATCAAGAACCAATGGCCATTGAACAATGAACGCAAGCGTTGCTTGTGGTTGTCAGTGACCACACCAACACATCATCCAAGCAACCATCAATGCAAGCGTGATTTGGAAGTCCCTTCATCATCCAGGTCCCAAACCAATCAAGTGGGCCAACAGTTGAACAAGTATTATTGGTACTTTCAGGAGTTATTGTCAGACTGCATGCGCTGCTCATGATGATCAATCCAATCATTTTCATTGATTTTTACCGGCTCCTAACTTCAGTCCATATAACTTTCACACCTAAAATTCAGTCAGAATTGAGGTGTTTTGTATATTTTAGGAGTTATGGACAGAAATGTGTTTTTTCACAATTCCAATTAATTATCCTTGCATGTGTTTGAGTCTTACATGCCACAGTGTCTGAATGTATTGTAATCATTATGGGGGATGTACAGGCGGAAAGAGGCCTGTATTTATCTTTTTTTCACATTATAAGGGGTTCCTTTGAACCTTATCAGAGTAAATGGAGGGGAAGAAAAAATGTGCTGGGTAAGTGAGGGCATTCAATAATGGCTCACAAACTGAATTTGGGGTTTTAGGCTGTATGAACTTTTCAAATGTCAAGGAATTTGATATTTCTTGCATCTGTTGCAGGATAATGAAAGAGAAAATGATCCTTTTTGGAAAATATGAAACCTGCTAGTGTATGTATTTGTATTTGCGTAGGGTATTCTGTAATTTCAATTCAATAATTTCTTTTTGAAATTTTCTATTCTACGTATCTCTTACAGGTGTCAACTTTTCAGGATGTTTAAAGTTCTAGGCTGGAGAAATCTGTTAAGGTTTATTTTTCCCATTTTGTGATATTGATCAGAGATTTCAGATTTTATTCAGAGATTTATTAAAATTTCTTTCACACCATTTTAAAATATCCCATGGGTTTGGTTAAATTTCCAATGGGTTTAACTGTATATTACATCTGCATTCTCTTCTGGTGCCTGTTGTAACCCAACTGTCACGGATGTTTGAGATTATTCTGTCTCTGATGACTTGGAGTGCAGCTTTGAGACTTTTTACTGGTTTTTTTGCCTTTATTTGGCCTTGTTTATTAATATAAGATACAAAGGCTGTTTGCATGTCTCAGGGAAGTAACTTTGCACACACCTGCATATGGGAATTCGGACAAGATACATTTTGATCCAGAGCTCCTGGAATATACACAATACCCCATTTCTGACTCAAGTTTCCTCAGGTAAAATATATGTTTTAGTTCAATTTAAATAGTAAAATTCCCAAAAATAATTAAAAGAAGTTTTTTGGTGTTTTTGGACCATATAAATTGAAGTTTTGAGGAATAAAATGTTCAGGTTATGTGTAGTGGGTTCCCCTATCTTATTTTAGTTGGGGTATTCATTTTGAGATTCATCATTTATGATTTCTTCAAATTTCTTTTGAATTTTATACTCTTATTAGTGAATCATTTTTCTCACGCCCCCAATACTTCATTTCAAAAAGATTACATATACCTGCTCTTGCATGCCTGCGCTGCTACATGGACAAATACTTTGTTTCACAGTCATTTCAAGGAATCATTTTTTTTTAATTCTCCTGTAGGTGGTGCTTTGAAACCCCCAAAATTTTTTTTAGTAATTTTGGAGGCATCAGAAACCCTTCAAAAATGGAATCAAAGGATTAAAAAATTCCGCAAAAACCAATTTTTCCATGGGTTTTGAGATCCTTATTTTGGATATTTGTATTATTATTTTTTTGTTATTTAAGCTATCAGAAAGCTCAAACACCATTTAATGAGCTTCAAGAATTTCGCCTCAGATTTCTTTTACTTATCCTTTTACCTTAAAAAATTCCTTTGAAAAACAAAAAAATCAAAAAAAATCAAACTTATCATTGGGCATTTTCATGCTTTCATTTTCCTTTAAATTTTATTTCTTTTGGTTTTTTAAGCTATCAAAAATTAAAAGCAACATTAAAAAATATTTTTAATATTTCTTTCAGATTTTTTGGATGTGTTATTTCACCTTAAGTAATTCCTTCCAAAAACCAAAAAAAATCAAGAAATTTAATTTTCTCGCTGGAGTTTTGGATACTTTTGCTTGGCGCCTTGATATTTTTTTGGTGATTCTAGCTTTGAGATGTTTCAAAAAAAGATTCAAGAGATTTTTAATATTGTTTTCAGAGTTTTTGGATTTAATTTTTCACCTTAAACCATTCCTTCAAAAAAACCAAAACAATTCAAAAATTGAATTTTCTCATTGGATTTGTGGATCCTTTTGTTTGAATTTTAACAGATTTTTTTGGGGGGGATTTGATCTTTTTGAAATTTTAAAGAAGGAAAAAATAACTTCTTAATAATTCTTAAATATTTTTTGGATGTATGAATACAGCTTAAAAAAATAAAAAATAAATAAAAAATCCGAATAAAAATATTAAATTTTATTCAACCATGTTTCTGTTTATTTTTCTAATTGATTTATTTTGAGGGGATAAAAACTCAAGAACAAGCTCTAAATTTTATTGAATAATGGTTTTCCATTATTTCTAATCCTTGTTCAAACAGCTTTTCTAATGTGGGTCTACCATGGAAGCTGGCCCATGATAAGACTTGAGCTTGAATGATACTATATGTTTTAAATATTGTAAAGGAATGAAGCCAAAAGTATAAGTTTTGTGATTTGGGTTGGGAGTGAAATTCAGAGGAAGGTAAGTCCAAGGTATTAAAGAATAAAAAAGAACACCTGGAGACGAACATGTTTGAGCCAGAAGGAAACCATGGAATGAAAAATTCCACCAAATATTAATGGGAGCTTGGAAAGAGAGGTGGTTCAGTTGAATTCTCGCTTTGTGGAAGCTTTCACCCCAGATATCACAAAATAATCTTGGGTGCTTGATTTCATGAACACATTTCTGAAACTTATTCAACTCAAAAAATCCAACCATTCATCAGCTTCAATCTTAGATAAAAATCAACTCCCCTTAATTCTGTACCTTCAACTGGATATTAGTACTACATAACTTGCAGTCTACATTTTCTTCCACCAGGTCCAGAATCTCCCTGTATGGTATATGCTCTATATGCATGTACACCTCATCACTGTTTCATGTGATTAAGTGATTAAGTGAATCTTAACATGCTATATACCTCTCTATCTTTGGCTTGATACATCCTGTATTGCTCCTTAACCAAATTGGTATATGAGTTACTACATATTACACTTAGTATATACATAATAAATAATCAATTCTGTCTGTTCAGAAAATTCCCCCAGGACTCCTGATCAGTAAATTTCAAACCTCCCTGGACATGCTCATAACTCAATCAGTCAACTATGGCCTCCATTCCAATCTTTCAAAATGTAATACCATGGGAACTTTAACCTGCAACACAAGCCACTCATTCCTCAAGGTACCCTTCTCAGTTCTCACATATACTGGCCACTCCATCCATCCTAGACTAATTCCCCTTGATGAATTATTATACTACTTCTTACTGGTTAGTACCTCTGCCAGTAGTTGTCATCTCAGCACCAGACATCCTTCACCCAGCCTGCTTAAATAATATCACCTTGTCCCTTCCTGGTGTTACTCTTATAGGATTCAACAACCCCTTATTCAACAACCTCCTCCCGCACTTCTCCATTCTATCCTTCCATATTCTCATTTCTTGTACTCCTCCTATCATCTTCTTCATTGAAATTCCAACAAATCATCCTTGAGTTATATGAGTAGTAGTTCCTATGCATTCAGCCCCTTGCACTCCAGGGTAATTGATAAAATTATAATGATTCCTTACCTTAATTAATACCCACTCTCTTCCTCTTCAATGATCACCTTCAACCAAATCAAATCCATTCCATACAATTTTCAACCTTGGATAACACTGCCTATGCATATTAATAAGATTTGATTTTATCTCTGGAGAACTTATAACAAGCTGAGGCTGGGAAACCAAGGAGAATCAAAGAGAAGCATATCAGAAGGAGACTTCAACAGAAAATAAATAAATAGGAAGATAAAAGTGTAGAGTCCTAAAGCATAGAACAATGAGTGTTGTTTAATGAGAAAGCTTTGAGTTGAGGAAGATTGATGGACTGAGAGACAACAGAGGAGCAAAAAGGGATAGGATTGGAGTATAGATGAAGATGGAATATTTGTAGTATGGAGTCCGACTGGGTTCAATGAGGCTTTGTTGGAGAAGTCAATATCTTACCAGTCAGAGATTGGCGTATTTGGGTCAAGAGATTATTTGATGGAGGAACATTGATTGTCAAGGAGATTGGAAAATGAAATAGAAATAGAAGTAAATAAGGAAGAAAGAAAGAAGAAAATAGACAGAAGAAAAGGAAGATAGAAAAATAGGTTGGTGAAGATCCAGAGATTGGTAAGAAGGGATGAGACCAAGTGTGAATGAGAAGAACACGTCTGGGTCCCCATCATAGACTCAGTGCGCACCCGCGCACAGAGGCCCGGTCAGAAATGAGAGTGGAAAAGTACTCAAGCGCGCATAGGCGCGGTAAGAGATGAGAGCGGGAGAATAATCAACACCCCTCATGAATGGTAAGATGAGATGCAAATTAGTATTGATTAGATTGATTAGGAAATATTGTTTGTTGAAGAAGTTGAAGGGATCCAACAGAGGTGGCTTTAGTTAAAGTATCTGCTATCATTTTGTTGGTGGGGACAAGATGGAGGTTGAAATTTGCAAGAGAAAAGTCTTCATGTAGACCTTTATTTTTAATGTCAATGTGTTGTGACTTGGAGTGTGACCCAAATTTTTTTATTTTATTGTCTAATCCTTTATTATCTACATATATTGTTGGTTTTTTAGAAGAATAGCCATGGATTTCTTCCACAAGGTGGGTGATCCACTTCAATTCAGGGTAGCAATCAAGTAAGGTGTTGAGTTCAGATTTGGTAGAGGAGTATGTTACATTCCGCTGTCTTGAGGAATTCCAGAGGACTGGAATACCCTAGTGCAGTACTATATACCTGGTTTGAGACTTGCGAGAAGTGGGGTTGTTGCCCCACTTAGCATCACTATAGCCTGAGATAATTTCTTTGGCTGAGTTGTATTTCAGAGTGAACTTGAACTCCCTAGTGGTCTTGGGGTATTTCCATACCTTGCGTACTTCTTTCCAGTGAGTAAGTCCCGTTTTTGCATTGAATCTTGCTAGACTGGAAACGGCAAAGGAAATATCCGGATGAGTGTATTGAGAAAGATGATTCAGCAGCCTGATTGTAGATTGATAGTTGATATTGAGTTGACAAAACTGAGCATGGTCTTTGTTGGAAGCTGGTTCAAGATGGAAGTTTTGAGTCAGAGGCGTATTAATGTTTTTGCAGTCGGTGAGACTCAATTCTTCCAGGCCTCTTTTTATATGTTTTGCTTGGCTTAGAAATATGCTGTCTCCTTTGAATTCCATTAGCATTCCAAGGATTATATTTGGCGAGTGACAGGAAGAATTTGAGAATCTTTTTAGGAAATTGACTGCAAACAAGTCAGATTTTCCTACTAGGATCAGATTGTCCACATGGAAGTAAAGGACTTCCCCTGACTTAGAATTGAGATACAATCATGGATCACTGGTGGATTCACAGAATCCTTGAGATTTGATCCACGCGGTAAGTTTCTCATACCAATTCTTGGGTGATTGATGTAAACCGTAGAGTTATTTCTTCAATTTGAGATAGGGAGACTTTTGATTCAATCCTTCAGGAGTTTTGATTATCACAGTTTCATTCAAGGGAGCGTGGAGGAAAGCCCCCTTTACATTGAACTGAGTGAACGTCATTTTCTTC
This sequence comes from Puccinia polysora, assembly GCA_025617555.3. NCBI lineage: Eukaryota > Fungi > Basidiomycota > Pucciniomycetes > Pucciniales > Pucciniaceae > Puccinia > Puccinia polysora. The sequence continues at coordinate 22,676,595 of CM062612.1, read as the reverse complement.
TTCAAGCCGTAGATCAGAGCAAGACAAAGGGATCCAAGTTTCCCCGTTGGAGCCCAAGTCTCTTAAAAATCTACACCTTGAACCTGGTTTAATCCTTGCACGCATAAACACCCTTTATATTTCACGGGTTCTCCGTGGCAATTCTCTTTCACTTTGAATACCCAGGTTGCGTTTATTATATTGTTGGGTTTGCCGTAAAATTCTCCCCAAACCTCTTGGTTTCAATTGAGTTGAGTTCTTCCTCTGAAGCTGCTTTCCACCTAGGCCATTTGGAAAATTTTTGGGCGGCCTTATAAGAGGGAGGTTCATAATAATGGTGAAAGCCATATCTTTGGAGTTTCTGAAGTTCATGTCTGGGAAGTAGATTGGGTTGTTGCCAAGATGTTTCTTGTTCAGAATGGGAAGGAGGAGGTGGAGATTGAGGTGTAGAGTGTAGAATATCTTCTCAATCAGAGTCAGAATCAGAGTATTCCAAAGCAGGTTCCCTAATTGAGTATTGTTTTTCATTAGTGGATAAATCAGTTTTGTAGGCATTTGAATCAGGTTGAGAGAAGATATCCAGGCCTGGAGATTCAAAGAAAGGAAATTCATTGAGTTGATTCTTGAGGAATTTAACGTTTTTAGTTTCTATGAAGGTTCCAAGCATATTTAGAATTAAGTAAAAGTGAAAGATGGGGTTGAATCCAACTAGGACTCCTTCAAGACCTTTTTCATCAAATTTTCTTCCTTTTTAAAGAACATTTGAAAGTTAGATCACAGAAGAACCTACGGGTTGTAAGTAATTAGCTGGGAGGGTCTTACCAAAAAAGAGTTTCCAGGGAGACAATTGGTTACCTTCTTGAGGGATCTGGTTCAACATAAAGCAACAACTACGTGTTACTACATGCCAGTAATTCTTGGCTAGGTGGGACAAGGAGAAGGTGGACCGGGCTGATTCAATGATTGCTCTATTAGCTATTTCAACTCGTCCGTTATGTTGAGGATGGTACGGTTTGGAATTGCAAATTTTAATGAATTTCTTTTTGGCAAAGTCTTTTAGGGTAGAATTGGTTAATTTGGTTCTTTTATCTGAGAATATTTCGGAAGGATAGTAGTTTAAACATTTATATTCAGTCTCTAGAATGTTAATAATTGTTTTGGGAGTCTGGTCTTTAGAAGTTGGAGGAAAAAATGCAAGGTAGCGAGTGTAATTGTTGACCAGAGTGAGTAGGTATTGATGGCCAGCCTTTGATTGGGGAGTAATTGGGCCAAGCAAGTGGAGATGAATTTTTTCTAAGGGTTTACCCGCGGGAGTAGAAACATTGGAAAAGGGAGATTTGGTGATTTTTCTCTTGACGCAGCTGTTGCATTGATAATTCTGGAGCTTTTCATTGGAGAAGTGATCCTTTAGGAGAGGTTTGAGTGTGGAGATAGATGCGTGGCCGTACATTTTGTGGAATTCTGATAGAGTAAAGGAAGAGTTAGTTGATTGGTTGGCGAAATTCATAGAATTGCTCTGGCCAGCTGATCAAGGTTTTTCAATGACAAAAAAGTTGTCTCTTATCAAGTTCTTCAGTACAATTTGATCTCCTCGAGTCACCTTGAATGTATCGCAGGTTTGAATGAAGTTAAAAACTTTCTTTTCAAGAAGTCCAGGACAAATCAGATTGACAACTATGTCTGGTACGTAAGCGCAATCTTCAAGCGTGATCACAGAATTGTTCCATTGTAGTTTGACTGTTCCAATTCCTTGTATTTTGAGATTGGCTTCCTGTTTTCCCGTCTTGATCTCTTCGGAATTGTTTTGAAGTTCTATGGATGAGAAAAGTTTTAGATTGTTAAAGATGTGGATGTTAGCTCCGGAGTCCAAGAGTAAATTAGGATTGTTATCCGCATTGATCCAGGGAGTCAGTAAGGCATGATAGTTGATTGTTGGATTCTTCTCAATCTTATTTTTCCAACTTTTTTGTTTTTCAATCCACCATTCACAGGCAATTTCAGGGTGGAGATGAAAGCATGAAGATTCAGTGTGAGGTGCTTTGGGATTGTGATATCCTTTGGGGCATCTCATCTTGGTCTTCTTCTTGTCCTTATAAATTTGTCTTGGTCAAAACTAGTGAAACATCCATGGATGGTTTATTCAGGTTTGATTGGGCCTTTCTCTCATTGTGGTATTGGATAAGATGGTTGAAAACAACATCCATTGTCAAGTTCTTTTCTATGTGCATAATTTGTTGCTTGAGATTTTCGAGTTTTGGAGGGAATTTGAGTAGTAGTAGGTACGCCAAGATATCATTAGGCAGTTTGATCCCAACATTGGTCATCCTTGTGATGGCTTTTCTCATTTTGGTGATGAAACTCTTGATGGCATTTTTGCGGAAGACAGAATGGAGGAAGTGATTGAATACTCTCTCTTGATTTGCTGTCTCTGAGGAGGAAAAAGTTCTCGTAATTTTGGCCCATAAAAGCTTAGAAAAAGAGATGTTTGTGGAATTAACAACATTTGCATGCGTGGTGCTGTCAAGCTTGGATAGTAATATTTCCCTGATTTCTCTATCTTTTTTTGATGACAGGGGGCCTGAATTTTGAGTGATAGAGTCCTTAATATCCTTGAGGTCAAACAGCCTAAGCATCTTGTCTTGCCAGATAGAGTAGTTCTCCCCAGTCAAAGGGGGTATAGCATTGAGGGATGCTTTCAGGGCAACTTGATGAAAGTAATTGTTTGCTCCAGCTGGTTCCTTTATGGCTTAATCAATTAGATTCATAGGAAGGTCCTTTGGCTTTTAACCTTAATAAGATTTGATTTTATTTCTGGAGAACTTATAACCAACTGAGGCTGGGAAATCAAGGAGAATCAATGAGAAGCGTATCAGAAGGAGACTTCAAAGGAAAATAAATGAATAGGAAGATAGAAGTGTAGAATTGTACAGCGTAGATTGATGAGCAGTGTTTAATGAGAAAGCTTTTATTTGAGGGAGATTTATGGACTGAGAGACAACGGAGGATCAAAAAGGGATAGGATTTGAATATAGATGATGATGAACTATTTGTAGTATGGAGTCCGACTGGGTTCAATGAGGCTTTGTTGGAGAATTCAATATCTTACCGGTCAGAGATTGGCGTATTTGGGTCAAGAGATTATTTGATGGAAGAAATTTGATTGCCAAGGAGATTTGAAAAGTAAATAGAAATAGAAGTAAATAAGGAAGAAAGAAAGAAGAAAATAGACAGAAGAAAAGGAAGATAGAAAAATAGGTTGGTGAAGATTGAGAGATTGGTAAAAAGGGATGAGACCAAGTGTGAATGAGAAGAACACGTCTGGGTCCCCATCATAGACTCAGTGCGGACCCGTGCACAGAGGCACGTTCAGAAATGAGAGTGGAAAAGTACTCAAGCGCGCATAGGCGCGGTAAGAGATGAGAGTGGGAGAATACTCAACACATATTGTGGACCAGTTTGTGATTGAGCTAAAATGTGTGTGGCCTTTAACGTTTCCAAAGGAGTGCTATAAAAGTTGTGACTACCCCTGTGGAAACTATCCTTTCTCCCTTATTGACTCCTTGTTGGCCACTTCCTTGGATTTCTTTTTATTTGACTGCTTTGACACTTTGAATTCAACTGCTTTGACTTTGATGGATTTACCAATTTGAAAGCTTTGCCTCTTTGCATTTGACTTCTTTGATTCTTCAACTTTGACAAATATGATGCTTTGACTTTGACTGCTTTGACTTTGACTGCTTAAAATTTGAAGGAACTCAAATACATTTTATGTGCTTTGATATGTCTTAATTAGCTTTGAAGTGCTTTGATGGGACCCCACAAATTTTTGACGGGGATCAATAAGCTTCAACCTGATCTCAAGGGGTTAAATCTTATTTTATTTTCTTAAAAGGGACTTCAAATAGCTTTCGGGTGCTTTGATGGGGCTCAATCAGCTTTGAAATGCTTTGAAAGAGCTCAAGAAGATTTGAAAGTACCTCAAATATCTTTGGCCTACTTCAAAGTGAGAAAACAAAAGAATCTTATTTAAAAAGAAGTGATAAAGATAGCACCAGACTGTATCCAACAAGAATTAGAGAAAATAAAGCAGATAAATTAAAGTGAGGGGTTGGCAAAGGAACATACCATAAATCAAGTACTGATGGTAGGATCAAGCAGGACTAGCAAAGCTATTCAGCAGAAAAGGAAAGAAGACTAAATACCTGCGAGTTAGGAGAAAGGAATTAAGTAAGGATAGAAAAATACTGAAAAAGTGTTTTTTTCTCACCAAATATGAGAAAAATAGCCTAAGATTCTTTACTTGAGACTTAGTGATGTAAGAGTTGAAGTATTTTGATCTTGAAATATAGAAGTTGACCAGTTGGTAGAAATTTGGTTTGGTTGAGAAAAGAATGAAAAGAAATAAAGGAAAAGATAGAGAAATAGTGAGGGGAGAAGAGGAAGAGAATGGAGGGAGAAGCGTAAAAAGGAGCAGGCGAGATTGCAATTCAGGAAGGTGAAAGTTTAAGAGGAGGATTGGGGTAGATTCATAACAAGTGGTAGAGTAGAAGATGGGAGTAGAATGGTGATCAATGCAGGGATGGCTGGTAGAAGACAAAGCGTGTGACAGGTTGTGATTATTTGATGACAGGAAGTTGATGAGGATGAGCGGCCAGGAATGATGAGAAGGAGCGCATGAGTTGTAATTAATTTCAACACAAAGGCTCTTAATCTGCTTTTAAATGCTTTGAAGGGACCTGAGATTTTATATTATTCGATTGGGCTAAATCTGCTTTGATGTGTTTTGACCGGACCTCAAATAGCTTGGAATTAATCAATGTGCTTTGAAGGGACCTCAATTATCTTTGATGTGGTTTTATGGGGGTGAAAGAATTACAAATATAACCCCTTTTGGCCATTTTCTTCTTTGAATGTTCTTTGGGTTCTTTTTTTGGGTCATTTCTCTCCTCTGGAGTATTTGGACCTCATTCCATCCCAATGTGCACAACCACAATTCATTTCAATTCCATCTCTCAAAAGAGAACCAAGAGGCGGGGGTTTTTTTGTCAATATCTGCAATCAGGACCAGTAATCCCCTCAAGCTAATGGACCTAGGAGGAATCCTTCCAACTTTGAAATGCCATCTTTGGATTAGATTATCCACCTAATGGTCCCAGCATCATTCCTATTCCAGAAGAAAAGTGCAGTGCAAGTAAGGAAGTGAGGACTCAGGCTTTTACACAAGGATCCTTATTGATCTCAATTCACCAACCATGGAACCTCTACAGGTATTCCCACTTTAAGTTTCTACTGAAACCCCTGCACCTCCAACACAGCCTCAACCTCCAAAGTCTGCTGTGGAAACAACTCTCTTAGCCCTCCTCTATACCACGCATTCTGCTTTAGAAACACTTTTTCAACCTCTATCAAAAAGTACTTCTCACTCTGGCACCTTCAAGACTTCTTCCATGAATGCTATGGATACTTTTGAAGGCAAAAATCCTAGCAAACTTCAACTATTCCCCCAATCTTGTGATTAATTCTTGCAAAGGATGAAGAAAACTGTAGGGTGGACAAGAAGAAGGTACCCTTTGTAGCTTCTTACCTCTATGGAAGCATAAATAAATGGATCCATCCCTATCTGGCTCACCCTGCCAATGAAGATCCCAATTTCCTCCTCAAATCATGGTCCCAATTTAGAGAGAAAATTCACACCCTCTTTGCGCACCCACTTGGAGTCTTCAAGACTGAAAAGGAACTTGCAAACTTGAAGATGAAGGAATCTGGCTATGCTTGAACCCACATAACTGAGTTTAGATCACTTATGGTCAAAGTCTCTGGATGGGGTGATAGAGCCTTGTACTTCCATTTTAAACAAATCCTTTCTTGAAGCCTTCTATAAAAACTAGCAGGACACAACAGATCAGCAGAAAATCTAACTGAACTTATGGATATTGTTTTGGACTATGATATAAGGTATCATGCAAGGTTAAAAGAAAAATCCTCTTTAAAAGAAAAATCCTCTTTAAAAGAAAAATCCTCTTTGAAAGAAAAATCCTTTTCTCTCATTAATTCTCAACCCCACAGTTCTTCTCAATATCAATCTACCTCTTATCAGCCTGAAAAGGATAGCGTTTATGTTAGGCAGCATGGCCAGTCCCAAGGAAATTCTACTTAAACTAATCCATTTACCAGACCCTCTTTGGATCTAGGTCCAGATGGAAAACTCAAGGCAGGTGAAAAGGCAAGAAGGGAAAGGGAAGGTTTATGCTTAAGTTGTGGTGGTAAAAAAAAACACATAAAATTGTAGAAAGAAACCTGTCAACTAATCTTTTTTTTTTTGCACCTTCCAAGGTTACACCTAAGACAAATCAAGATTTGGATCACCCCTTTTCTCCTTCTTCTTTCAAGGCTCATCTATATATCTATATATATTTTTGATTCAGGTTGAAATCTTTTTGATTTCATCTCAGTGAATCAACTTTCTAGATAATTTCACTCCTTCCTTTCCTAGCTTTGAATGAGAAATATTTAATTCAATGCACCATTGCCTGAATAAATCACCCTTGGAATTGGCTCTCTTCATTGCTGGAATCCAGAGGAAAACTTGGAAGATGGGGATGATCACCTCAAGACAACAACTGACCACTGACCTTTCCTTTAATACTGTTGAAATAAACCTGGCTGGAATTCTTACAGCTCTCCTTCCCTCAACTCTTCCTTTGGCACTGCAGTCCAAAGCAACATCCCTCAATTCAGAACAATTTTCAGTTTCCCCCAAACAAACTTCAAGTTCCCTTTAATTTCAACACTTTTTCAAATTACTTGGATATTCATTGATCCTTTATTTTTCACAGGAGGAAGATATATTGGATTCATCCTTCCATAACTATGCAATTGGTTACTTCTTGGGATTCTTCTATTTGTTACTGATGAAGTTACTGAAGAATTGGAAACCATGCCAAAGAAAATTACTTCTGATTACAATTCATTCCTACATTCTCTTCTCCCAGGTTAAAGCAGACCAACTCTCCTTACACCGCGCTTACAACCACCATATTGGAGTGGAAGGCCTCATACCTTCAGTTGGACTTTTACATTCACTACCTCAAATGAAAATTCAACCCTACAAGCCTACATAGCAGAGAATTCAGCAAAAGGTTCTAATAGCAGAGAATTCAGAGAAAGGTTCCATCCAGCCCCAGAAATTCAAGCAATGAAGAAACTTTCATTTCCTTTCAAAAAGAAGGATAGTGGTTTGAAAGAATACATTGATTTTTGCAAACCTGATGCTATTACAAAGGAAAAACTTCACCAAATTCCTCCAATTACTTTCACTGACTGTCTTTTCAGGTTCTGCCATCCTCTCCAAAATTTATCTTGGGATGCTTGCCTCTTAGGCATCACAGGATTTTTGATTTTATAACCAATATTTATTGCTTAAACGTTTTTCCATGTATTCCAAAGATCTCACCACAAGACAAGGGTACTACATGGAATTCATTCTGGTTTCAACTCACTTACATGCCTTGTAATTTTTTCATTAAAATTACCAAGCCTCCTTTCACATTGGGAAAACATGTTTCCAGATGGGGGAATGCTTACTCTGAACAAAATACTGACCAATTTGGAAATTCTGAACTTTTTTACCTCTATTTGAAAATTTGTGAAGCACAAATGATTGAAATGAATTCAAATAAATAAGCCAAAAACTTTCTCCAAGAAATTATTAAAATATTGAAGAAAGGGGATGAATTGAATAACAATTTTTAAGATTCTTTCAGCTGCTTACTCTCGCTCACAGTCAAAGTGGGTATACCCAACATTCTGACTAACTAAAGCTACAAATACCCCTTCAATCAAAAAAAATCCTGGGATCAAGTTTAAAAAAGACTATGGATAATTATAGTTACTATTTTGAACTAAATAGCAACTGAATTCCAAAAGGCATCCATGCTGGGAATTAAGTATGAATATCTGAAAATAAAATAACTACTCAAAGACCTTCCAAGATAGGCCTTTGAGGATTGGTTGGGAGCCTTTTCTTGTTTTGGAAAGATTAGGTACTCATGGTTGCGAATCCAAAACCGTGATCAAATCATCCATCCATCCATCCATCCATCCACCCACCCATTCATCCATCCATTCTCAATCTCACCAATTAACTTCTGGGAAAAAAAATCCAACTTCATCACTACTGCATTTCCCTGCTTCACCAATCAACATAACTCCATGCATCATTCCAACTCAAATCAATCCTATAATCCCTTCCAATCACAAATTGACTTTCCTTCTCCACCAATTCAATCCCATTCCTGATTCCAAAACCAATTCATCCTATAAATCCTTTTCCAAATCCAAAGTTCAATCACCATAACTTTCAAATCAAAATTCAATCCATTCATTCTCCCTCAAAATAAAATCAATAAGAAAATTCCATCATCATAAAAAATCAACTTCTTCCAATCCATCATTTCCAAACTCAAATCAAAAAAGAAAATGTAAATAAGAAATAAAATATTTTACTTCCTATCCGAAACCTTCCAAACAGTCCTTTCCATCCTCCTTATCCTATTATAAAATACTCCCAAATCAAAACATCCTTCCATTCATCTATCAATTAACTTTCCATCCAATATCTTCCTTTTTCCTTCAAATAATAAATCCTCAAACCAATCAAAATCACGTCAGTTTTATCTTCAATAATCCACTCCAAACATTACTGGAGAACCTCCAACTTCACTTCTGGATCTTCTTCAACATCAGCACTTCAAAACAGTCTTAAATACACCAGAATCCTCCAGTAAGAATTCAGCTGAAATAATTCCAACCTGTTCAATCATCTTCCAGATCCTCCTCTTCTCTTTTACTTTTGCCTTCAACACCAACTTGGTCACCTCCATAACTCCTTCTTCTATTTATTCATTTTTCCTTCTCTCATACCTTTCCTTTATGTTTTTCATTTCATCCACCTCCCTCCAAGTCCATGTGCCTTTTCCAAGCTCTTGAGGAAAACTCTCATCATTTTCCTAGTCCAAAGAAGAAACCATCTCAGTCCCTCTTCAACACTTGTCAACCATTTCATTTGAAACTAAAACCTCCAAACCCAAACCTACCCATATTAATGATTTCCCACCTAGTTTTGGGTTCAGAGATCTTTTTTAGGAGTCCAAACCATTTTCCAGTAGTTTTATTAGATTTTTGGCAAGTCTCATATCTAGCAACATACTTAATATTAATCTCTTTCCAATCAATCCACCAAGCAGTCTGTTTTACTTTCTCCAATGTCCTTTCAGTGGAAAGATGCCCTGATGAACAGTTTTCATGGCATACCTGAAGTATGTGTTGCATATTATCTTTTTTTCTCAGTATCAACACACTGGAATTTTGGTGTCTGTAGTAAAGGAGACCATCCCAAAAAGTTAACCTTCCTGCTTTAAATGGTTTGAGTAATGAGGAACATAAACTATTTATCAGGGTTTCATCCGGGGATTCACATTCCATAATGGTAATCATCATCTGGAGGTCAGAGGAATAGTTCTCTCTCACTAGATCAAATAAAGCAGTATCTAATTCACATAGGGGGATCCCCATAATTGGAGCATCTGATGTAAAAAGATTAATATTGAAGATAGGAAAGATATCCTGATCCTCAGGGTCATATTCTGGAGTTCTAGGGTCATCGGGAAAAGCATTCCTACTTAATTTTTCAGCATTCTGGTGTTTAGCTCCAGCTTTATGTACTATAGTCATCTGACCTCTACAATGTTGTATAGCAATTTGGCACCTGAGCATATTTCTACTGGGAGTCTTCATGTTAATGAGATTTCTTACAGAATTGCAGTCCGTAATTAATTGGAAAGTGGTACCTTCTAAGTAATAGTGTAACTTTTCTAGAGCCCATGCTAGAGCCAAGCATTCCATCTGACTGGCTCCATATCTTTTCTCAGTTTCTTTGATCTGTCTAGATATAAAAAGCACTGGTTTTTTCACTGGTTTGTCTTCTTCTATTCTTTCTTTGTGTCAGGAGGCCCCTAAAACTTCCATACAAGCTTCAATGTACACCTTAAAGTTTTTAGAGTAGTCTGGTTGGATAATCAGAGGAGTGGAGGTCATAGCTACTTTCAATTTTTCATAGTTTTTCAACCTCTCATGAGTTGTTTCAAAGATAGTGTTATTGTTGCATATCTCATACAGAATTTTAGTTAGCATAGCAATCTTTGGGATGTATTTTCTTTAGTAACTGCAAAAACTGATAAATGATAGTAACTCTGTTTGATTCTGAGGCATGTGTCTGTTCATTACAGCAGCTATCTTATTCTGGTCAGCAGCTAGAGTTTGACCAGAGACTATATGCCCCAGAGCTTTAAGTTCTCCATATTCAAAGTTGCACTTCTTCATGGAGACTTCCAATCCTGCTTTGGAGATGCTTTGGAGGACCAATCTTGTTGATTTATATGAGTATCAAAATCATCAGAATATATGATGAAATCATCTATATAAACCATCATCCATCCTTGTCTGATGTAGGTACCTAGAACTGTATCCATTGTTCTCTGGAAGTGTGATTGGGAATTCTTTATACCAAAGGGCATCATGAGTTATTCATATAAACCAAAAATGCAGATTATTCTCATGAAATTTCTACTTTCAGGGCTTAAAGGTATATGGTGGAAAACTTTAAGCATATCCATATTAGTGATGTATTTAGCTTTAAAAAGTTTATGCAGAGAATGATCAATCCTGGGTATGGGATAATAATCTGATTGAGTATAGTTATTAAGAATCCTGAACTCTCCTACCATTCTTGACTTATCATTTTTCAGCTCTCTGATACCAGGAACCTTGCAGTCCTTTAGCTACAGAGAGCAATAAAGATGCTGGAATGATAATAATAATTATTATTCCAATAATAAACACTTAGAAGCTCAAATAAATGATTTAATAAGAGCAGTTGCAAAGTTTAATTGGTTTGGTAGTAAATGGTTTTCTATATAATATTAAAGAGGGGCCACAGTCTTATACTACTGTGGATCTTTACAGACAAGCAAACTCTCTTCAAGGGGCCTCCTTAGGCAATTTAAGAACCTTGGAATAAAGATGGGTGCCTTAGAAAGGACTTATTCCACTAATTGCAGGGTTTAACAGCACAAATGGCCAAGAAAGGAAGGGTAACACTCACTCTGAGGACTGTACCACAAAAATCATGGAATAATTGGAAGGGTTTCAGAGCAGATGGGGTAGGTTGCTTGACTAAACTTCAATGTTTGATTGGTTAATAAGGGTAAATAATACTACTACAGACTAAGTCATAAATCACTTGCTTATCTTCAAATAAGCAATTGAACAACAATGACACTGTGTCTGATTGATAATAAATAATTCCTGGTAACTGATGATGGAATAATTGATCCAAAGAGGTCTCTATAAATACCTTTTTGGGGTGATTTTGATCTTCTCAGGGCACGTAGACAGGGTTCTGCTTGTGGGCTGAGTCTTGCAAGGCAGTCAGGGCAGGATTAGCACTTCCACTTGGTGCTGTCAATCAGCTGTCCTTAGATCTGCTGGATTTCTGTATTATTTTAGCCACAGGATCTGTTAATCTGTTATGGCGTAAATTTGATCATTCTGTACTCATCCTTCATTTGTACTATTGATATTGCTTTAAAGCGCGCAAATGTGGATGTTTACTAATTTTTCATCATCTGCTGATAATGTAGAGAATTTGTAATAATTTTTATGAACACTCCTTGTAGTATTTTGTGGTCTTCAAAGATCAGGATCAGTGATTTATGTGATAATCCTTGATCTTTGATTTATTATTAAAAAATGTTTCAAACTTAATTTTCATTGATTTTATTTAAGTTTTGATCTTTTGAGATCATTAGGAATGCATATGTCAGTTTGTTACATATACTAGGCAACCCTAACTGGGTTGTAGCTTTTCTGAGTGGTACCTGGTTGTCAGATTAGTCACGACTGATCCAGACGCCGGGATCAGTTAGTACAGATGCGCGCGGGGTAGGAACCGCTGCGTGCCTGGCAGAATCAGCTGCGCGCGGGTCATTAGTACGCGGGAATCTGCTGCTACTAGTATCTGGGGATATGTAATGATGCGGGGCTGCGCACGGGAATTGTGACATAACACATTTCCGCGCGTAACTCCTAAAATATACACAACACCTCAATTCTGAGTGAATCTTAGGTGTAAACCCTATACGCGACAATACGTGTGAAATATTAGAATTGCCAGAAAGTGCCATACTGGTTTCATAATTTTTATTACTTTTCTTTTTAATTATTTTGAAAATATAAGGACTTGGAATTCAAGGGTGGGGTCAGTGAGTGACCCTACCTAATTTTGGGTGAGGAATCCATTCCTGTAATAATATCTATGGATTTCTGACTGCTCATTTTGTTAATTGAGATATTCTTATTTTTCATAGTTTTGTGTTACTATTTGACAGTTTTGCTCTGTACATAGTAGCAAGCTGACGTTCCCCCGCTCCAATATATGTCTATATCTGAAAAAAAAAATTGGGTTAATGCCTCCTGTTGGCTCTTTAGTTCCTCAGGTGTATAGGTCTGTCAGCAATATCATGTTCAGGCAACCATTCATCTTTATCAGCTGATTCTCCCTTGTATCTAACCAGATATGTCTGACATCTTTTCTATTGATCCTATCTTTTTTATCCTTAAGGATCTTGCTAATTTTACCTTTTTCCTTTTCAGGTTCTTCTGTAACAGGTATTGCAGGTGAAGGAGTATGTTCTCCATTCCTTGGGTGGTAGTGTTTGATGAGACTTACTGGGAAGATGGGGTGTTTTCTCGAAAGATCATCACTAAGGATTACTTCCACAGCATTTTTACCATGAAGTCTATTAATGGTGTAAGTTCCAACAAAAGCTGGTCTAAGCTTTCTATTTCCACCCAAGTTGGTAAAGTTAGTGGTAGAGATCAAGACTTGATCACCAATTTTGAAATCAGGTTCCTTATGGGTTTTATCCCACCTTTGCTGGTTAAACTCTATAGCATCCTGGACACACTTAAAAGCATTTTTGTTGGCTACATCTATCATGTTTTTTAAATAAAGTGAATTAGGGTGAATATTGGTCAGCTGGTGGTTAAGGTTATCCTTGGGTAATCTAGGAATCCATCCTCTTTCCAGTATGTATGGTGTGGAAAGAATAAAGTTTATCCCCCTATAATTGTCAAAAGGTTCGGAAGTTAACGGTTCCCTGCGTTTGAAAGGAGATGAGGATGTCCAAAGTCGCACTTAAATAAGGAATAGAGATAAGGAGATAAGAGATAAAGAAAAGTAGAGAGAGAGAGAGAAATCGCCAATCCTTCAATCCTAAGAACTTTCCACCTGGATATGTATCCGGTATGAGTTCCTTTAATCTCCTGGTGAGATGAGTGATTCAGCCTGATGATAAGATGTGATTCTTCCTCCTCTGTATCAATGCACACACACACCTCCCCCTCCAGCCCAGATAAGTCCTCCCTCTCAACCCTAACCTAAGTACATGCGCAAATAACAGTATGACAACAAAACAGAAAACAATCTCAAAACAGAAACCCTAGCCTCCTCTCCCCACCTCCTCCATACCAAAGTCCCCCGTTGTCCGTACGCCGTTCCATCCATCCGGTTTTTCCTTCTCAGGATGCGGTCCTTGCACTGCGCCCTACTCGGAGCCCCCCGCGCCTGTCCATATCCGTTTGTCCGCACCCGTTGTGGGTGTTAGGTAATATACGGCCTGATCCGCGCGCTTGCGCGCGCGCTTCATCCGTTCCTTCATAGCCCGCGGATCGCTCCGCCCCTACGTATCCAAACCGGGGCGCCCGCAAACCTAGCTGAGCGCACTACCTTCTGAATCCAATCTCCGGGGCGGATTGCCGCCCACGCTGCATTCAATGCTGAGCCCGACCCGTCCACCAGGTGCGGAGCCAAACAGCAGCTGCTGCTGATCCAGCAGCTGCTGCTGCTGAGCACTCTGCATACCCTAGTGCTGAGCCCGCTTGCCCCCAATGCTGAGCGCGCAGCCGCGACACAGTTCCCAATCCGTGTCTATAAATTGACACCACATCCCCCCCCAACTTGAGTTCTGTCCCCAGAAGTTTCCCATTGCTTCACCATACCACCACCTCCGCTACTTCCTCTCCACCCCCACCACTTCCCACTACCACCTTCCCCGTCTCCCCTCCTCTCCATCGCCATCATGCTCCCATGCCAGTTCTGCGCCGGGAACAGGCACGCATTTTCAATCATCCCCAGTTGATGGGCCTGTGTAGCTTGCCGTCGCGGCCATCGTTGCTGCTTGCTTAGCAACAGCATCCTTTGAGCTCCCCCCAAATCCAGCTCTCGCCCCAGGCCGCGCAAGAGGGCTCGTCCGGACCCGTTTGTGGTTTCCGACAACAAGTCAATCTCGGAAGGCTTGTGGACACCACCCGGTTCACCTCCATCCGGCCGCCCCTGAGCTCCGTCACCCACCACCTCACACCTGAGCCGCGACTCGGCATCACCCCTCCGCGGGGCAGGACCTCCGCAACGGGGCAAATACAAAACTTTGGAGGAATGGCGCGCGGCGCCCCGCGCTTGGGCCGCTGCTGTTGGTGTGAACCAAACGGTACCGGACCCAAGACACTCTGGAAGACCCGCCGCCTCGCCAGCACCTTCTCCTCCTACTCCACAACCGCAGACACCGCCCGGGCCACCAGCGGACTTGGATGAGAGGCCTATGACCCGAGACTCTCCTCCGCCCCCGTCACCAATTGTTGTCCCATCATCACCTCCAGCTGGACCAAGCCCCCCTGTTGGTTCTCCGGAGGCCCCATCTTCACCGGCCGCTCCTCCCCCCAGCCCTCCCAAGATCCCGGAGATTCCGATTGTAATGGCACTCGCGGCGGCCGGCTTTGAAGCTTTCGCGGAAAGGTCAACCACAATGCTCCAGAACTTCCTTGCGATCCCCAGCGCACAATCCTCAGAATCCCGGCGCGAACTCCTGGCGTCTTTCCGGGCTTCACTGGCGTTCTCAAGGGTGGAAATGGAGGAAATGATGAAGATGGCGTAGGCGCATTGCCCCCCCTTTTCCCCTTCTCCCTTCCCTCTTTTATTCTCTTCTTGTTGCTTGTACCGCGCTTCCCTTTTCCATTAAGAAAATACATGTCTCCACGCGAGGTCCTAACCTTCTGAGAAAAAAGTCCGCGGCCGCGCTATGAGAGAGTGAGTCCAATATTGAGTCCGCGCCCACGCACTTGCTTTGTGAGCGACCGTAAGTGACTAGCCATTCCAAAAGAGGCACCTAAACCGCCCCAGACGAACTGTCACACAGTTTCCCGTACCCCTCCTGTAACAAACACAAAAACCAAACACCAGCGCATGCCACTGTAAGGGAAGAAAGAGAGAGAGAGTAGAAGAACGGACATTCTGGGGTGTCTAGTTGTCCCGGCTGTGAACCGGCTAGAGCACCCCCTCACCAAATCAAGCTTAGTCCCATACCAACCACCCATCCTTGAGATATCCTGAGAGAAAGAAAAAGAAACCAATAGAAAAGAACCCCTCTTTTTTTTTGCGCAAAGCCCGTAGACTGTCCGCAAATCGCTCTTCGTCCCGCTTCCCCCATCCGCGGGATTGCCCATGCGTCCCGGTTCCGCGGGGCTTGTCCTTGCGTTTACGGACCCGGCTTCGTGTCGCGCCCGCTTTTCCTGCAAAAACCCCAAGCCAGCAAAGACCCCACAATCCAGATAAGAAAGAAACATAGAGAAAAAAAAATTCTGGGGTGTCTAGTCGTTCCGGCTGTGAACCCGCTAGAGCCCCCCCTCACCAATTCAAAACTTATCCCCTACCCCCTCTACCTCCCCTCCCAACTTGGCCACTGTCCCCAGCTGGTCGCAACCGCCTACTCCATTGCAACGGCTCGCCCTCCGCTTCTCCGCCCAAAGACAAATCCCCGGATCGCGTTCCTACACCATTGCCGCGCTCCACACTCCCCTTGTCAGATCCTTCACCCCCTTCTGCCGTTTTGTTGAACGAGGTAGATCCTTGCGCAAAGAAGCGCTTGACATGCGAAGCCGCCGCCTTCCGTTTCAGCGGAGTACTGTCTAATTCCTCCAACTGATAGGTGCTGCCCTCAAACTTGGACAACACATGGAACGGGCGGTTCCACCGGTTAGCAAACAACTTCCCCCACTGAGACTCCAGACTTCCATTGTACAGGAGCACCAAATCCCCCTTCCGCAAGGGATCCCGGAGGCAATGCGAGCAGCGCTGTGGTGACCAATCCGGGACACCACGGAAAAAAAAAAAAAAAAAAAAAAAAAAAAAAATTGGATTTCAGTTGTACCCCTATGGTTACCTTCATTTCCCCCCATATCTCAAATCCTCCCTGTCCTAGCGGTCTAGGACAGGCCTCTTGCCTGTCTCTCCACTTCGCTCCCCTCTTCCTATGTTCAACTCCCACTTGTCACGCTTGCGGCCCTGACTTTTGGCGACGCGAGCGATTGTCAAACCACTTTTGACGATACCATCCACCACCAATTCCCTCTCCATCACTTTCGACGATCCCATCTACCACCAATTCCCTCTCCATCACTACCGACGACCCTTCCTCGATCTTGATCCCCGGTGCCTCCTTCTCTCAGGTGTTCATCAACCTACTCTGGTCATCGACGATCCCTAACCTATTCTCCTCCAAAATCTGCAATGAACGGGCCTCATCGATTGTCCCTCAGATCCTCATCATCCTCATCCTCCTCCAATTCAATCCTACCGGTTCACAATCATCATCATCCAGTCATCCTCCCCCCCCCTTCAAGAACCCAAAAAACTTTTGATTGTCATCGATCCCCCAGAATTGAATTGATCCTCACTCACCACAAAATTAAACGTTGCCCTACATCATCCACCGTCCCCTTCCTATGAAGTATTAGTTGTCATCCAAATCAATCCGCCTCATGGCCATCATGGCCTCACAAACCTAGCCCTCCTTGCCCATCATCCGATCCGACCGATGACTGCGAGCGACCGCTTGCGGCCGTCGGAACTTTCACCCCGTTGTCGCCGCCAATCGGGCGACGACAACCGTTGCCAACACCCGCAACCTCTGTCGCGGGTGTCCATCTGGTTGCCCGCGGTCATTCTCGACGCGGGCGACATCTCTTTTTCCTCTCATGTAATTTTTTTTTTTTTTTTTTTTTTTTTTATGTTTTCATTTTTTTCCGCACCTATTTGTAAATCTCTCTTGTACATAGTACACAGGGCCTCATGTCTATAAAAGGAGGGGCTCTACCCTGCCTTTTGGCCCAGCATCAGAGCATCAGAGAATCCCATCATCCGATGAGACCATCATCATAAGCAATTTATCCGTGGGCATCCTTCCCCACCTATCTGAGCAAATTATCCGGGTATATCTATGATTTCCCCTTGATCCTTTGAGCCTCCATACTCAAACTGTGTCCCTTGTGACCTTGATCCTTATCACCAACCAATAGCCTTGCTGGTTGAAGAAGAATTCCTTTCTGTCTGAATTCTTGAGTGTGTTATACCACTCTGATCCCTTTTTCCGACCATACTGGTCTTGATCTCTCCTTGATCATCTTTCTGGAGCCAATCACGTTTGATTGAAGAGGTTTTATTAAGCTTAAAACCTGGAGTGTTATACCTCCCTTCTTCTTTAAGGTTGAATTTCTCCACGCTATTCTTGAGTCCCTTGAGAAGTGTTGGGATATTCTTGCTCAAATTTGTTATTGATTTGCTTCTAGAGCTTCATAAACAAATTGCTTTTGTTTTGTTCAGCCTCCCACAGTTATCTGGTACCCTTCAAGCGCTTGATTGCGGAGAGTTGGGCAGGTTCATTGAGAACCTGGAGGTTGGTTGGGATTGAGTTGATCTTTCCTAATCAGCTGCTGAAGACCAGAGTTATTAGCTTGTGGGCGTTGTTACTTACAACTGCCTTGTTCTATTGAACTCTGAAAAAACCTTGACTTATTTGTTTAAGACTTTACCTGCACCATCTTGCCTCAGATAGTGTTGTTTCCATTGCTACCAACAACTCTTATCCTCTTCCCTTACTTTGATTTCTCATCCATAAGGTTCTGGACCTTGATTCCGGTTACATTTAAATATTATTGTAACTCCTAGGAGGGCAGCCTAAACAGCATCTTTCCCCTCCACAGAACTGCCACGACTTAGCACCGTTTGGAGTCTTAAATTTGGTCCCCCGGGCCGGGATCAAACCAGCAACCTTGGGATTTACAGTCCCAACTTGAAGAATCAACTCCGAAATCCTATCCAATTTCTCTTTCTTTTTCTGCTTGTTCTTTTTTTTAGATCTGATCCGTGGAGGCAGCTTGGTCTAGAAGTAAGTCCTCCCAATTTGTGCACCGCTTGGGCAAGATACTTGTCGTTTTTTTTTTCAAAACCCTACTCTTGCCACACTCGTGAGCCACTTTGGCAATCTGCTCTTTGGATTCCCTAGGAACTCTGTTTTTCAATATGGAATCTTCCGCTACTCCAACCACCCCTGTCCAACCTAAGATGGTAAAGATCAAACCTCAGAACAAGAACTTAGGCTTCAACGGTACAAATGTTGAGCAATTCTTGGACTCCTACGAAATGGCTGCTGAAGTGGATGGAGCTAGTGAATTTGATATGGCTTATCAGTTGCGATTCTTTATCTCCTCTGATGAAGTTATGGAGGTAATCAAGTCTTTCGAGGGATTTGAATCCCACAACTGGACGCTTCTCAGGGAGGCTATGTTGGCATACTGGGGTAAAATAGATGTGGCTAGGTTTACTCTGCAGGATTTGGATGCTCTGGTTTCTCAGTGGATCTCCAATGGTGGTATTTCTTCAGCCTCTGACTATCAGATTTTTAGGAAGTCTTGGGAACCCATTCAAAACTATCTTATCCGAAAGATCACATTGACACAGTGGACAAAATTTGAGCAAAGTTCTTTCAATCTTTTTTGTCGGCTGTGCAGGAAAGGATTAAAGAAGAACTGGTCAAATCTGGATCCATGATTACCACCAGGGATAATTGATTCAAGCTCCCTGTTTTTCTCACCCTTAGGAGTACTGTGGATAAAGTCATGAAAGGTCAAACTGCTCTTACCTTTGAAAAGCCTAGAACTACTGAACCAGTCCATGCTCCTTCTTTTAAAGAGTCAAACAATATTATGATCAAAATGGAGGCAGATCGTAGGCCTAAAGCAGATCCTAATTCCAATCGAGAACCTACTACTATAGATGAGACCACCAAGTTACTTAGAGCCTTTGAGAACAAAATAGATCAAAAGATTTCTTCGCTAGCTACTCCCAAAACTCCTTCTTCTGTCCCCAAATCAACTCTGGTCTGTTACTACTGTCACAGGGAAGGCCATGGAACCGGACAATGCCAGGAACTTCAGAAGGACCTAAAGGAAAAATTGGTAGAGCAGAGGGGAAACAATTACTTCCTCCCTAATGGTGCCCTAATCCCTTTTGACTCGTCTCGTCCTATCCAACATGTGGTAGCCTCTTACCAGCCATCACCCCCTGTGAAAGCATCTCTTGCTTCCTATGAATTTTGATCATCCTGTGGTACCCTCCAACCTTGCTATCCCCCAGCTATTTCTTCCTCTAGTCTTGCTGGGACTACTTATCAATCTGATCCAGCCAGGAAATGACATGAGGAACCTAAACCCCATAAGGCTCCTTCCTTGCCAACTTCAATCCTTTGAAAACCCGTTAAACGTCAATCATCACTTGAGCCTCCTTCCTCTGATGTAGAAGACATGGAGGTGGACAAGGAACCACTCATGGAAAGGTTCCCAGATCACCCTGATCCTTCTCCCTCACCTCAACCTTCTAATCCTATCTTAGATTCTGTGTCACCTGAACTTCCTCCCCCCACCCAACCCAAAGTTCGATTTGAAAGGGGAATCTCCAAGGATCACCCCAATGCTGTGGAGGGAGTTTTAAAGAAAATTTCTGATCTCAAAATTCCTGATCTATCTGTGGCTGAACTCCTATCGATCTCTCCATCTGTTGCTGAAGGAATGAAGAAATGGGTCTCTTGTCGATGTGTGGAAATTGGCCCTGAAGAACTCAAAGTCTCCTCTGGCACTCTAATGGAGGACTCTGGTGGAACCAGTCCTTCTATAGAATCCAATCTTTATTCCTGTCCCCTTGGCTTTCTTCCTTGTTATCTTGGTGACTCAGCTAAAACTGTTTCTCCTCTTGTGGATTCTGGATCTCAGCTTAACTTAATCTCGGATGCTATGGCCTGCAAGCTCAAACTTAGTCCTAGGGTCAGCTTCAACTCTGCAGTGTATGGGATAGGAAATCAAGCTTGTGAACTGGTTGGTATTGCTGAAGATGTACCATTCAGGATTGGTTGAAATATCGTTGGAACCTGCCACTTTTGGATTACTCGTTTGGACAGTCCTATGATCTTGGGATGACCCTTCTTAATGGACTTTGGTGCAACCCTGATGTTTTCTGATCAAGTTGGGGAGAGAATTCTTCTCCCTGATGCTGATGGCAGGAAAATTGAAGTTCCTCTTTGCTCCTTGGATTCTGGTCGTTGGGAAAGAGATTTTCCTGGTCATTCTCCAAAATCATCTTTTAAGGGGAAGCAGAAGGATAACTCTAGTTCCTCTCATTTTTTAGGGGAATAGTTGATCCTACTAATGGTTGTAGCTCTTTTCAGCCTCAGACTGCAACTCAAGGGTCAACTCCCATCCCTCAGGCTTATTTTTCATTCCTTTCATCATTCTCTTCTGAGCTCAAGAATATTAAAAAACAAAAACATATCAAAATAGAAAAATCCGAAAATATTTCTTCTCCATCTCCTTCTCTCTCTGGTTCTGTTGTGTCTTCTTTCCCTTCTACTTTTGAGTCTGATCAATCTTCCCTCAGTTCCGGTTCAAATCTCTGCAATGAGTCTAAACTAGATCCTAATTGCAATTCTGTTTTTGGAGGTTTTGGTATGAAGGAATATGGGCTTCAGTGGAGGCAATTTTGGGGTACAAGTAAGTCCTCCCAATTGTGCACTGCCAGGGCAATCTTTCACCGTCATTTTCAAAACCCTACCTTGTGCCACACATGTGAGCAACGTATTATCTCCTGGTTCTCCTTTTATGGAAAAGGCACCCTTCAAGGATATTGCAGAACATCGGACTTGGAAGATGTTGGAACTTGGACTCAGCTTTTGTAATCAAGTCTCTCTGGTCAACTCTTGGAGGAAACAAGAAATTCTTGCTTTTGCCACTAAGTATAAACCAGTTGCTAAAAAGATCCAACCAGTCAACCAGCTTATGCCTCTCAACCTCAATCCTCCCCTTATGCGTCCTCCTCTATCTTGCAATCCTTACTGTGGTCTTCCTCAATCTCTTACTGGTCCCTTTGTGCCTAATGGACGGGTCAATGAAGAACGTCTGAAGGTGGTCAACTTTGGTCCAGATGGATGGCTTCTTCCTGATGAGTTAAATTTAATCAAAAATGTCTTATCTCTAAGAGAAAAAACTATTGCTTTCTGTGAAGAAGAGAGAGGTCTCTTGCGGGAATCCTATGGCCTCCCTTATATCATCCCTGTAGTTGAACATGATCCTTGGCAAAAGAGAAAGATCCCTATCCCTGCTGCTAAAGTTGACAAATTCATCAAGTTGGTCTGGGAACGAGTTCAAACTGGCCTGTATGAAAAATCAACTTCTAGTTACTCCAGCCCTGTCTTCTGTGTCCTCAAGAGTAATGGTAAACTTAGAATAGTTCATGATCTTCAACCCCTTAATAAAGTTACTATTAAAGACTCTGGTATCCCTCCTGCTACTGAAGAATTTGGTGAATTCTTTGCGGGAAGAGCTTGCTATGGTCTAGGGGATATTATGGGTGGCTATGACAAACAATCCTTACATCCTATTTCTCGTCCTCTCACTACTTTCGATACTCCTCTTGGTCAATTTCAACTTACTCGATTACCTCAAGGAGCCACCAACTCGGTTGCAGTCTATCAGGCTCAGATGATGTGGATCCTCCAGGATGAAATCCCTGATCATGCTGGTATCTTTATTGACAATGGAGGAATTAAAGGTCCAGTATCTGACTATGATAATGAGCTCTTACCTTGGCATCCAGGAATTCTTTGTTTTATCTGGGAATATGCTACTACCTTGGAGAGGATTCTGTTTCGAATTGAGGAATCTGGCCTTACTGTCTCTGGATCCAAACTGGCGGCTTTTGTCCCTGCTCTGGAAATTGTTGGTCATGTGGTCTGCAAGGAAGGAAGAAGGATGGCACCAGCCAAAGTCAACAAGATCATCTCTTGGCCTACCCCAATCAATCCAACTGAAGTTAGGGGCTTTCTAGGTTTTGTCACTTATGTTAGAATCTTTATCCCATCTTTATCCAAAATCTGTGCACCCTTGCGTCGTCTAACCAGAAAAGATGCTGAATGGATTTGGACCCAAGATTGTGAATGTGCTTTCCAGCTACTCAAAAGGATAGTTGGTAGAAAAATAGTTGTGAAACAGATCTCTTATGGACCTGGAGCTGGCCAGATCAAGCTGGCTGTTGATTCTAGTTATCAATCTGTTGGGGCCGTCCTTACTCAAGAAGATGAAAATGGTTGGGACCGTCCTGCTCTTTATGAATCTTTGTTGTTTTCAGATGTAGAATCTAGATACTCCCAGCCCAATTTGGAACTCTGCGGTGTGGCTCAAAAGATGAAGAAACTTCAAACCGTTCTCTGGGGCCAACATTTCAAATTGCAAGTTGATGCTTGATCCATCATTGAAATGATCAACGCTCCCAGTCTTCCCAATGCTCCTATGACTCGTTGGGTGGCCTTTATCCAGCTTTTCTCTTTTGATATTGTTCACAGGCCGGGAAAATCTTTCACCATGCCTGACGGTTTATCTTGACAACCTCTTGGGGACAACAAATCTGATGTTGGAACCGATTTCAATGAAGAGGAACCTTTAATCCAACCTATTTTCTCTTTTTCTTCTCAAAATTATTCTGGCTTTCAACAAGGCTTCTGGTTTAAATTAGAGCAGTACCTTTCAACTCTTCAAAAACCTCCTGATCTCTCTGCTAAGGAATTTCGATCTCTTAAACAAAAGTCTTCTAATTTTTTTTTTCAAGGCTCTAGACTTATGAAGAGGGGCAATCCTTGTGCTCTTATTGTTGTTACTATTCCCTCTAAACAAGATTCTATCCTTGAAATTCTCCATGAAGGCCTTGGTCATTGTGGGGAAACCAAAACTTATCTACAATTATCCAAACAATTCTGGTGGCTATCTTTGAAGAAATCTGTCTCCCAATGGTGCAAGAGTTGTGAAGTTTGTCAAAAACGTGATCTTAGGCGCCCAACTGAAATTCGTTATCCTACTGAGGAGTCCATTGTCTTTGGGAGGATTGCTATGGATGTGGTTCATATTAAGGCAGGTGGTGCTAAGTACCTCATTGTGGCTAGAGATGATTTTTCCGGATGGGTTGAAGCGAAATTTCTTAAGAACCTTAGCTCTGAATCAGTGGCAGCTTTCCTCTACGAGATCTGGACAATGTGTTATGGCCTGGCTTGATCTTACTCTACTGATGGTGGCTCTGAATTTGGGGGCAAGCTTGCTGAAATGATCCGATCCCTTCCTGGAAAACATAGAGTTACTACTCCTTATTATCCTGAAGGCCAAGGCATGGTGGAACAAGGCCATGCCCCTTTGAAGGCTGCACTTGTTAAACTGGCTGGTGAAAGTGGCAAGAATTGTTGCAAATTCCTTCCTCTTGTTCTCTTCTCTGATCGAATTTCAACCAAAAGGACTACTGGCTACTCACCTTATGAAATCATCTTTGGTCAAAGAGCAGTCCTTCCTTTGGATCTGGAAATGGAATCTTTCTTGGGTATCTCTTGGGAAGAGGTGTCCTCAACTACTGATCTGTTAGTTGCTAGATCCAAGCAACTGGAGCAAAGTGAAGACGTTCGTGATGAAGCTTATCAAAAGATGATGGATTCCAGAGCAAAATCCGTCCAGTATTGGGAGGACAAGCACTCTCATCAAATCAGGGAGCCCTTGAACCCTGGTGACCTAGTTTTAGCTTATAATCGATCTTTGGAGACCCAGTGGGGCAAGCTTTTCTCTAATCGTTGGAATGGCCCTTATCGAGTAGTTCATCAAGTTAGAGGTGGATCTTATGTCTTGGAGGAGCTGGATGGTACTCGGTTGGCCAGAAGGTTCTCTGCCGATCAAGTCAAGAAGTTTCATTGTCGTGGGGGCAACTTATCCCAGAAGTAAGTCCTCCCAATTGTGCAACACCAGGGTCATTTGCTGCGTTTTTGTTGTAAAACTCTACTGTATGCCACATATGTCAGCACCTGGGACGCCCTCCTTGTTCTATTTCTGCCGCTTCTAGGGCTCATTTGGAAGAATCAAGATATTTTCCTCAACTTGTCAATTGCTCTCAAGATCAAGAAATGGCCAATCTTTGCTTCAATTTCTTTGTTCCCTGTTTTTAATCCCTTCAAATTTTAGATGCAGACTAGGGACAGTCTGTAAGTTGGGGAGAGATGTGGTGACCAATCCGGGACACCACGGAAAAAAAAAAAAAAAATCGGATTTCAGTTGTACCCCTATGGTTATCTTCATTTCCCCCCATCTCTCAACTCCTCCCTGTCCTAGCGGTCTAGGACAGGCCTCTTGCCTGTCTCTCCGCTTCGCTCCCCTCTTCCTATGTTCAACTCCCACTTGTCACGCTCGCGGCCCTGACTTTTGGCGAAGCGAGCAATCGTCAAACCACTTTTGACGATCACATCCACCACCAATTCCCTCTCCATCAATTTTGACAATCCCATCCACCACCGATTCCCTCTCCATCACTCCGGACAACCCTTCCTTGATCTTGATCCCCGGTGCCTCCTTCTCTCAGTTGTTCATCAACCTACTCTGGTCATCGACAATCCCTAACCTATCCTCCTCCAAAATCTGCAACGAACGGGCCTCATCGATTGTCCCTCAGATCCTCATCATCCTCATCCTCCTCCAATTCAATCCTACCGGTTCACAATCATCATCATCCAGTCATCCTCCCCCCCCTTCAAGAACCCAAAAAACTTTTGATCGTCATCAATCCCCCAGAATCGAATTGATCCTCACTCACCACAAAATTAAACGTTGCCCTACATCATCCACCGTCCCCTTCCTATGAAGTATTAGTTGTCATCCAAATCAATCCACCTCATGGCCATCATGGCCTCACAAACCTAGCCCTCCTCGCCCATCATCCAATCCGACCGACGACCGCGAGCGACCGCTTGCGGCTGTCGGAACGTGCACCCCGTTTTTGCCGCCGATTGGGCGACGACAACCCTTGTCAACACCCACGACCGCTGTCGCGGGTGTCCATCTGGTTGCCCGCGGTCATTCTTGACCCGGGCGACATCTCCTTTTCCTCTCATGTAATTTTTTTTATTTTTTTATTTTTTTTTTTTATGTTTTCATTTTTTTCCGCACCTATTTGTAAATCTCTCTTGTACATAGTACACAGGGCCTCATGTCTATAAAAGGAGGGGCTCTCCCCTGCCTTTTGGCCCAACATCAGAGCATCAGAGAATCCCATCATCCAATGAGACCATCATCATAAGCAATTTATCCGTGGGAATCCTTCCCCACCTATCTGAGCAAATTATCCGGGTATATCTATCATTGCCCCTTGATCCTTTGAGCCTCCATACTCAAACTGTGTCCCTTGTGACCTTGATCCTTATCACCAACCAATAGCCTTGCTGGTTGAAGAAGAATTCCTGTCTGTCTGAATTCTTGAGTGTGTTATACCACTCTGATCCCTTTTTCCAACCATACTGGTCTTGATCTCTCCTTGATCATCTTTCTGGAGCCAATCACGTTTGATTGAAGAGGTTTTATTAAGCTTAAAACCTGGAGTGTTATACCTCCCTTCTTCTTTAAGGTTGAATTTTGCCACGCTATTCTTGAGTCCCTTGAGAAGTGTTGGGATATTCTTGCTTGAATTCGTTATTGATTTGCTTCTAGAGCTTCATAAACAAATTGCTTTTGTTTTGTTCAGCTTACCACAGTTATCTGGTACCCTTCAAGCGCTTGATTGCGGAGAGTTGGGCAGGTTCATTGAGAACCTGGAGGTTGGTTGGGATTGAGTTGATCTTTCCTAATCAGCTGCTGACGACCAGAGTTATTAGCTTGTGGGCGTTGTTACTTACAACTGCCTTGTTCTATTGAACTCTGAACAAACCTTGACTTATTTGTTTAAGACTTTACCTGCACCATCTTGCCTCAGATAGTGTTGTTTCCATTGCTACCAACAACTCTTATCCTCTTCCCTTACTTTGATTTCTCATCCATAAGGTTCTGGACCTTGATTCCGGTTACATTTAAATATTATTGTAACTCCTAGGAGGGCAGCCTAAACAGCATCTTTCCCCTCCACATAACTGCCACGGCTTAGCACCGTTTGGAGTCTTACAGCGCTCGTCCCAATAGCGCACCAATGCCGTCCAAGTCTTCTTTAGCCGGTCCGCAGCCTTTGCAAGCATTCCGTCCCTTCAAAGGAGCTGTTTGGCGCGAGCCTCAAGCAATTTGGCGGGAATCTTCACCTTCCACCAGTCAACCCCCAGGAACATCTCCAACTCAATGTCCACCAGAAGCACGGGGCCCTGCGCAAAAAGTAAATCATACAGCAAGTAGCCTGTTGCCCGCTTCACCAAAATCCAATCCGCAAACAGAAACATCGGAAGGGTCTCCTGCCAGCGCTTACCGTCCTCCCTCCACATCTTGACCAGGGCGTCCTTGATTGGCTGATGCCCGCGTTTGATCATGCCGGCCCCCTCGGGATAGTACTCCGTTACCCAGCCAAACTTGGCTCCGCAACTCCTCACCAACTCAACCAAACGGCCGCAAAAATCAGCCCCTCTGTCCACTGTGACCAGACAAAGCGACCTGTACCGCGCGAACCACTCTTCCTCCAGAAATAGAGCAACTTTGTCCGCCAAGAGCTTGACCAACGGACGCACTTCCGCCCAACCGGACAGGTTGTCCTGCGCGACAAGCAGATAGGCAAACTTACCGGCCTTGATGTGGACAACATCAAGCGAGACTTGAACAAAGAGGGCACCTTCCTCTGTGGGGTTTCCGACTTCCTTGAGCAGTCTCGCGCTCCGCCGTTGACAGGCTTTTCAGGACGCCAGCCATTCCCGCACAGCACGCACTACCCCCGGCCACCAGAACCGCTCATTGACCTGCCTCCGCGTCTTGAACTCTCCTCAATGACCAAGATCGTCGTGAAGGCTCCAGAGGATAGCTTCCTGATCCGCTCTTGAAGTGGTCACCACAAGAGGAACCGGAGTCTTCCGCCGCCAAAGCTGCCCCTCCTGCACGTAGAATTTCCCTGCCCGCCACTTCGCCCATTGCATGTCCTTCTCCGTAGCTCCATTGGGAAAACAAAGGTCCCGCAAGTCGTCGCGAAGGATTGTGTACTGCCAGGTCTGCTGGAGCGGCAGCTGAATTCCTGCCTCCGCAACCCCTACCTTGACAACCGGGGTCTCCACATTGATCAGTTCCGCCTCCTCAAACGGGTTGTCCCTTGGATACTGCAACAACGCGTTGGGCATGGTGAACTCTTTCCCCCAAACATGAACAACAGCAAAGGAGAAAAGTTGAAGAAACGCCCCCCACCTGGTCATGGGAGCGTTGGGCAATGCTGGGGAATTGATCATCCGCGCCAGCGCCTCCGCGTCCACCAAAAGCTCAAAATGGACCCTCCACAAAAGATACTGGAGCCGCTGCATGATCTTGGTGACCCCGCACAACTCCAACTTTGGCTGGGAGTACCGGCTTTTTGTTGGAGTGAAGGTGACCGACTCGTAAAGTACCGGCCTATCCTTGCCATTGTCCTCTTGAGTGAGAACCCCCCCGCGCCAAATTCGCTGGAATCAACCGCTAGCCTAATTCCTCCTGCGTTGTAGTCGAGATCCCGGAGCAAAATGTCACGTCCCACAATCTCCTTGAGCTTCTGGAACGCGCAATTGCATTCTTCCCCCCACTTCCACTCCGCGCCTTTCCGCGTTAGTGATTGGAGCGGGCTGGCCACCTCCGCAAACCTCTCAATGAAAATACAGACATAGCTACATAATCCCAAGAACTGCAGGATATGCAACACCGTCCGCGGGGTTGGCCATTCAAGGACCTTGTTCCGCTTTTTCTCTGCAATGCTCCGGCCATTGGAAGCAACAACGTGGCCAAGGACTTCGAGCGCCGGGACACAAACTTCCAACTTCTTTCCCGACACCGTCAGTCCTGCCTCCTTGATGCGAAACAGGATGCGTTCCAATGTCTGCGCATATTCCCACACGAAACGTCCGACGCCGGGAACTTCAACCTGCTCCGCTCCCCCGTAATCAGATTGTGGACCTTTGATGCCCGCATTGTCAATAAAGATTTGGACTCCCTCCGGAAGATCATCCTTCAGGATCCAAGCCATTTGAGCCTGGTACACCGCCACAGAATTGATCGTGCCTTGCGGGAGCCAAGTCAGCTGCATTCTTCCCAACCCAGTCTCAAATGCCGTTAGAGGATGCAAGCAAGGATCCAACTTGCGCTGGTCGTACCCCCCCATCACATCCCCCAAACCGTAACAAGCGCGCCCCGCCATTGACTCAAGGAACTCGTCAACGCAAGGGCGCCATCCTGAATCCTGGATTGTAAAAGAGTTGAGCCGCTGTAAATCATGAACAATCCTCAACGACTTTCCGTCCTGCTTAACCACCGCAATGATTGGGCTGGAGTAACTAGGCGTTAACTGTTTGTAAAGGCCATTCTTCACCCGCTCCTGCACCAACTCCAGAAACTGCTCCCAGTTGCCCGCGGTATTGGAATCGGCTTGATCTGCAACGGCTTGTGATTGACAGTGGGGATGACATAGGGGTCGCCAATATTGTTTTTCAGGAGCCCCCTCTCTTCCGGTCCAAACGCAAGCGCTCTTTCCCAAAGAACCAGAACTGAAATCAGCAACTCACGCTCCTCCGTACTCAACCATCCTGTCGGGCCAAAATTGAAAGCTGCAATCCGCTCCTCCGTGATCCGCGCCAAACTAGTAACCCACCCCGAAGCCTTAATCAGCTTGACTCAAGGGTCCCGCGACCAAGCAATTGGTTGAAGCGGTCCGTTCAGTTCCTGGGGCATTGTCTCATTCCTTGGTCAGACCTTCCGTGACACTTGCTTGTACTTGCCGGCGTTGCACCGCATCATCCGCACGCATCCTTTGCTGTAAGTCCTGCAGAGAACGGAACCGTGGCTTTTGCCTTTGCTCACGAGTGTGGCACAATGATAGGGTTTTCAAAGCGTAGTACCCTCGGGCAATGCATACTGATAAAAGGGACTTACTTCTGCAACATGCGCGTCCTGCAATTTCCTTCCTCCCCCTTCCTGCTCCTCATTAGTCGACCGCCCGTGCAAAACCGGAGCTTGTTCTGCGCGGTCTTCTTGGTCGACTAGAAAAAATCCTCCAGAGGTCCCCCGTTGCAGACCAACTCCGTGTCCGGTTCCTCCTCATACTCCAACACTCTCCTCTGCTTCCCTTGCCCGTGATTGCAGATAGTCATCTTGAACCTTCCGCCAGACAAATCCTCCACCGTCAACACCTCCCTTCCCGCCTCCGGATCGAAAACCATGCGTGCTCAAAACCCAAACATGAACGGCCTTCCCAAAATCACATCCGCACAATCAACCAAAAGAAAAGAAAGGGGCCTACGGACCCTTGCGACCTCAAACTCCTCCTCCTTGACTACTCCATACACACAACACTCCCCTCCGTTAAGCGCGCGGAGACCCATTGCGCATTTCCGCCAAACCAACCCCAAATCATCCACAATCCATGATGGCAGTAGGTTCACCATTGAACCGCTGTCCACCATAGCCCACACCTTCCTTCCCGCTATGACCATTGGAACGTAAGCAAGCGGATTCAAAACCAATTTTGACTAGCACTCCCCGCGCCCCTCCTCCTTCCGTGCCACGTGGACCCGCTGCACCGTCTGAGGTACCTGGCCCTGACCGCAATCCCGCAACGCCTGAACCATCTCATCTACCACCACCGGAGACATGGCCGCCAGTTCCCGCAAGGTCAGCGGAACCGGAGTCTTGTTACCCATCACCCTTTGCACAATTTCCGCCGCTTTCTTCTTCCCTACAGGGTTTTCTGCCAGCGCCTTGGTTCCACGCGCGCGCACGGCCGGTTTTGGAACGGCCGACGGGGGTCACTCCTTCGCGTCCACCTCCATTTTATCGGAGACCGCCACTTTTTCTTCCGTTGCCACTACCCTTACCTCAGCTTCCACCCGAGGTGGTTGCCACAATCCGGGACCGGTAATAATGCCCAGTGACGCTCGCCCCATTGTTCCCGCCTCCTGACCCTGTGTGCGCACCTGCTGCATTGTGGTTGGCTGGCTTGGCTCCATTGGAATCTGTTTGCCCGTCGGAAAAATGTACCCCATCCCCGCCGTTCAAACCAATCCCGCGCTGAGATCCTTTGTAAGCTCCTCGCACGCCAATCGCCAATGACCGTTTGCCCCGCAGTACAAGCCCCCCCTCGGCACGAAGGTACCGGGTGGCCAAAACCCTTCCACCATGTGAGGTGGAGGCCCTTGCGGCTGATTCTGGCCCATACGGCTCATGCAGATCTTCAGGTCCTTCATCAGTTCCGTCAATTTGCTTACCGGAGGGGCTGGCGCGGTTGAGGAACTGGAACACGCGTCAAAGTAGATGGAACTGGGGCCGGAAATTGCGCTGGAGCCGGAACCTGGGGGGCAGATTTCTTTGGTCCCGCTGGGAAGGACTTAGCGGTGTCCTCGATAAGCTCTTCTAAGTCAAGCTCACTCTCCACAGCCCGGCAAATGACAGCCAACTCCGGAAGGAGCGCAATGCTCCCATCCAATGAACCCTTTACCAAGTTGTGATCATGGGGTGCCGCTGCACCCTTGCCTGGAGTTGAGCGCCTAAACCTCCCAGAAACACGCGTTTCATGGCCCCTGTCTGTCCCGCCACCACCTCGTTCTTTGACAAGTACCAATAGATCCAATCAAATGTTGAGGTGTACTCCGCCAGCTCCACCTGCGTTCTGACCCCTCTGCGCGCGCTCACCTCCAAGGCCACACGGTTGAAATGGCTTTCCCGGAACCAAGGTTTGCGCCTACCCCACCGCGTTAGGATCTCCCCCTTCAGTTTTGGCCAATCTTGATTCTCATAGCCTTCCATTTCCTCCACATCCCGGAGCTTCTCTTTGTACATAATGAACAGGACAACAAGCTGGGCCTTATCAGTGTCCGACGCACCTTCCACATCTGCAATACCTTTGTATCTTGAGATGAGTTGCTCCACATCCGCGGTTTTGAATTAGATGTGAGGGTAGTTGCGCCGCCTGATGCAAACCGGACGAGTGGGTTCATGGTCACTGGAGAACGATGGAGGAATGGCGTAGCTTGTCCTGGGTCAAGCAGAGGGAGGGGGAGGAGGAGGGATGGAGGACAAGAGTGGGGTTGGAGTAGCAGACCCAGAGATGGAAGGAGAAGGAGAAGAAGAAGAAGGAGCAACTTTAGGGAGGTATGAATAGGACATCGCGCCCAGTTACCTTTGAAAGACAAGAAACGGAAGGTTACTTCCCAGCCAGAACCCCAGATGTGGAAAGAATAAAGGTTATCCCCCTATAATTTTCCCAAGGTTCTGAAGTAAACGGTTCCCTGCGTTTGAAAGGAGATGAGGATGTCCAAAGTCGCACTTAAATAAAAAATAGAGATAAGGAGATAAGAGATAAAGAAAAGTAGAGAGAGAGAGAGAGAAATTGCCAATCCTTCAATCCTAAGAACTTTCCACCTGGATGTGTATCCGGTATGAGTTCCTTTAATCTCCTGGTGAGATGAGTGATTCAGCCTGATGATGTGATGTGATTCTTCCTCCTCTGTATCAATGCACACACACACCTCCCCCTCCAGCCCAGAGTTGAGAGTGAGGATAAGTCCTCCCTCTCAACCCTAACCTAAGTACACGTGCAAATAACAGTATGACAACAAAACAGAAACCCTAGCCTCCTCTCCCCACCTCCTCCGTACCAAAATCCCCCTTTGTCCGTACACCGTTCTGTCCATCCGGTTTTTCCTTCTCATGAAGCGGTCCTTGCACCGTGCCCTACTCGGAGCCCCCCGGGCCTGTCCGTATCCGTTTGTCCGTGCCCATTGTGGATGTTTGGTAATATCCAGCCTGATTGGCGCGCTTGCGCGCGCGCTTCATCTGTTCCTTCATAGCCCGCAGATTGCTCCGCCCCTACGTATCCAAACCGGGGCGCCCGCAAACCTAGCCGAGCGCACTACCTTCTGAATCCAATCTCCGGGGCGAATCGCCGCCCACGCCGCATTCAATGCTGAGCCCAACCCATCCACCAGGTGCGGAGCCAAACAGCGGCTGCTGCTGATCCAGCAGCTGCCGCTGCTGAGCACTCCGCATACCCTAGTGCTGAGCCCGCTTGCCCCCAATGCTGAGCGCGCAGCCACGATGCAGTTCCCAATCCGTGTCTATAAATTGACACCAGAAAGGTGCTTCCTTGGTGGTAGAGTGCTTGCTACTGTTGTAGGCCATCTCCAGTGCAGGTAAAAGGCTAACCCAATTGTGGCAATAACCGTCAGAATTCTTGTATTCTAGTCCAAAGCCACAGAATCTCCTGAGCATGACTTCCGGGGTCTGAATCATCCTTTCAGCTAATCCATCCGTCTGAGGGTGATAAGCAGTAGAGAAAGGTAAGGTGGTTCCAAGCATATCATGTAGGTTCCTCCAGATCTCAGAGGTGAATTTAGGATCTCTGTCACTGATAATAATGTTGGGAACTCCAACATCAGCAATGCGTCTGTTTCAAAATAATAGGGCAACTTCAATAGCAGTCTCTTCCTTGTGATTAGGTAGGAACTTTGCTCCCTTGTAGAATGTATCCACAATGAACAAGACTGAGTTGTAGGAAAAGGCTCCCCCTGGTGGTAGTCCAGTTACAAAGTCCATATTGATGATCTCCCATCTTTTCTTGGGTTCAGAAATATTTTGCAGTAGTCCAAACTGTTTCCTAGTAGTCCTGTTGGACTTCTGAGAAGTTTCACAACTGGTAACATACTTTATAGTGGAGTCTCTCCAATTAACCCACCAAGCAGTTTGTTTAACTTTATCCAAGGTTCTATCAGCAGATAAATGACCACATGAGAAGTTATCATGGCACTCAGCCAGAACATTTTTGATATGGTCATCCTTAGTTAAGACTATAACACTTGAATGTTGATGCCTATAGTATGCCAGACCATCCCATATGGTGAACCTTCCGGCTTTTTATGGTTTTAAAAGAGGTTCAGGTATGCTATTGATCAATTCAGAAGGTTGAGAAGTAATTTCCATAATAGTGATCAGAGTCTTTATGCCAGAACTGTAAGCTTCTTTGATTGAGTTGAACAATGATTCATTCAGTTCACAAATGTGGATTCCCATTATAGGAGATTCAATGTTTAACCTGTTAATTTTATAGATAGGGAAGATATCATTATCCTGTGGATCATAAGCAGGGTTACTTGGGTCATTGGGTAAAGCATTCCTGCTTAAACTATCAGCATTCTGGTGTTTAGTCCCAGCTTGATGAACTATGGTCATCTGTCCTCTGTACTGTTGTATAGCTATCTGCCATCTCAACATGTGCCTACTAGGGGTCTTCATGTTCATCAATTTCCTGACAGAATTGAAGTCAGTAATAACAGTGAAGTTGGTGCCTTGTAAGTAATAATGGAGTTTCTCTAGAGCCCATACTAATGTCACACGACCACCCCACATACTATAGGGCAATTCTTAGATGATTGTGAGCGCAAAGGAATACCAAGTGCAAGGGCAAGTGCAAATAGTGAGAACCAATTGCAAAGTGCGAACTTGGTTATGCCACTCAACAAACGGCGAGATGATGGAAAGTATTCCAAAGAAGGAAACTCAACCTGAGTCCGATGTGATAACTAGGTTTCAGCAAAATGCGAGAACGTATGAAATTAACTAACTGAGGAGACAATCATCAGGCAAGGGGATAGCCCTTATAAGGTAATCCAAAGTGACTAGATACAACCTGATGATGAGCTAACTACAGGTGAAGCAGTGGGGCAATGAATGACAGGAACGGAATAGGAAATGAAGCAGTGGTATAGATCTGAGGCCTTAGGGTAAGTGCGAGACAATAGAATCTGAGCGTACATTTACATGACAAATTGGGATAAGATTGAGTGACGTTGAAGGTAATGCAAATGAGAGGTAATAGTGTATGCAGGGTAGGGACTAGTCCAATTGCAAACTATACAGTAGTGATGGCTTGGTTTGATGTAGATGCGAACTAACAAACAATGCATGACCAAAGATGGAAGTCCAAGGCTGTTGATTGGCCAGGGAAGGAGATTGGATCTCATAATGGATGGTCAACTGGTATGGAGTTAACTGCAAAGTTTTCAAGTATATACTGAGTTGGTTGCCAAGATTGGAAGGTCAACGCAAGCCAGAGGAAGTAGAGGATCGCACCATTGATGTTGTGCTTTATTTGTGTCACGCTTTTAGACTGAGGTAGATGGTACTGAGGAGAGGACATGTCAAAGTGATGAAGACAATAATCCCTAAGTGCAAGGTGTGACACCCATTTTGGGTATTGAATGGAAAAAAAAATTAATTTAAGTATTTATTTCATTTTATTTATATATTTTTTTATATATTTTAATTTTCAATCTATTTATTTCATTTTATTTAAATTTATTTATATATATATTTTTTATAGTTATATCTTTAATTTAATTAATTTATTTATTTATTATATATGGGTGATGATGAATTCACAACTCCAGTTTTGTGGGAGTTGTGTATGGCCCCACACAACTTAGGGTAAGTGCGAGACAATAGAATCTGAGCATACATTTACATGACAAATTGGGATAAGATTGAGTGATGTTGAAGGTAATGCAAATGAGAGGTAATAGTGTATGCAGGGTAGGGACTAGTCCAATTGCAAACTATACAGTAGTGATGGCTTGGTTAGATTTAGATGCGAACTAACGAACAATGCATGACCAAAGATGGAAGTCCGAGGCTGTTGATTGGCCAGGGAAGGAGATTGGATCTCATAATTCATGGTTGACCGGTATGGAGTTAACTGCGAAGTTTGCAAGTATATACTGAGTTGGTCGCCAAGATTGGAAGGTCAGTGCGAGCCAGAGAAAATAGCGGATTGCACCATTGATGTTGTGCTTTTATTTGTGTCAAGATTTTAGAGTGAGGTAGATGGTACTGAAGAGAGGATATGTTGAAGTGGTGAAGACAATAATCCTTAAGTGCAAAGCGTGACAGTTGCCCGGGTATAAAGACGCGAGCTCCTGCAAGCGTTCAGGTAAATTTCCCCATTGATCTCAAGTTGTTTAATTCACTGTATACCCTGTACTTTACTTAATTCATTACCCAATAAATTTTTTATAAATTTTGTAAAATGTTGTCATTGTTATCCTGCCGTTGCAAAAACGGTATTTGCTGCAACAAGCATTGCATTCCTAGTACTGCCGTCCGAGGTCTTTGAGGCAAATGCAAGCAATGTCGACTTCGCAAGGTGGCGTGTAACTTCCCCATAAGTGTTGAGTTGACCGTCAAGGGTCCTTCAGAATCATTGAGGGAGATGCGAAGTTGTAGGTCCGCGCCAAGGGTCAATTACAAAATACCACCATTTCCGGAGATTGAATACTTGGGGACGCGAGTTCCTGGTGAGTACTAATCAGGAATAACTAATGAAATTGAAATAGTAACTAATTATTTGCTTGTTTTCTAGTGTTGCCTTGTTTTCAAAGATACACTACTAATACACCACTACCACCACCACCTTACTGGGGACCGCCAACTGAAAATCCGGGGACCCAGATGAATGCCGAGGTGCGAGGCGAGGTATCCGGTGCAGAACTGGTAGGAGTTATAACCGAGGAAGCGAGGGAGGAAGAAAACACAGCGGAAAGAGAGGAGGAAAATGGAGGAAACGGAAGTGGAGAGAACAAAGAGGAAGCGGGTCAATTGGAGGAAGGAAATGAAGGAGATGGAAGGGAGGAATTGACTGGGATGGAAGGAATGGAAGGCCAAGGTGAAGCGGATCCGGTGCGAATTGTATTACCGGTCGAAATGGATGCGAGGCGCCTGACGGACAACATTGGAGAAGGCACGTTGGGTGGCCAAAGGAAGAGAGCGTATGAAGAGATCTTGGAGGAAGGTGTATGGAATGCGCAACCGAAGCAAGCTTGGGTTGCAAGGTGCGAGGAGATCTTTGAAAGGCACATTGTAACGGAGGTACTGGTACTTCAAAGAATGTCCGCATTGATTAATGATGAAGACCTGGATACCTTTCGGTCCATGGTTGCGGAATTGACGGCAAATTGGGAGGATGCAGAAAAAGAGATAAAAGAAACCTTGTAATTAAATGTATATTATTATTATTTTTTTTTTATATTAAAAAAAATTATTATTATTATTATTATTTTTTTAATAAATGTGGAAATGAAGGGAAAATGAGAAAAGAATAACACAGTGAGATGGAGGAATTAACTGATGAAATGATAGTGAAATAAGATAAGTTTTAATGAGATGGATTGAGTCAGATAAATGTGGAATGAAATGAAATGGGATTGGATGGGATGAAATGTGGAGTGGAATGGAATGAATTGGATGGAATGGAATGTGGAATGGAATGGAATGTGGAATGGAATGGAATGGAATTGGATGGGATAGAATCATGATTGCTGAGGTTTGCCAGGGTAGCGCGCATGGAATTCTCGAATAAGATTGGGTGAGTTGCAAAGGTGATGGGCTGGTTCCCAAGAGGTGCAATCTTCATCGGACTGGAAGCCAGACCATTCAAAAAGATATTGAATTTTTCCTTTGCGTAACCTGGAATCCAGAATACGGCTTACTTCCCACTCTTGATGATCGAGGACAGTGACCGGCTCAGGAGGGGGATGAGTCTTGCCCGGGTATAGGACTCAAGCTGGCTCTAGGAGAGACACATGAAAGACCGGGTGGATACCTTGCCATTTTGCAGGTAAAGTAAGTTTAAAGGCATTATGGGAGATGACTGATTCTACTTTAAAGGGGCCAAGCTTTCTTTTGGAGAGTTTGCGAGTTGGGCGAGTACTGCGAATTTTGCAAGCATCAAGCCATACTTGATCTCCTACTGCGAAGGTTGGAGCCAAAGTGCAAGATTGGTCTGCTTGCTTCTTCAAGGTTGGTTTGAAGTTGCGATTGAAGGGATTGAATTTGTTCAAGGTAATTGGTAGCAGGTTGAGAAGGTGCCACGTGAAGGGAAGAGAAGGTTGGGTTTCTACCATAAAGAGTTTGGAAGGGCAACTGTTTGGTGGAGGAATGAGTGGAGTTGTTGTAGGAAAATTTGGCTAGTGGGAGCCATTGCGACCAGTCGTCTTGTTGATAGGCAACATAGATTTGAAGATATTGTTTGAGAATCTGATTAACTTGCTTGGTTTGCCCATCCGTTTCCGGGTGGTAAGCCGTTGATAAATTTTTAGTGATCTTCAAATGTTGGCATAGCAAGTTCCAGAAGCTTGAGACAAACAGAGATCCACAATCACTAACTATATTATCAGGGAGACCATGTTTTGAAAATACATATTCTATGAACAAGTTAGCCAAGTCTTCTGAAGAGGCCGTCACATTACTGCGTAAAAATGAAGCCATCTTTGAGAAGCAATCTACTATTACTAGAATAGCATCATATCCACTAGAAGAAGGTAATTGAGAGATGAAATCCATAGACAGCAAGTGCCAAGGACAAGGCCGAATTGTAAGTGGCTGTAGCAGCCCATATTTCCGGTGTTTTGAGGACTTGTTACGATTGCAATCATAGCACGCGCTAACATAGTCTTTTACTTCTTTGGTCATACCAGGCCAGTAGAAGTCTTGTGCAATCAATTGGTAGGTTTTATCCTGCCCATAATGACCAGCAAGCGGAGAATCATGCCGTGACTTGAAGATATCTAACTTAACGCAAGAATTATCTGGTACTACTATACAATTATCCTAAACCAAAAAGTCATTATCATCTATACTGTAACTACTATCTAATAAGTTGGCACTTTTGCAAAGTTTGATGCACTTGGGATCGTCGCGTTGAGCTTGTCGGAGTTTGGAAGCCAAATCTTGTAAGCAAGCAATGATCAAACTGAGTTGAGCAGATTGGGTTGAGAAGAGTTTCCTAACGTTTTCAGGGTTGTTTTCAGCGAAGGTGCTCGCCCCCCCTGGGTAAATGTCGTCCCAACGTGATAAAGCATCAGGAACTACCGCTTGTTTCCCAGGAAGTTACGTGATTGTAAAGTGGAACTTGGAGAGGTATTCGGCCCATCGCGCCTGTCTACGTGTGAGGACTTTTGAGCTCATGAAATACTTCAAAGAATTATGATCAGTTAAAACCTCAAAGGATTCCCTAAGACTCAAAAGGTATGAACGCCATTTCTTCAAGCAGTCAACAATTGCAAGAAGTTCCTTGTCATGAATCTCATAGTTAAGCTCTGCAGCGAGCAACTTGCAAGACACAAAAGCTACGGGGTGAAAAAGAGAAGTGGAAGGAGAAAACTGCGAGATGACTCCTGCAATCGCATAGTTGCTTGCGTCTGTTTTGACAATAGTGCGAGCTAGCTCGTTAAAGTGAGCAAGTATTGGAGCAGTGGTGAACGCTTTCTTCAGAGCTTCAAACTCCAAAGCAGCTTGTTTGGTAAAAATAAAAGGAGTGTCTTTTTTAAGAAGGTTAGTAAGATTCATGGTTTTTTTGGCGTAAAGCGCAAAAAACCTTCTATAGAAATTACTGAAACCAAGGAAAACTTGAAGAGATTTAATGGAAGAAGGTGGGGGCCAGTCCAATATGCGTTAGCTTTTGGATGGATCCATTGATAGTCCTTGCTGCGAGACTACGACACCTAAAAAATGAAGAGAGGAGGAATGGAACTCGCACTTAGAGGCATTTGCAAACAGGTCATTCTTGCGAAGTTGCTGCAGCACCTCTTGCACATGTGTGATGTGATTTTCAAGGTTTTTTAAGTAGACTAGTATATCATCAAGATATACCATGAGGTATTTACCTACAAGATCGGAAAAAATGTTGTTGACAAAATGTTGGAAAGTGGAAGGAGTGTTGCAGAGGCCAATAGGCATGACGGTATACTCATAGCTGCTGAACCGGGTTTGCATCGCAGTTAAATACTCATGACCTTCTTTAATGCAAATTAGGTTATAGGCACCTTGAAGGTCTAACTTTGAGAAATAAGTAGCTCCATGGAAGAGGGTAAGGAGATGTGACATAGGCGGTACTGAATAGGCATTCTTCCGGGTTACCTGGTTCTGTTTCCTGTAGTCAACCCAAAGGCAATGTCCGCCGTCCTTTTTTGGTACAAATAGAACAGGGGAACCTGTTTTCAAATTGCTTGGTCGAAGAAATCCTTTTGCTACATTTTCCGCAATGTAGTCTTGAAGCGCAATTGATTCTTGCGTCGAGAGAGAGTAAACTGGTCCTGGTGCCGGAGGTGGGCCAGTAAGTTCAATCTTGTTATCATAAGGACGGGATGGAGGCAGCTTATCTGCTTTTGACGCTGAAAAGACGTCAGCAAAGTCATGATAAACCAAAGTTAAAGACTCTTGAATGATTTCTAAATCTTCAATCTTGTCATCTTTGAGCATCAGGTTTGAGGTGCTTGCATGGGGCGAGAGGATTAGGGAGCTCAAAATACACCTTTTGGTTGGTGTCTGTTTCTCTTCAAAGGAACAGGAAAGAGGTAAGCTGGATAGGTAAGCAATAACTCCTAAATCTGAAGAGGGGATTTGAGAATGAAGGTCAGGATATTGCAAATCTCCTGGCGGAAAAGTGTAATCAAACTCAATGACAGTGTCAGGTAGGCTGTTTAATTCCTGATTGACGGAAAGGTTAGCATTCTGGGGTTGCAAGGTTCAAAGGTTAATTACTCCTTCTTGCCAATTCACATCCGGATTCCAGTAAACTAGGAAATTGTGGCCTAGAATGGTATCATCCATTCCGGGTATAGCCAAGACAAATAAATCCCATTCAAAGCTGGGGAAATTGGAAAATGCAAAGGTCCATTTTGCCTTTTGGGAAACCCAATAAGACGGTGTGGAAACTTAAGAAGAGTTACCTTTGCAAGTCGTCCTAAGTTCTGGAAATTATTGGTCTAGCGTCTGTAAGATGATTGGGCGCAATGAGTTTTTAAGAAGAGAGAGTGATGATATGATGAAATTCCTTCCTTCTCCAATCCCTCCAATGATGATCCTCCCCAACCCGGAGTTGAGGGTGAGGTCTTAAGTCCCCCCCCTCAACCCTAGCCTAAGTACAACCACAAACAACAAGAAAGAGTGATGAAATACAACCCTAAGCCGCAGAACCCTAGCCCAACCCTATCCCTCCATCCCTTGCCATCACCCGAGCCCTTTCATATTAACGTAGCCTGGTTTGTCCTTCTCATGGCGCGGCCCTCCGCCGCGCCCTACTCGGAGCCCCCTGTGTTTCCGTCCGCGCCGTCTGCGAATCCCACAATCCGCGGGTTGGCCCACGCTTATGCCCTCGCGGGCCTCCCCAGCGCGTATAGCCCATGATCGCCCCGCCCTCGCCTTCCGGACTAGCCACCCGCGAGCTTGGTCGGGCCGGCTCCATCACTTGGTCCGCTTCTTCCGGGCGGGTCGCGGTCCGGCACCGCCTGGGGTAGGCCCAACCCATACCTGGTGCTGAGCCCCACAGCCCCTACTGCTGAGCCCGCTGCGACTGCTGCTGAGCCCGCAGCAGGCACTTCTGAGACCGCGCGCAAGCCAGATGCTGAGCCCGACCTACCCAACTGCTGAGCGCGCAGCCCGCGACGCAGCTCTTGATCCGGGGTTATAAATACAACACCACATCCTTCCCCAAGTTGAGTTTTGTCCCCAGAGGTCCTTCCATCACCACCTCGCCCCTGCCGCACCTACCAAACCACTTCCACCCCCTCCCCCAGTCCACCCCTACCCTAGCCGTCTTAGCCGCGCTTGTCCTCCGCTCCCCGCCATCGCCATGATCCCCTGCAATTACTGTTCCTGGAACGGGCTAGTCTGCACGATCCTCCCTGGTCAACGTGCCTGCGGTTCCTGCCGTCGCGGTCACCGCCGCTGCTCGTTGGGGGAGGGTATGCCACGCCCTCCACCCGCATCCGGCTCTCGTCCCCGGCCGCGCAAGAGGGCCCGTCCGGACTCGTTCGTGGTTTCGGACAATGACTCGGTCTCGGAGCACTTGTGGACCCCTCCTGGATTGCCCCCTGGCCGTCCCTCCCGAAACTCAAACTGCAACTCCACCTCTCCCTACCGTTGCGCTGGACCTCCCCGCAAGGAGGATTACCCAAAATTCGCGGCGTTCCGAGCGGCCATGCAATTCTGGGCGGACCGAGTTTGAGTGATGCAAGGCGCAAGGGACCCGCACCTTGACAAGATTCTCCGGCGTCGTGCCCCTGGTCCTCCTCCGGCTCCCGCTCCTCCTCCAGCTCCGGCTCCTCCAGCTCCGGCTCCCCCAGCCCCGGCCCCAAGCCCAACCCCTCCTCCGGCCTCCTATCACTCGTCGGACTCGGACAAGAGGCCCTGGACCCCGCGAGGCACCCCTCAACCGCCCGCGTCACCCATTGTTATCCCCTTGTTGCCTCCTGTCGGTCCAAGCGGTCCAGATGGTCCCCCGGAGGCTGCCTTCTCCCCTGTCCCGCCTCCCCCCAACCCGCCCGAGATTCCGGACATTCCTGTCCTCCCGGCTTCCCGCTTGCGAGGTTCAATGCGATGGCGGACAACGCGGATGGGCTACTCCAGCGATTCCTGGTGGTCCCTCAAGCCCACACCACTGATGACCATTGGGAACTCTTGGCGGCCTTCCAAACCCTGGTCGCGGCGGCTTGCGCGGACGCGGAGGATATGATGAGGATCCGCTTGACTTAGCCGGATTGCCCCCCCCCCTTCCCTACTATTATTATTATTATTATAAATTTTTTTTTTTTTTTTTTTATATATAGTTCCTATTCCGCGCCCCTTTTTTTTTGCAAAGAAAGACTTTTGCCGCGCCATTTTGTGAGAGCCTTGAGAGAATTCGGCGTACGCGCATTATGAGTGAGAGTGAGATTGAGACGAAATTGAGATCCGCGCCCCGCCCGTGCACTGAGCCAACAATGTTTTCCGGAAGGTACCTGGTCCACCCCAGCCAAAATACCACACAGTTCCCCGTACCCACCCTGCAATAAACAAAACAACCCTACACCAGCGCGGGCACACCGTTATCCAAGAGAGAGGAAGAGAACATAAGGGAAACAAACACTCTGGGGTGTCTAGCTGTTCCAGCTGTGAACCGGCTAGAACACCCCCTTACCAAATCAGACTTGTCCCGCGCGTGTTCCACCCATAATCCGCACCCATTACTCCATACACAAGACGACAGGTTGAGAGAAAAACAGAGAAAAAGATCCAAACATTAAAGAAAAAGATTACTATATATATATATATTTTTTTTTTTATACCTGGGGCCTCCGCTCCTTGTCCCACGTGCCCATCCGCGGGGCTCGTCCTCGCGTTCACGGGCCTGGCTTGCGCCGCGCCCGCGTCCCTAAAAAAACCAAACATAGCCGACACCAGTACCAATTCGCAAAACCAGTTTACACAAGAAATAGGAAAACGGACATTCTGGGGTGTCTAGTCATCCCGGCTGTGAACCGGCTAGAACACCCCCTCACCAAACCAGTTTTTTGCCCTACTCGCGCCCCCCTTTGACTTGACGACTGTCCCCACCAACTCCTAGCCTTTCACTCCTCCGGGGCGGCGCGTCAAGCGCGGGCTCCTCCTCAACCGACGAACCCAACACGCCCATTGACTCTGGACCCTCAGGTTTGTCCCGCGCGTGCGCGCCATCGCCAGCCGTCTCGTCGAAGGAGGTGGAGCCGCGTGCAAAGAAGCGCTTCACGTGCGAAGCCGCTGCCTTCCGTTTGAGAGGCGCCCCATCCAATTCCTTGAGTTGATAACTCCCGCCTTTGAACTTGGATGCCACGCGGAAGGGGCCGTTCCATTGGTTGGCAAAAAGCTTACCCCACTGAGACTCCAAACTACAGTTGTACAGCAACACTAAGTCCCCCTTACGCAACGGATCCCGGAGACAATGGGAACAGCGCTCGTCCCAGTAGCGGACCGACGCCGTCCTGGTCTTTTGCAACCTATCCCCGGCCTTCGCCAGGGTCTTGTCCCGCCGGAGAAGCTGTTCGGCGCGCGCCTCCACGAGCTCCGCGGAGGTCTTCACCTTCCACCAATTGATGCCCAAGAAAGTCTCCAGATCGATGTCCACCGGAAGGACTGGGTGCTGTCCGTAGAGGAGTTCATAAGGCGAGTAGACCGTCAAGCGCTTGACCAATATCCTGTCCGCGAAGAGGACCACGGGAAGGGTCTCC
Organism: Puccinia polysora; assembly: GCA_025617555.3. Classification (NCBI taxonomy): domain Eukaryota; kingdom Fungi; phylum Basidiomycota; class Pucciniomycetes; order Pucciniales; family Pucciniaceae; genus Puccinia; species Puccinia polysora. The sequence continues at coordinate 22,633,117 of CM062612.1, read as the reverse complement.
TGCCACCGCTTCCCGTCTTTGCCACACATCTTCACCAGCGCGTCCTTGATTGCCTTGTGGCCGCGTTCAATCATCCTGGCACCCTTGGGGTAGTACTCCGTGACCCGCCCAAACTTAGCCCCGCAGCTCTGAACTAACCCCATCAAGCGGCCTCGGAACTCCGCGCCCCCGTCGACGGTGACCAGTCGGAGCAAACCATACCGCGTGAACCAATCTTCCTCCAAAAACTGGGCAACCCTTTCCGCCGACAGCTTGACCAGCGGACGCGCCTTGACCCAACCCAACAAGTCGTCCCGCACGACCAGCAGGTACGCAAACTTCCCCGCCTTGATGTGAACCACGTCAAGGGAGACCCGTCCGAACAAAGCGTCCTCCCCCGTAGGGTGACCCACCTCCCTCAGGAGCCTAGAACTCTGCTTCTGACAAGCCCTGCATGACTTCACCCACTCGCGCACCGCGCGTACCACCCCCAGCCACCAGAACCTTGCTTTCACCCGCCGCCGCGTTTCAATCTTGCCTTGATGCCCAAGGTTGTCGTGAAGACACCGCAGAATCACTTCCTGGTCCCTCCTCAATGTCGCGACTACCAGGGGCACGGGGGTGCACCTCCGCCACAGTTGCCCCTCCTGCAAATAGAAGTTGGTTGTCCGCCGTTTTGCCCACCAAATTACCGTTTCCGAAGTACCTTCCGGAAATTGGAGACCCTGCAGAAAGAAGCACAACGTTGCGTAACGCCCGGACTGCTGCAGCGGAAGAGCAACCTCCGTCTCCATCATGCCCACCCGGATAACCGGAGATTCCACGTCCAAGTGTTCCTCCCCTTCCAACGGATCCTCGCGCGGGTACCGCAACAGCGCGTCGGGAATTGTGAAATCCTTCCCTGGGACATGAACCACACTAAAGGCAAAGAGTTGAAGGAACGCGACCCACCTAGTCATTGGGGCATTTGGCAGCGTTGGAGAATTGATCATCCGCGCCAGAGCCTCCGCGTCCACCAAGAGTTTGAAATTCACCCCCCCAAAGCAAATTCTGCAGCCTTTGCACAATCTTGGTGACCCCGCACAGTTCCAACTTTGGTTGCGAATACCAACTTTCCGTCGCGGTGAAGGTCACGGATTCATAAAGAACCGGCCTATCCTTACCATCCTCCTCCTGCGTCAGAACGCCTCCCGCGCCAAGTTTGCTAGAGTTGACGGCCAGGAGGATCCCTCCCAATTTATAGTCGAGGTCCCGGAGGACGATGTTGCGCCCCACAATCTCCTTGAGCTTCGCGAAGGCAGCGTCACACCCCGCCGTCCACTCCCACGCCGGACCCTTACGCGTAAGTGCCCGCAGCAGACTCGCCACCTTCGCGAACCGCTCAATGAACATGCAGATGTAGCTGCACAGCCCCAAAAGCTGGAGGATATGCGGAGGCGTCCGTGGAGTCGGCCATTTGAGGACTTTATTCCGTTTCTTGTCCGCGATCCTCCGGCCGTCAGCGCCCACCACGTGTCCCAGCACCTCCAGCGCCGGAACGCAAACCGCCAACTTACTCCCTGAAACCGTAAGCCCCGCCTCCTCAATTCGGAACAAGATCCGCTCCAACGTTCTTGCGTATTCCCAGAGAAAGCGGCAAATCCTTGGGGCTTCCTCCAACACTGCGCCCCCATAGTCCGTCTTCGGCCCCTTGATCCCCGCATCGTCAATGAAGATCAGAGCCCCCTCTGGGATGTCTTCCCGTAGTATCCACGTCATCTGATCCTGGTAAACTGCCACTGAGTTCGTCGCGCCCTGCGGCAGCCGCGTCAACTGCATTCGTCCCAGCCCTGTTTCAAACGCGGTCAACAGCCGCGATTCGGGGTGGAGCTCCCGCTGATCATACCCCCCATCACATTGACCAGTCCGTAACACGCGCGCCCCGCCATCAATTCCAAGAATTTGTCCAACCGCGGCGGCAATCCCGCGTCCGGGATGGTGAATGAATTCAGCCGCTGCAGGTCATGGACAATCCTCAGCGACTTCCCGTCCTGCTTAACCACCGCGAAGATTGGGCTAGAGTAGCTCAATGTGGACTGCTCGTACAAACCCATTCTAACGCGCTCCCGAACCAGCTCCAGAAAGGGCTCCCCCGTACGGACCAGGGAATCGGAATTGGCTTGATTTGCCAGGGTTAGTGCGGCACCGTGGGGATTACGTAGGGGTCGCCAATTCCTCTTTTCAACAATCCGCGCTTGTCCGGCCCGAAGGCGAGGGCCTTCTCGCAAAGCACCAACACCAATGCCAGCAAATCCTTTCCTCCGCACTCAACCACCCCGCCAGCCCAAAGTTAAGCGCCTCGATCCTTTCATCCTTGATCCGCGCTGACCGGGTTACCCACCCCGACGTCTTCAATGGACTTACCCAGGGATCCCAAGACCAGATGATCGGTCTCAGGGGCCCGTTCAGCCCCTGCGGCATTGGTTTGCTCCGAGGCCGGACCTTTTGCGCCACAGGATTATACCGCCCCGCGTTACACCTAACCATCCGTACACGTCCGTCGTTGTTGTCATGGATCCTGGCAACAATCAACCCGCGGCTTTTGCCTTTGCTCACGAGCGTGGCACTATGGTAGGGTTTTTGAAATGCGGTACCTCCCGGTGACGCATACCAAAGAAAAGAACTTACTTCTGCCGCCTGCGCCCTCCGCGCGCTTCCCTCCACCCCCTGCTCCTCCCTAGTCAGCCGCCCGCGCAAGACCGGAGCCTGTCCCGCCCGGTTGCCGCGGTCGACTAGGCAAAATCCCCCATGAGGCGGCCCTCGCAGCTGTTCCCCCCGTTGGATTCTGTCTCCTCGCCAGCCGCCGCCAACCGCACCCACTTCCCTTTCCTGTGGTCGGAGATCGTCGTCTCAAACTTGGCCCCGGACGCATCCTCTACCGTCAGCGCCTCCGTCCCTTCCTCCTCATTGAACGCCATCCAGGCCCGGAACCCAAACATAAACGGTTGACCCAAAATCACGTTGCCGCACTCCCCCGAAAGGAATGACAGGGGCTTACGGACCTTCGCAACCTCCACCTCTTCTCCTTCCACCACCCCGTCCACCCGACACTCTCCACCGTTGAGCGCCCGCAATCCCATGGCGCACTTCCTCCGGACCAACCCCAACTTGTCTACCAATTTCAACGGGAGCAAGTTAACCATCGACCCGCTGTCCACCATTGCCCACACCTTCCGATCTGCAATCTTCATCAAGACATAGGCAAGCGGGACCAACACAGCCTTGGGTGGGCACGGCTCGCGTTCCCCCCCCTCCTCCGCCGCGTTCACGCGCTGCACCATTGCCGGAACCCTGCCGCGCCTGTACTCCCTTAGCACCTGCACCATCTCTTTGACAACCACCGGAGAGACCGCAGCCAGCTCCCGTAGCGTGAGAGGAATTGGCATCTCGCTCCCCATCACCCGCCACACCACTTCTGCGGCCTTCCTTCTTCCTCCGGAGCCGGCCGACGGCTTGTCGCCCAACGGTCCTGGCGCACCAGTCTTTGGGGCTTGAGTCGCCAGCCGCTCCTTCATGTCTACCTCCATCTTCTCTGATAAGATTCGCTTGTCCGCCGCCAACGCCCTAACCTCCGCCTCCACTTGCGGAGCTCGCCACGTGCCAGGCCCGGTGACAATCCCAAGCGACACCCGAGCGGCCCCTGCAGACTGCGCTCTTGTCCTGACCTGGTCCAATGGGGAGGGGTGGTCGGGCCCAAGACTTACCGGCTCACCCGTTGGAAATATGAAAGTTGATCCGGACGCGCGGACCAATCCCTTGTCCATATCCCTGGTTAACTCCACGCAACCTGACCTCCAATGTCTCCTGTTGCCACAATATGTACAGATTCGGGCCGAGAACCCTCCCGAGGGTCCTCTACCAGGCCAAGGACCCCCCCCACGTGGGGCGGCTCATTGCGCCAAGGGGGCGGGGGCAGAGCCATTGACTGTATTGTTGGCTGGTCCGCGGGCTGTGCCGCGGGCTGCGCCGTTACCTGATTGAGGAGTATCCGCAGATCCTTCAGCATGTCCGTCATTTCATTCACTGGTACCTCCATTGTACCCGGCCAACTCGTCGTGGATGGGCCCGCGTGTAGTTCCTGCGCTGGAGGAGGGGCTGAGGAAGCCGCTGATCTCTTCAAGGCTGATGGGAACGCCCTAGCTGTGTCCTCAATCAGTTCCTCCAGATCCATCTTGCTCTCTACCGCCCCGTTGATCGCCCTCAGGTCCGGGAGAAGGATAACACTCTGGTCCACCAACCGCAATACCATCCTGTGCTCGAAGAGGTTCCGCTGAACTCACGCACGAAGTTGTGGCGCGAGCCCGCCCAAGAATGCCCGTTTCATCGCTCCTGTCCGACCCGCCACCACCTGGTTCTTTGCTAAATAACTATAGATACGGTTGAACAGAGATTTTTACTCGGACAAATCGTTCCACGTCCGCACCCCACCTTGCAAGATTGCATCCGCCGCTGCCCGCTTGAAATCCATTTCCCGAAAGAGGGGTTCTTGCTTCCCCCACCTTGCCATCATCTTGACCCGGAGCCTAATCCAGTCCAGAGCCTCATAACCTGCCATATCCTCCACATCCCGCAGCTTACTTTTGTCCGTGATGAAGAGAACAACGGTGCAGACCTTGTCCTTGCTTGTCGCGTTTTCGGAGTCCGCAATATCCTCAAACCTTGCAAGAAAACGCCCGATATTGGCAGTGTCAAACCAAAGATGGGGGAATTTCTGTGGCCTAAGCCATACCCGCCGTGGGGCCTCGGCCGCCTCCGAAGGCTCCGACCGAGGGGGGGCAAAGCCACCGGTCCAAGTGGTTGGAGGTGGGGGAGGTGTCGGTCCGCCGACTCCCACCCGGGGGGGAAATGGGGGGGGATTGGTCGATCCTGGAGTAGTTGTTGGCAACATCACGTACGCTATCTTTGAGAGACTGAGACAAAAGGTGATTTCCCGGCCAGAACCCCAGATGTGGAAACTTAAGAAGAGTTACCTTTGCAAGTTGTCCTGAGTTCCGGAAATTATTGGTCTAGCGTCTGTAAGATGATTGGGCGCAATGAGTTTTTAGGAAGAGAGAGTGATGATATGATGAAATTCCTTCCTTCTCCAATCCCTCCAATGATGATCCTCCCCAACCCGGAGTTGAGGGTGAGGTCTTCAGTCCCCCCCCTCAACCCTAGCCTAAGTACAACCACAAACAACAAGAAAAAGTGATGAAATACAACCCTAAGTGGCAGAACCCTAGCCCAACCCTATCCCTCCATCCCTTGCCATCACCCGCACCCTTTGGTATTAACGTAGCCCGGTTCGTCCTTCTCATGGCGCGGCCCTCCGCCGCGCCCTACTCGGAGCCCCCCGTGTTTCCGTCCGCGCCGTCTGCAAATCCCGCAATCCGCGAGTTGGCCCACGCTTATGCCCGCGCGGGCCTCCCCAGCGCGTATAGCCCATGATTGCCCCGCCCTTGCCTTCCGGACTAGCCACCAGCAAGCTTGGTTGGGCCGGCTCCATCACTTGGTCCGCTTCTTACGGGCGGTTCGCGGTCCGGCACCGCCTGAGGTAGGCCCGACCCATACCTGGTGCTGAGCCCCGCAGCCCCTACTGCTGAGCCCGCCGCGACTGCTGCTGAGCCAGCAGAAGGCACTGCTGAGACTGCGCGCACGCCAGATGCTGAGCCCAACCTACCCAACTGCTGACCGCGCAGCCCGCGACGCAGCTCTCAATCCGGGGTTATAAATACAACACCACAACGGTTCAGTCGCACTACTTACTAGATAGATGGGAAATTTATCTATCTCGGAACGCGTAAGATTCTTTGAAGTGGCAAAAGATTCACTGATGAAGGAAACATTAGCGCCGGAATCAAGTAATACTTGATAAGGAGTGTTGTCGGAATGGAATAGGATAAATCTCTAACTTGGAGCAACTAATGACTTGCAAGTGCAAAGATTTACTCGCGGTGATTTAGATAATGTGTAGTTTTCCTTGCGAGTATCAGACAAACTACAAGCTAATTTTTTGACTGCTTAGCCGCTTCACGCGCTAATCGCTTTGCACAGCTGTCGAAATCATGTTTCCCTCCACAATACATACACAGCCCGTTCTTTTCCCTTTGCAGTTGTTCCTCACTTCAAAGCATCCCGGTTTCCTTGTCCAGGAACTTTGGAGTTTCAGCAACGGCTTTCCCTTTTGAGTTGGACTTCAAAGTCGGGGTCGGTTTGGATGGTTTTTGGTTCCTTGTGTTTTTCTTTGAGGAGTCGTCCACCTTTGGAGCCAAGGTGGATGATCCATGGTTGTTTCGTCGGGAGTGATTCTTGTCATGATAGCCATTATCAAGCTCAATCACTCAATTGATTAGCTGCTAAAGCAAGGTTGTCTTATGACCCCCAACTGCGAGCTGTTTGATTAAGCGTGCCGGTAAACCCTTTTGGAAATGGAATAGAAGAGCGGCCTTGTTCCACTGGATGCAAGACTGCAAGGTTTGAAAATGAGAAATATAAACGGAGGCTCTTCTATTCTCCTTCATAACTAAACTATTAAGTTTTTATTTGGCGTTTTGAACTTCATTGGGCCGCCAAACAGGGTGAACAATTGTTGCTCAAACTTGTCCCAGTTGTTGAGAATACAAGTGGGACTGTTATTGGATAAAAGTTTGAGGTACAGTTTGAACCACTGCAAGGCTCTACCTCCTAAGAAGGAAAAAGCATACATAACTTTATGTCTATTGGAAGGGAAATTGTTGGATTTGTTTGAAAAGATGATTTTGCAAGACTGTAGGTAGGATCTAAGCTTATGAGGATGTTCTCCTGTAAAGTGATCAGTTTGTTTCATGCCCGGAGTGCAAAAACTAGGAGTGCTTGGAGTAGATTGCTGGGCATCATGAGTGAGGGCCTGCATCAATGTTGAAAGCAGGGTTGGAGCATTGGGCTTGAGAGCAGTAGTGCAAACCCCTGGTCTACCACGAGTCAAGGTTTCATCGGATGAATGGTTGGAGTCTGTGAATTCTGCAAGAGGGTCCATTTGAGCATCCCGTGGAGGAGCCCAAGGATCATCTAGAGGTTCTAAAGATGGTTATTTGGAAGGAGGAACTGGATCTAAGGGTTGTTGGGCCCAAGGAGAACTGGTTTTCCCTACCCAATGAATCTCATCATTGTAAGGGGCAAGGGAAGCGTTCCCGGTTGAGGGAGTACGTGACATTGAGAAAGAAGAAGTCTACTATAGGTTGGCAGGCTACAATAGATGAGTTGAGTTAGTTAATTTACTGTCACACGACCACCCCACGTACTATAGGGCAATTCTTAGATGATTGTGAGCGCAAAGGAATGCCAAGTGCGAGGGCAAGTGCAAATAGTGAGAACCAATTGCGAAGTGCGAACTTGGTTATGCCACTCAACAAACGGCAAGATGATGGAAAGTGTTCCAAAGAAGGAAACTAAACCTGAGTCCAATGTGATAACTAGGTTTCAGCAAAATGCGAGAACGTATGAAATTAACTAACTGAGGAGACAATCATCAGGCAAGGGGATAGCCCTTATAAGGTAATCCAAAGTGACTAGATACAACCTGATGATGAGCTAACTACAGGTGAAGCAGTGGGGCAATGAATGACAGGAACGGAATAGGAAATGAAGCAGTGGTATAGATCTGAGGCCTTAGGGTAAGTGCGAGACAATAGAATCTGAGCGTACATTTACATGACAAATTGGGATAAGATTGAGTGATGTTGAAGGTAATGCAAATGAGAGGTAATAGTGTATGCAGGGTAGGGACTAGTCCAATTGCAAACTATACAGTAGTGATGGCTTGGTTTGATGTAGATGCAAACTAACAAACAATGCATGGCCAAAGATGGAAGTCCAAGGCTGTTGATTGGCCAGGGAAGGAGATTGGATCTCATAATGGATGGTCAACTGGTATGGAGTTAACTGCAAAGTTTTCAAGTATATACTGATTTGTTCTCCAAGATTGGAAGGTCAGCGCAATCCAGAGGAAATAGCGTATTGCACCATTGATGTTGTGCTTTTATTTGTGTCACGCTTTTAGACTGAGGTAGATGGTATTGAGGAGAGGATATGTAAAAGTGGTGAAGACAATAATCCTTAAGTGCAAAGCGTGACAACTAAGGCCAGACATTCCATTTGGCTTGCACCCCACCTTTTCTCAGTTTCTTTAATTTTTCTGGATATGAAGAGTATAGGTTTTTCCACTGGTTTATCATCTTCTATGACTTCCTGGTGTAAGGCAGCTCCTAGCCCTTCCATTCTGGCATCTATGTAGAGCTTGAAAGGTTTAGAGTAATCTGGCTGGATCAGTACTGGAGCTGAAGTCATTGCCATTTTGAGTTCCTCATAGTTCTTGACTCTGTCATGAGTCATTTCAAACATGGTGGTGTTGTTGCAGATCTCATACAGACATTTGGTTAGAAGAGCAAACTTTGGTAAATACTTTCTATAGTAGCTGAAGAAGCTGATAAAGGATAGGAGTTCGGTTTTATTCTGAGGCATAGGCCTATTCATTACTGCTTCTATCTTTTTTTGGTCAGTAGCTAAGGTTAGTCCAGAGACAATGTGTCCTAAGGCTTTGAGTTCCCTGTAGCAAAAGTTACACTTTTTCATTGATACTTTCAATCCCATGGCAGAGATGGTTTGGAGCACTAGCCTTAATTTCTCCATGTGAGTATCCCAATGATCAGAGTAAATGATAACATCATCAATATATAAAATCATCCATCCCTTTCTGATGAATAATCCTAGGGCTATGTCCATCATCCTTTGAAAATGAGAAGGAGCATTTTTAATACCAAAAGGCATCCTAAGATACTCATAAATTCCCAAATGACAGATAATTCTCATGAATTTCTGGCTATCAGGGCTGATAGATTTTTGGGGAAAACCTTTCAGCATGTCCATGGTAGTGATGTACTGAGCCTTGGACAGGTTATGCAGAGCGTGGTCAATTCTCGGAATTGGATAATAATCAGCTTGGCTGTAGTTTTTAAGCATTCTAAAATCTCCAACCATTCTTGACTTATTATTGTGCTAAGCTGTAATTACTGGGGTATTAATATCCACTTGTTCATTTTGGCCTACTTTCCTTGAGACTTGCAATTCAACCAAATCTTGAATATGGGTTTCCAGAGCAGCTCTGAATTTTGGACTAGAGGGGTAAGCAGGTCTCCTGAGGTTAGGTGGGTAAAGAGGCTTAATAGTTAGAGTTAGGATCATATCATGTCCTTTGATGTTACCAATGGGGTGATCCTTGGTACAGAAAGCATCCTGATTTTCAAAGCATACTTGTAGGATATCCCGTTTCTGTTCTTCAATGAGAAGGGAATTCAAACCAGCTTGAGAGAAGTATTCCTGATTGAAGTTCTCTAAGTGTTTTTCATAATTAGAATCAGAAGTTGAGCATTGACATGGCATATTTGGAACTTCTTATTCCAGTCTCAACCTATAGTGAAGTATCTACCCTTGCTTTGGAATACATCTATAACATATAAGCAAAGAGAATCATTTCCAAGTATAAAATAATCACATACTCCATATTGGAGAACTACAAATTCAATGTTCAGTTTGAGTGATCCTTTAGAGTGAGGGAGTATGATATCAGAAGACCATACTCCAACATCTTTGAGAGCAGAATTACAACTGCTGAACTTAACCTGAGGTACTGGTAGTAGGTTCAGCTTCCAGTTTGGGTCTTGTTTCTCCAGATTATTTGAACCAACACAAGAGCAAAAGGCTCCACTGTCTAGAAGTAACTTAACAGGGGAACCTAGGATTAAAGCAGTAGCATAGCATGTTTTGCCTGAAGTGTAACTTTTACCGGCAGAAGTTTTTAGAGTCAAGGCCTTAGCCTCAGAGATGTGGTGACCTTCATGTTGGGATTCCATTTTTGAGGTAAGTTAGAATCTTCATTAACAGAATTTATGTCCAGAGAAGACTCAATACTACCTTCAATAACATTGATGGAGTTAGTGATCATTAGATCACAATAAGAGAGTGATCCATCAGTATCATCAAGGTGAGGGTCAGGTTTGTCATACTCTTCTCCTTCAATAAGATTAATCCTTTTCCTAGGTAGAGGACAATCAGGTTTTACGTGTCCTGTTTGGTTAAAGTTTGAACATACTTTCTCTTTTGATTCTGGAGTCTTCTTGACTTCCAAGGTAGATGGACTAGTAGCAGCGTATTCTTTAGTTTTGGTAGTATATTCTTCCCTTTTCCAAGTATTTTTTTCCCTGGGGAGTCTATTGACGCTTTTATCAAGACCATTCATATCAGTAGTCTCTTCTAATACACCTATTAAGGTGGAAAGATCTGAATCCATAGGCATTCTGCACCTTACACTGTGGTTGATTTGTCCGGGACATAAGTTGAGGATTCTTTCATTGACTTCTTCTTTATCAGCATCAGGATAAAAACAGTCTAACCTCTTTTTCTGGTCTAAGCACCAATTATGAGGTTTGTGCTTGCATGGATCAAACTGGGAAGTTTCAAAAGTTTTCATCATCTTTCTTTTCCAAATCCTGGTACCAAACTGCACTTTGATCAATTCTTTCCAAGAATTCCAGGATAAAGATCCAACTTCTTCTCTTTTATTGATAAACCAATCAAGAGCTACTCCTTCACATAATCTAGGCAATCTTTCCACAGCTATTGCATCAGGGAGCTCATAAAGACAAAGAGTATAGTCAATAAATTTAATGAAACTGACATGGTTGTATTCTCCTTCTCCAGAGAATTTAGGCCATTCAGTGATGGGAGGAAGTAGCTTCAAAGCCTGCTCCATTTCAGGAGTAGGACTGGGTCTGAAAGACTCATTCCTAGTTACCCTGGTTCTGGGAGGAGCACTAGGAGTACTGGTGAACCTAGCAGGCCTAGTTTCTTCTAGTTCAATGACCGGAGAGTTAGTAGAATTGATCTTAAGATCTCTGAGATCATTCTTAATAATACCTAACTCCAATTCAAGTTTGTTGCTTGATAAGTCAATTTTTTTAATCAGATGATCTGAAGGAGTAGGACTAGTTTTCTTAACTTGTTCCTTAAGCTGTTCTTTGGTTGTAAGAATATCTTCCTGAAGAATTGATTGGTTGTTATCAATATTTTTCATCAGGTCCAACTTACAAGCTCTTATACTTTCCTTGATTTGTTGTATTTCCAATTCATCAATTCTCATAATCTGAGACTGAGTGTCAATTACTCTGAAAATACTTGAACTCAATCTGTCCAATTGTTGATAAACTTTTTCAAAGCATTGGCTAATAATAGTAAAATTGTGAGACACATTTACAGAAAATCTATTAAGAGCTTCTACATCTAATTGTGGTACACCTTTTTCCACTTCTGGGCTAAGGATATTATGCTGTACCAATCCTTTGGGTTCCTTAACTTCTGATGGGCTGAGGACCTCTTCCTTTAGGGTCCTTTCCCTTTAAGGAAGCTAACTGATCCCAAGGGTTCCAGTTCTGCACGTAGCCTTCTACTTCTCTGTTTGGGATCAACCTTTGCAGAAAAATCTGAGATTTATTTTCCTGAGAAATGCTTTTTCTCATACCTTGTTGATCCTCCTGGGTCTGAGCCATCCTGTGTTGGAGTATTATGTCTTCTGCTGATAGTCTTGATCCCTTCTGTCACAGAATCTTACTACTACATGTCACCTGGTCCTTTATTAACTTATGAATTCTTTCTTATTGGCTTACTCCATAGTTGATCACATTGTCTTTTGTCAATATAGTTTCTTCCAATGCTGATTAGTCATCAAGCGCCTTAGGCCCCCTGTGAGGGGCTCTCTAGTTGTCTATTTAAACTGGTCTTTTCCAGGACCTTGCAATTGACCTTATCGACTTTGTTTCTTTCAGTTCTGGTCCTCAACTTTCCAAGTTGAGTAAGAGTCCATGATCTGATGATCGAATCCAACAACCTGAATTGTTCCCAATAGCTCAAGTGCTCTTCCACTAATACTTTGACTCTTTCCTCCTTGGTTGAGTCCAGCTGGGGTGGCGTAGGAGGACCTGTACCCTCCTGGAATAACATGGTGGGCAACATATGGCTCTCCAACGGTCTGTTGGTTGATTTGGCGGCCGCGGTTGTTGCCGTTGTCGTCCCGCGTGATGCTATGGTCACGGATTTGAGTCCCCTCAATGCGCTTGCGACTGGAGTCCTTGCGCGCATGGGTTCCTCCAGGCAGAGATCCATATGACAGGGCTCTACCTGTTGCACAGGTGTTGCGCCTATTTTGATACATAGCACCAAAAAAAAATGTGTAAGTCTTTTGTCAAAACTTTGAAAAAAGACTTTAAAATTATAAAAAATAATATTTTTTGTGTGTTTTATATTTTTAATAATTTTTTATAAATATTTTAACTTAATTAGAGTTTCATTCAAGGGTACCAACACTTGGTTGGGATCACAACTATCCTTGGAGGGTATTCCAACGGGGTCTGAGTGAGTTCCAATCAGATCTTGGCATAAATCCAAGGGTAAGTCCAATGGTACACTGTCTGGGATGTCCTCTGGGAGGTCCTGGTCAATGAGATCACCAAAAAAAATCCACTGAGATGGATAAAAAAAATATAAGTTTAATATTTTTTTGTATTTTTACGTGTTAAAATGATTTTTTTTGAAAAAAATAATCAATTTTATTATTATTTGATTTTTCTTTATCTTCAGGGCTGTTTAGTTTATAAATATAAAGCTTCCTTTCATAAATCTTCCACTCCTTATGTTGCCTTAGAAAAAAAAAATTGAAATTGATAATTCTTTCAATCTCAAGTTCTTTGTCTTTTATAACCTGCTGTTTATAATAAAGAAATTTCTCCTGTTGTTGCTCAGGAGTTATAATAACAGGGACAAAGTTATGGAGTTTTTCTTCTTTTTTATTTTTAAGAAGGTTTAAATAATAATTTATCAATTCTCTGTTGGTCTTAAGATCCACTAGAAAAACAAATGATCAAAAATATATGTTATAACTATTTTAACTTATTTTTTTGAAAAATAAATAGACTGGTCCAAGGAATAAATAATTACAAATTAATTATTTAAGGATATTTTCTGGCCAGACCCCAGGTTTTCAGCTCTCTGATACCAGGAACCTTTCCTTCCTTTAGCTACAGAGAGTGATAAAGATGCTGGAATGATAATAATAATTATTATTCCAATAATAAACGCTTATAAGCTCAAATAAATGATTTAATAAGACCAGTTGAAAGGTTTAATTGGTTCAGTAGTATATGGTTTTCAATATAATTTAAAAGAGGGGCCACAGTAATATACTACTGGGGATCTCTACAGACTAGCAACCTCTTTTTAAGGGGCCTCCTTAGGCAGTTTAAGAACCTTGGAATAAAGATGGGTGCCTTAGAAAGTACTTATTCCACTAATTGCCGGGTTTAACAGCACAAATGGCCAAGAAAGGAATGGTAACACTCACTCTGAGCACTGTACCACAAAAATCATGGAATAATTGGAAGGGTTTCAGAGCAGATGGGGTAGATTGCTTGACTAAACTTCAATGGTTGATTGGTTAATAAGGGTAAATAATACTACTACAGACTAAGTAATAAATCACTTGCTTATCTTCATATGAGCACTTGATAAACAATCATACGGTTTCTTATTGATAATAAATAATTCCTGGTAACTGATGATGGAATAATGGATCCAAAGAGGTCTGTATAAATACCTTTTTGGGGTAATTTTGATCTTCTTAGAGCTTGTAGAGAGGGTTCTGATCGTAGGCTGAGGCTGTAAAGCTAGTCAGGGAACGATTAGCACGTTTACTTGGTGCTTTCAATCAGCTGTCCTTAGATCTTCTGCATTTATGTATTATTTTAGCCACAGGATCTGTTAATCTGTTATGGCGTTAATTTGATCATTCTGTACTTATCCTTTATTTGTACTATTGATATTGCTTTAAAGCGTGCAGATGTGGAGGTTTACTAATTTTTCGTCATCTTCTGATCATGTAGATAATTTTTAATAATTTTTATGAACACTCCTTGTAGTGTTTCGTGTTCTTCAAAGATCAGGATCAGTGATTTACGTGATAATCCTTGATCTTTGATTGATTATTAAAAAATTTTTCAAAATTAATTTTCATTAATTATATTTCGGTTTTGATCTTTTTAGATCATTATTAATGCATATCGCAGTTTGTTACATATACTAGGCAACCCTAACTGGGTTGTAGCTCTTCTGAGTGGTACCTGGTTGTCAGATTAGTCACAACTGATCCAGACGCCGGGATCAGTTATTAAAGATGCGCGCGGGGTAGGACCCGCTGCGTGTGTGGCAGAATCAGCTGCGCACGGGTCTCCAGTACGCGGGAATCTGCTGCTACTAGTACGTAGGGATATGTAATGATGCGGGGCTGTGCGCAGGAATTGTGACATAACACATTTCCGCGTTTAGCTCCTAAAATATACACAACACCTCAATTCTGAGTGAATTTGAGTTGTAAACCCTATAAATGACAATAAGTGTGAAATATTAGAATGTCCAAAAAGTGCCTTACTGGGGTCTTAATTTTTAGTACTTTTCTTTTTGATTATTTTGAAAATATAAGGAATTGGAATTCAAGGGTGGGGTCAGTGAGTGACCCTACCTAATTTTGGATGAGAAATCCATTTCCGTAATAAAATTCATCAATTCCTCACTCCTTTTTTTTTTTAATTGAGATATTCTTATTTTTCATAGTTTTGTGTTACTATTTGACAGTTTTTCTCTGTACATAGTAGCAAGCTAACATCATTATGCCCATCTATGATTACGGCAGTAGTTTCAGCCTCCTGGATTCCAAGATCCTTGCTATCCTTTAGCTACCAGAGGTGATAGAATAGATAATCATTAAATTGTTAAATAAATGCAGCAAAAATCTGTAAAATATTTGTATAAGCTTATTGCAAGGTTAATTGGTTTGGATATGGTTTATTGTTATAAATCAATATAAATAAATTCATTATTAAATATTTTGATAAAGGGGCCAAACTTATATTGGGGATATTCAAAACCTATCTTCAGGGAATTCAGTATGAAAACAAATAGGCCTGGTTCCTTTGAACCTTTATTTTATATTCTTAAAGGATATATTGGCCAAAGAAAATATGTATATAAAATACACGGTGGAGTGGCAAAGCTTTTTAACCAAGCTGCCAAAACAGATAAAGGATAATAAAACTCACTAGTATCTTATTAAATGCTTTGAGTACCTGTTTGGGACGTGCACTTATGGGTTAAACCCGTTTACTGGGGTTAAAAGGTTATTCAGCAGTTTTAATTGATAGAAAGGGTTGGGGATGGATATTATTAATCATAATCAAGCCATATATCACTTACCTATCTCTTATAAGTACTTAATTAACTTAGAAAGTTTTCTTAATGTAAATATAACTGGGTCTCTGGCTATCAATATCCTCAAAAGAACTCTTTATTTAGAGCTTTTTGCATCCCAATATTGTCCTTCTGAGGGCTACAGGGGCTCAAATGGACGGACACTGAGGCTAGCTATCAACCTCCTGGATGCCAAGACCCTTGCTATCCTTTGGCTACCAGAGGTGATAGAATAAATAATAAATATATTATTTAATGAATGCTGAAAAAATCTGTAAAATATTTGGATTAAGCTTGTTGCAAGGTTGAGTGGTTTGGTTGAGGTTTATTGTTTTAAATGAGTATGAATAAATTGATTATTAAATATTTTTATAGAGGGGCCACAATTATATTGGTGATCTGTAACACCTCTCTTTGGGGATTTCAGTATGAAAACACGTAGTCCCGGTCGCTTTGGGCTCTTTAGTTTTAAGGATATTTTACCCAAAGATAATATGTATATAAAAAACACAGTGGAGTGGCAGGGCCTTGTAACCAAGCTGCCAAAACAGAGAAAGGATAATAAAAATAACTGGTATATCATTAAATCCTTTGGGTATCTGTTTGAGACGTGCACTGATGGGTTAAACGTGCATAATGGGGTTTTAAGGTTTTTCAGAAGTTTTAATTGATAAAAAATAGGTTGAGGACGGATATTATTGATCAGACTTAGCCATAAATCACTTACTTATCTCTTATAAGTAATTGATTACCTTGGAACGGTGTCTGTATATAAATATAACTGGGTCTCTGCCAATCAATATCCTCAAAAGAGCTCTTTATTTATAGCTTTTGGAGTCCCAATACTATCCTTCTGAGGGGTACAGGGGCTCAAAGATACGGACACTAAGGCTAGCAGGGTAAGAAGTGGTAGCTTTTCACGTGTTCTTGGTGCTGTAGCATGGGTAGCATCTAATTCCTCAGGGTATGGGAATTTTTCTACTTTATAATAGATATTAGGACGTGTGAATAATAATAATCTGTCCCATTCATGTATGATTTAATTAATCATCCTTAGTAAATGTTCCCAATAATTGAATAATTATTTAAATAGACATTTCGACGGACATGCTGATGTCAAGTGAGTTCTCATTATGTATTAAATAACTGGAGTAAAGTCATGATAGTGATTTTACTCCTTTTTTTCAAGTTCCAGTTGATTTACTAAAATAATTACTTAAAAATATAAGTCATGGGAATTCATGTAATATTTTTGAATCATTATTTCTTTGGTATTTCACCAAGATCTTGATGTCTAGGAATTCTCATAAAAGTATATTAAATTATTTTAATATATTTTAGGAAGTTTTTAAGGTCTTATTTTCGACATTCTTTGTACTTTGAATTATATTTAATAAAAAATATGTATAATGGTTATTTAAGTATTTTTATATAATATTATGTACTTTTTGACTATCTACTATCCACAAGAAAATTTATTACCATGTAGAATGTTCCCTTGTGGGTTGTAGCATGTTTACGCGGTACCTAAGCCTCTCAGGCCGCCTGTCACTCTATCAACCTGTAGTCCCGTGGCTGCGTACTTTTCTGAGGCCAGGGGCTGCGTACAGGACCTTGACGGAGTGACAGGGATGTATCCCAGCCGCGCGCGGGTGCATTGGCTGCCGCGGCTGCGTGCTGGAATTGTGAAAAAACACATTTCTGTCCGTAACTCCTAAAATATACAAAACAACTCAATTCTGACTTAGTTTTAGGTGTGAAAAATATACATGCCAATACGTGTGAAATATTTAATTGACCAAGAGCTCAATAGTGGAGCCATGGTATTTTGGTCTTTTTTTCCTTAATAATTTAAAAATATAAGGAGTTGGTTTTCAAGGGTGGGGTCAATGAGTGGCCCTACCTAATTTTTGGTGAAGAATCCATTCCTGTAATAATATTTATGGTTTTCCTACTCCTTTGTAGGTTAATTATATTATTATTATCTTTATTTCATTTTTTTTACTTTTGCAGCTTGCTTTGCAATAGTTGCCAGCTGACATTCCCCACTCCAAGATGTGGCCATATCTGAAAAAAAATCTGGAGGATGTTGGGAGAAAATTAACTTCATGTGTGTTTCAGTTACTTTTGCTGGCCCTGTAGTTTCTGAGATGTATTGGTCCATCAGGTATGTTGTCTTCTGGTAACCATTCATCTTTGTCTGCAGATTCTTCTTTGTATCTTACTAAGTATAGTCTAACATCTTTTCCTTGTACTCTCTCTTTCTTGTCTCTCAATATCCTGCTGAATTTCCATTTTTCTTTCATAGGGTCAGATTTTAGTGGGATTATTGCTGGAGGGAGGTTACTACCTTCTCATGGTTGAAAGTGTTTGACTAGGCTAACAGGAAATACTGGGTGTTTCCTTGATAATTCTTCACTCAATATTACTTCCACAGCATTTTTTCCATGCACCTTCTTGATAACAAATGGTCCAAAAAAGGCTGGTTTCAGTTTTCTGTTACCTGCTAGATTGTTGAAATTGTTTGTAGATATCAAGATCTGATCTCATATTTTAAAGTAAGGTTCTTTATGTGATTTTTTGCATCTTTGTTGTATTCTACTGCTTCTTCTACACATTTTTGAGCATGATTATTTTCCAGATATATAATCTTCTTAAAGTCAAGAGATTTTGGATGAATAGTGGCTAAGTTATAATTTAAGTTATTCCTAGGGAGTTTGGAATCCATCCTCTTTCTAGGGGGTAAGGAGCTTCTTTGGTAGGAGAATGTTTACTGCTGTTATAAGCCATTTCTAGGGCTAGGAGTAGGCTTACCCAATCATGGCAATAACCATCTGATTTTTTGTATTCTTGACCAAAGCTACAGAACCTTATTAACATACCTTCTAGGGTCTTTATCATTCTTTCAGCTAATCCATCACTTTGGGGATGGTATGCTGTAGAAAATGCTAGATTAGTACCCAGTATATCATGTAGATTCCTCCAAACCTCAGAGGTTAATTTGGGGTCTCTGTCACTGATTATAATCTTGGGTTTACCCACATCAGCTATTGTCCTGTTCCAGAATACTAAAGCTACATCCATAGCACTATCTTCTTTGTGGTTAGGTAAGAATTTTTCCTTCTTAGAATATCTGTCAACTATAACTAGGACAGAGTTATATGAATGAGTACCTCCAGGGGGAGGCTGGTGACAAAATCCATTATAATGATTTCCCATCTTGTTGTAGGTTCAGAGATTTTCTGTAAGAGTCCAAACCTTTTTCCAGTAGTTTTATTAGATTTTTGGCAGGTTTCACAGCTAGTAACATACTTAATAGTTTTTTCTTTCCAGTCTATCCACCAAGAATTTTGTTTTACTTTTTCCAAAGTTCTTTCTGTGGATAGATGCCCTGATGAACAGTTGTCATGGAATTCCTGGATTATATGTTGTATATGTTCTTTTTTGCTTAGTACTAATACACTTGAATGTTGGTGTCTGTAGTAAAGGAGACCATCCCAAAAGTTAAACCTCCCTGCTTTATAGGGTTTAAGTAATGAAGCAGGTAGACTTTTTATCAGAGCTGCTTCTTGGGATTCACATTCCATAATGGTAATCAGCAGCTTGATTTCAGGAGAGTATTTGTCCCTTACTAGGTCAAAGGAAGAAGTATCTAATTCACATAAGTGGATCCCCATTATTTGAGCATTCAATGCAAAAAGATTGATGTTCAGGATAGGAAAAATATCTTGATTGTCAGGGTCATGTTCTGGATTTTAAGAGTCATTAGGCAAAGCATTCATACTTAGACAATCAGCATCCTGACGTTTAGCTCCAGATTTATGCACTAAAGTCATCTGACCTCTATACTAGTGTATAGCAATTTGCCACCTGCGCATATGTCTGCTGGGAGTTTTAATGTTCATAAGAGTTCTTAGCGCATTACAGTCCGTGATTACTTGAAAAGTGGTGCCTTCTAAGTAATATTTTAGCGTTTCTAAAGCCCATACTAGATCAAAACATTCCAACTGACTGGGTCCATATCTCTTTTCTGTATCTTTGATCTGTCTAGATATGAAGAGTACTTGTTTCTCTACTGGTCTGTCTTCTTCTATCCTTTCTTGATGTAGAGCAGCTCCTCACCCTTCCATACAGGCATCAATGTTCAGTTTGAAGGGCCTGGAGTAATCCAGTTGGATGAGTAAAGGAGTAGAGGTCATAGCTATTTTTAGTTCCTCATAGTTTTTCAGTCTGAGTCATTTCAAATAGAGCGTTGTTGTTGCACACTTTTTACAGACTCTTAGTTAGCATTGCAAACTTTGGTATGTATTGTCTGTAATAACTGCAAAAACTCATGAAAGAAAGTAAATCTTTTTTGTTTTGAGGCATAGGTCTATTCATGACAGCAGCTATCTTATTTTGATCAGCAGCTAGAGTTAGACCAGAGACTATATTTTCTAAGGCTTTCAATTCTCTGTAGCCAAAGTTGCATTTCTTCATGGACACCTTCAATGCTGGTCTGGAGATATTCTGGATTAATAATCTTACTTGGTTAATATGACTATTGCAATCATCAGAGTATATGATAACATCATCTATATATACCATCATCCATCCTTGTCTGGTTTATGTACCTAGACTTGTATCCATTGTTCTCTGGAAGTGTGATGGAGCATTCTTCATAAAAAAGGGCATCCTAATATATTCATAAATTCCCAAATAACACATTATTCTGATAAAATTCCAGCTTTCAGGGCTTATTGGTATCTGGTGGAAACCTTTAAGCATATCCATAGTAGTGATGTACTTGGCCTTGTACAAGGTAGGCATAGCATGATCAATCCGGGGTATAGGATAATAATCTGCTTGAGTATAATTATTGAGCATTCTGAAGTTTCCTACTATTCTTGACTTGTCATTATGCAAAGCTATGATTACAGGTGTGGTCACATCTACCTGTTCATTATGCCCTACTTTCCTTTATACTTGTAAGTCTATTAGTTCTTGGAAATGTTCCTCCAGAGCTTTTCTAGACTGAGGACTAGAAGGATAGGCTGGCCTTCTTAAGTTTGAAGGATAACAAGGCTTAATGGTCAATGTCAACACAATATCATTTCCTTTAATATTACCAATGGGATGATCTTTAGTTCAAAAAGCATTTTGCTTCTCAAATCAGACTTTCAATATATCTTTCTTCTGTTCTTCAGAAAGTTTCATACTCAGAGCTGCTTGAGAGAAATATTCTTGGTAAAAGTCTTCTCAATACTTTTGATAAGTAGAGGAGGGGAAGTTAGACTGAATGGTGCATATCTTAACCTTCTTGTCCCCATTTCCACCTACTGTGAGGCATCTCCCTTTACTCTGGAACAAATATATAACATATAGACATAAGGCATCATTACTCAGTATCAGGTAGTCACATAGTCCATTGAGCAATACTACAAATTCCACTTGTATCCTCAAAGATCCTTTAGTCTGAGGTAGTATTGTAGGAGCAGTCCATACTCAAATAGCATTCATGGTAGAGTTGCAAGAGCTGAACCTTGCTTTTGGGATTGGAAGAAGGTATTCTTTCCGATTGGGATCCCATTTGTTTAAGAATTCAGCACAGACACATGAGCAAAAAGCTTCACTATCCATTAATAAAATTATAGGTCTGTGTTTAAACAATCCTGTTGCGTAACAAGTTTGACCAGTGGTATAACTTCTCCCACCCATAGGTTTAACTGTTAATGGTTTGACATCCATAATATGTCTAGGAATTATGGTAGGATCCTATTTTTGGGGCAAGCTAGAATCCCCAAGGATGTTATTGTTTCTACAGAAGTGCCTATATCTCCTTCTACAACATTAACAGGGTTGGTCAGGATCAATTCACATTCAAAAAGAGATCCTTCAGTATTATCTATATCTTCATAGTTCTGATTCCCTTCAACCTCCTGCTTTCCTTCCAAGAATGCTATCTTTCTTTTTGGTAATGTGCAGTCTTGTCTCATATGCCCAGTCTTGTTACAATTCCAACAAGTTGCAGGCATCCTCTCTTTATCCCTATTCTCATTAGGTTTCTGATTATCAGAGGTATTCATCAGAGGAGTTTGTTCTTTGGTTTTGTTAATGTGGCAGTTCTCTTTGGTTCTAGAAGGGGCTTGATTTTCTAACCCATTCATGTCTATTACTTCTTCTAGAACATTGATTAGAGTTGGAAAGTCAGCATCCATACTCATCCTACATCTTACACTATGGTTAAGATTTCTAGGACACAGGTTGAGGATTCTTTCATTTACTTCCTCTTTATCAAAATCTGGATAGAAGAAATCCAACCTTTTCTTCTTTTCCAAGCAGCATTTGTGAGGTTTATCCTTGGAGGGGTCAAATGAGGAATTTTTGAAATTTTTCATCATTTTTCTTTTCCACATTCTAGAACCAAATTGATCTTTAATTTGAAGTTTCCAAACATTCCATGGTAAGGATCCTACTTGTTCTCTTTTACTGATAAACAAGTCCAAGGCTACTCCTTTGAATAGTCTGGGCAGCCTGACTAAAGCTATAGCTTCTGGTAGATCATAAGAGTTAATATTGTAGTCAATAAATTCAATAAAATTTATATGATTGTATTCTCCTTCACCAAATAACTTGGGCCATTCAGAAATAGGGGGTAACAGTTTGAGGTCTTGCTCCATCTCAGGGGAAAGACTAGGCATAAAGGTGTCACTCCTATGCATTCCTAGTATGGGTGGTGCATAAGAAGTAGTGGTTTGTCTGGGAGGTTTTTGGTTCCTCTGTGGAACTTCCAAAGGGGTTGGTCAGACGGACTTTTAAGTCTCTCAGATCATTATTGATCAGATTAAGTTACAGGTCCACTGTGTTATTAAGCAAATCCATTTTTTACCTAAGGGATAGAATGGAGCTGTTAGTAGTGGTTACCAATTCTTCTTTTAAGGGTTGGAAAGACATAATAAAATCTTCTTGGATTCCTGATAACATATTCTCAATTGTTTGAGTCTGTCTGATCCAACCTTGATTAATTTTCTCCAATAACTCTTCTGTGTGTTCTTTGATTTCTTCCATTCCTACAGTCTTTGTTTTTTTATTAATCAATTTGGCTACTACTGAGGTTAATTTATCCATTTGGGTATAAAAATTGTCCAAATTTTCACAAACAATCTTGAAATTATGACGCATATCATTAGAAAAGGAAGTAATTACATCTGAGGTTTGTTTGGGCTCAGAATTAGAAGCTAATTTTTGTGAACCTTTTTTCATTTTTGAGCTAGGGATATTATCTGATACCAGTCTTTCTTTCCCTTTGGTTTGGTATGGGAAGAAGATCTCTTTTTTCCTGATCCTTTGCCTTTCAGTTGGGCTAATTGATCCAAAGGATTCCACTTTTCTAAGTAGTATTCTAACTCTTTCCTTGGAATCATTTTCTGAAGAACTATCTGGGTGGCTTTTGCCTGGGAGATTATCTTTTTCATAGACACCATTTCCTTGTTGGCTTGGGCTTCTTTGAACTCTTCCCAATATTTCACGTGCTCTTTGACTAAGTCTTTGATCCTGGCTTCCTTGGCCAGATTCTGCTTGGGTGGCTGCAGGGAATCTGTTTTTAAAGGAGGGTGGCTTAATTCTACTACCTTCTCCGGCTCGAGGTTGGGAGAGGGCAGAAGTAAATGGTGCTGCTCCTTGTCCATCAACATTTGATTCATGGGTTCCAGTCCCTTCATGGTTGTCATTATTGGTGGTATCACAGTTACTGGGAGCTGTTGGAAAAGATCCATAGGAGGTAATTCTCCCTGAGAATCTTGTGTTACTTCTATATATTTTTCAATAATATGTTTATGAGTATTTTACAGAAAAAATCTATAAAAATAAGTTTTATTCAAAACTCACTTAAGTTGATGTTCAAAGGTACCAAGACTTTATTGGGATTAAATTGATCTTTAGTAGGTAATACTACGGGGTCTTGGTGTGTTCCAATGAGGTCTTCACCTGCCCAATTAATATTTTCAGGGCGTCCAGAGATATCTGGGATTTCTTGATCCAATAAATCAACTTCAGGGGGGGTGGTTTCTGGTACAGGAGGGTTCACTGATAAAAAAGTTTATTTTATTGGTTAAGAAAATATGTTGATATTATTTTTAAAAAATAATATGGTAATACAAGTTGTATACTTACTTTTATATTTCAAAAAGTAATTTATACAGTATTTCTTTCAAGCTTTATGTTTCCTTAGTAGGGCCTGCAAGTTGATGTGCCTTTCAAGATCTTATTGTTCAAGGAGTACATCTAAGTGTTTATGTGCAGAAGAGATATTAAGTTTCTCACCTTGAGTTAAAGCTTTCCAACCAGTAGGTTTATAATTTTGAATATATTCTTCTTTTCTTATTGTTAAAAGATTTAGATAATGGATTATTAATTCTTCATTGGTTTTTAAATCCACTGCAAAAGAATTTAATGATAATTCATGGTTATAAATTAAGATAAATTTATCTTTGATTTACTTTTATGTGAAATGTCTGGTCCAAGGTATTAAATATAATAAAATGGAATATTTCCCGGCCAGAAACCCAATTTTCAGCCTCCTGGATGCAAGGACCCTTGCTATCCTTTAGCTAACAGAGTTGATAGAATAAATAATAAATATATTATTTAATAAATGCCGCAAAAATCCTTAAAATATTTGTATTAAGCTTGTTGCAAGGTTAAGTGGTTTGATTATGGTTTATTGTTTTTAATCAATATGAAAAAATTGATTATGAAGTATTTTTATAGAGGGGCCAAAATTATATTAGGGATCTTTAACACATCTCTTCAGGGATTTCAGTATGAAAAAACGTAGTCCTGGTTACTTTGGGCTCTTTAGTTTAAAGGATATGTTCCCAAACATAATATGTATATAAAATACATGTTGGAGTGGCAGGGCCTTGTAACCAAGCTGCCACGACAGGGAAAGGATAATAAAACTCACTTTTATATTATTAAATCCATTGGGTATCTGTTTGAGATGTGAACTAATGGGTTAAACCTGTATACTGGGGTTATAAAGTTGTTCAGCAGTTTTAATTAATAAAAAAGAGGTTGAGGACGGATATTTTCAATCAGACTTAGCCATAAATCACTTACTTATCTCTTATAAGTACTTGATTACCTTGGCACAGTGTCTGAATATAATCATAACTGGGTCTCTGCCCATCAATATCCTCAAAAGAGCTCTTTATTTATAACTTTTGTAGTAATATGATATAAAAATACTTAAATAACCCTTAAACATATTTTTTATTAAATATAATTCAAAGTACCAAGAATGTCAAAAATAAGACAATGACAACTTCTAAAATTATATTAAAATACTTTAATATACTTTTATGAGAATTTCTAGAAATCAATATCTTTTTGAAATAATAAGAAAACTAATGATTTCAAAATATTACAGGAATTCCCATGACTTATATTTTAAAGTAATTATTTTAGTAAATCAACTGGAACTTGAAAATAAGGAGTAAAATCAATATCATGACTCTACTCCAGTTATTTAATACATGATGAGAACTCATCTGAAATCAGGATGTCTGTATAAATGCCTATTGAAATAATTATTAACTTACTAGGAACATTTACTAAGGATAATGAATTAAATAATACATAAATAGGACATATTAGTGTTACTCACATGTTCTAATATCAATTATAAAGTAGAATAATTCCCATACCCTGAGGAATTAGATGCTACCTGTGCTAAAGCACCAAGAACACGTGACAGGCTACCACTGGTTACCCTGCTAGCCTTAGTGTCCGTCCCTTTGAGCCCCTGTACCCCTCAGAAGGATAGTATTGGGACTCCAAAAGCTATAAATAAAGAGCTCTTTGGAGGATATTGATGGGAAGATACCCAGTTATATTTATATCCAGACACCGTTCCAAGGTAATCAAGTACTTATAAGAGATAAGTAAGTGATTTATGGCTTAGTCTGATCAATAATATCCGTCCTTAACCTCTTTTCATCAATTAAAACTGCTGAACAACCTTATAACCCCACTATACAGGTTTAACCCATCAGTTTACGTCCCAAACAGATACCCTAAGGATTTAATAATATACCAGTAATTTTTATTATCCTTTTTCTGTTGTGGCAGCTTGGTTGCAAGGCCCTTCCACTCCACCATGTATTTTATATACATATCATCTTTTGGAACATATCCTTCAAACTCAAGAGCCCAAAGTAACCAGGACTACGTGTGTTCATACTTAAATACCTGAAGAGAGGTGTTAAAGATCCCTAATATAATTGTGGCCCATTTATAAAAATATTCAATAATCTATTCATTAATATTGATTAAGAACAATAAACCATAACCAAACCAATCAACCTTGCAATAAGCTTAATCCAAATATTTTACATATTTTTTCTGCATTTAATAAATAATATATTTATTATTTATTCTATCACCTCTGGTAGCTAAAGGAAAGCAAGCGTCTTGAAATCCAGGAGGCTGACACTATCCATGTGGTTATTTCTTAGATATGTAGAATGTCCCTGTCTAGGTTGTAGCACCTTTATGTTGTAATTGCGCTTCTAAAGATGCCTGTCACTCTGTCAGCCTTTAGTCCTGCGGCTGTGTACAAGGCTTTTCAGAGTATGCTGAAAGGGTGGCAGTGCTGCTTCTCAGCTGCGTGCGGGAGTATTGGTTTCTGCATCTGCGTGCAGGAATTGTGAAAAATCCCATTTCCATCCGTAACTCCTCCAAATTGCTGAATCCTTGGATTCTGTCACAAAATTGACTTTGAAACCTATACGTGGGTTTCATGTGAAATATTCAAATGGCCAAAAATCCCAAGGCTGTGTCTGATTTCAGATCTTCATAAATTATTTTAAAAATATAAGCAGTAGGAATTTGGGGTAGATGTCAGTGAGTGTACCTACCTTAATTTTTATGTAGATTCAGAATTTGAAATAATATTTCTTATATTATTTCTGATTTAATAGGGATTTTTTTGGTTTACGTCATTTATGTTAGTCTGTTACTTTTGCAGCTTGATATGCAATAGTAGAAAGCTGACACATATCTTAGTAACTGGGGGCTGCCCTGCCTACCTTTGGATGATCATACAAGATTTTTTGAGGGGCAGCAGCATCAAGCTCCATCTGGATGACTATATCTCTCCCCCAGAGAAATAACCCCTAGGCCTGCCTCAAGGCTCACCACTTTTGGTCATATTATGTATCATTTCAAATTCAGAACTTCTCTGAATAACTGAAATTTTCCCCAAAAAATCAACCTCCATTGGATATGTGGACAACATAGTTCACCTCACCACTGGAATCAATCCGCAAGAGGTGCTGACAACAATGAACCTCTTGGCCAACAAATTGATTAAGTGGTCCATCTGGCATGCTGCCATTTTTTACAAGAAAAAATGTCAACTGATGATTATGTCCAATTCCAGGAACCCACAAAGCCCCCCCTTACCTTTAATCTTTGGCAATACACCTGTTGATTACTCTCAACCCGCAGTGTGGCTGGGGGTAACACTAGAAAGAAAATTGACCTACCAAAAGCACCTGGGAAATGTTCTAAGCAAAGGGCAATCAATGATTTGCACCTTCTTGCGCCTTGGAAACTCAAGGTGGGGTCTCTTGGAGCACCACCTATTGAGAATCATAAAATCAGTCCTCTTATCTAGGATCCCTTACGCAGCTCACATGTGGTCCAGAAAGAGAAACAAACCAGAGATCACAGTCATGGCCTCCAAATTAGATAGGCTAGGTGCTGTTTGGAACAAAGGTATCTTTAAGACCACCAGGGCCGCATGGATAAAAAAGAATACCACCCACATGCCCCTTGCTGAGGGGGTGATGAAGGCGGTCTTCCTATTTTATACCAGAAAGCCAACCCAAAATTATTTCCCTTTAAGCATCAGGGATGAACTTATTAGCAGGCTGAAAAAGTTTACCAGACTGGATATTTCAGCCGTTAATGCCACTGTATGCAGAGAAATGCTGAAAATTTTCCTTGATGTTAATGTAGAAACAATTGCTGTTTGACTGGGTGCCAAAGACATCCCGCTATTTAAGAGGAAAAAAGATCTGAATCGGTCATTATTGAGAAAGGAGGAAATACCCACCACTCTAAACCTAATCAGGCAGGCAATGCCAAGGGATGCCCTAATATTCACAGACAGATTTTAAAAGAAAGAGAAAGGAGGTGAAGCATTTGCCATATTATTTAATACTAAAAAAAAAATCTTGTTCCACACAGGTACCAAAGTTTATCACTCAAATAATGAGTGCAAAGTCCTAGGTGTGAGAGCGGCACTAAAGCTCATAAAAAAGGAGAAAAAAAGGACTTTGATTGCCTCCTCATCTTCACTGAAAACAGATGGGTTTTGATGAGAGCTATTTGCCCCATGACAGAAAAACCCGGCAAGTATCCATTGAACAAACTAAGAAAAATGGCCTCAAAAACTGAAACAATCTGGACATATCATTCATTTGGTGGCCAGGTCAAAAGAGAATTTTACGCAACAAGTGGGCTGAGGAAAAGGCAAGAAAAGCGGTGGAATCCCAAGAAAAACTGCATTTCCAACTTTAAAGTAACCAAACAAAGGCCAGGAGAAGCATCTTTGATGAACAGGTCACAATGGATAAGACCTTGTTCAGGCGGATCTCAAAGTTGGAGATACAGTCATTGGTTGTTGTAAATCAACTAGAATCAGATAGTTGCAGTCTGAATGGATACCTATTCAAACTTAGGAAAGTTCTATTCCCTTCATGTCCAAATTGCAGATATTTGAGGTAGAAAGTGTCAGCTTGCTACTATGTACAGAGCAACCTGTCATAGCAACACAAAACTATAAAAAACAAATTAAACAAGAATATCTAAATTAAAAAAAGAAGGATTGAGAAATCAATGGATATTATTTGAGAAATGGATTCCTCACCAAAAATTAGGTAGGGTAACTCACTGACGCCACCCTTGAAATCCAAGTCCTTACATTTTTAAAATAATTAAAAAGAAAAAGACTAAAAATTATGACACCAGTATAGCACCTTTTGGCCATTCTAACATTTCACATGTGTTGTCACGTATAGATTTTACACCTAAAATTCACTCAGAATTGAGGTGTTGTGTATATTTTAGGAGTTACAGGCGGAAATGTGTTATTTCACAATTCCCGCGCGCAGCCCCGCATCATTCAATACCTTTACGTACTTGTAGTAGCAGTTTCCCGCGTACTAGAGACCCTCCCGCAGCTAATTCTGCAACGCATGCAGCGGATCCTACCCCGCGCGCATCTGTACTGACTGATCCCCGCTTCTGGATCTGTTGTGACTAATCTGACAACCAGGTACCGCTCAGAAGAGCTACAACCTAGTTAGGGTTGCCTGAAATATGTAAAAAGTTGACATATGCATTAGTAAAAGTCTAAAAAGATAAAAACTTAAATAAAATAAATAAAAATTATGTTTAGAACATTTTTTAATAATAAATCAAAGATCAAGGATTACCACGTAAATCATTGACTCTGATCTTTGAAGACCACAAAACACTATAAGGAGTGTTAATAAAAATTATTAAAAACTATCTACGTGATCAGCAGATCATGGAAAATCAGTAAACATCCACATCTGTCCACTTCGAAACAATAATAGTAGTACAAATGAAGGATGAGTGAAGAATGATCAAATTCACACCATAACAGATTAACGGATCCTGTGGCTTAAATAGTACAGAAATCCAGAAGATCTAAGGTTGGCTGATTAACAGCACAAAATGGACGTGCTAAGTTTGCTGTTACTGGCTTGCCACCCTCAGGCCATGATCAGAACCCTCTCTATGTGCCCTGAGAAGCTCAAAATCACCCCAAAAAGGTATTTATACAGACCTCTTTGGATCCATTATTCCATGATCAGTTTACCAGGAATTATTATTATCAATCAGAAACCGTGTCATTGTTAGTCAAGTGCTTATGATGAATCTAAGAAAGTGATTTATTACCAAGTCTGTAGTATTATTATTTATTTCTCTAAACCAATCAACCCTTGAATTTTAGTCAAGCAATCCACCCCATCTGCTCTGAAACCCTTCCTATTATTGCAGTATTTTCGTGGTAAAGTGCTCAGAGTGAGTGTTTCCCTTACTTTTTTGGCCATTGTTCTGTTATGCTGGGCCATTAGTGGAATAAGCCCTTTCTAAGGCACCCATCTTAATTCAAAGGTTCTTAAACTGCCTAAGGAGGCCCCTTGAAGAGAGGTTGCTTTGTCTGTAAAGACCCCCAGTAGTATAATACCATGGTCCCTCTTATATATATATATTGAAAACCTTCTATTAACAAACCAATTAAACCTTGAAAATGCTCTAATTATATTATTTCTTTGAGTCTTGAAGTGTTTGTTGTTGGAATAATAACAATTATTATTATTCCAGTATTTTTATCACTCTCTGTAGCTAAAGGACTGCAAGGTTCCTGGTATCAGAGAGCTGACAGAAAGTAACACATTTCATTAATTTCTGCTCATCATACAAAATACCCCTTTGGAACCTGCGGAAGGAATTGAAACCTTTGCTAAAAAATCACATCCCCATAATTTATACTTGTTTTTAAAAACCCTCAAAGCAGGGCTTGCCTTTGAAAATTTCATCCAAGCAACAAATTGTTTCCAGTTTCTCTCAGCCTTTGCAGAGCTCAAGAAACCAGCAGCTCCTCCCCTCAAGGAATTTGTATACTAATTCTTACTGGTTAGTCCTTCTGCCAGTATTTTTCATCTCAGCACAAGAAATCCTTCACCCAGCCTGCTTAACTCATATCACCTTGTCCCTTCCTGGTGTTACTCTTATAGTCTTCAACAACCCATTCTTCAACAAACTCCTCCTGAAATTCTTCATTTCATCCTTCCATCTTATCATTACTTATACTCCTCCTCTCATCTTCTTCATTGAAATTCTAAAAAATCATCCATGAGTTCTATGAGTAGTAGTGCCTGTGCCTTCAGGCCTTGCACGCCACTGGAAGTTGTTCCCCTTGAATATTTGGTTTGAATCAAGATATTTGACCATTTATTCCCTGAATTCAATTCAGTATTCTGAGTTCCTCCTCCAAAAAATGAATGCTTCCCTAAAGACACAGTTCCCATCCCCTATAAAATCCTTAACATGTGATATATGTGGAATGTCTGTTATGGGTGAAATAAAACCTTTTTATGGGAACTAAAAACAAAAAAAAGAATTTTTGTAAAAGAAAATATGGTATAAAGATAAAAATCAATTCTTCAGTCAAGACATGGTCAAATATTCCAGGAGAATAATACAATAATTTGCAGGAAACCTGGAGGAAAACCCCCAAAAAATCAGAAAAAATTAAGAAATGGGAAATTATCAAATGTACTCACTTTCTAAATCATTGTTTTTTCTTTTTGTGAAAATATTTCCTTTCCAGAAGGATGGTAAGGAGCATCATCATCTTCTTTGGATACTTTTATTCTGTTGATCATTGTCCCAGCATTTTATTCAGAAAAAGAAATCTGCTTATACAAAATGGTTCCAGACCTCAGATAAAATTTGAAACAAAACAATTAATAAAAAATAATAGGCAAAAAAACAAAAAAACAATAAAAGAAAAGGAAAGACAAACATCTTGATAAAATCAAAATCTGGCAGCTCTTCATCTTTTTAATCTTCCCCTTCATCCAAATCTGGTACCTCTTTATCTTCTGAATACTCCTATTCAGTCAGAAATACATCCTATTTCAAAAAAATCAAAGGCACTGATTATGGTGTCTAAAGCACATCTGGGTGCCTGTCAATGTTTGACTTTGAATACAACCAAAGGGAAATGTTTTGATTGGTAGAAAATTTGGAAACTTGAAAAATTAATGAATAGTTTTCAGGGAATAGTGGCTGATTTTTTCAAATAGATGATCCAAACAGTTAGCTAAACCAATGACATGCTTGAATTTTTCCAGAGAGGCCTCAATAGCTCTCTCAAAGTTTTGGATGTATATTTACTTTAAAATTTATTTAAAGAAAGAGCCAATAGGTTAATTGATGAAAATTTTGATTTAGGAGTGAAGAATTCTATTCTTGAAGTGCTTATTCTTCCAAATTAAAATTTTGTGTTTGCCCAAATAGGAGAAAAATTTTCTTTTAAGAGGGATCCACTTCTCAAGAAATCAATCAGAAGTTGGAGAATCCCAGAAAACAGCAATTTTGGGAAATTTTTCTTTATGGCTTGATTCTGATTGGGAATGAAACCACTGATTTCATTGTTTCTGAGACAGCTTCCATTAATCTTCAGATTTAAATTTCACTCCGCAGTGGGTTTGAATATTTTTGGAAATGCGCCAGAGACAGAGAAGATGAGGAAAGGAAGGGAAAAATTTTTCAATTGAACTAAAAAGTGCTTTTTCCTTGTCTGTAAAAATTACACAAGGTTCTTTATCACATAAAATTTCCGCTTTAGTCACGGCCCATTAATAGTTCTGTTTTTTTTTTCTTGAGATAAAAGAAAGAAGGAAAAAGAGAGATGACTTTAAAAAATCTTTTCCCCAAGAATATTAAGAAGGTGCGTTCAAAACTTGTTTGTTTTTTATTCAAATCCCATAATTTTAATATTTGGAAAAATTTTGAGAAGTTTCATTGAATCCAGGTGTTTAATAAATTGAAAAAATATTTGAATATCCACATTGTTCATTTTTTAGAAAAAAATACAAATTCAAGAATTCCAGTTTGATGGTTCCAACAGGAGGTTTGCCATCAAAGGAATTTCTTTCAATTTTGTACCTTTTATTGTAAGCAGAATTGAGATTGGTATGGACAGGAGATGATGAGGGTTGTAAAAAAGATTTTGGAATTTTTGATGGGGGAACTCCAGCTTTGGTTAAGTTTTGAACCATCTCCTGATGCTTCCCTTCGATTCCTCTGTGGATGGGATGATTGGAAGGATTATTTGAAGTTGGATGGTTTTCATCTGTAAAAATAAATTTTACCACCAAGAAACCCAATCTTTTGGAATAATTGCCTGGTAATCTGAAAAAAAATTGGTATTTCTTGATTTTTTTAAAATTTTGGCATCTTTTCTGGAAGTTATATTCCCCATATTTATCACATTGATAATTTTAGGTGTGGTTCTTAGAATTGGATACCCTGGTAGATATGTCATATCCATGAGACTTTGCCCATGATTAAATAGATTCAACCAGAAACTCCATTTTGATTGTATGATAGCTAAGTAGGAGTGATACAAGGGGTGGAATCAGGATTTTTATTAGATGAAGAAGGATCAAGAGGATTTGAATTACTAGCTTGGTTAGATGAGATAATTGATAATGGGCCTGGTCAAAAATTTCTGAAAAGTGGGTGGATGATTTCTTGAGCCATTTTAAAAAGAGATCTCTCTTTGTAAAAAATGAAGTGGATATACGATTTGTGGTTGAGAAATATATTGAGAGAAAATTGAGTGAAAAAAGGTATTAAAAGACTTGATATAAGAGGGACAATTGTTTTTGGAAAGTATCTGGAGAATTGAGTTGCTTTTTTAGAGGAGTGGTGATGGATGACAAGTGGGGTGTTGGGGGTGTGGTGGGGTGTGGTGGGGTGTGGTGGGGTGTCAGCCTCCTGGATTCCAAGATAATTTCTACTCTTTAGCTAACAGAGGTTATATAATAAATAATAAATATATCATTCAATAAATACATCAAAACTCAGTAAAATATTGGATAAAGCTTATTGCAAGGTTGATTGGTTTTGATATGGTTTAATATTAGAAATAAATATTAATAAATTGATTATGAAATAAATTAACATAGGGGCCACAATTATATTGGGGATATTTAACACCTCTCTTTGGGGAATTCACTTTGAAAACACGTATACCTGGTTACTTTGGAACCTTTAGTTTATATTCTTAAAGGATATATTTCCCAAAGATAATATGTATATAAAATACACGGTGGAGTGAAAGGGCTTTTAAAACAAGCTTCAACGACAGAAGAAAGATAATAAGACTCACTGGTATCTTATTTAATCCTTTGGGTACCTTTTTCTGACATGCACTGATGGGTTAAACCTGTTACTGGGGTTAAAAGGTTGTTTGGCAGTTTAACTTGATAAAAAGGGTTGGGGACGGATATGATTAATCAGACTAAAGACATAAATCACTTACTCATCTCTTATAAGTATTTAATTACCTTGGCACAGTGTCTGGATGTAAATATAACTGGGTCTCTAGGTATCAATATCCTCAAAAGATCTCTTTATTTATACCTTTTTGAGTCCAATGATTGTCCTTCTGAGGGATACAGGGGCTCAAAGAGACGGACACTGAGTCTAGCAGGGTAACCTTGGTAGAAATTCACGTTTTCTTGATGCTTTAGCACGGGTAAAATCTAATTCAACAGTGTATGGGAATTATTCTACCTTATAATTGATGTTTGGACGTGTGAATAACACTAATCTGTCCATATCATTTATTATTTAATTAATTATCCTTATTAAATCTTCCCATTGAGTTAAAAATTCTTTCAAAATACATTCCTAATGATAATCTTATTTCAGGAGAGTTCTCATTATGTATTAAATAATAGGAGTAAAGTCATGATATTGCTTTTACTCCTTATTTTGGAATTTCAGTTGATTTACTAAAAATAATGACTTAAAAATATAAGTCATGAGAATTCATGTGATATTTTTACATTGTTAGTTTCCTTACTATTTCACAAAGATACTGATGCCTTGAAGCTTTCATGCTGTATATTAAAGTATTTTAATATATTTTCACAAATAGTCATTATCTTATTTTCGATATTCTTGGTATTTCAAATTATAT
The DNA here is from genome assembly GCA_025617555.3 of Puccinia polysora. Lineage (NCBI taxonomy): Eukaryota > Fungi > Basidiomycota > Pucciniomycetes > Pucciniales > Pucciniaceae > Puccinia > Puccinia polysora. The sequence continues at coordinate 22,598,997 of CM062612.1, read as the reverse complement.
TTAATAAAAAATAAGTATAATGGTTATTCAGGTATTTAATTTTTTTTCTGTATTTTTAGATTATCTACTATCCACGGGAAGATTTCTTACATATGCAGAATGTTCCTGTTTAGGTTGTAGCATGTTTACCTGGTACCTAGGTTTCTCAGGCGGCCTGTCACTTTTTCAACCCGTAGTCCCGTGGCTGCGTACCTGTCAGAGGCTGGGGGCTGCATAAACCGCTTTTCAGCATAGGCTGACAGGGTGGCAGTGCTGCTGCTGAGCCGCGCGCAGGTGTATTGGTTGCTGCGGCTGCGTGCAGGAATTTTGATGGAGCACATTTCTGTGTGTAACTCCTAAAATATACACAACACCTCAATTCTGATGGAATTTTAGCAGTGAAACCTATACGTGACAATGCATGTGAAAGATTGAACTGGCCAAAAAAGGACCATAGGTGTGCCTTGGTATTTTGGTCTTTCCTTTCTTAATTATTTAAAAATATAATGAGTTGGATTTCATGGGTGGGGTCAGTGAGTGACCCTACCTAAGTTTGGGTGGGAAATCCATTTCTGCAATAATATTCATGGGTTTCGTAATCCTTCTTAATTCAATTGTAATATTATTGGTTTTATGTTATTTTTGATACTTTTGCAGCTTTTCTGCAATAGTAGCAAGCTGACATTCCCCCACTCCAAAATATTGCCATATCTGAAAACCATCTGGAGTATGTTGGGAAAAAATTAATTCAATATGTGTTCCAGTTCCTTTTTCTGGCTTTATAGTTTCTAGGATGTATTGTTCTATCAGGTACATTATTCCCTGGTAACCATCCATCTTTTTCTGCATATTCTCCTTTGTATATCACTAAGTATAGTTAGACATCTTTTCCTTGCACTCTCCCTTTCTTGTCTCTAAAAATCCTGCTGAATTTCCCTTTTTCTGTCACAGGGTCAGGTTCTATTGGGATCATTTCTGGAGGGCGGTTGCTACCTTCTCTTGGTTGAAAGTTTTTCACTAGGCTAACAGGAAATACTGGGTGCTTCTTGATAATTATTCATTCAAGATTACATCTACAGAATTTTTTTCCAGATACCTTCTTGATAACAAATGATCAAACAAAGGCTGCTTTTAGCTTTCTGTTCCCTTCTAAATTGTTGAAATCCAAAGTAGATATCAAGATCTGATCTCCTATTTCAAAGTCAGGTCCTCTGTGTGATTTTTCCCATCTCTGCTTGTTAAATTCCACTGCTTCTTCTACACATTTCTGAGCATGATTATTTTCCAGGTCTATCATTTTCTTGAAAGCAAGAGATTTCAAATGAATGGTGGCTAAGTTAAAGTTCAAGTTATTACTAGGGAGGTTTGGAATACATCCCCTTTCTAGTATGTAAGCAGTTTCTTTGGTAGTAGAGTGTTTACTGCTTTTATAAGCCATATCCAGGGCTGGGATTAGGCTTCCCCAATCATGGCAAAAACCATCCAAGTTTTTTTACTGTTGACCAAAGCTACAAAACCTTCTTAAAATATTTCCCAAGGTCTAAATTATTCTTTCAGCTAATCCATCAGTCTGGGGATTGTATGCTATAGAAAATCCTAAAGTAGTACCCAGTATATTATGTAGATTCATCCAAAATTCAGAGGTGAATTTGGGGTCTCTGTCACTGATTATAATATTTGGTATACCAAAATCAGATATAATTCTTTTCCAAAATAGTAAAGCTAAATCCAAAGAATTGTATTCTTTGCGGTTAGGTAAGAATTTTGCTTTTTTAGAGTATCAGTCAACTATAACCAGGACAGAGTTATATGAATGTGTACCTCCAGGGGAGAGGCTGGTGACCAAATCCATACTAATGATTTCCCACCTACTTTTGGGTTCAGAGATCTTCTGTAGGAGTGCAAACATTTTGCCAGTATTTTTATTAGATTTTTGGCAAGTCTCACAACTAGTAACATACTTAATAGTGATTTCTTCCCAGTCTATCCACCAAGCAGTCTGCCTTGCTTTCACCAATGTTCTGTTGGTGGATAGATTCCCTGATTAACATTTTTAATGGCATTCTTGGAGTATGTGTTCTATATTTTCTTTGATACTTAGTACCAATACACTTGATGTTGGTGTCTGTAGTAAAGGAGACCCTGAGTATAATTATTGATCATTCTGAAGTCTCCTACCATCCTTGACTTATCATTATATCAAGCTATGGTTACAGGTGTGGTCACATTTCCTTGTTCATTGTTCCCTACTTTCTTTAATACTTGTAAGTCCATCAGTTCTTGGATATGTTCCTCAAGAGCTATTCTAGATTTAGGACTAGAGGGATAAGCTGGTCTTCTTAGGTTTTGAGGACGAGGAGGCTTAATAGTCAAGTTTGATACCATGTCATGTCCTTCAATGTCACAAATAGGATGATCACTAGTACAGAAAGAATTTTATTTCTCAAAAAAGACTTTCAATATATCTTTCTTCTGATCTTCAGAAAGTTTCTCATTCAGAGCGGCTTGAGAGAAGTATACTTGAGGGAATCATTCTAGGTGCTTTTGATAAGTAGAAGAGGGGATGTTAGTTTGGATAGTGCATATCTTAAACTTCTTGTCCCAGTTACCACCCACAGTGAAGTACCTCCCTTTGCTTGGGAACAAATCTATGCCATATACACATAAATCATCATTTCCTAATATTAGGTAGTCACATAATCTGTTGAGCAATAATACAATTTACACTTGTATTCTCAAAGATCCTTTAGTATGGGCTAATATTATAGGAGAAGTCCATAATCCAATAGCATTCATGGTGGGGTTGCAAGAGCCAAACTTGGCTTTTGGGACGGGCAAAAGGTGGTCTTTCCAATTGGGATCCCCTTTGTTTAACAATTCAGTGCAGACACATGAGCAAAAAGCCCCACTATCAAGTAATAAACTTATAGGTCTGTCTTTATAAAATCCTGTTGCATAAATATTTTCACCAGTAGTATACCTCTTACCAATCATAGGCTTAATTTTTAATGGTTTAACATCAGTGATATGTCTAGGAATTATGGTGGGGTCCCATTGTTCGGGAAAACTAGAGTCACCATGTAATTATTGATTTTTCTAGAAGTTCCCATATCTCCTTCTATTACATTGACAGAGTTGGTCAGGATCAATTCACATTCAGAAAGGGATCCTTCAGTATCAGCTATATCTTCATAGTTCTGATTCCCTTCAAACTCATGCTATCCTTCCAAGACTTTTATCTTTCTTTTTTGAAATGGGCAGTCTTGTCTCATATGCCCTGTCTTGTTACAGTTCCAACAAGTTCCAGGAATTCTCTCTTTATCCCTGTTCTCATTAGGTTTCTTATTGTCAGAGATATTTATCAGAGGGGGTTGTTCTCTGGTTTTGTTAATTTTGAAGTTCTCTTTGTGTCTAGAAGGAACCTTCTTGTCTAACCCATTCATGTCTATGAATTCTTCTAACAAATTGATTAGAGCTTGAAAGTCAGCATCAATACTCATTCTGAATTGTAAACCATGGGTAAGATTTCAAGGACACAAGATGAGGAGTCTTTCATTTAATTACTCTTAATCATCATCTCAATAGAAGCAGTCTAGTCTTCTCCTCTGTTCCAAGCACCATTTGTGAGGCTTATCCTTGGAGGGATCAAATTAGGAATTTTCAAAATTTGTCATCATTTTTCTTTTCTACATTCTAGAACCAAATTGTTCTTTAATTAGATTTTTCCAAGAGTTCCATGTTAAGGATCCCACTTCTTCTCTTTTACTAATAAACCAGTCTAAAGCTACTCCTTCAAATATTTTAGGAAGCCTGACTAAAGCTATAGCTTCTGGTAGGTCACAAGAGTTTATAGTATAGTCAATAAATTTAATCAAATTCATATGATTGTATTCTCCTTCACCAGAGAAGTTGGGCCATTCAGAAATTGGGGGTAAGGGTTTGAGGGCTTTTTCCATTTCAGCAGAATGACTAGGCCTGAAAGTGTCACTCCTATGCATTCCTAATAAGGGTGGTGCATAAGGAGTAGTTGTTTGTCTGAGAGGTTTTGGTTCCTCTGTGGTACTCCCCAAGGGGTTGGTCCGACAGAATTTCAAGTCTCTAAGATCATTCTTGATCAGATTAATTTTGATGTCCACTTTATTATTAAGCAGATCTAATTTCTCACTAAGGGACAGAATGGAGCTTTTGGTAGTATTTATGAATTCTTCTTTTAAAGGGTGAAAGGACATAATCAAATCTTGTTGGATACCAGTTATCATATTCTCAATATTTTGAATCCGTCTGATTTTACCTTGATTAATTGTCTCCAACAATTTTTCTGTATGCTCTTTGATATCTTACATTCCTACAGATTTTGTTTTTTATTAATTAATTTGGCCACTACTGAGGTTAACTTATCCATTTGGGTGTAAAGACTCTCCAGACTTACACAAAAAATATTGAAATTATGGCGCATATCATTAGAAAAAGGATTAATTACATCAGAGTTTGGTTTAGACAAGTTACTTGGTTCATAATTAGAGGCTAATTGTTGTAAACCTTTTTCCTCTTATGAGCTAAGGATATTATCTGATCCCAATCCTTCATTACCTTTGGATTTGAATGGGAAGAAAATCTCTTCTTTCCTGATCCTCTGCCTTTCAGTTGGGCTAATTGATCCCAAGGATTCCACTTTTCTACGTATGATTTTATCTCTTTCCTTGGAATAATTTTCTGAAGAACTATCTGGGTAGCTTTTGCCTGGGGTATTATCTTTTTCCTAGATACCATTTCCTCCTTGGCTTGGGCTTCTTTGAATCCTTCCCAATATTTCATGTGCTCTTTTACTAAGTCTCTGATGCTGGCTTTTTTGGCCAGATTCTGCTGGGGTGGCTGCAGGGAACCTTCTTGTAATGGATGGGGGCTTAATTCACTATCTTCTCCGGCTCTTGTTTGGGGGAAGGCAAAGGTACTTGTGGCTTTTGCCTGTCCACAAACATTTGATTTACAGGTTCTTGCACCCTTATGGTTGTCATTTTTGGTGGTCTCACGGTTACTGGGGGCTCCTGTAGATGATCCATAGGAGGGAATTCTCCCTGAGGCTCTTGTGTTATGTCTATACATATTGAATAGAATATTTAAAAGTTTTTTTCCAAAGAAAAATCTATGATAATAAGTTTATTAAAACTGACTTAAGTTGATATTCAAAGGCACTAAGACTTTATTGGGATTAAGTTGGTCCTTAATTGGTAATCCTACGGGGTCTAGGTGTGTTCCAATGAGGTCTTCTCCCGTCCAATAAATATTTTCAGGGCGTCCAGAGATATCTGGGACTTCTTGTTCCAATAAATAAACTTCAGTGACAGTGGTTTCTGGAATAGGAGGGTTCACTGATGGTAAGAAAGATATTCTATTGTTTAATAAAATATACTAATATTATTTGAATAAAAATAATATGGTAAGAAAAGTTTTATGCTTACTTTTATATTTTAAAAATTAATTTATATGTTATTTTTTCCAAGCTTTATGTTTTCTTAATAGGGCTTGAAAGTTTATACACCTCTCAAGATCTTCTTGTTCAAGGATTTTATCTAAGTGTTTACATGCAGAAGAAATATTAAGTTTCTCAGCTTGAGTTAAAGCTTCCCAACCAGTTGGTCAATAATTTTCAATGTATTCTTCTTTTCTTATCTTTGAAATATTCAAATAAAATATGATTAATTCTGCATTTTTTCCTAAATCAACTGAAAAAGAAACTAATAATAAATCAAGGTTAAAAAGTCAGATAAATTATCTTTGATTTTAATTTTTACGTGAAATGTCTGGTCCAAGGTATTAAATATAATATAATGGAATATTTCCCCGCCAGAACATCAATTTTCATCCTCCTGTATTCAAAGATATTTTATATTTCCTTTAGATTCCAGAGATGATAGAATAAATAATAAATATATTACTCAATAAATGCAGAGAAAATCCCCAAAATATTTGGATAAAGCTTATTGCAAGGTTGATTGGTTTGGATATACTTTAATATTATAAATAAATATTAATAAATTGATTATTAAATGAATTATAAGAGGGGCCACAGTTATATTTGGGATCTTTAACACCTCTCTTCAGGGAATTCACTTTGAAACCACATATACCTTGTTACTTTGGAACCTTTATTTTATATTCTTAAAGGATATATTTCCCAAAGATAATATGTATATCAAATACACGGTGGATTGAAAGGGCTTTTTAACCAATCTGGGACAACAGAAAAAGGATAATGAAACTCACTGGTATATTATTTTATCCTTTGGGTACCTGTTTGGGACCTGCACTAATGGGTTAAACCTGTTACTGGGGTTAAAAGGTTGTTCAGCAGTTTAAATTGATAAAAAGGGTCGGGGACGTATAATATCAATCAGACTAAAGCCATAAATCACTTAATTATCTCTTATAAGTATTTGATTACCTTTACACCGTTTCTGGATGTGAATATTACTGGGTCTCTGCGTATCAATATCCTCAAAAGATCTCCTTATTTATAGCTTTTTCAGTCCCAAGATTTTTCTTCTGAGGGATACAGGGGCTCAAAGAGACGGACAATCAGGCTAGCAGGGTAACCAGTGGTAGCCTGTCACGTTTTCTTCATGCTTTAGCACGGGTAAAATCTGATTCAACAGGGTATGGGAATTATTCTACCTTTAAATTGATGTTTGGACATGTGAAGAACACTAATCTGTCCATATCATTTTTTATTTAATTAATTACCCTTAGTAAATTTTCCCAGTAAGTTAATATTTCTTTTGAGAAAAATTCCTAAGGATAATCTGATATCAGGAGAGTTCTCATTATTTATGACATAATTGGAGTAAAGTCATGATATTGATTTTACTCCTTATTTTTGAATTTCAATTGATTTACTAAAAATGGTTACTTAAAAATATAATCCATGAGAATTCATGTAATATTTTTACATCATTAGTTTCCTTAGTATTTTAAAAAAAACTGATGCCTTGAAGTTTTCATAATGGTATATTGAAGTATTTTAACATATTTTTACAAATGGTCATCATCTTGTTTTCGTCATTCATGGTATTTTAAATTATATTCAATAAAAAGTATGTATAATGGTTTTTTAGGTATTTAAATATATTTTGATGTATTTTTAGATTATCTACTATCCAAGGGACCATTTATTACATATTTAGAATGTTTCCGTGTAGTTTTTAGCATGTTTACACAATACCTAGGTTTCTCAGGCCCCCTGTAACTTTGGTTACCTGTAGTCCTGGGGCTGCATAACTGTCATAGGCCCAGGGCTGCATGCATGGCTTTTCAGGTACGCTTACAGGGTTGCAGTGCTGCTGCTCAGCCGCGCGCAGGTGTATTGGTTGCCGTGGATGCGTCCAGGAATTGTGACAGAACACATTTCCGTGTGTAACTCCAAAAATATACACAACACCTCAATTCTGACTGAATTTTAGGTGTGAAACCTATACTTGACAATTCATCTGATATATTTAATTGACCAAAAAGGTAACATGGTGGTTCCGTGGTATTTTGGTCTTTCCTTTCTCAATTATTTAAAAATGCAAGGAGTTGGATTTCAAGGGTGGGGTCAGTTAGTGACCCTACGTAAGTTTTGGGGGAAAATCAATTTCTGCAATAATATTCATGGCTTTCCTACTCCTTCTTAATTCAATTTTAATATTATTATTTTTATGTTATTTTTGTTACTTTTTCAACTTGCTCAGCAATAGTAGCCAGCTGACATGGGGTGTGGTGGGTTTTGGTGTGGTGTGGTGTGGTATGGTATGGTATGGTAGTGGGATGGTGTGGTGAGGGGTGATGGGACAGTTGAAGAAGTAAAGGGGGTGGTTAATACAATAATTAGAGCGGTTTAAGATGGGTGGAGATCCCAGGAAAAAAATTTCAGTTGTATTGAATTTATGCATGCAAATTGGCTCAGAGGATACTCCCAGAACCCAAATTGGGTTTATAATGATGCTTTTTTGGTTGTGTTTTTGAGTCACAAATAGTTCCTGAAAATCAAAAATTACCAAAAATAAACTTTTGGAAAGCTTCAGATAATCTCTTAAAATATGCAGCTTCAAATATTTCAGATATTCATTCTTTCTTTCATGAAAAAAGGTCAAAAAAGGATTATTAAAGAAAGAATACCCCCACCTTTTGAATTATGTTCATTTTCATTTCTGATTTTGTCCTAGATAATGTGACAAGCATTCAGAAAAAAATATTAGTTTGAGTCTTTGGGTTCTCTTCTGAATCTATTTTCAAGAAGATTTGTGGAAAAATTGATGGAAGATTTATAAAAAAAAAACATTGCAATAGATGTGTTGAATCAAAGGTTTTTTACATTTTATTCAATTTTAAAGGACCAGGATTCATACAAAACTTCTGGAAAAAATATTAAAAAACTGTTCAATATTTCTTTTCAATTTCTAAAAGCTTCTATCATCAAAAAAAATTGAAAGGGAAAACAAAAGGATCCCAAATTCCAGTGAGAAAATTGAATTTTGTGAATACTTTGGTTTTTTGAAGGAATTTTTGAAGGTAAAATAATACATCCAAAAAAATTGGCCTTAAACATTTCCATTGTCTTTTACTGGTTTTGGCTTTTGGAATGAATTTTTTAAGGCAGAAAAATATATCCAAAAAAATCTAAGAAAACATATCAGAAAGGCCTTTCAATAGCTTTTGAGCTTTCTGATAGCTGAAATAACAAAAAAATAATTATGAAAAGAGCCGAAATAAAGATCCTTAAACCTCATGGAAAAATATGCTTTGGAGGAATTTTTTAATTTTTTGATTCAATTCTTGAAAGGGTTCAAATGCTTGCAAAATTACAAAATAGTTTGTTTTGGTTTTTTAAACCCCAGCAATGGGACTGCAGCGTCAGAGTTCTAGAAAAATCAATTCCTGGAATGACCATGAAACAAAGTATGTCTGTGTAGAAGCAGAGGCCAGAAACAGTGGGTAGATGTAATATTTGTTGAAATGAAGTATTGGGGATGTGAGAAAATTGATTCCATTTTATTTTTTCAATTTTTTCATGTTAAGTTTTCAGCTTTCTCTGTGATAGGGGTTGACTGACATCAGTTTTTTTAAAAGATAAGTTTAGTTTCTTTTCAAGATTTATGTTTATTTTATTTGAATACATTTATATATTTCATAGGTATTTCATTCTTCTGAAATTCTTGCAAGCTTTATTTTACCTTGAAAGACTGTTGAAATAAAAAAAAAAAAATTTTATCTCTCATTATCATGACTTTTTTCATTGTGGAGGATGATTCCAATTTTCTCAAAGGTTTGATCATGGCCAATGATTTTCTCTGGAAATTTCTAGAAGTTGATTTTCCATTATTTAAAAATTATGGAATAAAATCAAATTGATTCTTCAATTTCAGACATATCCAATGCAGAAAAATTGGTTGTTAAACCAGATTTACAGGTCAGAAAAATAATAGTATCAAATATTTTGAATTTTATTATCAAGGCATGTGATTAATTATTCAAATGATGGTTCAAGGATTAATAATATTTTAATAAATTACTTTCCAGGAACCACAATTTTCAGAATAATAGACACTGGATACCTTGATATAATTCAAACAAAAAAGGTGAAAAAGATAAAAATAATTTTATTTTCAAGATAATGCACCAATAATCCTAAAAAAATCCAATAAAAAAATTAAGGAAGCATTTTTTTTTGAAATTTGATAATTCAATTAGTAGAAAACAATGAAACAAGGGTCTGAATTATAACTCAGGGATTTAGCGAGTCTTTCAGGGGATGAAATTTACAGTTTTTTTGCCTGAAATCATTAAAAAAATTTATTCTTCAAGAACAGCATCTATCATCCATGAATCTGGAATTTGAGAGGGTAGAAGAAATTCAAATAAAGATGATAAAACTTACTATTTTTATACCAGCTTCCAAAATAGCCAAAAATAAAACAAAAAATTGTTGCAATATTGGTGGGTTCAACCAAAGAATTACCATTGTTTGAAGTTATTTTTAAAGGTATAAACTGTTATATAAAAAATCCAGACTTATTTTGTATGATTAATTAATTTTTTATCAAAAAGGATTTTTTTATTCCATATGAAAAATTTATTTGGATTTTTCCAAAATTTAATATGGGAAAGAATGACTCTGAAGAGGCCTGTATTCCCCCTTTCTATTTAATGAGGGATTTCCTAGTTATTTTCAGGGTAAAAAGGATGAAGGTCCCCAAAATGATGCTATTCTTAAACTAACGCATTCTCCAATTTTCGCCTTTGGTAGTTTATGCTGTATTTATTCATCGCATTAAATGAAAAATTAAAACTCCCCCTTTTATTTCATGATAATTGCAAGACAAATATTTCTTTTGGGAATGTTTACATCTTCCCAAGAAGTGTATATTTATCTGTTAGATGATTTAATAATTTTAAATTTATTTAATAATCTTCAATTTATTGAATAGAAAATTCTATGAGTTAAAGTACTTTTAGGACTTCACAGGATTTTTTTAATTTGGAATATAGGGTATTTGAAGAGATTTGAGGCTGATTTTTCAGATAGATCTGACAATATAGTAGTCTCTATAAGACTTAGGATAAACATGGTCCAACTTGATGAGGGAGAAATTTCCAAAAAGATGGATTACTTGGAGTATGAAAGCTGAGGAAGTTTATGTTTAAACAATAAATGGGGGGGATGGGGCTCAATGGCTTGAGGGAGGACCCCTATTCATGGAAATCAGGAGGTGTGCAAACATTCACCAACCTGGGATGGGTGGGAGAATGTGTTTCTGGCTGACTGGTGGTTCTAGGTTTCCAGGGGCCTGTGGATTTTTTTTTTGAAAATATTTATGCAATTACATTGGTGCCACATATAGGTTTAATCCAAATGGGATGCAAGTATGGGCCTCTATGGACCATTGGACAATCACACAGACCATTTGGGCCTACATGGATGTCATGGATTTGGGGAAAATGGCTTTAAAACACTTGAAATTTCCCTATTTTTACATGGGCCTTAACAGGCCCTGGTGGGTATATGTTCATACACAGCCAGATTGGCTTTTATGGGCATTATTGACCCCAAGGTTTATCTTTGAAATACTTGCCAGAGGGGCTGGCCTGCAAAAGTATGTTTAACTGATTTATTGGACTTAAAGCGGCCCATTGGGGCTGCTGCCCATTTTGCAGCCCAGTTGGGGCTGCCATCCATGATGCAAACCACTTGCGGCAGCTGTTTATTGCGCTTGGACCATTTTTGGGCCCAAAAACCAATCCAGGGTTGTTTTAGGGGACAGGGGACCTCATGTGGAGTCCCTTCAGCCCAATCAGTTGCCAGGGCCACTGCAAAGAGTGTGGTTGCAGTGGCGGTGGGGGGATCAATTCCCAGCAGTCTTGCAAGACTGCCTCCCCCCATCTCCTCACCTCCATTTGTGCAAGGGAAAGGAAAAATTTGCTAGGTTGGTTGCAACAAGAAAACTGGCAGTGGGGGGGATTTCATCTGCCCCCCACCAACAAGGATGGACCAGGCCAGTTGCAGCAAGGCAACTGGAAGAGGGGGGAATTTCATCGCCCTCAAACCTATGCAAGGTTGGGAGAAATTAAAAAGAGGGGCCCTCTCCCCCCCAATTATTAAGGGGAAGGGGCCAAGGCCTGGGGGGTCCTGATCCCCCTCCAGCACACCATGACTTTGATGGCTTACCTGGGAAACCAGCAGGGGAATTGACTTCCCCTGCTTGAAACCTAGTTAGGAAAAAGGGCGGAGAAAGCATTTCCGCTGGTTACACCCCCCTTTGCAAGCTTGAGACTGGACTCAGTTGAGTTCTGGGTCCCAGCTGGTCCATATGAGGGGCCAGGGGCTGGTTGCATGAGGCAACCAGCCTGTAAGGTGAGGTCATAGAGATAACTGGGATAGTTTTAAGTGACAACAAGCCAATTTTTTGAACTTCAAAAGGCTGTTTAAGCCCTGTCAGGATGGAAACATCAGAATCAACCAGAAAAAGGGTTCAGAAACAAATTCCATGTGGGCTCATGTAGCCCAAACAAATCAACAGGGCTTGTAGAGGCTGTAGAGTTCTTTTGTGGCGGAAATTTTTCCTTTCCCCCTGTTTTATCATTGGCCCACAAGAGGCCAATATTTTGTATTTAAGGAGATCTTCTCCCTGCTTCTTTTCAATCATCAATTCAAATTCATCCAATAAATAATCAAACATATTGCCCCATTGTGAGAGCCCATTTGTTATTATAGAACCAAGGTTCCCAGCATTTATTTTGCTTTAATTAGCACTTCTTCTACCACTCAGCTAATTTCTGGCCATAACTTTCAAAGTTTTTTGTTTGTGGGTGTCACATTTGAATCTTGGTGCTTGAGCCTTTTGTGGGTTTCCATGCTGGTTGACTTGTTTTCAAGTTTGTTCTCGATGATTACATGATACTTTCTAGTATACATAATGTTTGGTCAAATGGTTGTTATGGTGGAAGTAGACCATCACTGGCATGTTATGTCAGATTTTTGATACCAGGAAACTTGCATTCCTTTAACTACAGAAAGTAATGCAGCAATTGAATAATAATATTCCCAGAATGAAACATGGTGGAAGCTCCAAAATACATAGAACAACAGCAAGTGAATCTTTTATGATGTTTTGGTGAAAAATCTTTCAACATTTTAATAAGATTGCTCACAGTTTTATGCAATACTTGGGATCTTCATAGCATCCTCTCTTCAAGGGATCCATTTTTGAATATTCACCCTGGCATATGGGGACCTTTTTAATTACTCTAGAAGGAATTATTATCCAACTCATGCTGAAAATTTCTGGGCAAGACAGCACACAAGCCAAAGCAGGAAGGAAATAACTTAATACTTTGAGTAATTACTCACAGGGTACCTGAAGTAGTTCATGGTTGAAGGGTCTTATATCAAAGATGGGGTTCTTGATGATTTTTCTTCCTTGGAAAAATAATTGTTTGGAGTTAATAATAATAAATCAGATTAGGGCCTTATATCACTTGCTTATTAATTATAATGACTTGATCACTGATGGAAGAGGGTTGTAACTCTCCAATTTTTAGGGTTATTGTTTTCACCACTTTGACATATTATTTTCCTCATTACCATCTTACTCATTCCATTATAAGTGTGACAAAAATAAATCAAAACACCAATGGCTCAGTACCATCTACCTAATCCCATGAGATTGACACAAATAAAGCACAAGGTAAATGGTGCCTTCTGCTTACTACCTCTGGTTTGCATAAAAAACCTTCAAACCTTGGAAACTAAGTTTATAATTGCAATCTTTGAAGCTAACTCTGATCCCGTCAACCATCAATTCAAGATTTTCTCTTCTACCCCTGGGTATCTTTAGCCCTTGGATTTCCATTCATTTTCACACACACATAGAATAGCTTGAACACACACCTAGATTGCCACATCAATTGTATATTTTGGCCAAAATACTAGCTCCCTTCTCTGCAGGACTAAAAATATTTATTTTCATTATTTTCACATTTCATTTGTTCCATTTCTCATCCAATACAGTCATTTAATCTCATACTCTATTTTCTTGCACCTGAGCCATGAAATTGAAAACAATTGTATGTTTTATTTCATTTTCCCATTCCATTCCTGTAATTCATTGCATCATTGCTCTCTAGAAGTAGAACACTTTTGATCAGGTTTTGTTTATTCACCAACTGATTACCTTATAAGGACTATACCATCCACCTGAAGACTGTTTCCTCAGTTTTTTAATTTCATATTTTCTTGAATTTTCTAAGACAATTAATCACATTGGGCTTTGCATTGATTCATTTCCATCAGAACACTTCATCCCTCTTGCTGTTTGTTTACCCATCAAACCATCCATTTGAAGCCTGAAGTTATCCTTTCTATCTTGCATTCCTTCCTTGAACTCAGCCTCTCTCATTTTGCTCATAATCATCTAAAAAGTTCCCTATATCATGTGGGGTGGTTGTGTGGCAATGCTCTGAATAATAACTAATGAATTCTTGGGTTGAAAGAGCCAAGAAATGTCTGTATGATTCCTTTTTTTGGGGGGTTCTCAAGGCACCTAGAGAGGGCAGGGCTCACTTTTCAAGTCTAGAAAGCCAGTTGGGGAATTTTTAGAACATTCTTTTGATGCTGTCAATGAGCTGATCTTGGATCTGTTGGATCAGTGCAGTATTTTAGTTGCCGGGCATGTTAATAAGTCAATTTCACATGTTGGTGATCCTGCAAATATCTTAAATTTGTATTATTTTGTGTGCATCAAACTTATTATTAGGGGATTTTATTGAATTTCCATCACCTGTTGAAAATTTTGATTATTTTCAATAATTTTTACAACAGCTCCTTGGTATCTTGAATGATCTTTACAGTTGAGGATCTGTTAGAAATGTGGAGATCCTTCAAGTTTATTTTCTAATTTAGTACACTTTGTCAGCTTTTTGATACCAGGAACTTTTTTTCATTTAGCTACGACAAGTGATATTGGTGTTGGAACAATAGTAATTCCAAGAAAATACTTAAGATGCTCAGAATTATGTGTTCATAGCAAGTGAATACTTTTGATGGTTTGGTTTGGTTAAAAAAGGTTGAAATATATTTTTCTGGAGGGGCCACTGTTCATGCAAACAGAGGATCTTTATTGAAACAACCTCTCTTCAAGGGGCTCTTTTGAAAGGTTTAAAGACCTTGGGACAATGAGGTCCGAAGTGATTACTCAAAAGGGGTTTACTCAAGGGGAATGGGTGGAATGGCTATCTCACAGCACTTATGCCTTGAAGAAAAGAGGAGATAACTTACTAATTCAATCAGGCACTCCAATAAACCTGCAGAAATTCATGGTTGAAAGGTTCTTAGGACAATGGTTGGGGACATTGCTGATATTCTTCAATGGAATTAATGTTGGGGTTTGGAATTAACATTTATACTATCCAACTGAGGCCATGAATAAATTTTTTATCTTATTTAAACACTTGATCACAGATGTCAAGGGGTCTTGATTGATTAATAAAAATTACTTTCTTTTAAAAAGTATGAAGAAAGTTTTGTTTATATACCTTTTGGGGTAGTAAGACCTTCTCAGGGCAGGTAAAGAGGGTTGTGCTTGTGGGATGAGGCTAGCAGGCTGATCAGGGCTTGTTTTGAACGTAGTTTTGCTTCTGTAAATTTGCTAGCCTTGCCTGTATCATATTTCTATGTGAAATAATTATCAGGAACTTTTCAAATGTTAACTTTTTATTTTTACAGTTCAGGCATATTTCATCATTTTTTATTATTTTCTTTTCATTGAAATGGGTAAAAGTGGGTATTTGTAGATTCTACGCCACTTTCTGCACTAGTTGGTAATTTTCAATAATTTTTTGGTTAACTCCTTGGCATGTTTTGTGGTTCATAAAGATTTAGAAATCACATTTGCATGACAACCTTCATTATTGTTTCTCACAATTTATTTGCTTTAGGTTTTGATTTTCCTATTTTTTATTCAATATTCTGATTTTTTAAACATCCCTCTATCTGTTGGTAAAATTTTTATATATGCATGATTTATGCATGCAGGTTTTAGCATGTTCCTGCGGTACCTAGCTGCCAGGAGATGTGCATTTGCTCTTGACGCGCGCAGGCTTTGACTGCTGCATGCAGGAGTCCACTATCCGCAGCCAGCAGCATATTTCATATGGTTTTCTTCCTACACATTGAGTGTCAGGCGTGTGTACCCCTGCTGTATGGATGCAGGGCTGCGCCCGGGAATTATGACAGAACACAAATTGACCTGTAACTCTTAAAATATACACAAGACCTAAATTCTGAGTAAATTTTAGGTGTGAAACCTACAAATGATATCACATGTGAAATTTTAAAATGGCTAAAAAGGTGCCATAGTGGTGCCATGGTATGTTGGTAATTTTTCTATTAAAATTATTTGAAAATATAAGGAGTTGGAATTCAAGGGTGGGGACAATGAGTGACCCTACATTATTTTGGGTGAGGAATCCAAATATTCATAAATATTTTGCGATTTCTCACTCCTTTTAATTTTATGATTTATTTTGATTTTTTAATCTTCTTTGAAAGGTTGCTCTGTTCAAGTAGTAAGCTGAAACACTTTTTAATTTTATTTCTTTTACTTTGATTGAAGAAATCAATTTTTTGGATCATCCACTATGCATGTGTCACATAGTTACATATGAATGGAACATGCTAGGGGGTGTAGTGGTTATTGGCATTAACTTCCCTCTTCCGGTTTTTTGGAGATTATGACATGGGGAGGTATCAGACCTGCTGCATCCAGGAATCTTTCATCCAGGAATCTAGCAAACGCATGCGGGATTCTATCTCATTTATGCATGTGGGGAAAATTCTAGGCGCGCAGTTAGTGTGGGCAGATGCAGGACTGCATGTGGGAATTTCAAAAAAACATATTTCCGCATTTTACTCCTAAAATTTTAAAAACACTGCAGTTCCAACTGAATTTAAGGTGAGACCTATATGTGACAATTTTTTTGAAATTTTAAAATGGTCAAAAATTCAATATAGTGATGTTGCAATTTTTGGAAAAAATTTAATTTTAATATTAAAAATATGAAGGAGTGAGAATTCAAGAGGGTGGTCAGTGAGTGTGGGTATTTATAAGAGAAAATTGAGTCCAATGGCTAGATTTTACGTTTTTTCTGCCACAGGATACTGCCTGGGGACCTGTTTATATGCAACTGTTCCCCAAAATTTGAGCTCTAATTTATATATAAATCTCTCAGGATCTATATTTATGCACAAAGGTGTGTTTAGGAATGCTTAGAAACCCTATTTTGGCAAATAAATCCTAAATTACACTCTAAAAATCCCTTATGAATTGACTTTTTCCAGGTTTCATGCATGCAATTTTTCATTTTATATTTTAAATTGGCCAAAAATTATTATTTTGAGGTTGAAAAATCTTGTTCTTTTGTGGTAGTTGGTAAAGGATTAGGATTTAAGGAGTTTTGTTGGTGAGTGACTGTGCTTTCATACTGACACCTAACTCATTCTCATCCTCATTTCTAATCTGCTTTCCAGGGAACTTCAACCCCAGGGATCAGGAGACTTATATAAATATAGCTCCAGTAACTACTCATCCTGAGGATCTTCATGCAGTCAATATCTACATATAGTCTCAAATGATACAACATGCAAATAGACTCCATAGGCTTGCACTTACTAAATCTCTCAGGTCTGCACATCATCTAAACTTATTCAATCTGTCTATTCCATACTTAATCAGTTTTTATCCTTTGGGAATAATTATTTGCATCCTCTTTCAGATTGAATCCTATACTCTCTCTACTTAGTACAAGGTGTCATGACCTTCATTTACACTGTACATCCTTCAACTTGAACCTCCCAACTTAGAAAGCCCAGACCTGTAGCCTTGCCCCAATGTAGTAAGCAACCTATTCTCATATAGTAGAAGAGCATTCAAGCTCCCAGTTTTCCTTGTCTTCAGGAATGCTGTGGATAAAGTCATGAAAGGTCAAACTGTTTGAAATTTTGAAAAACCTAGAACCACTGAACCAGTCCATGCTCCCTCTTTCCAAGAATCAAACAAAATTATGAATAAGATGGAGGCAAGCCGCAGGCTAAAACCAAACACTCATGAAAATTGGGAGAATTCTCCTATAGAAGAGATCACCAATCTATTCCAAGATTTTGAGAAAAGAAGTGATCAAAATATTTCTTCTGTTACTACTTTCAAACCCTCTAATTCTGTTCCTAAATCCACTGTTGTCTTTAACTACTGTCATAGGGAAGGTAATGGAGCTGGTTGATTTCCCAAGCTCCAGAAGGATGAAGAGGAAAAATTGGTGGAACAGAAGGGGAAAAATTTTTTGCTTCCTAATGGTACTTTGATCCTTTTTGATTCATCTTGATCTATTTTACATGTGGTGGCATATTTTTAGCCACCACCCCTAAGTAGGCATCATTGAATTCTTGGGATTTTCTATATTCTTGTGTCACTCTTGAACCTTGTTATACTCCAGCCCTCTCCTCCTGTAGGTTTTCATGATTTTATCAATCTGATGCAGTTTCAAAACTTCCCTTGGCGTGACAGTGGCTGAAGGCACATGCACTACTACTCATATAAATCAAGGATGCTGATTGGAGTTCAATGAAGAAGACAAAAGGATGAGTACAAGTGATGTGAAGAGGAAGGATGAGAAGAGGATTCCAGGCCCAGGTTGTTGAAGATCAAGACTGAATCACATGACACAGTGGCAAGGTGTACATGGAGGTAGAGCTTATACCATACAGGCATAGGGTGGAGACTGCAAGAGGTGCAAAGTTGAAGAAGTGGAAAGGTTGGTGCTTGGTATGAGGTTGAAGCTGATGAAGAGGTTGAATTGGTTCAGTTGAAGGAGTTTCATGAGTACAGTTGTGAAATCCAGCTATGAAACAGCGTGAGAAGCCCAAACATTGTAAAACTCCTTCCTTGCATTCCTCAATTATTCAAAAACCGGTTAAACATCAATCTTCACTTGAGCCTCCTTCCTCTGGTCTGGAAGAAATGGAGACGGAAAAGGAACCACTCATGGAAAATTTTCAAGACCAATATGATCCTACTACTTCATCTGTTCACTCACCTCAAACTTCTGATCCTGTCTTTGTTCCTTGCTTCACCTGAACTTCCTCCCTCCACCCAGTCCAAATTTTGGTTTGAGAGGGTAATTTCAATGGACCACCCCAATGCTGTGGAAGGGTTATTGAAGAAAGTTTCAGATCTAAAAATTTGTGATCTATCCATAGATTAACCGCTGTTGATTTCTCCATCTCTTGTTGAATTAATGAAGAGATGGTTATCTCATCAATGTGTGGAGATTGGTCCTGAAAAATTAAAGGTCTCCACTGGAACTCCAATGGAGTACTCTTGTGGAAAAAATCCATCCTCAGATTATAAATGTTACTCCTGTACTCTTGATTTCCTTCCTTGTAATCTTGGTGATTTAGTTAAAACAGTTTCTCTCCTTGTGGATTCTGGTTCTTGGCTCAACTTAATTTTGGATGCTATGGCCTGCAAACTCAAGGTTGATCCTAGGGTCAGCTTCAATTCTGTGTTTTGTGGGATAGGGAATAAATGTGTTGAGTTTTTTTTGTTTTTTCTGATGATGTCCCAGTTCAAATTGGTCAAAAGACTTTTAGAACTTGTCACTTTTGGATGACTCCTTTGGAAGTTCCTATGATCTTGGGTTGATCATTCTTAATGGATTTTGGGGCTAACCTGATGTTTTCTGATCAAGTTGGGGAGAGAATTTTTCTCCCTAATGATGATGGTAGAGAAATGAATTCCCTCTCTTCTCTTTTGGTTCTGGCCATTGGAAAATAGATTTCCCTGGTCATCTTCATTAGTTGTTCTTCAAGGGGAAGCAGAAGGATAATCCTAATTCCTCTCATTTTTCATTGGAGTAGTTGATCCTACTGATATTTTTGGTTCTTCTCAGCCTTGTACTTTTACTAAAGGATGAAATATCATCCCTGAGGATTATTTTTCTTTTTTCTAAACGCTAAAGTTTGATCTGGAAAGGATTAAAAATCAAAAAAATGTCAAAATAGAAAATTCTAAAAAAATGTCTTCTCTCCCTGGATCCATTGTGTCTTCTTTTTCTTATAATATTAAGTATTATGAAAGAGATCCTGATCTGTAAGCTAGCTAATATTGCAGAGCAAGCTGCAAAAGTAGCAAAAATAACATAAAAATAATAATAATATAATTAACCTAAGAAGGAGTAGGAAAACCACAAATATTATTACTAAAGTGGATTCTTAACCCAAAATTAGGTAGGGTCACTCCCTGACCGCACCCTTGAAATCCAACTCCTTATATTTATAAATAATTAAGGAAAGAAAAACCAAAATACCATGGCACCACCATTGAGCTTTTTGGACAAATCAATATTTCACACGTATTTTCACATATAGGTTTCACACCTAAAATTCAGTCAGAATTGTGGTGTTTTTTATATTTTAGGAGTTATGGATGGAAATGTGTCTTGTCACAATTCCCGCACGCAGCCGCGGCAGCCAATGCACCCGCGCGCCGCTGAGATACAGCTCTGTGACTCTGTCAAGGTTGTGTACGCAGCCCGGGCCTCTGACAAATACGCAGCCATGGGACTATGGGTTGACAGAGTGACAGGCGGCCTGAGAAGCTTAGGTACCGCGTAAAAATGCTACAACCCACACGGGGACATTCTAAATATGTAATAAATGTTCCTGTGGATAGTAGATAGTCTAAAAGTACATAATATTATATAAAAATATTCAAATAACCCTTATACATATTTTTTATTAAATATAATTCAAAGTACCCAGAATGTAGAAAATAAGACAATGAAAACTTCTAAAAATATATTAAAATACTTTAATATACTTTTATGAGAATTTCTATACATCAATATCTTTGTGAAATACTGTGAAAAAAAATGATGTAAAAATATTACATGAATTCTCATGACTGATATTTGTAGAGATAGCTGATCTCCACGATCCCTTGACATGCACCGGCGGGTGTGGTTACTCCATTTTGACACCATAATTACTTTTCCTATTATCCGATCTCTCATTTCATTCTTCATCTCATCCCTTTCATTCCTTTCATCCCTCTTCAATCTCATCCCTCTTCATCTCATCCTCCTGACTCTCATCTACCATCTCATCCCTTCTTACTCTCATTCTCCAATCATCCCTTCTCGCTCTTATTCCATCTCTTCCGATCTACCTGAATTCTCGAACTTCTCATCTCGCCCTATCTTCCCCATCAGTTCAATCCATTATCCCATCTCAAATCATCAAATCTGGCCCTTCAATCAATCTCTTCACTCAATCCAACCTCATCCTTCAAACATCAACTCAATCATACAATCAACCGATCTCAGTCCTCAAAGGTCTCAATCTCATCAATCAACTATCATTCATTTCTGTCTAGTTGTAAGATCTTTACTCATGCTCTTTTCTCTTTCTTAATATTCTGCTCCCACTGTGTTCTTTCTCCATACAACTTTGTTTTCAGAATCTTCTGTTTTCTGACATCATACGTTGTAGTCTGCTGGTTCTATTTGAAATAAATTTCATCAGCTCTTCAATATTTTTAAGTAATTATTTTAGTAAATCAACTGAAACTCGAAAATAAGGAGTAAAATCAATACCATGACTTTACTCCAGTTATTTAATACATAATGGGAACTCACCTGAAATCAGGATGTCCGTAGAAATTTTTATTTTAATAATTATTAACTTACTGGGAACATTTACTAAGGATAATTAATTCAATAATACATAAGAAGGACAGATTAGTGTTATTCACACATCCTAATATCAATTATAAAGCAGAATAATTCCCATACCCTGAGGAAGTAGATCCTACCCATGCCATAGCACCAAGAACACGTGAAAGGCTACCACTGGTTACCCTGCTAGCCTTAGTTTCCGTCCCTTTTAGCCCCTGCAATCCTCAGAAGGATAGTATTGGGACTCCAATAGATATAAATAAAGAGCTCTTTTGAGGATATTGATGGGTAGAGATCCAGTTATATTTATATCCAGACAGCGTGCCGAGGTAATCAAGTACTTATGAGAGATAAGTAAGTAATTTATGGCTAAGTCTGATCAATAATATCCGTCCTCAACCTCTTTTTATCAATTGTAACTGCTGAACAACCTTATAACCCCAGTATACAGGTTTAACCCTGTTGAATGTTGAATGGTGAATAGTGCCTTCATACTTCTTCTCATCTCATTTTTCATCTCTTGTCAAGTGTGTTGTGTAGTGCGCTCTCTCCCTCTCCTGTACTTGCGCTCAGAGCGCTTATCGCTGCCAATGGGCGCGCACCTATGCATGACCCTTTTGTACCAACACCGGCTCAGAGCCAGGATGCATCTTCCCTTGTGCGGTATCATCACCGTACCATCTACATCCTGAGTCTGAGCTGGGGGAGCGTTTTCTTCCATTTCTCTCTCAATCCTTTTGTTTATCTGCTTACCATCTCTTGCGTCTACTCTCAATAAATTCTCTAGCTACTAAGCTAGGTGTTGCGTTGTTCAGCTATCCTATGGCTTTGAGCCTTTTCTATTCATCCTAACTGCAACAGATTTTCAGTTCCATTGGCACAAACTTGATCTGACTGGAAAAGGCTCCTACCCATGACTGACCAAGAAGATGCCCTAAACTCAACATCCCACTCCTCATGGAATCCAATTTTCCCAAATGGTTTATACGCTTGAAGAGCTACCTCAGAAGAAAGGGACTCCTTGAACTTATTGAGGGTTATGACCCCACCAATTCCGCCACTCCTGCGCAAAAGAAAAAGATATACAAGTCCTGAAACATTATCATTCAGCACCTGGATGACATTTCATTTGACGCCGTAGTGAACAGCTCAAACAAATCCAATCCTCGCGCCATTCTGGAGGCTATCTATGAAAGATATGCCTCTCAATTGTCCAACAACCGTGGCCGACTTTGGCTGAATTTTATATGCTATCAATACAAAGGGGACCTTTCCCAATACATCAACGACTGTTGGAAGCTAATTAACAAGATATCTGTGGTCAAACTTGACATCCCTCAAGATATTCTCAGCTAAAAAATCCTGGCCAAACTACCCACTACTTTCCACCACATAGCCAACACCCTTCTCCTTAACAACAGAATGCTGACCAACCCAACAGCAGTGCTTAACAAACTCAGAGAGGTCCTCCACCTGGAAACCTCACAAAAGGAAGAGACTACCAAACCAGCTGAGGACATCTCCTCTACTGCCCTCTTCAAATCCCCTTCTCAAAAGAAGCCAAGAACCAAACAACCCTGCTCAAAAGGTAAACATAACCAACTGGCAAATCATCCTGAAGACCAATGCTGGTTCCTTCACCCAGAATTGTGTCCCAATTCCAATTCCTCCAGAGCTCTTTCTCAACTTCACTTGGCAACTTCCTCAACTGATGTGACCAACACAACCAATCTAGAACCTCCCCATGCTTTCCTCAATGCAAAATTATACTTCAAGGTCACTAAGAGCCAGACGCCGCTTCTTCCTGTACTGGATTTGGGAGCTACGCATCACATTGTAAACACTCCTTGCCTGATCTGGGAATCAACACCAATCAATCTGAAAGTTGGCTCAGGAGCGGAAGCCACTGCACTACTGGCCACAGCCATAGGCAAGGCCACACTCTGCAATCACCTGGGTGAAGAAATTCAACTGGATGACGTGCTCCTGGTCCCTTCTCTGAATCAATGTCTTGTCTCTCTCTCTTGAGTTGCGTCAAAGTCAGCCGTTATCAATCAAATTGGGCATTCAGGATACAACATTTCCCTGGATCAGTTTTTGTTTGTGGGCACTGCCAGAAACCACCTGGTCAAACTTTGTGGAACTAAATTTAAGAGCTACCTCAAGAGCTCTGTACTCCTCAAGGAATCTCACGTAGCTTGGTGGCACCTCCAACTTGGAAATCCTCACAACGCCTCCCTTACGACGCTGTTTCCTGGGAGTCCTACCCACTCAAACTGCGAAATCTGCAAAAGCTGTAAGATGACAGCCACCCCATTTAAGGGACACTTCAAACCCACCACTCGCTGTTTAGAAACTATCCATCTCAATATTGAAGGGCCCTTTCCAGTTCTATCAAATGGCGGCTGCAAGTACTTCCTCACCATTGTTAACCAATTCTTGGGTTTCAAGTCGGTTTCGTTCCTTTGCTCCAAAGACCAAGCTCCAACAGCCATAAAAAACTTCATAGCTCAATCAGAAAGGATGCTCAATGCCAGAGTTACTATGTTTGTGTCGGAAAATGGAGGCAAATTTGTAAATGAGGAGCTCGGTGGGTATTTTAAGCTTCATGGCATCAATCATCATTTAGCCCCAGCATACACCCCTGAGCAAAATGGACTAGCTGAAAGGACAAATTGCTCCATTCTCAACAAAGCCCAATGCCTACTGGTGCAAAGCGGCCTTCCCCCACATATTGGGAAGAAGCAGTTAAAACTGCAACCAACCTTCTCAATGCGCTTCCTGTCATGTCCAAGGACCAAGGAATTCCTTACAAGATTTGGTTCCAACGGCCATTCAACCATCACTTCCTCAGGCCGTTTGGCTGCAACACATACTCACTCATTCCCAAGAACAGGCGCGGCTTCAAGTTGTCTGCTAATGGAGAAAAAGGTAGGCTCCTTGGGCACGTGAATGATTTTTCATCCTATAAGATCCTTGATCATGGCAAAAAGAAGGTGAACTCAAGCGCAAACCTCACCTTTCTTGAGGAAACTTTTGAGCCCCACAAAGTTGGAGCGTTGGAAGATTCCAGTCCTTTCCCAAATCCTATACCGTCCTCTACCTGAAAGATTCTCCCCGTCATACCTCCTCAAACAATCACCATCCCTGATGCAAATCTTTCAAACACTGAGAAAATTCCTGTTCCCAACCACAGCATAGTCTCTGATTGTAACATTCTCACGCACTGTTGACGTGAACCAAGATCCCGAAAGCCTCAACTGAATCTCATGGACACTAGTTTCCAGGATACCAAATCCCTGGATGAAGCCTTGCGCAGCCCTCAAAAACTGGAATGGATTGCAGCCATGGATAGGGAGCTCCAAAACTTATTGTCCTACAAGGTGTGGGAAGAGTGAAAGAATGATAGCTTGATCAACCAGCTTAAGTGTATATGGGTTTTCCGCACTAAGAGAGAAAAGGACAACTGCATCATTGAATTCAAAGCCTTGCTTTGTGTGCAAGGTTTCCACCAAAAATTTGGTGTTTACTACAGGATGTGTTTGTGCCCACGGGAAATATATTGTCTCTCCGGCTTCTCATCTCACATGCAGTCCAGCAGGGATACAAATTCCACCAGCTCAAAGTGAAGTTGGCTTTCTTAAACGCTCCCCTGAAGGAAATCATCCATGTCCTGGCCCCAGCAAATGTGCCAGTGGCACCAGGTAAGTCCCTCAGACTCAAAAAGGCACTGTACGGTCTGAAGCAGGCACCTCAAACGTGGTACAATACTCTGAGCAGTTGGCTTTTGCAGGAGGGTTTTGTAAGCAGTGATGCTGACCGTTCTGTGTTTTGGAAAGGCAGCACTTATCTTTATGTGCACGTGGACAACATCGCCATTTTCAGCCCAGACCCACAGGCCTTCATTAACTCCATTGGGCGCCGCTTCAAAATAAAGGATCTCGGGCAAGCTTCTCTCCTTCAGGGAATGAACATCAACCAAAGCCAAAGCCTAACCCATCTCAGTCAAGCAACTTACATATTTTCACTAGTGGATCAATACCAGCTTCCTCAACACAAGCAATGCTCAACACCTTTCAAGCCTTTTGGGAAATTTTTACTGGCGTCCAAGGAAGAGCATCAACTTTTTTTCCAAGTTGATCTGAACTACAGGAAACTGGTTGGTGAACTCACCTACATAAGCTGCAACACTTGGCCTGATGTCACATTTGCCGTCAATTACCTCTCCCAGTTCCTTAACGCACCCAGGAAGGCACACTGGGATGCTGGGATCCTTGCTCTCAGCTATTTTCAGTCAACACCAGAAGTGGGGCTCACTTTCTCAAGGAAACAGAACCAAACCGGACTCAGCTCGTACGTGGACACTGACTGGGCCAAGTGCCCAAACACTAGACCATTGATCAGTGGCGTTATTGTCCTATGGAACAACAATGTCATCAGCTGGAAATTACGGAAACAAACAACCGTCACTCTATCCACCACTGAAGCAGAATACAAGGCAGTGGCAGAATCCGTGAAAGAACTTCTCTGGTTCAAATCCCTGATGGAGGAGGTTCTTGAATCAGCAATCAAGTTGCCAATCATTTTCCACGAGGACAACAATGGTTGTGTCAAACTTGTGACCAACTCCGCTAATCATGCCCGTTTTTGTAGAAAGCATATGGAACTGCGTTTCCATTTCCTTAGGGAGGAAGTGGAAAAAGGCACCATTGCAATCAAACGGATTGATTCCAAGGGCAACCCCGCAGACTTCCTCAAAAATCAAGTCTCGCGTCTCTCTCTGCAACAACAACTTAAGTATATCAATTTGGGATGCTTCAAGCCAGAAGCTTGAAGGCAGGGAGGGTGTTGAATGTTGAATGGTGAATAGTGCCTTCATACTTCTTCTCATCTCATTTTTCACCTCTTTTCCAGTTTTTTGTGTAGTGCGCTCTCTCTATCTCCTGTACTTGCGCTCAGAGCGCTTATCACTGCCAATGGGCGCGCACCTGCGCGTGACCCTTTTGTACCAAAACTGGCTCAGAACCAGGATGCATCTTTGCTTGTGCGGTTCCATCACCATACCATCTACATCCTGATTCTGAGCTGGGTGAGCGTTTTCTTCCATTTCTCTCTTAATCCTTTTGTTTATCTGCTTATCATCTATCGTGTCTACTCTCCATAAATTCTCTAGCTACTAAGCTAGGTGTTGCGTTGTTCAGCTAGCCTACAGCTTCGAGCCTTTTCTATTCAGCCTAACTGCAACAAACCCATCAGTGCACGTCCCAAAATGATACCTTAAGGATTCAATAAAATACAAGTGAGTTTTATTATCCTTTCTCTGTCATGGCAGCTTGGTTACAAGGCCCTGCTACTCCACCCTTTATTTTATATATATATTATCTTTGGGAAAAATATCCTTTAAACTACAGAGCCCAAAGTAACCAGGACTATGTGTTTCCATACTGAAATCCCTGAAGAGAGGTGTTAAAGATCCCCAAAATTATTGTGGCCCCTCTATAAAAATATTTAATAATCAATTTATTAATATTGATTTAGAACAATAAACCATAACCAAACGAATTAACCTTGCAATAAGCTTAATCAAAATATTTTACAGATTCTTGCTGCAATTATTAAATAATATATTTATTATTTATTGTATCACCTCTGGTACCTAAAGGATAGCAAGGGTCTTGGCATCCAGGAAGCTGACATGGTCTAAATTCTATTCTTAGTGGCTTTGGTATGGAGGAACATGTGCTTCAGTGGAGGCAATTTGGGGTAAAAGTCAGTCCTCCTATTTGTGTACTGGTAGGGCCATCTTCTACCGCTGTTTTCAAAACCCCACCTAGTACCACGCATGTGAGCAAAGTGCTATATCCTGTTTCTCATTTTATGGAAAGGGAACCCTTTGAGGATGTTGCAAAACATCAGATGTGGAAAATTTTGGAACTTGGTCTCAGTTTTTGTAGTCAAGACTCACTGTTAAATTCCTGGAGGAAGCAAGAGTTTCTTTCTTTTGCCTCCAAGTAAAAATCAGTTGGGAAAAAGGTAAAACCAGTCAACAACCCTATTACTCTCAACCTCAATCCTCCGCTCATTCAACCTCCCTTATCTTGTGATCCTTACTGTGGTTCATCTTGATTTCTTACTGTTCCCTTTGTGCCTAATGGTTGTGTCACTGATGAATGTCTGAAGGTGGTCAACTTTGGTTAATAGGGATGGATTCTTCCTGATGAGTCAAATTGGATCAAAAATTTCTTATCTCTAACGGAGAAGTATATTTCCTTCTGTGAAGAAGAGAGAGTTCTCTTGAAAGAATCCTATGGTCTCCCTTATATCATCCCTGTAGTTAAAGATGATACTTCACAAAAGAAAGAGATTCCAATCTCTGCTTATAAATTCAACAAATTTATCAAGTTGTTTTTCAAACAAGTTTTTACTGGTGTATTTAAACAGTCAACTTCCAGTTATTCCAGCCCTGTCTTCTGCATTTTGGTAGACCAAACCTTTCCTATAGCCATCAGGCTCACTTTTCTAGTATAAAAACACCTCAAAACCTCAAATTAACTTCATGAATGGATTCTACATCAAAAATATCCTATACTCACTCAGCCAAAGTACCCCTCTATCCCTCATGGATTAAAAGATATAGCCCAAATAACCTCCATCTGTAGCAAACTAATAACCAACTAGGTGTCACAGCTCTGTGGAAGGCATAAAGACCTACCTTGGAAACCCTCAAGTACATACCTTTAACAGCTTACCCTCAACACCAGGACCATATACCACCCCTATCACCTCACCCAGAATCCAAGCAAATATACATACAGAAGGCTGTGCAGAATTATACAGGAACAGTGCAGGCAGGAGGAAGTGACACCAGTCTTGGCCAGAACCAAAAAAAAGCAAATATACATACAGGAAGCAGTGCAGAATTATACAGGAGAAGTATAGGCAGCATAAAGTGGAACCAGGCTCAACAAATACCAAACAAACTACCAGTACCAAAAAACCCCCAGAACCACACAGCATTTTATGCAGCTGATAACATGTGATACCAAACAAATTACAAGCACCAACCCACCTCAGCATCACACAGAAATTGATGTATTCAGAATAAAGTGATTCCAAACAAACTACCAGTAACAAAAACCTCAGCACCACACAGAAATTTATGTAGTGAGAAGCATGTGATACCAAATAAACCAACAGTAAAATTACCACAGGACTACCCTGAAATATATTCAGTAATTAAAGACCATGCAGCACCAAAAAAAACACCAGTAATTCAAAGAAATACATGAATTTAGAAGCAAGTAGAATCCAAAAAACCACCGGCAAATGAACAGCAACACATGTGGGAAAAATCAAGTAACACCAGAACAACCACCAGTACTGCACAGGAATATATTGTATCTTAACTTCACAGCAGTTTATATAGGGATTTGCATGCATGGAACCCCTGTGACATCTTTATCCAACCAGAAGAAATGCCTCATGAAACTGTAAAAGCTTTTCCAAACGAGCTAAAATGTCTCCACTGTTCCTCACCAGAACCTGGAGAACCCTCAGGGTCAGCCTTGAGCAACCCTATGGGAAATTTTCTATTTAAGGAGGGCCTCTCTGCCCTATCAAATTTGTATCATACTTCCCATATCCTCAGGCCCTCTGGCCATATCACCCACCTCTACTCAGCTACCAGGCCCTCTGACCCAATCATCCTATCTCAGGCACTCTGGCTCATTGACCCATAAGTAGTCATCTGTGGTACCTACCCAGATAAATATTATTGGTGAATCAGTAATAAAAGGAAACAGAAAATCAGAAACCAAGTTATTTACCATATTTAACCAAAAAAACACCCACCAGTTGTTTAAATAAGGGTCCTTCTGTGACCTGAATATTCAGCACCAAATTAAAGAAAAATCACCATCAGTAAATAAACACCCTTACAAAGAAAGAGAGCACAACAAAAATAAACTACCAACCTTTCCTCTACCCAGCCCCCTGTGGGTTAAACCATCCTTGGGTCCTCTCCTGAAACATCTCTTTTATAAACCATTTAACCCTTTACTATTGGGATGTTGTTTAAGATCAAATATATCTGATCAAAAATTAAACAATAATCCAATACATCTGGTCTATTATTCAAGAAAGAACTACCACTAAAAGTACAATAACTAATCTAGGTCTGATCTGAGACCTACATTAAGTCTCAAAGAAAGAATCAAGTACTTTTAATAAATTATTGTGTAGACTAACTATAGTACCAGAAGGGCAGGAAATTCAAAACCACTCTTAGTTTTTACTAATATTCTAAAGGAGTAGGATTAATACTAAATTCCCATTTGATTACTTTCAGCATGCTATTTGCTACTTTATTTATATAATCCCACAGGAGTATCTAGATGTTCCTCAAGAGTAAATTTAAACATAGAATAACTCACAATCTTCAACCTCTTAGAAAAGTTACCATTAAAAAATCTGGTATCCCTCCTGCTACTGAAGAATTTTTTGAATCTTTCTCTGGGAGAGCTTGCTATGGTCTAGGGGCAATTATGGGTGGCTATGAAAAATCATCCTTACATCCTACACCTCTCCCTCTCACTATTTTCAATACTCCTCTTGGTCAATTCCAACCTACTCAATTACCTCAGGGTGCCACTTAATCAGTTGCTGTCTATCAGGCTCATATGATGGGGATCCTCCAGGATGGAATCCCTGATAATGCTGGTATCTTTTTTGATGATGGCCAAATTAAAGGTCCAGTTTATGACTATTATAACAAGCTTTTACCTTGGCATTCCAGAATTTTTCAATTAATCTGGGAATATGCTACTACTTTAGAAAGTATTCTGTCTTGAATTGAGAAATTGAGCTATAGTTTCTCTGGATCAAAATTGGCTGCTTGTGTCCCTGCTCTGGAAATTTTTGTTCATGTGGTCTGAAAGGAAGGAAGAAGGATGGCACCATACAAAGTCTACAAGATAATCTCTTGGCCCACTCCAATCAATACTACTGAACTTATAGTTTTTTTAGGTTTTGAAAATGATGTTTGAATCTTTATTTCATCTCTATCCACAATCTGTGCTCCCTTGCATTGTCTAATCAGGAAAGAGGCCAAATAGATTTGAAACCAAG
The DNA here is from genome assembly GCA_025617555.3 of Puccinia polysora. Taxonomy (NCBI): domain Eukaryota; kingdom Fungi; phylum Basidiomycota; class Pucciniomycetes; order Pucciniales; family Pucciniaceae; genus Puccinia; species Puccinia polysora. Next base: position 22,568,631 of record CM062612.1, on the reverse strand, counting down.
CTTGCCAAAAAAATTTTCAGTCACTCAAAATGATTGATGTTAAATAGATAGTTTTGAAAAACATCACTTATTGACCTGCAGCTTGCAAGATCAAGCTGGCTTTTGATTCTAGTTATTAATCTTTTGGGGCTATTCTTATTCAGGAAGATGAAAATTTTTAGGACCATCCTTCTCTCCAGGATTCTTTTTTATTTTCAGAGGTTAAATCCAGATACTATTAACCAAAACTTTAACTCTGAAGTTTGGCTCAAATGTTGAAGTAACTCCAAACAGTCCTCTGTGTTCAAAATTTACAATTACAGGTTGATTCTCAATACATCATTGAAATTATCAATGCTCAGAACCTATCAAATGCTCCTATTACTTTTTGGATGGCCTTTATTCAGCTTTTCTCTTTTTATATTGTTCACAAAGCTGGAAAATATTTCACTATGCCTAATGGTTTAACTTCAATTCCTTGTGGAGATGAGGAATCTGATGTTTGAATATATTTTGATGAAGAAGAATTTTCAATCAGTCCTTTCTTCTCCTTCTCATCTTAAGATTGTTATAGCTTTCAGCAAGGTGTTTGGCTTAAATTAGAGCAGTAACTTTCAACTCTTCAAAAAACTCCTAATCTTTCTGCTAAAGAATTTTGATCTCTTAAAATAAATTCCTCTGATTTCTTGGTCAAAGTTTCTAGGCTCATTAATACTTGTGCTCTAATTATAGTTACTATTCTGTCTAAACAAAATTTTATCCTTGAAAGTCTCCATGGGGGTCTTGGCCATTGTGGTGAAACCAAAACTTATCAACAATTATCCAAGCAATTCTGGTGGCCATCCCTGAAGTTATCCATTTCCCAATGGTTGAAGAGTTGTTAATTTTATCAAAAAAATGATCTTAGGCGGCTAGCTGCAATTTTTCATCCTACTGAGGAGTCCACTGTCTTTGGTAGGACTGTTATGGATGTGGTTCATATTAAGGCAGGTGGTGCTAAGTACCTCATTGTGACTAGAGATGATTTTTATGGATGGGTTGAAGCCAAATTTCTTAAGACTCTCAGCTCTCAATCAGTGGTATCATTTTTTCATCATAATTTGACAATGTGTTAGGGCTTGTCAGACCTTAATCTACTGATGGTGGCTCTGAATTTGTTGGCAAGATTTCTGAAATGATCCAATCACTCCCTGGGAAAGATAGGGTTACTACTACTTTTTATCCTGAATTTAAAGGCATGATGGAAAGAGGCCATGCTCCTTTGAAGGCTGCTCTTGTAAAATTGGCTGGTGAAAGTGGAAATAATTGTTTCAAATTTATTCCTTTTCTCCTTTTCTCTGAGAGAATCTCAACCAAAGGGACCACTGAATAGTCATGTTCTTACAAAATCATCTTTATTCAAAGGGTAGTTCTTACTTTGGATCTAGATATGGAATCATTTTTGGGTATCTTGTAGGAGCAGGGGTTCTCAAGCACTGATCTATTAGTTGACACATCAAAGAAACTGGAGCAAAGGGAAGATATTTGTGACAAAGCTTATCAGAAGATGATGCAATTGAGAAAAAATTGGTTCAGTATTGCAAAGATAGGAGCTGAAATCAAATCTGGTATCCCGTGAATCCTAGTGAACTAGTTTTATCTTATGATTGGCCCTTGGAGACTCAATGGGGAAAGCTTTTCTCAAATTGCTGGAATGGTCCTTATTGGGTAGTTTGTCAAGTCAGAGGTGTATCCTATGTTGTTGAAGAGCTGGATAATAATTATTTGGCCATAAGTTTCTCTTCTGAGAGGTTTTATTGTTGTGGAGGCAACTTATCCCAAAATCAATTCCTCCTAATTTTGCACCACCAGGGTCATTTGTTGCGTTTTGTTGCAAAATTCTACTTTTTGCCACATACTTGAGCACCTGGTAGACCCTCCTTGTTGTTTTCCGGCCGCCTCTAGGAATGTTTTGAATGTATCAAGATATTTTTCAGCTCTTCCATTGCTCTCAAGAGAAAAATGGCCATTCTTCTGCTTCAATTTTTTTCCACCTTTTTTTTAATACCTTCAAATCCAGAGGCAAACTAGAGACATTCTGTTAGTTTGGGACAGATTTTTTTACCAATTTGGGACACCTCATAACTAAAGGATAAATTTTAGATTTTTCTATTTTATATAAACTCTCAGCCTATTAAGAAAAAAAAATATAAAATAAAATAAAAAATAAAAAATAAGAAATAAAATAAAATATAAAATATAAAATAGAATAAAAAATAAAATAAAAAATAAAATAAAAAATAAAATAAAAATAAAATAAAAAATAAAATAAAAAATAAAATAAAAAATAAAATAAAAAATAAAATAAAAAATAAAAAATAAAAAATAAAATAAAACATAAAATATAAAAAATGAAAAAAAAATAAATACATGGAAATATTGTTCCTGTACAGAAAGCTTTCAATTTCCCCTTTTCTCAACTTCTCCCTTTCCTAGAATTATAGTAAGGGCTACCTGGTGTTTTCAAGTGCCCAGCCCCTGTGTTCAACTCCACCTCTTTGCGCTTGGCCTCTCATTTTTTTTTGGGCCAAGCGTGCGCTAGATCAAGGCCCCCCTCACCATCACCACACAAGCAGAAAAGGAGGATGCCCAAGAACCAATTATTGAATATCTCATTCACAATAGATCAATTTTTTCATCAGCTTCATAAAGCTTGAAGCAGCATTCAAGCTCATGAACAATATCACCATCCAATGATCATCCAACAAGCCAACTGAAAGATGATCAGCTTTGGAAATCAATCCAAGCCTGAGAGGATACCAAGAACCAAGATTGGCTCCTCAGCCTATCATCCAAAAAATCTAGATAGTACCCTTCAAACCAATCCCAAGACCAGCAATTATTTTCATCCTCACTTCACTTGCCACAATTTTGATGCTATTTTTCATCTTGCGGTCAATGCCGAATTTGCTTGCACTTGCTACATCCCCCTTTGCTCATCCTCCTCCTCACCTCACATTCAAAATCAGTTTCCATGCCCACAGAAGTCTGGCAGCTCATCTGTCATCTGGCTCACTGATGCTTGCACTTGCTTGTTGCCTGTCACTCAACCTACTGTTGCAACCCTTGTCAGTTGCCTGCGCAGCTCATCAGTCTTCTGTGGCTGCCCACCTGACATTTTGCTTGTTGAGTTCTGAGGATACACAGATTGTGACCAGAATGAAGGATAATGAATTTCATATGTGAAACATATTAGTTTAGAAGAGAATAAAAAAGACAGGTGATGATGACAAACGAAACAGAAAAAATCACAGCAACATTTACTCACCTGAGGATACGCAGATTGGGAGTCAGAATGAAGGATGAGGAAAGAGACCTTCAATCTGACTTGACTATCTGTCCTCAGGTGGTGACTACAAGATTGAAAACAGGTGACATGTAAGTGTGCGCGCCTGTGATTTGTGAGAGGAGGATGGTTGGGCGGGCGCACTTGACAGGTGAACATGAGAGAAGCCAGATGGGATGTAAGGAGAACATATAAAGGAAAAATGATAAAGAATGAGAAATGAAAGATGAGACATGACTAGATGAAAGAGGAATACAGGAGAGATGAAAGAGAGATGATCCAGTATTCCAACACCCCCCCTTGCTAACCACAGCTGGAGAGACCAAACATGCGCTGATGAGCTTTGAGCAGAACATGGGACAGAGGCTTTGTTAGCATATCTGCTAGCATGTTGCTAGTAGCAGCGTGACCCACCGTGAAGGCTCCCCTTTTGACGCACTCACAGATGAAGTGGTGGCGGTCATTGATGTGCTTGGTTTGTGAGTTATGTTCTGGGTTTTTGGCAAGCGCTTCAGCCCCTTTGTTGTCAACCACCAAGGGAACAGGCAATTTATCCCCAAGGCGTAGCTTGACAAGCATGTTTCGGAGCCAGAGACCCTCTTTGCAGGAGTCCAAGAGGGCCTTATATTCCACCTTGGTGCTTGAGAGTGATACCATAGTTTTCTTCCTGGAATTCCATGAGATTGCCCCATTACCCAAGCGGAAGGTGTAGCCCAAGGTGGAGCAATGGTTGCATTTGTCTTTGGCCCAGTCGGAGTCACTGTATCCCAAGAGAGCAATGGAGGGGCCGCCCAGAGTAAGATGGTGGTTACAGGTGGTGTGAAGATAGCGGAGAACCCGGAGAGCGGCGGTCCAGTGATTGAGGGAGGGATTTGTGAGGAATTGGGAAAGCCTGTTGACCGTGAACGCAACATCAGGATGGGTGAACTGGGAGACCCATAGAAGGGACCCCATGAGTTGATTGTATTTGGGAGGAGAAGGGGGAGAGGAGGCGGCGCGTGGAGACAGATTGTTGAAGTGGATATACGTGGGGGTTCTGGCGGTTACAGAGTTGCCAGGGAGATAGGAGTCCATGACTGAGGAGATGTAGTTTGACTGACAGATGGAAACGGACCTACTGGGCATATCACAAGTGATGGAGATCAAGAGAAAAAGAGAAAGATCATTGTTGGACCCAACCTTGAAGCACTTGCTGATTGCTTTTGTGAATGAGGTGACAAAAGAGGACGTGCCAACAATGGCAAGATCATCCATGTGAGCCGTGACGGCTCCTATAAGGTTGCCGCCATCAAGCCTGTAGTAAAGGGAGGGATTGTAGGCAGAGCGGGAAAGAACCAGAGATAGAAGTGCAGAGTTGAGCTCCAGGTTCCATTGGAAGGGCGACTGCTTGAGACTGTAAATTGCCCTGGTGAAGCGGCAGACCCAGTCTGGATGTTGGGGATCTTCAAAGCCGGGGGGGCTGAGCCATAAAGAGGGGTTCATCTAGGTGACCGTTCAGTAAGGCCGTCTTGAAGTCCAGCTGGCAACCAACCCATCCTTTGTGAGCCAGGAGACTGAGCAGTAGGCGGAGCGTCTTGAGCCGGAGGGTGGGTGTGAATACTTGGGAAAAATCCAGGCCCTGGAACTGGGAAAATCCCATGGCGACAAGCCTGGCCTTCAGCTTAATGATGGAACCTTCTGGACGCCGTTTTATCTTGAAGACCCACTTGCACAGAATTATCTTGCATCCTTTGGGGGAGTCACAAGAGTCCATGTCTTCATTCCCTGGAGAGATGACATCTCCTCCTGTGCCAAGAGAATCCAGCCACAACGGTGGGGGAAGCGTAGAAGCTTCTTCCAGGTCTTGGGAGCAGTCAGATCATCCTTAACAGAAGCGTTCTGGGAGAAATTACCAAAACATGACGGAGGGCAATCCGGGCAAGATGACCCGCGCAGGGAGGGGGGGCGCGGGGGAGCGCAAGCAGGAGGTTGAGGAGGGGGGGGTTGGATAGGGTGAGGAAGTGGGAGGAAGAGGGGTGTTGGGGGAAGGAGGGGAGGAGGAGGGGGGTGTGAGAGCAAGAGGAGGGAGAAGATTGGAGTTATCAGATGGTGCAGGGCTGCAGGACCGGAAAGGATGCAGGGGTGGAAGAGGAGGATGGTCAACACAAGATGGCAGGGGCAAGGGATTGGATGGGGGAAAGGGAACGGGGGGAGGGGGGACAGAAGATGGACAAGGGGGGAGGGCTTGAGAAAGAGGTGAGTCTGGGTTGGGAGGTGAGGTGGGGCTGGTTTCAGCCGGGTTTGAGGGTAGATTGGGCCAAGGTAGCTCTACAGGAATGGGAGTGTAGTTTTCTTTGGGGACAAGTGAGCAACCATAGGGGAATGAGGAGTCATTGAAGAGGCAGTTGCAAGACTTGATTGTTTTTTTGGCGGTTAAATCATACAGGCAGAAGCTGGAATGATTGAGGAGATATGATAAAAGAATTGTGGGATATCCCTTCTTATCTAGTTTCTTCCTGTTGGCCTTGGGAATTTTGTACCACACAAGGCAACCAAAAGGGTGAAGGTACCTTGGAGTAACTTTGGTCAACTGGAGAATGGAGTTTGGTGACACAAAGACTTGAGTAGTCTTGCAGGGATAGGAGTTGAAAAAGAACAAGCAGTGGTTCAGGGCATCTGACCAGAAGGATTTTGGTAGATTTGATGAGATGAGAGAGCATCTAATTATATTGCAGATGGTGCGGTTTGATCATTTGGCAACCTCGTTTATTTGTGGTGAGGGAGGAGGCCCCGGTTCATGAGATATTCCCTTTTGATTGAAATAGTCTTTCATGGGTTGGTTCAGATACTCGCCTCTGTTGTCCAATTTCAAGGTGATAAACTTTAGGCTTATTTTTTAAAAAAAAGATGAAATTCTGAGTGCTTTTCAGAACATTGGATTTGAGGCAGATGGGATAGGCACAGAGAGCTTTTGAGAAGTTGTTGATAAAGGTGACAAAATACTTATATCCTTCTCTAGAGACGGTTTCAAAACTGCACATGTTGGTGTGAATGAGTTCACCAGGTTTATAGATTGATAACTTAATCAAGTGTGAAAAGGCTTTCTTGTCATTTTTGATTGTATGCAGGTTGTACATTGCTGAACATCTTTTTTTTCTTTAGGTGTGGCGCTATCCCATGGGATTTGAGGTATTTCTGGAGTGATTTCAGGTTTAAGTGGGAAAACCTACAGTGATAACCAAAGAGACTATTGTCAGAGGTTTGAATGATCCTTGATTGATTTGATTCTTCATTCCTTACGTTGTCTTGTGAGAGATAGTACAGATTTTCTTTTCTATATTCGGTTTTCAACGGTGGTTGATTTATATTCAATATTGATTTGTCAAATATTTTACAGCTGTCCTTCTGGAAAACTACAGTCAGACTGGCATTGCAGATGTTTGAGATGGAGAGCAATCGGTTGTGAAGATTTGAAGCTAAGAGAGACTTGAGATGACCAAAGGGAAATGGAATTATTCCCTTTTAAACTGATTTGATTGTTGATCCATCAGCAAGACAAATGATAGTATTGTTGGGAATTTTGTGATTGACTTGATCTCAATATGGACCCATTGAGATAGATCATCCAGAGTCAAGATTGAAATCTCTTTGATGATGAGAAGTGATGTTTGTGAAGTTTCTCATTTTTGCTGATCCCAAGTGGATGATGATTTGTGAGTCCAAGAAATCATCCAACTCTGAGTCAAAATTGTTTGTGTCAACCTAGCTAAGATTTGCGTCAGCGGGTTTGGGATTTTTTGCTCCAGGCCTGTTCTTGGTCTTGACGTTTGCTTTCTTCAGTTGACTTAGGGCTTTGATAACTTCTGTTCACCAAGAGAAGGAATGTCCTTCAACATTGCAGTGCGTGCAGAAGTAGCTCTTTGGGGGTCTGTGTTCAGTGGTTTGACTGTAGGAGTTACCGGCTTTTGAAGGGTGCACTCTTGCTGAGTTTTCCAGGGTGTCCTCGTCTCAAGTTTGGGGACAGAGGTGTTCATTCTTCAGGTCTGCTATAATTCTGGCAGAAGGAACTGATCCCTTGTTCATCATACTGGAGACACAGCTTAACCAGTCATTGGGTAAGGAGAGGAGGATGGCAGTTGATAGAAGGTTGTGGAAGTGAGAGGATTGTCAGTGGTGATCAACAAGGAGAGTTTTTCTCCGTATGAGAAAATTTCTGACAGGTGTGTGGTCATTTCTTTGTTGTTCAGGATGGTGAGAAGTATTTTTGGCAGCCAATACATCCTTCCACCTGAGGAGTTATCCTGATGAGCATCTCTCAGGGTGTGCCAAATTCCTACGGCGCTTTCTTTGTGTTTGCATATGAACAGGAAACTTGATGGGGTGATTGATCTGGGGATAAATGAAGAGAACGCAATGTTATCGCGTGATCATGTCTCTTGATTTGGTTTTTGTTGATTGTTGCTGATCAGATATCCAACGCCTGAAGCTTGGAAGTGTATTCTAAATATCATGGCCCAATCCAGATAGTTTGATTCAGATCCTGGGGCGCTGAGAGGGATGATCAAGGGGGTTTTAAGAACTTGGTGAGAGGTTTTTACTTCCTCCAGGATTGATGTGTTAACGTCACTAGGTTTGACAGATCCTTCAAGTTGGGTGGGTGCACTTATTTAATTGATAGCAATTCTGGGCTCATAACCTGTGGAGATCTGAGGATATGCAGATTGGGAGTAAGAATGAAGGATTATGAATTTCATATGTGACACAGATGATTTGAGAAGAGAATAAAAAAGACAGGTTATGATGACAAAAGAAACAGAAAAAATCACAGAGAAATTTAATCACCTGAGGATACGCAGATTGGGAGTCAGAATGGAGGATGAGGAAAGAGACCTTCAATCTGAATTGACTATCTGTCCTCAGGTGGTGACCACAAGATTTAAAACAGGTGACATGTAAGTGTGCGCACCTGTGATTTGTGAGAGGAGGATGGTTGGGCGGGCGCACTTGAAAGGTGAACGTGAGAGAAGCCAGATGGGATGTAAGGAGAACATATAAAGGAAAAATGATAAAGAATGAGAAAGGAAAGATAAGACATGACTAGATGAAAGAGGAATACAGGAAAGATGAAACAGAGATGATCCAGTATTCCCAAATTGCTCTTTGCTGTCATCAGGGCCTTTGTTATTTTTTTCATCTGTCTCTTTTTTTTCTTTTTTTTATTAGAAGAATTCCTCCCCAAGTCTTGTTATTGTTGTTCATCCTTTCTTTTCCATCTTAAAAAACATTTGCTCTCATATGTTTCATCCTCTTGTAAATATTCTACAGTGTTTCTTTCCCATAAAAGGAGGGGCTGTCACCTGCCTTTTTCCAGCGTCATCCATTGTATCAATCAATAAATCTATGGGTAGTGATTCCATCTGCCCCCCCCCCTTATCTGAGCGATTATAATCATCTTTATCCAGGGTTTATCCATGATTACCCCCTGATTCTTGAGCCTCCAGACGCAAAATCCTTGATCCGCCCCTCTGTGGCCTTATCAGTTATCACTAACCAATAGCCTTGCTGGTTGAAGAAGAAATTATTTTTCCAAATTCTTCAGTGTGTTATACCACTCCTTGATCCCTTTTTTGGGCCATAATGGTCTTGATCATTCTTTGATTGTCCTTTTTTAATCAGTAAATTTTGACTAAGAGCTTTATTAAGCTTAAAATAATGAGCGTTAAACCTCCCTTTATTTCATTGAAGTTTCATTTTGCCACGCTACTCTTGAGTCCCTTGAGAAGTTTTGGTTTATTATTTTTCAAATTTTTTTTCACTTTTCTTCTAGATCTTCATAAGAAAAATTGCTTTGTTTTGTACAGCCAACCACAGTTATCTGGTAACCTTCAAGTGCTTGATTGCAGAAAGTTGGGTAGGCTCATTGAGAGCCTGGAGGTTGTTTGGGTTTTCCTTTTCATCTCCAATGTTCTGCTGAAAATCACAGTCATTATATTGTGGTTGTTGTTAAATAGAAATGCCTTGCTCCATTCAAACTCTGAGAAAACTCTGACTTATTTTCTTCAAGTCTGTTCTCACACCATCTTGCCCCAGATAGTGTTTTCCCATAGCTCCTATTTACTATAAAAATGATCCGTTCCCCATTGATTCCTCATTAAAACGTTTCTGTACCTTGCCTGTGGTTACATCTAAATATTTTTGTAAAACTCAGGAGGAAAGATTAAAAAAGCACCTTTCCCCTGCACCAAAATAAAAATTTTAAAATGAGAAGCAAGGTAATTTTTTGAAGTAGGGGAAACACTATGACTCTGAAGAGTCAAATGAAGAGGAAGGATAAGGCTACTAAGAGCCAAGGAAGAGGGATTTACTTGTAAAGTCAAGTGGAAATGATCTGAAGAGGAGGAAGGGACACTCTGGTTTAGTTGTCTGGTAATCAAATGATGTGTCATTCATGGTCCCAAGGAAGGACTGGTATTTAAGCAGAACTATAGAACCCCCAAAAGGGGCCTAAGACAGCAGGTTAGTGACAAATGGAGAGCCCAAGAGGCGGCCTGAGACATGAGTATTTATTTAATGGAAAAATTAAGTTAGAGATAAAGTTAACTAAATTTGTTAGTTACACAATATGAACAGAAAAAGAAAACACACCACCTTAACTGACAAATTTAGGAACAAATTTAAGACCAGCCAACATTCCAGTGATTCATGAGAAATGAGAGGAGAATATGAGAATGATAGAGATATTAGAGTTGAGTAATAAATGACAAGACACCACCTTTTCAGGATTTGAGATGGGGAAATAGTAGCCTATTTTAAGAGGAGCAACAAGGAACTCAGGCATAGTTGCCTAGCATGATATGGGGAAGAATAAATATGATGATGATGATGATTAGGGTAATGGTAAAGCTTAATGGGGAAGAATGATATAATGATGATGGTGATGGTGATGGTAATGGCAATGGTAATGATGATGGTAATGGTGATGGTAATGGTGACGGTGATGATGATAGAGATGAAGTTGGAATGGAGTTGTGAAAGTTATTTGATGATGGTGGGTGATGACAGTATTTAATTTTAATGAATGTGGTGATGGTAATGAGAGAGGGTGGAAGATAAGAAGATATGAAGATAGTATTGAACAAAAAAAGGGAAGGATTCCAACACACCAGCCTGTTCAATACTAGATGAGAAGGAATATAGATATGTTGTTGAAGTTGAATTGAATGTTGTTGATGGTGATGAGAGTTGCATGTTGTTGATATGGTTGATGGATGGAATGATGATTGAATCAGATTGATGATGGGTGTATTGATGTTGGAGATGGAGCAAGTAGAGAAGTAGCGGGAGAAGCGGATGAGATGCTTAGGAGCAAGGGAGTGGTGATGTAGCTTGAGGATTGGAGCAAGCAAGCAGTGATGTAGCATGAGGAGCGGATGAGATGAAGCAAGGAGGGATGTGGGGGGCGGAGAAATGGGAGAATTGCAAGGTTGACAGGACGGGCCAAATGAATGGAACACCCCTCAAATAGTGATGATAGTTTATGAGAATTGATGAATCTAGCAATTCATGGGATAGAAAATGGAGAGCAGGGAAAAGACAAGATGGATAGGATGATGACCGGCCCAATTGAGGATTGGGATGGAAAATGGATTGTGGATAGTCAAGGATGAGAGGGTGAGGACAATTTGGAGCAACCAAGGTTGCAAACAATGTTGAAAATGGTGAGTAGGGTGGCAGGAGCAGTTGTAGACAAGGGGGGAGGAGTGGGCAAACAAGGTTGCAAGAAATCTGTTGAAGATTAACTAAAGATGTGAGCAATGTTGCGGGAAATGTTGGTACCAAGGTTGGAGAGTCAATGAACCAAGCAGCAGAGCCCAGGTGGCGCATGCGAGCGCGCAAAGGTGAAGGAGATGTTGCAAGAGCAAGGTTGGAAAGTGGGAGGCCGGGAGGCTATTGATGTTGCAAGTGAGGTGGGAATCAGTAGCGGTTGGAATTGCAAGTGATAGTGCAAGCTAGGTTGCAAGGGAGGGTGCGAGCAAGATCAGAAGGGAGGATGCAACCAAGGTTGTAGGATTAGACAATCTTGCAGTCAAAAGTGATGGAACGGAGGATGAGCTGGAGGAGCAAGCTGAGAAGCAGGAGAGGTTGCGGATGGTGAGCAGCTGAGAGGCAAGGGGAATGAATAGAAATTGGAGTTTAGAGGTGCTTGAAGACGCCATTGAGGCATTGAGAGAGGATGAGGACTAAAGACTTGAGAGGGAGAGCAAGCTGAGGGAAGAAGCAGAAGATGTGGAAGAACAATAGGGATGGCAGGATCAAGCGCAGTACAATTGAGGTTGCAAACAAGGTTTCCAAGATGTTGAGAGATTGCAAGAAAAGTTGTGATTGATGATGGGGCAGTATAGCTTGAGATAGATTGTTAGGAATTGATGGAAACCATAGATTAACCTGGTTGAGAGCTCTAGGGAATCAATTATCATGATGATATGGGTAGAGGAAGACAAGGAGTTAAGAGGGCAAGGGCATTGGGAAGCATTGGATGCCAGATTGGTACTTGGATGCTTCAACCAAACTTGATGTTGCAATCATGATGGATGGAAGTTGAAAAGGACTGAAGAGGTCCTAATGAGTGGCATCAAGCGCGCCCAACAATCCCAACCCATCCATAGCTGAGCAAGAACATCAGGGAGGAAGGAGTATTTAGCAAGCATTCTGGTGCCAATGGTAGTGAAGGTGAGATTGGACTTGAGTTTGGTGGCTGAAGGGAGACTGGCAAGGATACGGTCAAGGATATCCCAACAGAGATGAGATAAGGATGGAGGGAGAGGTTTTGGATTGGGTAAGGGTTTGAATTGATGGTCAATTGAGATGAGAATTGGGATGAAAGCCACTTCCAAGTCCAAGGTTTGGAAAGTAGGATGACAGGAATGTGTTGAAGGGATGGCCATGGTCCAGTGCAATGAGACCTTCTGAGGATCAGAAAGAGTTGCGCGAGCACTCAAATCAGACGACAATGGTGACAAGGATAGATTGGTAGAATTTGAAGCCAAAACTGAGCTTGAAGATTGAGATGAATGGCGCCAATGTAGCTATAATGATCCATAGAGCAAAGGATGATGATGAGTTTGTTGAGGATAGTGAGGATAATGAGCCAAGGCAAGAGGTTGAATTTGGTGAGCGTCAAGTAAGGGTAAGCGTGGTTTATGGTTGAAGCAGAGGAGAGGAGACAAGATGAATGGGAGCAGAAGGAAAATGGATATTGGAGCAGAGGGATGAGGATGAAGAGAAGTTCAGGATTGATGAGATTGGTGGTGACACAACCAGTTGGAACAATGAAGTTGACCGGATGGCTTGGCGGGATGGGCTTTGGCTTTTAACTGTGAAAAGTTTAAAATGAGAAGCAAGGTTATTTTTTGAGGTAGGAGACACCGTATGACTCTAAAGAGTCAAATGAAGAGGAAGGATAAGGCTACTAAGAGCCCAGGAAGAGGGATTTACTTTTAAATTCAAGTGGAACTGATCTGAAGAGGAGGAAGGGACACTCCGGTTTAGTTGTCTGGTAATCAGATGATCTTTCATTCATGGTCCCAAGGAAGGACCAGTATTTAAGCACAACTAGAGAACCCCCAAAAGGGGCCAAATAAAGCAGGTTAGTGAAAACTAGAGAGCCCCAGAGGCGGCCTGAGACATGAGTATTTATTTAATGGAAAAAGTAAATTAGAGATAAAGTTAAATAAATTTGTTAGTTACACAATATGAACAGAAAAAGAAAACACACCACCTTAACTGACAAATTTAGGAACAAATTTAAGACCAGCCAACATTCCAGTGATTCATGAGAAATGAGAGGAGAATATGAGAATTTTAGAGATATTAGATTTGAGTAATAAATGACAAGACACCACCTTGTCAGGATTTGAGATGGGGAAATAGTAGCCTATTTTAAGAGGAGCAACAAGGACCCAGGCATGGTTGCCTAGCATGATATGGGGAAGAACAATATGATGATGATGATGATGAGGGAAATGGTAAATCTTAATGGGGAAGAATGATATGATGGTGATTGTGATTGTGATGGTGATGGTAATGGTAATGGTGATGGTAATGGTGATGGTAATGGTGACGGTGATGATGATAGAGATGAAGTTGGAATGGAGTTGTGAAAGTTATTTGATGATGGTGGGTCATGACAGTATTGAATTGTAATGAATGTGGTGATGGTAATGAGAGAGGTTGGAAGATAGGATGATATGAAGATAGTATTGAACAAAAAAAGGGAAGTATTCCAACACAAACTGCCTGCGGCCAGCTGTTTTGGACATTGGTTCACTTCTTGGATGGCGTACTCTGGTGGTAGAGGTTTCTGAGGTTGGGAGAAATTGGATTTGTGAGATTCAGACTTGAGGGAGTTGGATGAATTCTGACCAGAGTCTCACTCCGAGTCCTCTATTCCCGTATCCCTTGGCACAAAATGTTTTTATGCGCTAGAGAAATCAGATTTTTCTGGATACTGTGATCCTTGAGAGAAAATATCCAGTCCCTCTGGCTTGAGAAGGGGAAAGTGGTTTGAGTGATTCTTGAGAAATCTGATGTGCTTAGTTTCAATAAGAGAACCAAATGAGTTAAGAATCAAATATGATAAAAAATCAGGGTTGAACCCAACTAAGACTCCTTCAGATCCCTTTTCATCAAAATTTCTCCCTTTTTGGGTGCAATTGGTTAGATAGACCGCAGGACAACCTACAGGTCTGAGATAGTTAGTGGGAAGTTTATTTTTAAAAATTAGTTCCCAGGGGGAATGGTCATTACCTTCCTTGGGTATCTGATTAAGCATAAAGCAACAGCTCCTCTTGACTATGTGCCAGTAATTCTTGGGTAATTGCAAAAAGGAGAATGTGGCCCATGCTGATTCTATTATAGTTTAATTTTCCCTTTCAGCGCGACCATTGTGTTGAGGGTGATAGGGTTCTTAGGTGAGAAGTGTGATGTGTTTAGATTGAGAAGAACATTTGAGAGTTGAATTAAAAAATTTGGTTCCTTTTTCCAAAACAATTTCAGTTGGGTAGTATTTCAGTCTCTTGAATGCCACCTCAAGGATGTTGATGATTGTCTCCAGAGTCTTGTCCTTGGATTTTTGGCAAAAATCTGCAAGGTATTGGGTGAAGTTGTCCACTAGCTTGAGTATGTATTGGTGTCCAGACTTTGACTGGGGAGTGATTGGACCAATTAGATTGAGGTGAATATTTTTGGGAGGTTTGCTAGACTGGGTTGATGTAGCAGAGAAAGGAGATCAAGTAATCTTGCTTTTGACGCATCCATCCATTGGAAGCTGTTGAGTTCTTCTTTGGAAAAATTTTTTTAGAGGATCAGCTTGAGAGTAGATATGGAAATGTGGCCATACATTATATGGAGATTTTTTAAAGATTTTTTTTCTTCTGTCTCAGGATTTGAGTTTTGAGTGAGTTGATAGACCTTGGTGTCTTGAATGATAAATCAGTGCTTTTCAATAAAAAACAGATTGTCTCAGGTCAGTCCTTTGAAGAATGTGAGGCCACACCTGGTGACCAAGAACTTGTTTAGATGCTGAGTAATACTGCATCCTCTTTTAGCAAGTAACCTGGACTAATCAGATTGACCATGATGTCCAGGCTATATGCGCAGTCTTTGAGGTTAACCACAGAGTCATTCCATTCAAGGTGTACGGTGCCCATCCTGTGAATTTCAAGATTGGCTTTGAGTGTGCCCGTCTTGATTTCCTCCTTCTCCTCTTGCATCTCAATCTTGGAGAAGTACTTGAGATTGTTGAAAATATGGATATTCGGGCCGGAGTCTAGGAGGAGATTAGGATTATTTTCTGTGTCAATCCAAAGGGTTAAGAGAGAATGGTAATTTATTGTAAGTGCTTTTTTGATCTTGTTTTTCCATCCATTCTGTTGTTCAATCCACCACCTAGGGGCTATTTGAGGATTGAGATGGAATCAGAAGGACTTGGCGTGGGGAGAATTAGGATCATGGTAGCCTTCTCAAAATTTAACCTGCACTTGTCTGTTGTCTTTCTCAGTATTATTCTTAGTTTTCACTAGGGAGACATTGGTAGGAGAGGTAGTTTTTTTCTTCTGGGCCTTGTACTTGTTATTGTATTGGATGAGATGATTGAAGAATACATTGACGGTTAGATTCTTTTCTACATGCATGATGGGTTGCTTGAGGTTCTCTAGAATGGGATGAAATTTAAAGAGTACTAGGAACGCAAGGATGTCACTAGGAATTTCTATTCCAACGTTTGCCATTTGGGTGAGTGCCCTCCTTGTGTCCATGACAAAGCATTTGATTGCATGTTTGTTGAAGATGGCTTGGAGGACTTGATTGAACACCCTGGCCCTATTGGTGGTTTTTAAGGAGGAGAATTTGCCAGTTATCTCAGTCCAGAGGAGTTTTGACAATTTTATTTTTGAGGAGTTCACCACATTTGTGTGTGTTGTGCTGTCCAACTTGAATAGGATAATGGCCCTGATTTCCCTGTCTTCTATCATAGTTAGTTTTCCAGAGTTTCTTGAAATAGCATCTTTGATTTCTTTGAGGTCAAATAGCATGAGAACCTTGTTGGGCCACATGGAATATTTTTATTTGTTCAACAGAGGAATGTCATCCATGGCTGCCTTCAATGCAACTTGGTGGAAGTAGTTGGCGGCTCCTGTTGGTTTGTTCATTGTTTCAGTCAAGGTTGGCAGTGTTTCCTTTGGCTTTTAACTGTAATAAGATTACACAGATGAGATTGAGAGCTAAAACCAACAGACTAGATTTGGGGTCAGACATAGAAGATATGGAGAGAGATGGAATGAGATGAAACTTAGAACACCAACAGCTTTGACAAAAAAACAAGAGGATTGGAGGATGGACAGACAATGAGGTTTGAGTTCAGCACTAGATACAAGAGACAGGAGATTGGTTGGAGGTGCCTATGAGGTGTTGAAAAAGTATTTTCATTCCAGTCTGAGTTTTGAGAGGAGTTAAAAGCAATCTTACTGGACAGAGATCTTTAGTGAAGCCTTGAAAAGAGTGGCGGGTTAGAGTTTAGAGATTGGAAAGTCAACAGGAAGCGCGGAGAAGTAATGTAGAGGAAAGAAAGAACAAGAGTGGAGGAAGAATGAAGTGAATAAAAGAATTTTGGAACCAGAGGGAAAAGAAGGAACGATTTTCAAAAAGAAAGAAAAGAAAATCAATAGAAGAGCCTGAGAAATCAGAAGATCAGGAAAGAAGAGGGAGAGAGTATGAAGGCCACTGGAAAAGCCCCTAAACCCCCAGAAAGGAATTCATGACAGCGGGAGGAGGCAAGTCCATATCCAGGGGTTGTTGCGGAGATGTTGGAGTGAAGATGAATGCCAGCATGCCAGCTCTCTGATACCAGGAACCTTGCAGTCCTTTAGCTACAGAGAGTGATAAAAATACTTGAATAATAATAATAATAATAATAATAATAATAATAATAATAATAATAATAATAATAATAATAATAATAATAATAATAATAATAATAATAATAATAATAATAATAATAATAATAATAATAATAATAATAATAATAATAATAATAATAATAATAATAATAATAATAATAATAATAATAATAATAATAATAATAATAATAATAATAATAATAATAATAATAATAATAATAATAATAATAATAATAATAATAATAATAATAATAATAATAATAATAATAATAATAATAATAATAATAATAATAATAATAATAATAATAATAATAATAATAATAATAATAATAATAATAATAATAATAATAATAATAATAATAATAATAATTCCAAAAAAAAACACTTAGAGGCTCAAATAAATAATATAATAAGAGCAGTTGCAAGGTTTAATTGATTTGTTAATAAAATTTTTTTAATATATATATAAAAGAGGGGCCACAGTATTATACCACTGAGGGTCTTTACAGACAAAGCAACCTCTCTTCAAGGGGCCTCCTTAGGCAGTTTAAGAACCTTGGAATGAAGATGGGTGCCTTAGAAAGGGCTTATTTGACTCATGGCTGGGCATAACAGCACAATGGCCTAGACAGGAAGGGAAACACTCACTCTGAGCACTATACCACAAAAATCCTGCAATAAAAGGAAGGGTTTCAGAGCAGATGGGGTGAATTTCTTGACTAAACTTCAAGGTTTGATTGGTTTCAAGAAATAAATAATAATACTACAGACTTGTTCATAAATCACTTGCTTAGATTCTTCATAAGCACTTGACTAACAATGACACGGTTTCTGATTGATAATAATAATTCCTGGTAAACTGATCATGGAATAATTGATCCAAAGAGGTCTGTATAAATACCTTTTTGGAGTAATTTTGAGCTTCTCAGGGCACTTAAAGAGGGTTCTGCTCATATGCTGTGGCTGAAAAGCCAGTAAAATCAGCATGAGAAATCCACATGGTGCTGTTAATCAGCTGACCTTAGATCTGCTGGATTTATGTACTATTTTAGCCACAGGATCTTTTAATCTGTTAGGGCCTGAATTTGATCATTCTGCACTCATCCTTCATTTTTACTATTATTATTGTTTTAAAATGGACAGATGTGGATGTTTAATCATTTTCCATTATCTTCTGATCACTTAGATAATTTTAAATAATTTTTATGAGCACTCCTTATAGTGTTTTGTGGTCTTCAAAGATCAGAGTCAATGATTCTTGTGGTTATCCTTGATCTTTGATTTATTATTAAAAAATATTCTAAACTTAATTTTTATTAAATTTATTCAATTTTTGATCTTTTGATACTATTAAAAATTCATATTTCAACTTTTTACATATGCCAGGCAACCCTAACTAGGTTGGAGCTCTTCTGAGCGGTACCTGGTTTTCAGATTAGTCACAACCAATCCAGACACAGGTATCAGTCAATACAGATACGCGCAGGGTAGGATTGGCTGCGTGCATGGCTGAATTATCTGCGCGAGGGTCTCTAGTACGTGGAAAAGTGCTACTATAAGTACATAGGTGTATGTAATGATGCGGGGCTGCCCGCGGGAATTGTGACATAACACATTTCTGCGTGTAAATCCTAAAATATACACAACACCTCAATTCTGAGTGAATTTTGTTGGGATTACTGGTCTTTCACCTTAAATCCAATGTAGTTTTTTCTTCTATGTCCTTTCATCCTTTTATATCTGGTCTGAAACATTCTTTCTTGTCTTCTTCCATATTCTCTGTTTTCCCCTCTATTTCTTTCATTCTAAAACCCATATACTCTAAGTCTGGTCTCTATAATTTTTATCTTAGTGTGACTTCTCATAACTCCTCCCCACTCAGTCTGTTCTTCACTCATTGTCACACACACGCGTCTCCTCTTTTACTCTCAGATGTCCACTAAACATGTCACACCTCTTGTGACATTCATATCACTGTGTCCACCTGAGGACAGAGCTCGAGACTGATAGAAGGATTCTCTCTACTCATCCTTCTATTTGTTACTCCACTCTGAATTTCCTCAGGTGAGTATTTTTGTCTTCATAACTTCTCTTCTTTGACTGCGTTAAATTCCATCCTTCAATTTGTTCCTCCACTCTGAATTTCCTCAGCCTCAACAGGTTATGAGCCCAGAGACGCCAGATAAACCTGCTGACAAAACAAATCACCTAGCTTAGAAGGATTCTGCACAGATCGTGTCGAAATATAAACAATTAGACATGGAAGACGGAAATAATGGTCATCCAGTCCTCAAAACCCCTTCCTTTCTCCCACTCAGCTTCTCTGGATCAGACTCAAATTACCTTGACTGATCCATGATCTTACAAATCCATTTTGAGCAACTGGCGTAGAATACCTACTTGTCAACAAACCCTCAAACACGTCCCGGAAACGTGGACTAAGGATAACTTAGCGGTATGTTCAGTCATATCAAGATTGATCAATCCCTCCAATTTTCAATTCATACAAAAATATGAAGAAAGTGCCGTAGACATGTGGAATGCTCTACGAGATGCGCACAAGACAGTTCATCCGGCGGACAAATGTATTGGTTAAGAAACCTACTTCTGAAAAAACTTAAAAATAAGGAAATGACTACTCATCTCTCAAAAATAACCTTGTACGGTGAAGAACTTGCCTCTCTGATAACCGCCAAAAACCCTCTCACCGCCAACAATCTTCAATCTACCGCGATCCTACTCTCACTCTCAGACGACTGGCTAGGATGCGTCTCTAGCATGATGAATGAGGAATCTGTCCCATCATCTAAGCTCATTAATTCTCTCAAGCAGGAGCACCTAAGAAGAAACACCAGAAACAAAGACTTTCAAGCTGCAAACTTGGCAAAGCAAACTTCATCAAACTATCACTAGTGGCTGAATCAAAGAGAGGATAACACACAGAACCAACCAAGAATCTATTACTGTACCAACTGCAAGACCAAGGGACACTCTTTTGCAAGATGCCCAGAGGTTTTGGAAGCTCTTGCTGAATCAAAAAGAAACAAGCAGCGGAACCGAACCAAACCAACCACCTCAAACAATCACAAAGCAAACGTCACAAAAGCAGATCACAACTCCAACACGCATGAAGACAATGACTTCTCTGATTTGGAAATTGTCATTCACGCCAGATATGCGTCATGTAACCTTGCCCAAGCAAATGCCAATCCATCTTGAAATGTTGACTTCAATCTTGACTCCGGATGTTCACTCTCTATGATACCTCACGCATGGCAACTTGAGTCTCAAAAACCAAGGTCAATCACAATCCAACTAGCCGATGGATCATCTATTGCCTCAACCAAAGAAGGATCCATGTCCCTACCAGATGGTAAAATCAAGGCCCTTCTGGTTCCAAACCTCCATGAACCCCTTATGTCAATCTTGGGTATCTGCAATGCAGGATACCAAGTCTTCTTCACCTCCACAGGATGCAAGATTAAAAAACAAGGACTCTCAGACAAGGACTTGCAAATCAACCTCCAGGGATACCAAAAAGGCAACCTATACTATCTCCCGCGTAAATTTGTGAGCCACCGGGAGAAAGCTCTTTCAACCCATAGAAACCTTCCTGATGACAGTCTTTTTGGTTACCACTGCAGATTTTCCCATCTGTAACTTTTGAAGAATGACACTTAAATTGCGACCAACAGACTGAAGGAATATTGGGTTAGACACACGTTGAGACAGAGGAAATACAACAGAAAAGCCAGAGGATGACAATTGAAGGAAATGAAGAAGGAAGACCAATGGGAACAACATTGACGTTTCAAGAGTTGGAGGACGTTGGCTTATCTGGCAGGTTGATCAAGGAGGGACTGAGAGTTTCTGGGTCAAGGAACTGAAGGATGAGTTAGAGAGAGGTTGTAAGGTGACAGAAGAGTAACTCTCACCAGTGACGATTTGAGGTTGAGAGATCCAGAGAGTGTCAGTTGGAGTTGATTGAAGTTGAGTGGTTTGTGATCAAGGCAGGTTGATGAGGATCAAGGTTGAGGGGTCTCTGGAGCTTGAGGCAAATAGTGATTGGGTGCATTGAAAGAAGATGAGCTTGAGGAAAAGGAAGGAAAGAAGAACCGTTGAAAGGAGAGAAGGAAAAGGAAGAGAATTGGAAGCAAGCAGTCCATCATCCGCCCCCCCTAGGTTCCCTCCCAGGAATTCCCTCAGACTTTGAGTTGGGGGCGCCGTGGATTACGTAATCTGGAGTTCAAAGGCGGGAGAGAGGAGAGGGAGCTGGGCGTCACACAAGATGGCTGAGTGATACTTCAACAAGTGATACTTCAACACCATCTCAATTTGAAGTCACTCAAAAAGCTGCTCAAGTCCGTTGGGATCACTCCAAAACCCAACAATGAACTAGCCATCCAACAGTGCACTACCTGCATTCAATCGAAAATGTCTTGAAACCTCTTTCATTCAAGAGTAAGTTATCAATCCAACACCCCTGGCAAAATCATACACTTGGATCTGTGCAGCTTTGATGCAAGCTCAAGAGAAGGATTTAAATACATAATTACTTTCATTGACAACTGTTCCAAAGCCCTTTTTGCCTATCCTCTACGGTCCAAATCAGACGCTCCCGACTCTATCAAATCATTCATCTAACACTTTGAGGCCCAATTCCACCATCCTGTTCTGTCCTTATGCACCAACAACAGCGGCAATACGTGAATACCAGGTTGCAATAATTTCTTTCTTCCAAGGGTATTTGCCACAAACCAGGTCCCCCTCACTCCCCTCAGTCAAACAGGGTTGCTGAAAGTTCCAATTGGACCATCCTCAACCTGATACGGTGCTCTCTCTGCTCATCACACATGCCAAAGTCATACTGGGCTGATGCCCTACACCACTCCCTTTTTGCCTTCAACTCTTATCCTTTCAAAAAGCCCCATGGATTTGTGTTGCCAAACTTGGTTCTCCAGCACACCAATATCCCCCCTTCTTATCTACATCCCTTTGGCTGCCTTGTATGGTACAAAGTCCCCAAGCCTAACCGATCCAAGCTTGACCCAAAGGGTTGGAAGGCAGTTCTCCTGTTGTACCTCTTGGACAGGAATGGGTACCGCATTTTGGACCTCAAAAGTTGGAAAGTCATCAAATACAGGGACGTCATCTTTGATGACACCAATTTTGCTTAAGCTGGGTCCCGTCAAGCTCCCATTATGACCACTCCTCCCAATGAATTTTCCTGGCCGGTCGGTTCCTTGGCTCCAAAACCTCCTCCATCCTCCGGTGTTGTGCACCCGCCTGTCAGGGACCCCCGGCCTGCTTCCCTGTTTTGTACCCCACCCCCCTCAAATCTTCTTACTCCTGCTTTTCTACCCTCTCCCCTCCTTTCCTCCCCTCCTGCCCACCTCTCAGAAAACTCTCCCTCACCCGCTGGTTGTTTCCAACCCGCCTCTTCTGTTCCTCGCTCCAGGTCCTCTTCAAGCTCCAACAGCTCAATTTTCCCACCTCCTCTCTCTCCCTTGTCCACTCCTTCCTCTCACCCCTCCCCTCCCCTTCCCTCCTCTCCGTCCTCTTCTTTCTCTCCTCACTCTGTTGCTTGAATCACCTCCCCCCCCCTCAATTCCTTCTCCCTCCGCTCCGGGGCGCTCCTCCCGGATCTCCCGTGCCCCTCCTGTTTTGGAAACTAATCTGGCTCTGCCTTTGTCAAGGACAATATCCTAGCCCCAAAGACCTGGAAACAGCTGATGAAGAACCCGCATTGCACCCGTTGGATAGTCTTGGCCCATGAAGAGATTTCATCTCTGCGCGGAATGAACACCTGGGTCCTAGTCCCCCCCCCTGAAGGTTTGGAAGATCATGTGATGCAAATAGATCTTCAAAGTAAAAAAGAAGGCTGATGGTTCCATCATCAAGCTCAAGGCACGTCTTGTTGCCATGGGCTTCACCCAAGTCCATGGCCTTGACTTTTCAGAAGTTTTTGCTCCAACCCTTTGCCTCGAAACACTCTGGCTTCTGCTCAGCCTCCTCGGACACAAAGGATGGATCGGGTGTCAGGTGGACTTCAAAACTGCATTTCTCAAAGGACACCTTGACAAACCAATCTACATGTCTCAACCGCCAGGCTTTGAAAATAAGCTACACCTGGATTGGGTAGGCAAGGTTTCAAGAGCAATCTAAGTTTTGAAACAGTCTCCTTGGCAGTGGAAAGTCAAGCTCAGCTTGGCCCTCCTTGCCCTTAGGCTCACCAGGTACTCTTATGACCCTTCTCTCTATTTCCACCTGCGCAACAGTGTGCTCGTAGGTGCGGTCACAGCGCACCTGGATGATCTTGCCATCATGGGGACTCCAAATTTTGTCTCTCCGTTCATCGCAGACCTCGGGAGGCGTTTCACCATTGGTTCTGATGAAGACGTTTCCATTTTCCTCTCCATATCCATTAAGCGGGATCACAAGTCCGGGAAAGTCTCCATTGGCCAGGAGAACTACATCAGCTCCCTTTCTTCCACCTTTCTCTCATCTGTCTCTTCCCCCGTCATCTCCCCCACAAGTTTGGTCTTCAAGACCTTAGTGAAACGTAAGGCCAATGTTCCACCTTCTCCCCCCCAGTACAACCAACTCATTGGCTCCCTTCTCTGGATTTCCCAGTGCACTTGCCCAGATGCTTTGTTTGCAGTGAACAAACTCTCACATTTCCTTCAAGATATGTCCATCAACCACTGGGATGCGGCTGTTCGCGTCCTTTGTTATCTCTCGGCCAGCAAAGATATGACTCTGACCCTCGGGGGCTCCCACCTGACTCTTGCCAGCTTTGCCAACCTGGACTGGTCTTAGGATTGTGATGATTGTTGATCCGTCTTGGGTTATTTTTTCCAGGTAGGGAGGGGATCTGTTTCCTGGAGGTCCAAGAAACAACCAACCATCTCTCTGTCTATCTCAGAAGCAGAATATGAGGCTCTTTTGGACTCTTGCAAGGAAGGCCTCTGGCTGCGGAACATAACGGTTGAACTCCCCATCCGCAATTCCAGCCCAGTCCCTCTCTATGTTGACAAAAAAGGCTCCAAGGCTTTAGAAAAGAACCCTGAGCACCACTCCCGCACAAAACATATTGACGCGCAGCATCACTTTATTGGGGATTGTGTGGCTTGGGGAGTCTTCACGGTCCATCATGTGGGAACTAAGCAGATGATTGCAGATATGCTAACCAAACCGCTGTCTTGAGTACTTACCAAAATACATCAAACTCTATTTGGTCTCACCGCAGGTGGTTAGAAAGGGGGGGTGTTGGGATTACTGGTCTTACACCTTAAATCCCATGTATTTTTTTCTTCTATGTTCCTTTATCCTTTTCTATCTGTTCTGAAGCATTCTTTTTTGTCTTCTTCCATATTCTCTGTTTTCCCCTCTATTTCTTTCATTCTACAACCCATATACTCTTAGTCTGGTCTCTATCATTTTTATCTTAGTGTGACCCTCATAACTCCTCCCCACTCAGTCTGTTCTTCACTCATTGTCACACACACGCGTCTCCTCTTTTACTCTCAGATGTCCACTAAACATGTCACACCTCTTGTGACATTCATATCACTGTGTCCACCTGAGGACAGAGCTCAAGAATGATAGAAGGATTCTCTCTCCTCATCCTTCTATTTGTTCCTCCACTCTGAATTTCCTCAGGTGAGTATTTTTGTCTTGAAAACTTCTCTTCTTTGACTGCGTTAAATTCCATCCTTCAATTTGTTCCTCCACTCTGAATTTCCTCAGCCTCAACAAATTTTAGGTGTAAACCCTATACGTGACAACACGTGTGAGATTTTAAAATGGCCAAAAGGTGCCATACTGGTGTCATAATTTTTAGTACTTTTCTTTTTAATTATTTTAAAAATGTAAGGACTTGGATTTCAACGGTGGGGTCAGTGAGTGACCCTACCTAATTATGGGTTAGGAATCCATTTCTTTAATCAAATTTATGTATTTCTCACTCCTTTTTTTTAATTTAGACATTCTTATTTTTTATAGTTTTGTGTTGCTATGACAGGTTTCTCTGTACATAGTAGCAAGCTGAAACAGGAGGACTGAGTGGGAATAGATCTCAACAGTTTTAAATAATTTTCCCCCCACACTTTTTCTGAGTTGGTGGAGGTTAGCATAAGTCATATTATAGTGAACACAATGGTTAAAATTGAAAAACCAGTTTTGAAATTTCAAATTTTGTGCCCTAAAACTCACTTCATCATCAAAGTCAATATTGCCCAGCTTCAAACACCTTTACCTTTTTAACTTCACTTCATGATTTTTCCAGTTTGTATTTAATTTTTTTGAATTCATTTCACTTGAATTTCATTAAACTTGCAATTCATGCTCTCTCCAATATTTTACTGCATTGATTTTTACTTTTACTTCAATGAAAACATCCTTTATCATCCTTTTTTTGTTTAAATTAATCATCTGTATTCTTTTTACATTATAGCAAAAATTCCTCAGATTTCTCCAAATGAAATACAAGAGCTTTAGATTTTTCTTGACCTCCAAGTAAGTAGTATTTCCTTCTGAATTCTGTAAAGATAAGGCCATTTCCACTCCAACCTTCCCTGTTATCTTCAATCCTGGTCTTGCCTGCAAGAGATCACAGACCAGCTGATGCACCTGCTACCAAACATCTGCGTTATAAGATATTCTCACTACCACAAATCATCTCACTCATGATCAAGCACACCTTCTACAACGGTCTCCTTCATTAACCATTTTTACCTGAACATTCTCAAACTCCCCTGGCACAGTCTGAATCATAACTCTCCATTCCAAGAACAATGTCAACAGTTGCCAAATGGCCTCACTAACTCAAAGACTTTGGCCCCACCGTATTACAGCATCAACCATAGCTGTCTGTAAAAGGGCTGACTGATAAAAGTGGGTTAAAAATTGATTCCTGATTCCTCATTCTGATTCAATCACTCATATTTACTCACGTTGCATTAATCTCCTTCCAATCAAATCATCCTCAGTAATCCTTTCCATTGTCACACTTGTGTATCCCTCAAAGCACCAATTTCACCAATTGATCAATCTACCATCACAGATCTTGAAAATCTCTCTCAAATCTACCTGAGGGATTCAAATCCTGCATCTTCTAATCCTCCAGTTGTCTCTGAGCCCCTGCTTCATTACCAGCACACCGTACGGCTCATTCACTCTCTCCATATTTCACCAAATCTTTTCCAAAATTCAAGTCGCACAAATGTCCCTTCCTTCAACAGCCATTTCATCATCCGTTCTATTCTTTTTTTTTTCTCTTCTCTTTAGTAAGATCTATTGTATTAATGTGTTTCTTGTTCTGTTGTTTGTTTTTCCACACGCTCTCTTAGTTTGTTTTTAAATATAAATTCTACAAATTCTTGCCCCATTTACTCAATTTAATAGATTCTTTCATTTTTTCCCAGCAAGTTTTGCATTGAACAGATACCTAATTTCCCCCCTCAATGAAGAATTATCCTATAAAACTTGCACCTTTTATTAACCTAACTTCTTCAAAACTGAAAGAAATAGAACCTATCCCCAAAATCTACCTCAATACTGGCTTATTCCATTTGATAAAAATGCAAATTTTTCCTTGTTCCTTCAAAGTATGTGTTGTAGGTGGGTGAAAGGATCCTTTGTTAGATGGATAAATATATGTTTCAAAACCATTAAGAGTACCAAAACTGGGAGGAAATCTTCCAAAAAATCTTAAGTTGAATTTTTTGAGCAAATTATTTCCCACCAATTCTTCCTTACCTTCAAGATTTTGGAAATGATTGTAGAAGTTTCAGACTGAAAAAGGATTTTTTTATTTCATTAGAAGCTTAATAGATTGGTGCATTGCATGGAAGAAAAAAAGCAATATTCATTTACCTGAAAAAGGGTAAACACATGCTAGAAAGGTTTGGGTGTTTTACAACAGTTATGGTGTTTGGGAGAAAAGAAACAGAGAAATGAGTATACTGGATGGAGTGATTGGGTGGCACTAATGATTTGGTAAGAATTCTAGAGCTCAAGTTCTCCAGAGGACACACAATGGATGCAACAACAGAACATATAAATAGGAAACAGAGGAAGGAAACAAACTGTGGTTGTGAAATTCATTCTGGTTGTACAAGTTTTGTTTAAATAGGAATGCATATTCATGACAGAAACAATGTGCTGAGGTCATGTCTGCTTCTCAAGCAATTTCATCAGCTAAGTTTGACCTCAAGAATTTTTCAACCTTTCACAACACCTGTGACATCATGATTGAGAAGGCCCAAGTGATACAAGGCCCTGTTCAGTGTTGGTTGGCATGTTGGCTTGGTTGGAAAATCTGCAAGCATGTTTGCACTTTTTTTCAGATTTCTACTCTTACAGAGCAAACTGCAAAATGAACAAAATAAAATAAATAAAAAAAAGTATTAAAGGAGAAATAATATTAAAAGTATTATTTTAAATTATGGTTGTACATAAAATTTAAGGTAGGGTCACACACTGACACCTATCTCAAATTCCCACTGCTTATATTTTTGAATAATTTATGAAAACTTATGAAGAGACGTGGCCTTGAAATTTTGGAAATTTTAATATCTCACATGAAACCCCACGTATAGGTTTCACAATGAATTTTGTGTCAGAATCTAGGAATTTTGTGATTTAGAGGATTTATGGGCAGAAATGTGATTTGTCACAATTCCCGCATGCAGCCCCTGCAACCAATAAATCTACGCGCAGCTGAGCAGCAGAACTGGCACCCTTTTGGCTTACCTTGAAAAGCCAGGTATGCAGCCCTGGGAATCTGACAGGTATGCAGCTGCGGGACTACGGACTGAAAGACTGACAGATGGCTTGAGAAGCCAAGGTACCACGTAAAAGTGCTACAACCAATATGGGGACATACTACATATTTAATAACTGTCCCAGTGGATAGTAGATAGTCTAGAAATTCATAAAATCATTGAAAAATACTTAAATAAGCTTTTGAAATATTTTTTATAAAATATTATAAAAAATAACAAAAATGTAAAAAATAACATAACTACAGTTTGAAAAATATCTTAAAACCTTTTAAATATACAATTGTGAGAACTTCAATACATCATTATGTCTGTAAAATACTGAGAAAACTGATTATGTTAAAATATTTAATATATATTCCTATAGCATGTATTCTTAATTAATTACTTCAATTAACCTAACAGAATTTCAACAATAAGGATCAAAATCAGTATTATGATTTTACTCCCATCAGCTAGTAAATAATGAGAACCCATCTGACATCAGATTACCCATAAGAATTTCTATTACAAAGAAAATTTAACATCCTGGGAGCATTTATTGAGGATAATTGATGAAATGATGATCAGGTGAATAGATTGGTGTTATTCACATTTCAAAACATCAATAAAAAAGTAGAATAATTGCCATCCCCTGTTTAATTAGATTTTACCCGTGTTACAGCACCAAGGACACATGAAAGGCTACTCACTTTTAACCTGCTAGCCTTAGCAACCAACCCTTTGAGCCCCAGTATCCCTCAAAAGGACAGAATTTGGAACCAAGAAAGCTTGAAATAGAGAGCTCTTTTAAGGTTATTGATACCACAGACCCAATTATATTTACATCCAGACACGGTTCCAAGGTAATCAAATACATTTATAGATAATTAAGTGATTGATGGCTTTATTATGATCAATATTATCTGTCCCAAAACCCTTTTTATCAATTTAAACTTCTGAACAGCCTTTTAACCCCAGAAACAGGTTAAACCCATCAGTACACGTCCCAAAAAGGTACCCAAAGGATCCAATAACATACCAGTGAGTTTTAATATCCTTTTTATGTGGTGGAAGATTGGTTAAAAGCCCTTCCACTCCACCATATATTTATATATATATATATATTATCTTTGGGAAATATCTCCTTTAAGAGCATAAATTCAAGGTTCCAAAGTAACCAGGTATACCTGTTTTCAATTGAATTCCCTGAAGAGAGTTGTTAAAGCTCCCAAATATTTTTTTGGCCCCTCTTGTAATTTATTTAATAAGCAATTTATTAATATTGATTAATAATATTCAATCATAACCAAACCAATCAACCCTGCAATAGCTTTATCCAAATATTATACAGATTTTTTCTGCATTTATTGAATAATATATTTATTATTTATTCCAACAACTCTTGTAGCTAAAGGATAGCAAGGCTCATGGCATCCAGGAGGCTGATAATTGGGGGCCTGGCGGGGAAATAAGCCATTTTATTATATTGAATACCTTGGACCATACATTTCACAGAAAATTAATCAAAGACATAATTTATCTGAATTTGTCAACTGTGATATATTATTAATTCCTTTTGCAATTGAAATATGAACCAATGGAAAATTTATATTATATTATCTAAATCTTATAAAAATAAGAAAAGAAGGTTACATTAAAAATTATAAACCAACTGGTTGGGAAGCTTTAACCCCAGCTGAAAATATTGAAATCTCTTCTCTCCGTAAACAATTAGATAAAATCCTTGAGAAAGAAGATCTTGAGAGGAGTATCAACTTTCAAGCTCTATTGAGACAGAATGAAGCTTGTAAAAAATACCAGATAAGTTAATTTTTAAAATATAAAAGCAAGTAAAAACACCTTTTACAAAAATACTTTATTAAAATAATATCAATATATTCTATTAACCAATGAAATCTTTTCCTCATATTATTAGTGAAACCGCCAATCCCAGAAATTACCACCACTGAGGTTTATCTTTTGGATCAAGAGGTACCAGATATTTCTGGATGTTCTGAGAAAATTTATTGGAAAGGAGAAGATCTTGTTGGGAACCACAAATACCCCCTTGGATTACCTGTCAGGGATAAATACAATCCTTATAAATTCTTACTTGCTTCAAATGTCAACTTAAGTGAGTTAAAATAACTTATCATTATGGATTTTTCTTTGCAAATAAAAATACTCATAAATATTTTTAACATGAACAGACGCAACATAAGGGCCTCAGGAAGAGTTACCTCCTATGGATCTCTTCCAGGAGCACCCATTAACTTTGAGGAAGCCCATAATGCCAACCATGAGGGGGTTGGAGCCAGTGAGTCAAATGTTAGTGGACAAGGAGCAGAGCCAAGTACTTTTACCCTCTCCCAACCTAGAGCCAGAGAAAGTAGTAAAATTAAGCCCCCCTAAATTGCAAGAAGGTTCCCTGCAGCCACCCCAGCAGAATCTTGCCAAGGAAGCCAAGATCAAAGGCTTAGTTAAAGAGCACATGAAATTTTGGGAAGAATTCAAAGAAGCCCAGCCCAAGGAGGACTTAATCTCTATTAAAAAGATAATATCCCAAGCAAAGGCTTCCCAGATAGCTCTTCAGAAGATGATCCCCAGGAAAGAGGTTGAATCTTACCAAGAAAAATGGAATCCATGGGATCAATCAGCACAACTTAAAGGCAAAGAATCAGAAAAAAAGAGATCTCCTCCCATCAAAAGCCAAAGGGAAAGAAGGATTGGGATCATATAATATCATCAGCTCATAATTGAAAAAAGGTGTACCACAATTACCTTCTAATCCTGAACCTGGTGTCTTGTCTAAACATCTTTTCTAAACAAATTTAAGATGTAATTGATTGCTTTTCTGATGATATGTGTCATAATTTAAATCTTTTTTTGTCAATTTGGATGTTTTTTACACCCAATCGGATAAGTTTTCCTCATTAGTGGCCAAATTGGTTAGTAATCAATCAAAAGCTGTGCGGATGGAAGATATTAATCTACACACATAAAAAATATTGGAAACAATAGATCAAGCTATAACCATTTAAACCCAAACTATTTAGAACATTTTATCAGTTATTCAAAAATATTTTACTATTTCCCTTCAGCCACTAAAAGAAGAATTAAAAAATACTACTAACAACTCCATTTTTCCCTTTAGTGAAAAAGTAGATCTGCTTAGTAGTAAAGTGGACCTGCAACTTAATTTGATCTAAAATCATCTTAGAGACTCAAATTTCCTTCTGACCAACCCCTTGGGGAGTAGCACAGAGGAACCAAAACTTCCAAGACAAAAAACTTCCCCTTATGCACCACACTTAACAGGAATGCCAAGCAGTGACACTTTCAGGCCTAGTCCTACTCCTGAAATGGAACAAGCCCTCAATATTTTACCTCCCATCTCTGAATGGCCTAAGTTCTCTGGTGAAAGAGAATATAACCATATAAACTTCATAAGATTTATTGACTATACCATAAATTCGTATGACTTACCAGAGGCAATAGCTGTAGTCAGACTACCTAGGCTCCTTGAACGCGTAGCTCTAGATTTGTTCATCAGAAGGAGAGAAGAGGTAGGGTCCGTGCCATGGAATTCTTGGAAAATTATAATAAAAGAATAATTTGGTTCTAGGATGTGGAAAAGGAAAGTGATGAAAAATTTAGAAAATTCCTTACTTAACCCTTCTAAGGATAAACCTCAAAAATTGTAATTAAAATAGAAGAGGATACTAGGCTGCTTCTATCAAGATGCTGATAAAGAGGAAGTTAATGAAAGAATTCTCAAACTGTGTCCTGTAAATCTTAACTATGGTGTGAGGTGCAGAATTAGTATTGATTTTTACTTACCAACTCTAATCCATGTGTTGGAAGAAGTAATAGACATTAAAGGGTTAGATAAAAATGCTCCCTCTAGACCCAAAGAAAGCTTCAATACCAACAAAATCCAGGAACAACCTCCTCATATGAATATCCCTGACAATAAGAAACCTTATGAGAACAAGGATGAGGAAGGGATACCTGGAAGTTGTTGGAACTGTAAAAAAATTGGGCACATGAGACAAGACTTCCCACTCCCAAAGAGAAAAATAGCAGTTATGGAAGGGGAACCTGAGAGTGAAGCAAACCAGAATTATTAAGAAATTGCTTATACTGAAGGATAACTATCAGAGTGTGAATTAATCATGACCAATTGTGTTAATTTAATAGTAGGAGATATAGGCACTTCTTTAGAAATCAATAGTATCCATGGTGACTCTAGTCTGCCCCAACAATGGGACCCTTCTATAATCTCTAGAAATTTCACTGAAGTTAAGCGACTAAAGGTTAAACCTATGAGTGGTAAGAGTCATACTACTGGACAGAATTTTTATGAAACAGGACTATATAAGGACAAGCCCATAAGGCTATTACTTGAAAGTGGGGCTTTGTTTTCATGTATTTGCACTTATTTTGTAAGCTTTCCTGAATAGGAACCATGGGTATCACAGGCAAAATCCATATATTTATCTTTCTTTGAATTAAAAACTGTCAGAGCGTAACCATTCTTCATAGCCCACATTTTAAAATATTTTTGGGCCTCTTCCCTAGTAGGAAACGTACTCACAGGAGTTGAGTCAAGTGGATCTAGTCAACACTCATTGCTTAAGTAATATTTTCAGTTACATGCACCCCATTAGTTTCAATCAAATGAAATCCAGCAAAGACCTCAGTAACATAAAATTTTACTCACAACCAGAGGTTACATCCCACTGTGAAAAAATTGTTTTTGTCAATTTTCACCCTTGATGAGGATGCAATGGGGGCTTCCAATGTTTTGTTACCCAAATCCTTTTTTTATTTTTCCAAAGCTTTGTTGATGGCAATTTCTTGAACAGGTGCCATTCCACCTGGAAAGATCACCTGGTTCCAGTACCAAATGCCAAGTTCAGCTCTTGAAATAATTTGAATACTATTGGAGTATGGACTGCTCCCATAATACTTCCCCATACTAAATGAACCCTGAGGATTCAAGTGGAATTTGTAGTATTTCTCAATGGATAATGTGACTACCTGATAATAGGGAAATGATGCTTTATGTCTGTATGGCATATATGTGTTCCAAAGTAAAGGGAGGTACTTCACTATAGGAGGTAAGTGGGATAAGAAGTTTAAGATATGCACAATCCAAAATAATTTCCCCTCTTCTGCTTATCAAAATAAATTATAAGAATTCAACCAAGAATACTTCTCTTAAGCTACAGTTAATGAGAACCTTTCTGAAGAACAGAAGAAAGATTCATTGAAAGTCTATTTTGAGAACCAAAATGCTTTCTGTACCAGAAATAATCCAATTGGTAATATCAAAGGACATGAAATGGTCTTGACCTTGACTATTAAGCCTCCTTATACCCCTAAACTAAGAAGAACTGCTTATCCTTCTAGTCCTAAATTAATATTATCTCTTGCAGAACACATTCAAGAGCTAATAAACCTACAAGCATTGAGGAAAGTAGGGTATAATAAAAAAGTAGATATGACCACCCCTGTAATCATAGCTTGGAATAATTATAAGTAAAGGATGGTAGGAGACTTCAGAATGCTCAAGAAATATACTCAAGCAGACCCTTATCCTATCCCCTGGATTGATACTGCTCTTCATAACTTGTCTAAAGCAAAATATATCACTACTATGGATATTCTCAAAGGGTTCAACAAAATACCCATAAGCCCCAAAAGTAGAACTTTTATGAGAATAATCTTCCATTTAGGAATATTTGAAATTTTAAGAATGCCTTTTGGCATAAAGAATTCCCCCCCACATTTCCAGAGAACAATGGATACAGTTCTGTGGACTTAAAGCAGACAAGGATGTATGATGGTTTATAAAGATGATTTCATTATATACTCTGATGATTGTGAGACTCATAAGAATCAAGTTAGATTAGTCCTCCAGACTATTTCCAAAGCATGAATGAAATTATCAATGAATAAATGCACTTTTGGATATGGAGAACTGAAAGCTCTGGGACATATAGCCTCTGGTCCAAGTTTAGGTGTTCACCAGAATAAGAAAGCTGCTGCAATGAACATGCAAATGACTCAGAATAAAAGAGAGCTTCTATCATTTTTTATTTTTTGCATTTAATACAGACAATAAATTACAAAGTTTTCCATATAACTCACTGTCTGTATGAAATATGAAACAATAACACTCTCTTTGAAATGACACATGAGAGTTAAAAAAACTATGAAGAATTGAAAATAGCTATGACATCCACTCCTCTACTGATTAAACCAGACTAATTCAGACTCTTTAAGCTTTACATTGATTTTTTTATGGAAGGATTAGGAGCTGTCTTAAACCAAAAAAGAATAGAAGAAGAAAAACCTGTAGAGAAACAGGTACAATTAATATCTAGACAGATCAAAGATTCTGATAGAAGATATGGAGCCAGTCAGATGGAATGCTTGGCTCTAGTATGGGCTCTACAGAAATTGCACTATTACTTGGAAGGCACCACTTTCCAAGTAATTATGGAATGTAATGCTGTAAGAACCCTCATGAACATGAAGACCCCTAGTAGACATATCCTCCAGTGGCAAATTTCTATACAAAAGTATAGAGGCCAGATGACTATAGTGCATAAATCTGGAGCTAAACACCAGAATGCAGACATTTTAAATTGAAATGCTTTGCCTAATGAACCTAGCAACCAGAATATGAACCCAAAGACCTGGATATCTTCCCTTTCTTCAAAATCAATTTCTTGGCATCAGATGCCCCAATTATTTGAATGCGAAACTGTTTTCTTCAATCTAGTAAGAGAAAAATATTCCCCTGACTTAAAGCTTTTGATTACCATCATGGAATGTGAGTCCCCAGAGGCAGCCCTGGTGAATAGTCTACCAGCCTCACTGCTCAAGCCATACAAAGCAGGAATTTTCACCTTTGGGGATGGTCTCCTAAAATTCCAGGTTGTTTAAATTGAGGAACAGAGAAAATATACAACATATACTTCAGGAATGCCATGAAAAATTTTCATAAGGGAATTTATCCACTGAAAGGACCTTGGAAAGGGTGAAGCAAAGTGCTTGGTGAATTGATTGGAAAGAGACTACTATTAAGTATTTTTCTAGCTGTGAGACTTGCCAAAAATCTAATAAAACTAGTGGCAAAAGGTTTGAACTCCTGCAAAAGATCTCTGAACCCAAGACTAGGTGCGAAATTCTTAATATGGATTTATTCACAGGCCTCCCCACTTGCGGAACACCCTCCTATAACTATTTCATGGTTATAGTATACAGATAATCTAAGAAGGAAAAGTTCTTACCTAACCACAAAGAAGATAATGCCATGGATGTGGCTTTGTTATTTTGGAATAGGATTGTAGTTGATGTAGGTATACTCAAAATTATATTCAGTGACAGAGACCCCAAATTCACTTCTGAATTCTGGAGTAATCTGCATGATATACTGGGTACTACTTTAGCATTTTCTACAGCATATGATCCCCAGAATGATTGATTAGCTAAAAGGATGATACAAACCTTGGACGATATGTTTATAAGGTTTTGTATGTTTGGTCTGGAATACAAAAATCAGATGGATATTGCCATGAATAGGTGAGCTTCCTCTAAGCCTTGGAGATGGCTAATAATAGCAGTAAACACTCTACCAAAAAAGAAGCCCCTTGCATATTAGAAAGAGGATGGATTCCAAAACTCCCCAGGAATAACATGAACTAAAAATTAGCCACAATCCAACCCACATTTCTTGATTTTAAGGAAATTATATATCTAGCACATAATCATGCTTACAAATGGGTAGAAGAAGAAGTGGAATACAACAAAAAAAGATGGGATAAATCACACAGAAAACCTGAATTTAACATAGGATATCAGATCTTGAGGTCTACTTCCAACTTCAAAAACTTAGCAGGGAACATAAAGTTGAAACCAGCTTTTGTGGGGCCATTTGGTATCAAGAAAATGCATGGCAAGAATGACGTGGAACTGTTCTTGAGTGAAGAATTTTAAATAAAACAACCAGTATCCCCTGTTAGCTTAGTGAAGCACTTTCAAACAAGAGAAGGTAGCAACCTCCCTCCAGTAATAATCCCAATAGAACCTGACCCTGTGAAAAAAAAGGAAAAGTAAGCAGGATATTGAGAGAAAAGAAGGAGAAAGTGCAAGCTAAATATTTTAGAGTATACTTGGTAAGATACAAAGCAGAATCTGCAGACAAAGCTGAATGGTTACCAGAGAGAAACATACCTGATGGACTAATACATCTTAGAAACTACAGATCAAGTAAAGAAACTGTAATACAGGTGGATCTAATTTTTTTTCTTCTTCTCCAACCTCCAGAGTTTTTTTCAGATATGGCCATATATTGGAGTGGGGGAATTTCAGCTTGCTACTATTACAGAGTGAAGAAATTTTATTGATTGTAGAACTAACACAGAACTGAAGGCTGAGAAGAGCAGTCACAATAAGCAAGAGAATTAGAAAGAGAGTTTAGGGAAATGATATCACAAGAATAAACAAACAGGAAGGAACTGCATTCAATTGGAAATGGGATGATATCAAGGAGACTAGAGGGAATTGATCTGAGGTTGATTTGTGAGTCGAGGTGGGGGTACTGATAGTTCACAGTCTGGATGAGTGCTTCGAATCATCAGTAGGAGGTTGGAAGTGATGAATCTCACCAGGCAGTCGTGGATGCATGTCGTATGCGAAGCGTAGGTTGATTGAGGGTTGAGAGTAGTCGTATGAGAAGCGTAGGTTGATTGAGGGTTGAGAGTTTGAGGATATTGAAGAAAGAAACAAGAAGAGGAAGAAAACAAGGAAATGAAAGATAAACAGACAGGAGAGTATTGAATTGAGATCAAGAAACATTGAGAGGATAGAGTGCAGATGAATGTAGTCTCATCTCCGTCTGATGATCTTGTCAGGGAGCGGGGGGGTCTGAAAACAGCGGTACCCCCGGTTGACAGAGATTGAAGCGCTCCCCAAGCCTGCAATACTGTAACAACACAACACACCCCATGCCTGGAGAGATGAAGAGCTTCACTGATGAAGAGTGCATGAGCGGCAAATAAGAAGAAAGAAAGAAAGACAGAAAAGGAAAAAGAAGAAAGAAAGAAGGACAGAAAATGAAGTAAGAGCCACGCTATGTGAGACTGAGAGATCCAAAAAATGACTGAAGAAGTTCGAGGCTAGCCAAATCAGAACTTTTGGTCAGTGCGTCTGCAGGCATCTCTTCTGATTTAATGAGTTCAGCCACAATATTCACTGACTTCAGTTCCTCTCTCCTCCCCTTTGTCTTTAGATCCAAGTGTTGAGTTTTGGAGTTGGATCCAAATCGTTGTAGCTTGTCAATCAGGCAGCTTTTATCAATGTGAATTACAATGGAAGTTGGAAGAGAGGAGAATATCTCACACGCCAAAGCTTGAATCCATGTGGCTTCATGAAATGCGTCAACAAAAGCATTGAGCTCAGCATCCGTGGAGCTGAAGGTGACATTCTTCTGCTTGCAGCTATTCCAGTACACAAGGCATCCATATGAGGCGCAGACATACCCAGTTTGAGAGCGTCTAGTGTCAGGATTGTCAGCCCAAGACGGATCTGAGTAGGCCAAGATTGGGGAGTTAGCGTTTTTAGCTTTGAGGCTGAGTTGAATGTGCGGAGTGCCCTTCAGGTACTTCCAGGTCTTCTTTAACTTGTTCCAGTGGGGTAGACCAGGCTTGACGTTAAATCTTGATAGACTGGAGACCGCAAAGCTTATGTCGGGCCGAGAGTAGCAGGCAATATGATTCAATAGGCCAATTGCTGATCGGTATTTAACATTGAGGGCCTTGAACTGCTCAAACTCTTTGTCGGTGGCAGGTTTGAGATGAAAATTTGGAGTCAGAGGAGTCTTGCTGATTTTGGCGTCTTCAAGTCCAAGTTCTTTGAGCCCAAGTTCAATGTGCTTGGGCTGACTGAGAAGGATTTTGTTGTTCCGTACCTCTATTTTCATGCCTAGAATGGTGTTGGGGTCCTTTGCAGTTGACCCAGAGAAACAATTCAGGAAATTTGCTTTGAAGTTGTCGCCATTTCCTACAAGAACCAGGTTGTACACGTGGAAGAACAGCCGTGACTTGCCGTCGCAAGAAAGATAGAGTCATGGGTCACATGAAGATTCTTCAAAACCTACTTCTTTGAACCACGCGGTAAGAGTGTCGTACCAGTTTTTTGGTGCCTGTTTGAGGCCGTATAGGGACTTCTTGAGTTTGAAGTATTGCGACGTCCTCTTTGAGCCTTTGGGAGTACAAATGATGACTTCCTCATGAATAGGAGAGTGCAGGAATGCACTTTTGACATCAAATTGTCGAATGCGTTGATTGGATTTGAGTGCATACAAGAGTAGCAGACGGAGGGTCAAAGGTTTTCCAGTAGGGGCAAAGGTCTTGGTATAATCCAGCCCCTTGATTTGGTTGAATCCCTGCACACACAGTCAAGCCTTGTATCTTACCGGGTTGCTGTGGCAGTTCTGTTTGACCTTGAAGATCCAAGTTGTTTTGAGGGCATTCTTAGGCTCAGGACCATTGTATTCTTCCCACATGGCCAGGTCCTCGATCAAGGTCAGTTCTTGATCCATTGCCTTGATCCACTCAAGATGCTCGTCACACCCGAGGGCGTCATCGCACGTCTTGGGCTCGTAATAATGATAGAATCCATACCTCTGAGGTGCCTTGATGCAAGACCTCTCCCTTAAAGCCCGACCTGTTGGTGAAACATTGGATTGACTAGGAACCTGAGGGCTTGAGTTTGAGTCAGTCGGGACCACTGATGCTGGACTAAGCTCATCTGAATAGGAAAGGTCGGCCTGATCATCTTTTTCCACCGAGCTGGCTGAATCATCCAAGCGATTGCAATAGCGCGTCCAGGGAGCCTGAGTAGAATCCCGGGTTGAAGGGGTTGGTTCATGCAATTGAGGACCCAGATTCTCTGTGTGCAAGACATCCTTGTTACTGGGTGGGGGGTTGTCATCAAAGGTCAGCCCGGGCGCATTAGGCCTTGGCAATGAAAAGAATTTGACGTGCTTTGAGGAGATAATAGAACAGGACTTTGTTAGTATGCAATATGAAAGAAGTAGTGAATTCAAGCCTACAAGAGTTCCCTCTTCTCCCTTGAAATCAATTTTTGAACCTTTTGGTCGCTTGTTGATGAGGTAGACACAGGGACTCCCAATTGGCTTGAGAAATGAAGGAGGCAGGAGTTTGTTGTGCATTTTCTGCCAGGGCGTCGTATCTTCACCTTTTGCCGGGATGTGATTCAGCATGAGGCAACACCCTTTGACAACTTCATGCCAAACTGACGGCGGTAGCCTACTGTCTTTGAGGGTGGAACGGGCCGATTCCACAATCGTTCAGTTGGCCCGTTCGGCACAACCGTTATGTTCTGGGTGATAAGGTTCCAAGATGATGTGGGAGATATGCCGTTCTTCCAAGTAATTTGAGAGTTTTGAGTTGAAAAATTCGGTTCCCCCGTCCAAGCAGATCTCTGAGGGATATGTCCCACAGCGTTGGTGTTCTTTTTTGAGTATGTCAATGATGACGTTGGCAGTCTCATCCTTGGAGGTGACCGGGAATGCAGCCAGATAGCCACTGGCATTTTCCATGAGAGACAGGATGAATCAATGCCCGGACTTCCATAAGGGTTGAATGGGACCCATTAGATCCAGATGAACTCGGTCTAGGACCTTTTTGGATCGAGTAGAGGGTTGAGTGAAGGATGACTTGGTAATCTTGCTCTTGGCACATTCCATGCATTGAAACTTCCGTACAACGTTGTTGGGGATGTGTTGAATGAGCGGAGTCAGTCTGGTCATTGAAGCATGGCCATATTTCCTGTGGATCTTGAGAAGAGCATCTTTGGGGGTGAATGTGAGAGTCGAAAGGTGAGTTTTGAGAGCAGGCGTGGGACTGAAAGAAGGGGTGGGCAGGGTGTAAAGATTGTTGTCAATTGTTCCTTTGAGTAATGGTTTACCTTCATGCAGGACAGTGAATTGCTTGTTGGATGACTGGATTGAGCAACCCCTACCATTCAAGGCTCCTGCGCTGATTAGGTTGATCGTGACATCAGGAACATAAAAGGCATTGGTGAGTTTGAGGGTAAGATTCTTCCAGTGAAGGACAGCCGTGCCCTTCCCCTTGATTGCCAGACTGGCCCCTTCCTTGCCCGTTTTGATTGGAGCGCCAGAGTGAGGTTCCATCTCACAGAAGTATTGAGAATTGTTGATCATGTGGACAGAGGCCCCACTATCAAGCAAGAAACGTTGGCTAGGGTCTCCTTGTTTGATCCAATGGTTCAGAAGAGCTATATAATGCCCATAATGGGACTCTCTCTTCCCTTTCTGTCCACTCTTCCTCGCTTTCCATTTGGCCTGATTATCTCTCCACCATTCAGGAGCCGTATCCGGATGAAGGTGCCAACAGTCCGCGGCTGAATGATTCTTGTCTTGTCCAGGGTGGTGGTATCCTTTGACGCATCTTTTAGAGTCAGATCCCTTGGTCAAAGAAGAATGAGAAGAGGATTTGGTTCCAAACAGAGCAATGTCTCCCTTTTATTTAGATCCAATGATAGAGGACTGGGCCAGTGATTTGTTGTTCAATTGAGTGAGGTGATTTAAGACATAGTCGACCAACAGTTCCTTGTTGGATTGCATGATCTGCCTCTTGAAGTCGTCCATGGAAGACGGAAATTTGAACAGCAAGAGATAGGCCACAATATCATCTCGGAGTTTGATTCCCACTTCAGCCATCTTTTTGAGACATACCTTGACTTTAGTGATGAATTCAACAATGTCATCCGGGTTGAAAGTGAGATAGAGGAAGGTGTTGAATACTCTAGCGCGATTGGAGGCCTGCGACGAGGCAAACTTTTGAATGATAGCCTTCCAAAGCAGCTTGGCAGAGTTCCAATTTTCGGCCGTGACAATGTTTTCATGAGCAGAGGAATTTAATTTAGAGATGATAAGTAGTTTGAGTTTGTCGTTGACTCCAGCTTTGAGAACCAAAGTATCATTGTTCATTGCCGTGGTACATCCTCTGACGTCCAAAATTGCATCCATCTTGTCTCGCCAGATGCCATAGTTTTCTTCTCCAAGCAGGGGGATCGTCTCGAGAGCAGTTTTCAACATAGCCTGTCAAAAATCCATTGCGGCCCGGTTAGGTTTCCTCCCTCAGTCTGTGTGTTGGTTATTTGATGAATTCGAGTATAGGTCTTTTGGCTTTTAACCGTGAAGAAATTTTATTGATTTTAGACCTAAAACAGAACTGAAGGCTGAGAAGAGCAGTCACAATAAGCAAGAGAATTAGAAAGAGAGTTTAGGGAAATGATATCACAAGAATAAACAAACAGGAAGGAACTGCATTCAATTGGAAATGGGATGATATCAAGGAGACTAGAGGGAATTGATCTGAGGTTGATTTGTGAGTCGAGGTGGGGGTACTGATAGTTCACAGTCTGGATGAGTGCTTCGAA
This sequence comes from Puccinia polysora, assembly GCA_025617555.3. NCBI lineage: Eukaryota > Fungi > Basidiomycota > Pucciniomycetes > Pucciniales > Pucciniaceae > Puccinia > Puccinia polysora. Next base: position 22,527,625 of record CM062612.1, on the reverse strand, counting down.
TCATCAGTAGGAGGTTGGAAGTGATGAATCTCACCAGGCAGTCGTGGATGCATGTCGTATGCGAAGCGTAGGTTGATTGAGGGTTGAGAGTAGTCGTATGAGAAGCGTAGGTTGATTGAGGGTTGAGAGTTTGAGGATATTGAAGAAAGAAACGAGAAGAGGAAGAAAACGAGGAAATGAAAGATAAACAGACAGGAGAGTATCAAATTGAGATTGAGAAACATCGAGAGGATAGAGTGCAGATGAATGCAGTCTCATCTCCGTCTGATGATCTTGTCAGGGAGCGGGGGGGTCTGAAAACAGCGGTACCCCCGGTCAACAGAGAGTGAAGCGCTGCCCAAGCCTTCAATACTGTAACAACTCAACACAGAGCAAGCTGAAAAATTAACAAAATAACACAAATAAATAAATAAAAAAGTAAAGCAGAAATAATATTTAAAATATTATTCCAAATTATTATTCTAAATAAAATTTAAGGTAGGGAAACTGACTGACACATACCTCAAATTCCCACTGCTTATCTATTTAAATAATTTATGAAAATTTATAAAGTAATTTGGCCTTGGAATTTTGGCCATTTTATTATTCCACATGAAACCCCACTTGTAGGTTTCACAATGAATATTGCGTCAGAATCAAGAAATTCTGTGATTTAGAGGAGTTACGGGCAGAAATGTGATTTGTCACAATTCCTGCATGCAGCCGCTGCAAACAATAAATCAGCACGCGGCTGAGAAGCAGCACTGCCACCCTGTTTGCTTACCTTGAAAATCCGGGTATGCAGCCCTGGGCATCTGACAGGTACCCAGATGGGGACTATGGACTGACAGACTGACAGACAGCATGAGAAGCCAAGGTACCACATAAAAGTGCTACAAAAAATACAGGAAAATAATATATATTTAATGAATGTTGCCATTAATAGTAAATAGTCTAGAAATTAATAAAATTATATAAAAATACTGAAATAAACTTTATTCATATTTTTTATAAAATATTATAAAAAATACCAAAAATTTTGAAAATAAGATAACTACAGTTTGAAGTATATCTGCAAAATACCGGTAAAACTGATTATGTAAAAATATTAAATATGTTCCCATAGCGTATATTTTTAATTAAATTCTTCAAGTAAACTAACAGAATTTTTGAAATGAGGATCAAAATCAGTATTATGACTTTACTCCCATCAGCTAATTCATAATGAGAACCCATCTGACATCAGATTAACCATAGGAATTTTTACCAAGAATAAATTCTAAAATCTTGGGAGCATTTATTGAGGATAATTTGTCAGCTTGCTACTATTGCAGAGCAAGCTGAAAAAGTAGCATGAATAACATAAAATAAAATAATTAAATTTAACTTAAAACAGGTAAGAAAACCATAAATATTATTGCAGAAATGGATTTTTCATCCAAAATTAGGTAGGGCCACTCACTGACCCCACCCTTGAAATCCAACTCCTTATATTTTTATCAATTAAAAATAGAAAAGACCAAAACACCATGGAACCACTATGGGACCTTTTGGCCAATTAAATATTTTACACATATTGTCACGTATAGGTTTCACACCTAAAATTCATTCAGAATTGAGGTGTTGTGTATATTTTAGGAGTTACACATGAAAATTTGTTGTGTCACAATTCCCTCACGCCGCCGCGGCAACCAATACACCCAGGCGTGGCTGAGCAGCAGAAATGCCACCCTGTCAGCGTGCCCTGACAAGCCGTGTATGAAGCCCTTGCAATCTGAAAATTACACAGCTGCGGGACTACAGGCTGACAGAGTGACAGGCGGCCTGAGAAGCTCAGGTACCACCTTGATGTGCTACAACCTAGATGGAGACATTCCACATATGTAATAAATGTCCCTGTGGATATTAGATTGTCTAAAAAGACATAAAAGTATATAAAAATACTTGAATAACCTTTATACATATTTTTTATAAAATATAATTAAAAATACCAAAAATGGCGAAAATAAGATAACTAAGATTTGTAAAAATATATTAAAATACTTGAATATACAATTATGAGAACTTCAAAACATCAGTATTTTCGTGACATGAAAAAGGAACTCATGATGTAAAATTATTACATGAATTTTCATAACATATATTTTTAATTAATTATTTCAAGTTAATTAACTGGATTTCAAAAATAAGGAGTAAAATCAATATTGTTATTTTAATCAAATCTGTTAATACATAATGAGGCCCCACTTTACATCGGATTAACCGTAGAAATTTCTATTGAAAAAACTATTCAAATCCTGGGAATATTTACTAAATAAAATTATATAAATAATAGATAATATGAATAAATTAGCATTATTAACAAATCCAAATATCAATTAAAAGGTAGTAAAATTCCCATACCCTGTTGCATTAGATGCTACCCCTTCTACAAAAGTAGGAACACGTTACAGGCTACCACTGGTTACCTTGTTAGCCTGAGCATCCGTCCCTTTGAGCCCCTGTATCCCTCACAAGGACAATATTGGGATCCAAAAATCTATAAATAAGGAGCTCTTTTGATGATATTGATACCCAGAGACCCAGTTATATTTATATCCATAAACAGTTTCAAGGTAATCAAATACTTATAAGAGATAATTAAGTGATTTATGGCTTGATTATGATTAATAATATCCCTCCCCAACCCTTTTATCAATTTAAACTGCTGAAAAACCTTTTCAACCCCAGTGATAGGTGTAACCCATCAGTACATGTCCCAAACAGGTACCCAGAGGATTTAATAATATACCAGTGAGTCTTATTATCCTTTTTCTTTTGTGGAAGATTGTTTACCAGGCCCTGTCCCCCCACCATATATTTTATATATATATTATCTTTGGGCAATATATCCTTTAAGAATATAAATTAAAGGTTCCAAAGTAACCAGGTATACTTGTTTTCAAATTGAATTCCATGAATAGAGGTGTTAAATATCCCCAATATTATTGTTGCTCCTCTAATAATTTATTTCATAATCAATTTATTAATATTGATTTTTAATATTAAACCATAACCAAAGCAATACAACCTTGCAATAGCTTTGTCCAAACATTTTATGGATTTTTGCTTTATTTATTGAATAATTTATTTATTATCTATTCTATCACATTTAGTGTCTAAACTAGAGCAAGGGTCTTTCCATCCAGGATGGTGAAATAATTAATGAAATGATGGTCAGGTGTATAGATTAGTGTTATTCACATGTCAAAACATCAATAAAAAAGTAGAATAATTCCCATACCCTGTGGAATTAGATTTTAACCGCGTTACAGAACCAAGAACACTTGAAAGGCTACTAATGGATTCCCTGCTAGCCTTATCAACTGTCTATTTGAGCCCCTGTATCCCTCAGAAGCACAGAATTGGGACCCAATAAAGCTATAAATAGAGAGCTCTTTTAAGGTTATTGATACTTCAGACCCAGTCATTTTTACATCCAAAAAACCATTCCAAGGTAATAAAATACTTATAAGAGATAATTAAGTGATTTATGGCTTTTGTATGATCAATTTTATCCGTCCCGAAACCCTTTCTATCAATTCAAACTTCTGAACAACCTTTTAACCCCAGTAACAGGTTTAACCCATCAGTAAATGTCCCAAAGAGGTACCCAAAGGATCCAATAACATACCAGTGGGTTTTATTATCCTTTTTCTACGGTGGAAGCTTGGCTAAAAAGCCCTGCCACTCCACCATATATTCATATATATATATTATCTTTGGGAAATAACTTCTTTAAGAATATAATTTAAATGTTCCAAAGTAACCAGGTCTACGTGTTTTCAAGTAAATTAACTAAAGGGAGGTGTTAAAGATCCCTAATATTATTGTGGCCCCTTGTTTAATTTATTTAATAATCAATGTATTAATATTGATTAATAATAATCAATCATAACCAAACCAACCAAACTTGCAATAGCTTCATCCAAATATTTTACCAATTTTTGCTGCATTTATTGAGAGATATATTTATTATTTATTCCATAACCTCTGGTAGCTGAAGGATTGGAAGGGTCTTGGCATCCTGGAGGCTGATATTCAGTGTACTGCAGTTTTATGATGGATTTGGCAATGAATTCTTGCACAAAGTGGAGTTGAATTTTTATGTGCGTCATTCAGTGGTGATTCAAATTACAGTTTTTATTGGCTGTGTCAATGCATGCTTGGTTGTCTTCAAATACAGTGATGGGTCCAGGGTTGGATGATATCAGTTTTGTTTCAATGAGAAATTGCTGGAGCCATAGGAGTTTGCTTGTGAGATTTTCCAGAGAGAAGTACTTGTCCTCTGTTGTGGATAGTGAGACGCAGGTTTGTTTCTTGGTTCTCCAAAGTATTATGAAATTGTTGAAAATTGTTAGGTTTCCAGTAACTAATCTTTTTGTATGTCCGGGAAGTTTCCCCAGTCAGAATCCAAGTAAGCTGATACAGGTGCTGGCTTATTATTGGGAAAGGAGAGAGAAAGATGAAGAGAGCCCTTCAGGTATTTTAAGACATGCATGAATGTGTGCCAGTGTTGAATACTGGGTCATTTTTAATGCTGAGAGAGATTGCTAACAGCGTATGCTAGGTGGGGCCGGGTGGCAGTGCTCTGGTATCTGAAGGATCCAACAGCAGTTTTTTAGTTAATGTTCAAGAGCTTGAAGTTTCTCATGTCTTTTTCAATGAATTTTAAGGGTGAGTGTTTGGGATCATTGGTCTGGCAAATATTCTACAGTTGTTCATGCAATAATTGTGAAGGATTGACTTGGCATATTGGGCTTGTGAGACCTTGATTTTGTCTTCTCCTTGGTTGAATTTCATACCTAGAAGAGGTTTGCCCTTGCCAAGTTCCTTCATGTCAAAATCTTTCTTCATATCAGCTTTAAATATTTCAACATCATTTTGGTGTTGGGGTCCAATAAATTTGATTTGCTTTCCACATGTTCTTGGTGGGATTTGATGTTCCTCAGGAGAATTTGTGGCAGGAAATTTGATGTTAGGGACAGAAATTTTCTTGTGATGTTCCCCAGTGGCCTCCCTCATTGTGCCAATATTCTGATTTGCATTGTCTTCCCTGTTTGGTGTAGCGTTCACTGAAAAGATCCACAGTTTTTCCTCTTGGCAGTCAAAGAAGACATGGTCTTCTTCAAGTTCTAATTTTTCCCACTTGTTTCAGAGGAGCTTTAAGTAATTCCTTCTTGCAAGGACAGAAAAATTTTTTCTGAAGTGTTGATGTTCCTGGTGATAAAAACCTTTCTGTCTTGGAGGCAATGAATCCTGTAGGAGGATGTGTTGTTTTTTTACCCCAGCAGAATACCTTCAAATCCGGTAGGTCCCAGTTTCCCGGCTTGTTGGTGTTTTGGAACAGATATGAAGGCTTTTCACCCAAACACTCTCAGATTCTTGATTTGCAGTACTTTGGAGGTCCATAAGGAACATGCAGAGCAATTCTTCTGTGAAGCTGATGTTATAATTATGGCCAGCAATTACCTTAGGAAAATGAGCAGTATTTAAAGCAAAAGAAATGCTGGGCACCTTGTGTCAATAATTGCTTGATGGGCTCTCACAATGGGGCAACACGTTGGATGATATTGTTGATGAATTTGATTGGATGATGAATTCATCAACAATATCATCCAACATGTTGCCCCATTGTGAGAGCCCATCCAGCAATTATTGAAACAAGTTTTCCAGCATTTCTTTTGATTTAAATACTTCTCATTTGCCTAAGCTAATTGCTAGCCATAATTATAACTAATTATCAGTACCAATATCATCATTACTTCCAATCCATCTACAACCTTGTACCTTACTCTGGAGAACCTCAAAGACCTCAAGTATTCCAAGAAGATGTCCTATATCCCTGTTGTTAACTCCACCAAGATAGTTCTGAATATTCAGAATTATAATGCTTGGGCTTTCCTTATGGATAGTGAGCTGGAAAACATCTGTTGTGGGGAGATAATGGATTCAGATGACACTTTGATCAGTTCAGAAGTGGAGAAAAAGTCTTATCATCTCATCCTCAGGCATCTTGATGAGAATAATGTGACATTGGTTTCCAATACTCTTAGGGAAGATAAGAGGAGGAGGGGCAGCATCCTTTGGAAGTTGCTTAAGTTCAAGTATGCTGGTGATTCTGTTCAGCAGAAGGGTATAGTTTTCAATAAACTGTTTAAGTTTAAATAATGCTCATTTGCCTAAGCCAATTGCTGCCCATAATTATAACAGCTGATGGTGTTGGATTAGAGAGAAATAGGGCAGTGTTCACAACTTCCCCCCAGTAGAATTTGGGTAGTTTTGTTCCCCGATTAAGCATTGTGCCTTTTAAAGAATGTTTCTGCTTGCCCTTTTGGCAAAGGCATTGGGCTTGGGTGTTTCTGGTGAGGAGAGATAATGGATGAACCTTCTTGCTGTTGGAAAATTCCTGGGATTACTTTTTTACAAATTCTCTGCCGCAGTCAGATACATTTTTTTTTATCTTTTGATTGTGGAGGTTTTCCATCAGATTTTTTGAGGTGACAAACTGGTTGAAAGCTTCTGATTTTATTTTCAGAAAAATTACAAACTTTAAAGAAGGAGAGAACTGATTGACAAAAATTTTGAATTATTTTTAGCCAGAGATGGATCCAAGATTAATTGGGCCAACAAGATCTAGATGGATGCAATCCAGTGGTGCGCTGAATTAATCAAAGTGACTGAGAAAGGGCTTAGATGTGGAATTTGAGGTCCTGAAGATTGAAAAATTGGTGGAGTTGCACCTGGTGAAGCCCATTGATTTGAGTACTTGGTCATTGGGGTTTCCAAGTCAACAATGTCAGATGTCTGAGTGTGCTGAGGCAAGGTAGGTTTTTGAAATCTTTGGAACTATGAAATCAACCACCATTAGTTTCTTCAAAATTTTGCCTCTCAGGAACATGTTCTTTCCATCCAGTATCTGAAATTTGTTGCCTTCCTTGTTGATGGAGATTGAATTCTTGATTAGAGGCACCAAGGCAATTAAGTTTTGTTTGAGTTTGGGCACAAAGAGAGAGTCTGAAAGGCGGTGGATGGATTTGCCTATGGTAATGATAAATTCTCCCCTCCCTTTGGCAATCAGCTGACTATGTTGTGGAAACAAAGAGGGGGAAATCCCTTATTTGTCATCAATTTTGAGATTTAATGGTCGAAGCGTCTGTAAGGAGGTTGGATGCTATGAGTTAAAGAGAGAGGGAGAGAGAGAGACAGAATATTACAATGATTTCCTTGTTCCTTGTTCCTTCAATCCTTCCCATTCTCTTTCCTCAGATAAGATCCCCCATCCATTTTGAGGGTGCAGTTTAAGTAACCTTCCCATCAACCCTAACCTAGGTACAACTGCAAGCAAACAAGAATAATGAAATAAAAACCCTAATTACAGAAACCTAGCCCAACTCTATCCTTCCAACCTCATCCCATGATCCACATCCCATACCCCATATCCATCCGTATTCCCCACCTGCCATCACATCCACCCGGTTTGTCCTTCTCATAACGCAACCCTTGCGTGGCACCTAACTTGGAGCCCCCTGCGCATGTCTGCATCCGCCTGACGCGCCATTCCAGATATCCAAGATACATCCGTGCAATCCACGCAATCCATCAAAACCAGTCCAATCCACCCCTTCTCTGCAGATGCTGAGCATGTATTGACTGCTGCTGAGCCCGCAGCGCTGCTTTCTGCGACAAATCCACTCCCATTGCTGAGATTGCTGCCACTGCTGAGCTGCCTGCTACTGCTGAGCAGGCAGCGCGCAGGAAATTACCACTTTCTTCCATAAAAGAACAGCACATCCCCCCCAAATTGAGTTCTGTCCCCAGAGATCCACCACTATCTCACCTACCCCCAGCTATCCTAGTTTCTCCACCCTTCCCCTTTGCGCCGCCTTGCGCGCAAGATCCGCGCTTTCAAGAGAAATCTGCAAGAGTGAGAAAAATCCCCACCACTGAGAGTATCAGCCAAGAGTGAGAAAACCCATGCCACTGAGAGCATCCGTTAAAGGTACCTGGACCACCCAAGACAAACTGCCACACAGTTCCCTGCGCATTTATAGAACAGAGAAAGTATAAAGAAAACCAGCTGCCTGCTCACATCCTTGAGAGAGAGAGAAAAAGAAAAAGTATCTTCCCAAAGCTATCCACACCTTCCATCTATAAAATAACCAAAGAAAACTTAAGAAGATTTTTTTTTAAGAACCAACCCGCTACCAAGCCTGCGCCTTGCTCTTTGACCCACATCTGTTCCGCCCCATATGCTTTCCTAGTTCCTTGAATCATCCTTTGGAAATTTTTTGTGTGTTTGCTTTGAGAATGCAGAGCTTGTCCTGGCGTTTCTGGACCTGGCTTGCACCGCGCCTGCGTCCAAATCAATCCTTCCCATCCTGCACTAGCTTCCCCCCCAACTCAACTGCTTTCCTCATCTGATGCCTCAACAAATCCCGCAGAGGTTTTTTCTACCGGCAAATTCTCCAAAATTCCTTATCAACGCAACTTCTGCCTCCAAAGCCCCCGCAACCCCAACTTCCTTCTCACCAGCCATGCTGTGGGGACCCAATTTTTAAATAATTCTGCCTCCATACTCTTACAGTCACGCTATTCTTTACTGTCACATCCACATAGGTGTGGACCCTATCACTGTCACAAACCTATCTCTGTCTTTCAGAACTATGTTCCCTGTTCTTCTCTTTCCTTTCTATCTCTCTTGATGAAGTACCTGCTGGCAACTCTGGAGGATCTCTGAACCAACAACTACCTCAACCTAAATCAAGTCACATCTTGACTCTCCGCACAACTACTCATTATCAGATCAAATATCTCCATATTTCTCTTCTTTTCTTTTCTTTCTTAATCTTTTTATTTCTTTTTGTTTGCTCCTTCTCAACTCAAATCTTAATCTCTTCAACTCAATCTTCATCATTCTCTGACTGGTAAGAAAATCATCTATTGCAAAATACTCTATACATGTCTGATCTGACTATTGATATTCTCCTCTTCAAAGTCATCCTTGTTTTGTTCCTCAATATTCTCATAGTTTCTGATCCAGCCTACTCAACCACCGCACGTCCTAGCAGTTCTGTGCTTGATATTTGTTTTCTTTATATTTTTCTTTCTTCATGTCTTTCCTTCCTTTTTGCTGTTTCTATACTGATGATACAACTGGCTTAGCCCTCTTTGGTCAATACAAATTGAATAATCATTGTGTTACTCAACACGGTTAAAAGCCAAAGCCAACCCGAAAGATCTAACCAAACCAATGGAGGGATCCAGCAACAATGGCTTTTTTCAAATTATTCTCAAAGCTGCACTCAAAGCCTTGCCTATGCTATCCAAAGAAAATTATTCTATCCGGAAGGACAAGATGACAATGTTGCTCAAACTTAAAGGAATCAAGGATGCTCTCAAAGACAATTCCAAGACTCTTAGCTCTGTTGATAATATGGAAACTTGAGTTATTTTTCTTTCTTGAATCAATTCCATAACTCACAATAATGTTGTCAACCCAACAAACATCACTTCTGGTCAACTTCTTTGGAAAACTACCAAAGAAATATTTGCTTCTTCTCAAACTGCCAATTTAGCTCAATTCTTTAACAAGTTCCTCTATCATTGATTAAAACCCAATGCTATCAATCTCTTCATTATGGAAACCAAAATTGCTCTTAAGAAAATGATTGATGTAGGGATCAATCTCCCTGATGATATTCTATCCTATCTCATTTTTTTCAAATTTCCTCCTCCACTTCAGTCTTTTTTTAAACAAATAATGCACTTGGATAAGACAGTCACGATGGATCTTGTTTTAAACCACCTTACTCAACTCAACAACAAAACCAGAATCAAATCCAAGGAAACCAAAATTAGCAATACAGCTCTTTTCTCATTGTGTATTACAAAGAAACCTGTTCCCTTGGAGAAAAGATGCAAGAAAGGATTTCACAATCCCATGTCCCCAGACCACCAAACGGAAAAATTCTGGGATCTTCATGAACATCTAGAACCCAAATGATGGAAGGAATCGCAAGTTTTCTGGAGAGCTTCACTCAACTCAAGTTCAAAAACAAAAGAAGTAGCTCATTATGTAGCGCTTCTTACTACTTGGATCAAGGAAATCAATCCTCTGAATCAAATCATCCTCAACTCTGGAGCTTCTTGCCACATGTTCAAATCTCCTAATTTCTTTTGTCAGCTTGAGGAATACCCAGGTGAAGAATTCATCAACACAGGAAAGGAAGGTGTGAAACTCCCAATCAGGGGTAAAGAGACAGTCAAACTTTCTTAGAAGAATTTGGTTGTGTCTCTCTCCAATTGTCTTTTTTTCCCTGATCTTGTGGTGAACCTCATCAGTCCCGGCAAATTAATCACAGAGAAAAACTGCTCTCTTACCTCTTCTCAAAATCAATTCTTTCTTTCTACTAATTTGCAACTGGCTTTTGTTAAGATTCCGTCTCTGATTCCACTCACCTATTCTATTCTTCATCTATCCGCACCTCTGGGTGTGCTGCTTAGTGCTCTCTTGGCGCACTCTCACTTGTCCACTGCTCTCATCTGTAATGGTGTGGTGTGCCATTTGGGACACCTTGAAAAAAAAAAAAATCGTTGTGCGTCCTCATCCTTGTCCTTGCGCGTCCCGTATCCGCGCCCATTGCGCATCGCTCATCCTTATCTTCGCGCGTCCTGTGTCGCTCATCATCATTGCGCATCCCGCGTCCTCATCCTTGTCCTCGCGCCTTGCTCATCCTCATTGTTATTGTTGCGCGGCGCTCATCCATGACTTACCAAACCCATCCCAACCGCACCTCCAAGCACTTGTCCAATCCTTGGATCCGTCAATCTCCCACCTCACTCAATCTATCAGTCGCCAATCTCAAGCCTGTCAGGAATTACTCAATTGGCTTGAGCCAATCTCCTATCCGCCCATCCGCGCTCTCACAAACTTCATCCGTCACCCTTTCCTGGGACTCTCCCACCCTCTTCTGCCTTTGGCCAAGGGGTGGAGAGTGTTGACTACTGCCCGCGGACATCCGCGGCATTCCGGTTCATTTTCCTTTCCCACCCTGTCCGCCTTTGGATTGGGGGTGGGTGATTCTGGTATTGTCGCGGGCGCCCATCCACGGACGGACGCAAGTGATCACCTGATTCTCTTTCTTTTTCCGCTCTATTTGTAGAATCCGTTGTACATAGTCTAACAGGGCCTCCTGCCCATATAAGGAGGGGCTCTCCCCTGCCTTTTGGAACAGGGGGGAATCATCAGCCAGCATGGAATCAGCATAATCCTATCATCACATCAGATATCTATGAATACCCCTTGATCCTTGAGCCTCCATACTCAAACCCTTGATCCTTGATCCTTATCACCAACCAATAGCTTTGCTTGTTGAAGAAGAATTTGTATGATCAAATTCTTGGGTGTGTTACACCACTCCAGAGCCCTTTATCCGACCATACTGGTCCTGATCACCCTTTGATTATCTCCCTGGAACCAGTCACGTTTGACTGAAGAGGTTTTATTAAGCTTAAAACCTGGAGTGTTAAACCTCCCTTCCCTTCTTTTGAAGTTGGATTCCGCCACGCTACTCTTGAGTCCCTTGAGAAGTGTTGGGTTATTCTTGTTTTACCCATTTATTATTTTGCTTCTAGAGCTTCTTCAAACAATTAGCTTTTTCTTGTGCAGCCACCCACAGTTATCTGGCACCCTTCAAGCGCTTTATTGCGGAGAGTTGGGCAGGTTCATTGAGAACCTGGAGGTTGTTTGGGATTGAGTTGATCTTTCCAAAGCTCCTGCTGAAAACCAGAGCTATTAGCTTGTGGGCGTTGTCACTTACCATTGCCTTTTCTTGTTCAATTCTTGACTCCTTCTATTCAAGTGTTCTCCAACATCATCTTGCCTCAGATAGTGTTATCTCCCAGCTACCAACCACTACAATCTTTATCCTCTTACTTTTAGTTCCCCGTTTACCAGGCTCTGGACTTTGATCTTGGTTACATTTAAATATTTTTGTAACACTCAGGAGGGCAGCCTAAAAAAGCACCTATCCCCTCCACAGAACTGCGAACACCCTGCGCTGTTTGGAGTCTTACAACGGGCCCTTAAGGGGTGTTTCAACTTTTCTTCTTTTATTCAAATAGTCCTTGCCTCTCTCAATCTCTTTTCTTTTCTCATAAATCTTTTATTCTTTTCTCATTACTATGCTTATTCTTTCTTGTGCCTCTGTTCCACTCAATACTTGATCTTCCAAGTCTCATTCAAACCTGACCTCAAATAGTCCTTGCCTGGTAAGATTTCACCTTCTCAATTGTCCTGGATGTTCTCCTAATCTGATTCCTGTTTCATTCAGTCTATCTTCTTGTGACCTTTATCCCATCTGCCTCCATTAAATCGATTTCTGTGCCGCTCCACAACTCTCTTCTATCATCAATCTAGCCGCCACTCTTAACATTAATCTCCGGCCAAGCTGTAGGATTCTGATCTATCTTTTTCTTTTTCTTTTTCTTTTTCTTTTTCTTTTTCTTTTTCTTTTTCTTTTTCTTTTTCTTTTTCTTTTTCTTTTTCTTTTTCTTTTTCTTTTTCTTTTTCTTTTTCTTTTTCTTTTTATTTTTCTTTTTCTTTTTCTTTTTCTTTTTCTTTTTCTTTTTCTTTTTCTTTTTCTTTTTCTTTTTCTTTTTCTTTTTCTTTTTCTTTTTCTTTTTCTTTTTCTTTTTCTTTTTCTTTTTCTTTTTCTTTTTCTTTTTCTTTTTCTTTTTCTATTCTTCTGATTCCTCTTTTCTAACGTCTGTCTTTTTTTCTTCTTTATTCATCCAATTCTGATTCTAAGTCATATTGAAATTCAACCGCATACTTATCACAGTTAAAAGCCAAAGGTCACCAACCAACTCCAACTGAACCTAGATGAACCTTACAATTATGACTGAACCAGCTGGGGCAGCCAACTTATTCCACCAGGTGGCTCTGAAAGCTTCTGTCAACGCTATCCCTCCTCTAAATGAAGAAAATTACTCTATCTGGAGAGATAAGATGCTCATGCTATTCATCTTGAAAGATATCAAAGATGCAATCACAAGGAATTCCGGCCCCATTTCCTCTAAACAAGATAGAGAGATGCAAGCCATTATACTCTCAAAACTAGACAGTACTACCCAGGCAAATGTGGTCAACTCCTCAAATATGACATTTTTGAAACTCTTGTGGTCCAAAATCACTAAGAGATTTGCTTCTTGGAAGAGGGCTAATAGGGCTAGGGTCTTCAATCATTCCCTTCATTCAACTTTAAACAAACACGCAATTGAAGGATTTATCACAGAAATGTGTAAATCTATTACAAGGATGAAGGGAGTTGGAATCAAATTACCTAAGGACATTGTGGCGTATCTTGTTCTCTTCAAATTCCCTTTGGTCTTGGAAAATCTCAAGAAACAGATAATGCATGTGGAAAAACAGCTAACGGTAGATATAGTATTTAACCATCTCACTCATTACCATAACAAGAGAAAAGCTCAAACAAATCCTGGTAAATCATCTATGGACATTTCCTTGGTCTTGACAAAAACTAAGATTCACAAAGAAAAAAAGAAGATAAAGATGAGGTGTCAAGAAGGATATCACAATCGAAAGGCTCCTCACTCTGAAGCTTCTTGTTTTCATCTAAATCTGCAAATAGCCCCCAAATGGTGGATAGAGCAGCAAAATGAATGGAAAAACAAAAAAAACAATTAAAATCAACTATCATTCCCTGTTAACTCTTTGGATCAACGCAGACAATAAACCCAACTTTCTCTTAGACTCTGGAGCTAACTTCCATATATTCAATGATCTAAAATTCTTTTCCTCTATTAAAATCCAAGAAGAACTTGACAAAATTAAAACTGGGAAATTAGAAGCAAACCTCAAGATATGCGGAACTGGAATGGTCAGGTTAGAATGGAATGAGTCAGTCATTACATTAGAAGACTGTGTCTACATACCCAATATTGTTGTAAATCTTATTAGCCCCGGTGTTTTGGCAAGCAAAGGATGTAATCTATCTCAAGTGAAAAACAAATTTTTGGTCACTTGAAGGAATCAACTCATACTGAAGGGCCTTATCCAAGGCAGTTTATTTTTCATTGAAAAGCCTAAATCTGTAGACCAAAGTCAAATGGTCAACCTCTTTCAACATACAAATAGTTGCTCACTCTCCCTACTTGATGTACACAAAATTTATGGACATGCTTCAATATCCACCCGCAAACCTCTTGTGAAGGATCTTTACTCCAATGAAGAACTCAACTCATTCAAATGCAATAGCTGTATCAGAAGTAAAATCACAAGATAACCCTTCACAGGTATCTCTACACAATTGAGTAAACCCTTAGAACAAATTCACCTGGACCTTATGGGTCCTATCTCTCCCCAATCAAAATCTGGTCATCATTATATTCTCACTCTGATAGACAAATGCACTGGTTATCTTGCGGAATTCCCACTGACTTCAGAAGATGAAACTAAGGAAGTGATAAGAAACGTCCTCAAGACTGAAAATAAGAGACTAGGCTACTATCCATCCAATATCTTCTTGGATAAAGGAACAGAATTTTTCAACTCAAACCTCAAAGACTTTGCTAAATCTAGACATATCAAGTTAATAACCTTGGAACCCTATCATTCTCAACATAATGGACAAGCCAAGAGGGAAAATAGAACAATTGTTGAGTCAGCCCGTGCCACATTCTCTTCTTCAAGGCTGGCAAAGAATTATTGGCATATAGTTACAACAAGCTGTTGCTTCATGCTCAATCAAATTCCCAGAGAAGGTAATCAGCAGTCTCCCTGGGAACTCATGTTTGGTAAGAGCCTTCCCACTAATTACTTGAAACCTGTAGGTTCTTCAGTTATATATCTGAATAATTGAATCCAAAAAGGTCAAAAATTTGATGAAAAGGGACTTGAAGTCATTTTGATTGGCTTTAATCCAACCTTTCACTCCTATCTTATTCTTAATTCCCTTGGCGTGATTTTTGAAACTAAACACGTCAAGTTTCTCAAAACTCAGTTGGACAGATTTCCATTTCTTGAATCCCCCGGACTAGGCTTGTTTTCTCAATCCAATCTGGAATCCTAAAAAACTAACTTTTCAACTAGTGAAAAACAATACGCTATGAGAGGGACCGCTACTGAAGCTCTAGATTCCAACTCTGATTCTGAAGATTCCAGCTCTCCTGATCCTCAATCTTCCAATTCTCCCAAAATCCTCTCCTCCAATTCCCCCATAGTACAGAATCCACAACCAACAAATTCAAGATCCAATCTAAGACCAAAAAAAAATATTAGAAAACCTCAAAGATACAGTTTTCACCACTATTACAAACCACCATTGTACAAAGCAGTACAAAAGTGTCCTGAATGGCCCAAATGGAAAAAGGTGTTGGAAGATGAATTAACTTCTATTGAATTGCAAGAGGTTTGGGAAGAGTACTTTGATGAACCAGATAACATCCTGAATACTGTCTGGGTATTCAAAGTAAAGGAAAATTTTCATGGCAAACCTGTTAAGTACAAAGCACAACTTTGCATACAAGGATTTGACCAAATCCAAGGCGTGGACTTTGACAAAACCTGGGCACCAACTGGTAAATTAGGATCTCTTTGCCTTTCTCTTCTTTATGGTCTAAAGAATAGGATGACCATCACCCAATTCAATGTGAAGGGAGCATTTCTTCATGCTCCTCTGACCAAGAATTTGATAATTTGAACGCCTGAAGGATCAGACCGCAAATAGCCATATCTCAGGTTAAAAAAATCACTCTATGGCCTCATCCAGTCTCCCAAGAACTGGTATGAAATTCTCACCAATTGGATCAAATCACAGAATTTTTTCAAGTCCACAAGCGATCCATTTCTTTATCTCAACCCTTGATCTGGGGAAGTAATTTACTTCCATGTGGATGACCTCACTCACGTTGGCAAATCTAACATTCTCATCAACAACTTCCTCAAAAAATTCTTGAATTCCTCTTGTCACTCACTGAATACTATCCTTGCAATGATGATGGAGATTTAGGACAAAAAAATTTTCCTCAGTCAACCAAACCACATTGATTGGGGATTAGAAGAGTTAGGTCTCACAAAATTTAAGAGCATAAATTCACCCCTTACTCAAAATCTGCATCTCAAACCAGCATCAGATGAAAACTACAAGGAATTCACGCGCCTCAATATCAACTAAAGATCTTCTATTGGTCTCTTAAATCATCTTTCTCAATATACTCAACCCAATATCTCATTTTCTGTCTCAAGTCTGGCTAGGTTCAATACCAAACCCAGCATGTCTCGCTGGAGAGAAGTAAGGAAAGTATGGAAATACTTGAAGACAACCAGAAACCTCATATTAGCTCTCAAATAAAATCCCTCCCAAGAAACTATAGCTGGATGCAGCAATTCTACTTGGTGAGATGATCCCATCTTCCAGAAGTCCCAAACTGGATTTATCATCCTCCATTACAGCAGTCCAATTGCGTTGAATTCCTCAAGACAAAGAAACATAACCTACTCATCTAACAAATCCAAGCTTAATGCCCTATTGGATTTTTATCTAGAACTCAAATGGATCACTCATCTTGTCAACAAGATACATCCTTCTCTCAAATTCAAACCAACCATTTACATTGATTATAAGGGCTTAGACAATAAAATCAACAAATTCGGATCCCACTCCAAATCACATCAGATAGATATTGAAACTAAAGACTTAAGGGAGGATTTCTCTCTTTTGTTCTTCAATCTGGTCCTTATCCCAACCAACAAGATGATAGCCAACTCTCTCACCAAGGCAATCTCAATTAATGCCCTTAAACTTCTTCAACAAGAAGTATTCTGTTGACCTCAACTCTCCTGTTACCCTCTTACCAGTCACAAGGGGTGTTGAAGTTCTGTCTCTGATTCCACTCATCTACGCTATTCTTTGTCTACCCGCACCTCTGGGTGCTCTTCTTAGTTTTCTCTCCGCACACTCTCACTTGTCTCCTACTCTCATCTGTAACGGGCTCTTGCGGGGTGTTTCAACTTTTCTTCTTTTTCTCAAATAGTCCTTGCCTCTCTCAATCTCTTTTCTTTTCTCATAAATCTTTTATTTTTTTCTCATTACTACCCTTATTCTTTCTCCTGCCTCTGTTCCACTCAATACTTGATCTTCCAAGTCTCATTCAAACCTGACCTCAAATAGTCATTGCCTGGTAAGATGTCACCTTCTCAATTGTCCTGGATGTTCTAATAATCTGATTCCTGTTTCATTCAGTCTATCTTCTTGTGACCTTTATCCCATCTGCCTCCATTAAATCAATTTCTGTCCCGCTCCACAAATCTCTTCTAGCATCAATCTAGCCGCCACTCTTAACATTCATCTCGGGCCAAGCTGCAGGATTCTGCTCTATCTTTTTCTTTTTCTTTTTCTATTCTTCTGATTCCTCTTTTCTCATGTCTGTGTCAGCCTGCTACTTAGCACAGAGCAACCTGACAAAGCAACAACAATAATAATATTAACAAAATTAAAAGGAACAAAGATAAATGAATAAATAAAATTATTATAAAAGAAAGGAGTATGAAATCCATAAATATTATTGTAGAAATGGTTTTCTCACCCAAAATAAGGTAGGGTCACTCACTGACCCCACCCTTGAATTCTTACTCCTTATATTTTTTAATTAATTCAATAGAAAATGGTAAATGACCACGGCACCAGTATGGCACCTTTTTAGCCATTTTAATATTTCACATGATATGTCATGTATAGGTTTCACACCTAAATTTCAGTCAAAATCCAGGTGTTGTGTGTAGTTTAGGAGTTACACGGGAAATTGTGTTTTGTCACAATTCCCGCACGCAGCCCCGCGCTGGTCTCCCGCGTACGCAAACTCCCCCACGCAGCCCCGCGTCCCTACAGCGCTGGTCTCCCGCGTACGAAAACTCCCGCACGCAGGCCCGCGTCCCTACAGCATTGGACTCCCGCGTACGGAAACTCCCGCACGCAGCCCCGCGTCCCTACGGCGTTGAACTCCCGCGTACGCCAACTCCCGCACGCAGCCCCGCGTCCCTACAGCGCTGGACTCCCGCGCAGGTAATCCCGTGACCTAGTCACGCGCGCAGCGGTACAGTCTCCCGCGCGCATCTGAGCAGCGGATCAGTCCCCGCGCGCATTTGAATGGACTGATCCCCGCGCCTCCTGCAGTGATCAGTTTGACATCCAGTTACTGCTCAGAGGAGCTCCAATATAGTAGGATCTACACTACATATGTAAAGCTACCACACAAGCATAGATTATAGTTCAAAAACCTTAAAAATCAATTAAAATTAGTTATTAACTAATTTTTAGTATTTTTTATTAATTAAATAAAGATCCAGACTCACCACGACATGAGTTGATCAGAACCTTCAAAGACCACAAAACTACATAAGGAGTGGTCGTTAAAATTATTAAAAATTACATACAGGATCAGCAGAGGATGGAGAATCAAAAAACATCCACGTCTTCTCACTTTGGACCAGTACTTACTGTACAAATTGAGAATCAGTGCAGGATCAGCAAAATGACTAATCTATTGATTAACAGATCCTGCAGCTAAAAAGGAGCTGTTCCTTGACAGATCTAAGGCCAGCAGGCTAACAGCACCTTGAGGACGTGCCAATTTTACCCTGATTGCCCCCCTAGCCTCAGCCCATGGCTAGTACCCCTTCTAGAGGTCCTCAAGCACCCAAAAAAGAATATTTAAACAGGCTATTTTTGCCCTTCTGTTTCCAATCAGTTATCAGTTATCAGTTATCAGGAATTATTTATTATCAATCAGACACAGTGTCATTGTTAATCAAGTGCTTATATGAAGATAAGCAAGTGATTTATGACTTATTCTGTAGTAGTATTATTTACCTTTATTAACCAATCAACCATTGAAGTTTAGTCAAGCAATCTACCCCATCTGCTCTGAAACCCTTCCAATTATTCCAGGATTTTCGTGGTCAAGTGCTCAGAGTGAGTGTTTCCCTTCCTGTCTAGGCCACTTGTGCTGTTAAGCCTGGCCATTAGTGGAATAAGTCCTTTTTAAGGCACCCATATTTATTCCAAGGTTCTTAAACTGCCTAAGGAGGCCCCTTGAAGAGAGGTTGCTAGTCTGTAAAGATCCCCAGTAGTATAATACTGTGGCCCCTCTTTTTATATTATATTTAAAATATTTATAACCAAACCAAATAAACCTTGCAATTTCTCTTACCATACCATTATTGGAGCTTTAAAGTGTTTATTATTTGGAATATTATTTCTCCAAGTTCTTTTATCACTCTCTGTAGCTAAAGGACTGCAAGGTTCCTGGTGTCAGAGAGCTGACAACTGGGGGTCTGGCCGGGAAATATCCTCAATAATTAATTGTTTAATTAATTATCTCCTGGACCATTTATTTATATTTAAAAAAAATTATATATATAAGTAGAAATACTTATTATTTATCTTTATCTTTTGATTCATCGATTGGATTTAAAAACCAACGGAGAATTGATCAATTATTATTTGAATCTTCTTAAACAGAAAAAATAAGAAAAATTACGTAACTTTGTGCCTGTTGTTATAACTCCTGAAAAAAAACAAGAGAGACTTCTTTATTATAGACAA
Source organism: Puccinia polysora (assembly GCA_025617555.3). NCBI lineage: Eukaryota > Fungi > Basidiomycota > Pucciniomycetes > Pucciniales > Pucciniaceae > Puccinia > Puccinia polysora. The sequence goes on along the minus strand of CM062612.1, from coordinate 22,507,979 downwards.
AAAATCTTAAAAGAAAAGGAAAAAGAGTTAGAAAGAACTATTAATTTTAACTCCTTGTTAAGACAGCACAAAGAGTGAAAAATCTATCAAAGAAAGCTTTCTGCTTTTAAGAGACGGTATCCAAATTATAAAAGTGAGCTTTGATCTCCTTTTTATTATTTTTTTTATAAAAAACTCACAAAAAACTCGAAAATTATAAGAAAATTATTATAAAATAAATAAATATATAACTTATATTTTTTTTATTATTTTATCCTTTCTAGTGGACTTTGTCTTTGGTGATCTTATTGACCAAGACCTCTTAGAGGATGTCCCAGACTGTGGACCCTTGGATTTGTCCCAAGATTTGATTGGAACCCACTCAGATCCCGTTGGAATACCCTCCAAGGACGGTCCTGACCCCAACAAGGACTTAGTACCTTTAAACCTTCATATAAGTAAGACATACTTTTTTTTTAAAAAAAAAACAAAACTACTCAAAAATTATTTTTTTTTGATTTTTTTTACAAAGTTTTGACAAAAACTTACATAAACTTTAACATGCATCAAAACAGACGCAACACCCGCGCCAGTGGACGCGCCCCGTCATATGGATCTTTGCCCGGAGGAACCCGTGCGCGCAAGGATGCCAGTTGCAAACGCAATGCGGATCAATCCAGTGATTGCTCCAATCGGAGCGACCGTGACAACAACTGCGGCAGCCGACTCGACCAACTCACCGTTGGAGAGCCGTCCCTTGTTGAACATGATATCCCAGGAGGATACCGTTCCACCTACGCCACCCCAGCCGGACTCCTCCAAGGTGGACAAAATAAAGGTATTGGTGAAAGAACACGTGGGTCATTGGGAACTGTTCAAACAGGCTCAGACCCAGGAAGACCAGCAAGGTATGAGAAAAGCCATATCTTTGGCAAAGAAGACTCAAATAGCTCTCCAAAAATTGATTCCCAAGAGAGAATTAGAAGGTTACGTGCAGAGTTGGAATCCTTGGGACCAATTAGTTTCCTTAAGAGGAAACAACAACAACAGGAAGAAGAGATCTCTAGCCCATCAGAAATTAAAGAGTCCCAAAGAATGGGAAATATAATATCTTTGGAAAGAAAATGGAAGAAATTGTAACACAATTAGATGTAGAAACTTTCAACTTGTTTTCAGTAAATGTTTCTCATAACTTTGATATCATTGGTAAATGTTTTGACAAAATAGATGAGCAATTGGATAAATTAAATACCAATTTTGGTAAAGTCATGCAATCCCAATCCAACTTGATCAAAATCAATGAGTTAGAGGTAAAACAAATAAGAGACAGCATCAGCTTGAGTAAGGGAGAACTAATGAATTACCTAGAAGACAATACTTCAGCTATCCAAGAAGAAATCCTTCTATCTATTGAACAAATCAAAGAAGGTATTAATAAGACAGACCACACTTCACCTACTCATATTATTAATAAAATTGATTCATTAAGTAACAAACTTGACCTTGAATTAGGTATGATTAAGAATGATCTCAGAGATCTAAAGATAAACTTATCTCAACCCATTGCAGACTCTGATGAAATCAGACCTTCCAGGTATCACAGTACTCCCCAACTACCTTCTAGACCAAGACTAAACAGGCATGAATCTTTCAGGCCTAGTCCCACTCCTGAAGTAGAACAAGCATTAAAATTACTTCCCCCTATCACTGAGTGGCCTAAATTCTCAGGAGAAGGAGAATACAATCATGTCAGTTTTATTAAGTTTATTGACTATACTCTGGCCTCTTATGAACTTCCTGATAACATAGCCGTAGTAAGACTACCTAGACTGTTTGAAGGAGTAGCCCTTGACTGGTAGGATCTTTGTCATGGAACTTGTGGAAAGACTTGATTAAGGAACAATTTGGTACCAGAATTTGGAAAAGAAAAATGATGAAGACTTTCAAAACTTCTTTGTTTGATCCATCTAAGGACAAACCTCACAAATGGTGCCTTGACCAAAAGAGAAGACTAGACTGCTTCTACCCAAATGCTGATAAAGAAGAAGTCAATGAAAGACTCCTCAACCTATGTCCAGGACAACTTAACCATAGCGTAAGATGCAGAATGCCCATGAACTCTGACCTTTCCACTCTCATAGGAGTATTAGAAGAAACTATTGACATGAATGGCTTAGACAAAAAACTTAATAAACCCAGAGAACCAACTACTAGGAATAAGGAAGATTATAATTAAAAGAATAAAGAACCTCTACCTATCAACTCAGAAGCCAAGAATACTTTGGTGACAAAAGAAAAGACATGTTGGAATTGTAACCAAACAGGGCATGTAAGACCTGACTGTCCTTTACCCAGGAGAAAGATTAATCCTATTGAAGGAGAAGAGGATGACACTAATCCTGACCCCCAACTAGATGACACTGATGGTTCCATCTCTGAGTGTGACCTAATGATCACTAATCCCATTAATGTCATCAAAGGTAACATAGAATCTTCCCTAGATATTAACCCTGTTAATGAGGATAGCAATTTGCCTCAAAAATGGACACCCAACATGAAAATCCAACATGTTTCTGAAGCTAAGACCTTAACCCTTAAACCTTCTATTGGAAAAGTTTACACCGGTGGTAAAACTTGTTATGCAATTGGCTTGATACACGGTTCCCCCATAAAATTACTTCTAGACAGTGGAGCCTTCTGCTCTTGTGTTGGAACTGACTACTTAGATCAACAGGATTCCAACTGGAAGAAAAACTTACTACCTGTACCTCAAGCTAAGTTCAGCAGCTGTAACTCACCTCTCAATGCTATTGGAGTATGGCCAACAGAAATCGTACTCCCCCACTCTAAAGGATCAATCAAGATAAAGATTGAATTTGTAGTACTTCAAAATGGAGTATGTGATTATTTTATTATAGGAAATGATTCTCTTTGCCTGTACGGGATAGATGTCTTCCAGAGTAAAGGGAGATATTTCACTATAGGAGGAGATTGGAACAAGAAGCTCCAAATATGCCATGTCAATGCTAAAGCTACTGGTTCCACTTATGAGAGACAATTACAAACTTTTAACCAGGAATACTTTTCCCAAGCTGCCTTGAATTCCCAGCTTAGTGAAAACCAGAAAAGAGATATTCTCCAAGCATGCTTTGAGAACCAGAATGCTTTTTGCACTAAAGACCATCCCATTGGTAACATTAAAGGTCATGATATGGTCTTAACTTTGACTATTAAGCCTCCTTACCCTCCTAACCTCAGGAGACCAGCTTACCCTTCTAGTCCAAAATATAGGACTGCTCTAGAAAGCCAAATCCAAGAACTAGTGGGTTTACAAGTCTTACGGAAAGTAGGGCATAATGAGCTAGTAGACGTAACTACCCCCGTGATAATAGCCTGGCACAATGATAAGTCTAGGATGGTTGGAGACTTTAGAATTCTCAACAACTACACCCAAGCTGACTATTATCCAATCCCAAGGATTGACCACGCTCTACATAATCTTTCTAAAGCTAAGTTCATTACTACTATGGACATGTTGAAAGGCTTTCACCAAATACCTATCAGTCGGGATAGTAGGAAATTTATGAGAATTATATGTCATTTAGGCATATATGAGTATCTCAGAATGCCCTTTGGTATTAAAAATGCTCCTTCCCACTTCCAAAGAATAATGGATACAGTCTTAGGAATGTTCATCAGGCAAGGTGGGATGATGGTATACATAGATGATGTTATCATTTATTCAGACGATTGGGATACTCACATGGATAAAGTAAGGCTAGTGCTTAAAACAATCGTCACAGTAGGATTAAAAGTATCTATGAAAAAGTGCAACTTTGGATACGGAGAACTCAAAGCTCTAGGACACATTGTTTCTGGACTAACTTTAACTGCTGACCAAAGTAAGATAGCAGCAGTAATGAACAGACCTATGCCCCAGAACAAAATGGAACTCTTATCCTTTATAAGCTTCTGCAGTTATTAAAGGAAGTACATAACTAAATTTGCTAACCTCACCAAGTGTTTATATGAGATCTGCAACAACAACACTTTGTTTGAAATGACTCATGAAAGATTGAAGAATTATGAGGAACTCAAAGTAGCTATGACTACTGCTCCAGTGTTGATACAATCAGATTATTCTAAACCTTTCAAACTTTACATAGATGCTAGCATGGAAGGATTAGAAGCTGCATTACACCAAGAAGTAATAGAAGAGGATAAACCAGTAGAGAAACCTATACTCTTCATATCTAGACAAGTCAAAGATACTGAAAAGAGATATGGTGCCAGCCAAATGGAATGCCTTGCTCTAGTATGGGCATTAGAAAAACTTCACTATTATTTGGAAGGTACAAATTTCGTGGTGATCACTGATTGCAATGCTGTTAGAACCCTCATGAACATGAAAACTCCTAGCAGGCATATGTTAAGATGGCAGATAGCCATACAACAGTACAGAGGTCAGATGACTATAGTCCACCAAGCTGGAGTTAAACATCAGAATGCTGACAGTCTTAGAAGAAATGCTCTACCAAATGATACTAGCAATCCTGCTCATGACCCAGAAGATCATGATATATTTCCTATACTAAACATTAACCTGTTTAATCTTGAAGCCCCCATCATAGGAATTCACATATGTGAACTAGATGAATCACTGTTCAGCTCCATCAGAGAAGCATACAACTCTGGCATGAAGACTTTGATTAACATCATAGAAAGTACTTCACCTCCATCTGAAATCATAAACAGTTTACCTGAACCCCTGCTGAAGTCCTATAAAGAAGGAAGATTCACACTGTGGGATGGGATAGTATATTACTGGCATAAACACTCTAGTGTTATAGTCTTGACCAAAGCAGAGCATATCAAACTTGTTTTAGCTGAATGTCATGATAATTGCTCTTCTGGTCACCTGTCTACTGATAGAACCCTAGATAAAGTAAAGCAGACTGCCTGGTGGATCAACTAGAGAGACTCCACTATCAAGTATGTTTCAAGCTGTGAAATCTGTCAGAAGTCCAACAGCACCACTGGGAAAAGGTTTGGACTACTCCAAAGGATAGCTGAGCCCAGGAAAAGATGGGAAGTTATCAACATGGAATTTGTAACAGGACTGCCCCCTGGAGGAGCTTACTCTTACAACTCAGTCCTAGTTATTGTAGACAGATTTTCTAAGAAAGCCAAGTTTCTACCTAACCATAAGGAAGACACAGCTATGGAAGTAGCCTTACTCTTCTGGAACAGATTAATTGCTGATGTAGGAATTCCTAAGATTATTATCAGTGATAGAGACCCCAAATTCACGTCTGAATTCTGGAGAAACCTCCATGATATGTTAGGAACTACCTTAGCCTTTTCTACGGCTTATCACCCTCAGACAGATGGATTAGCTGAAAGAATGATCCAGACTCTAGAGGATATGCTCAGAAGGTTCTGTTGCTTTGGGATGGAGTACAAAAATACAGAGGGATATTGCCATGACTGTGTTAGCCTTTTACCTGCACTAGAAATGGCCTATAACAGTAGTAAACACTCTACTACCAAAGAAGCTCCTTACGTACTGGAAAGAGGATGGATCCCCAAATTGCCCAAAGATAACCTCAATCAGGAGTTGACTAATATCCATCCAACATCACTGGACTTCAAAAACATGATAGATATGGCAAACAAGCACGCTGCTAAGTGTGTACAAGATGCTGTTGAATACAACCAACAGAGGTGGGATAAAACTCACAAAGAACCTGATTTCAGAATAGGAGATCAAGTTCTAATTTCAACCGCCAATTTCAATAACTTGGCTGGGAACAGAAAACTCAGACCAGCCTTTGTTGGGCCTTTCACTATCAAGAAACTCCATGGTAAGAATGCCGTAGAAGTCATCCTCAGTAATGAACTCTCTAGGAAACACCCAGTCTTCCCAGTTAGCCTTGTCAAACACTACCATCCCAGAGAAGGAGAAAAGACCCCTTCACTTGAAATACCAGTCTTAGATGAGCCTGAGAAGGACAAAGGAAAAGTAAGTAAAATCCTTAAAGATAAAAAAGAAAGGATCCAAGGAAAAGATGTTAGACTTTACTTAGTCAGATACAAAGGAGAATCAGCTGATAAAGATGAATGGCTACCTGAAAACAACATTCCAGATGGACCGATACACCTGAGAAACTACAGAGCCATTAAAAGACACTGAGACCCAAAAATTTTTTTTCAGATATAGTTATATCTTGGAGTGGGGGAATATCAGCCTGCTACTTAGCACAGAGCAACCTGACAAAGCAACAACAATAATAATATTAAAAAAATTAAAAGGAACAAAGATAAATGAATAAATAAAATTATTATAAAATAAAGGAGTAGGAAATCCAGAAATATTATTGCAGAAATGGTTTCCCCACCCAAAATAAGGTAGGGTCACTCACTGACCCCACCCTTGAATTCTTACTCCTTATATTTTTTAATTAATTCAATACAAAATGGTAAATGACCAGGGCACCAGTATGGCACCTTTTTAGCCATTTTAATATTTCACATGATATGTCATCTATAGGTTTCACACCTAAATTTCAGCCAAAATCCAGGTGTTGTGTGTAGTTTAGGAGTTACACGGGAAATTGTGTTTTGTCACAATTCCCGCACGCAGCCCCGCGCTGGTCTCCCGCGTACGCAAACTCTCGCACGCAGCCTCGCGTCCCTACAGCGCTGATCTCCCGCGTACACAAACTCCCGCACGCAGCCCCGCTTCCCTACAGCGTTGGACTCCCGCATATGCAAACTCCCGCACGCAGCCCTGCGTCCCTACAGCATTGGACTCCCGCGTACGCCAACTCCCGCACGCGACCCCGCGTCCCTACAGCGCTGGACTCCCGCGCAACTGAATTCCCGCGCAGGTAATCCCGTGACCTAGTCACGCGCGCAGCGGTACAGTCCCCCGCGCGCATCTGAGCAGCGGATCAGTCCCCGCGTGCATTTGAATGGACTGATCCCCGCGCCTCCTGCAGTGATCAGTTTGACATCCAGGTACCGCTCAGAGGAGCTACAATATAGTAGGATCTACACTACATATGTAGAGCTACCACACAAGCATAGATTATAGTTCAAAAACCTTAAAAATCAATTAAAATTAGTTATTAACTAATTTTTAGTATTTTTTATTAATTAAATAAAGATCCAGACTCACCACGACATGAGTTGATCAGAACCTTCAAAGACCACGAAACTACATAAGGAGTGGTCGTAAAAATTATTAAAAATTACATACAGGATCAGAAGAGGATGGAGAATCAAAAAACATCCACGTCTGCTCACTTTGGACCAGTACTTACTGTACAAATTGAGGATCAGTGCAGGATCAGCAAAATGACTAATCTATTGATTAACAGATCCTGCAGCTAAAAAGGAGCTGTTCCTTGACAGATCTAAGGCCAGCAGGCTAACAGCACCTTGAGGAAGTGCCAATCTTACCCTGATTGCCCCCCTAGCCTCAGCCCATGGCTAGTACCCCTTCTAGAGGTCCTCAAGCACCCAAAAAAGAATATTTAAACAGCCTATTTTTGCCCTTCTGTTTCCAATCAGTTATCAGTTATCAGTTATCAAGAATTATTTATTATCAATCAGACACAGTGTCATTGTTAATCAAGTGCTTATATGAAGATAAGCAAGTGATTTATGACTTATTCTGTAGTAGTATTATTTACCTTTATTAACCAATCAACCATTGAAGTTTAGTCAAGCAATCTACCCCATCTGCTCTGAAACCCTTCCAATTATTCCAGGATTTTCGTGGTCAAGTGCTCAGAGTGAGTTTTTCCCTTCCTGTCTAGGCCACTTGTGCTGTTAAGCCTGGCCATTAGTGGAATAAGTCCTTTTTAAGGCACCCATATTTATTCCAAGGTTCTTAAACTGCCTAAGGAGGCCCCTTGAAGAGAGGTTGCTAGTCTGTAAAGATCCCCAGTAGTATAATACTGTGGCCCCTCTTTTTATATTATATTTAAAATATTTATAACCAAACCAAATAAACCTTGCACTTGCTCTTACCATACCATTATTGGAGCTTTAAAGTGTTTATTCTTTGGAATATTATTTCTCCAAGTTCTTTTATCACTCTCTGTAGCTAAAGGACTGCAAGGTTCCTGGTATCAGAGAGCTGACGGTCTGTCTTTGTTTCTTCTTTATTCAGCCAATGCCGGTTCTAAGTCATATTGAAATTCAATCACATACTTATCAGCTTCCTCTGGATTCATTCAAGAGAACTTGTTTATTCTTAATTTTCCTTCTTTTGTCAGCAATAATCACAAATTTTGTCAAATTTCTCTTAAAAATGTGGATCTCAACAACATTAATCACCTTCACCAATTGTTTGGACATGCAAGTCCCTAACGTATCAAAATTCTTTTTCCTTCACTTTCATCAAAAACCATTTTAGACTTTCAATGCAAATACTGCCTATTTTCTAAGATTTCCAAATCCTCTTTCAAAAATAACTCAACCTTCTCTTCCAAACCTTTTGAACAACTTCACATTGATTTGATAGGCCCAATCACTTCCTCTTCCAGGAATGATATGAATTATATCATGTGAATTATTGGCAACTTTTCTGGTTACATTTCCGCAATACCCCTCCAACACAAATTCAATGCATGCAAACAACTCAAAATAATCTTAAATCACAAAAAACAAAAACAAAATTGTTTTCCTGCTACTTTCTGCACTGATGCAGGCGTAGAATTCTCTTCTAACAAACTTAAAAATTTTCTTAAAACTAGCTTGCTTCAGCACTTGATTTCGGAACCATATCACCACAAACACAACAGAAAGGTCAAGAGGGCAAACTGTACACTCACCAAATCCATTAGAGCTATCCTCCAAAGCTCCAAAATTCCTCTCAATCTATGGTCTGAAGCCGCCAAGTCAACCCGTCTTTCCTTGAATCACATCCCAAAAACTCCTAACTCTCCCTCTCCCTATCAATCCTTTTTTGCAAAAAGTGTTTCTATCAGCTATTTCCAACCTATAGGGTCTAAGGTAGTATATCTTGACAATAAGATTAAATGTGGCAAAAAATTTAAGGATTGAGGACTTCTGGGTACCCTCGTGGGTTTCAACCCCAATTTTTTGTCATATCAAATAATGAAACCTGACAATTCCATTGTTTCCACAAATCATTTCAAAATACTGAAAATTGACTCCTCATCAAAGAATAAATACTTCTCCTCCTACTATTACAACCAAAACTCAAAACATCCGTTCAACCAATACCAAGTCAGAAATCTCTGAAGATTTTACACATCAACTCATTCCAAGTTACTCTCTTAAGATTGATCTGCTTTAAAACCTCCTCAACGGTATGGGTACCATCACTACTATGTACCAAAAAACCTTTGAAAAGGCCAAGAAGTGCTCCAATTCTCTCAAGTGGGAAACCTCCATGGACAATTAACTAAATGGGATTCAAAAACTCAAGGTGTGGGAAGATTATAACAGTCCAGAACCCAAAAATTCCTCTGAACACTACCTGGGTGTATTTTCTCAAAGACAACTGTCACGGAGACCCTCTTATCTACAAAATTTGACTTTGCATCCAAGGATTCAATCAAATTTATGGATTGGATTATCAAGACACATTCTCCCCAACTGCTAAAGCAGCATCCTTGCAAATAGCTTTATTATTTGGTCTCTTTCACTCTCATCCTATTACTCAATTCAACGTGAAAAGTGCTTTTCTCCATGCTCCTCTGTCCAATAAAGTTATCATTCAAAGACCAAAAGGCTAAAAAAGAAAATTGGAGTTTCTTATCTTGCAAAAATCCCTCTACGTCTTAAACAAAGCTCCTGCCAATTGGTTTCAAACTCTTACTTCTTGGATATGAGAGCAGGGATTCCACAAATATATATCTGATCCTTGCTTGTATAATCACCCTGACTAAAACTCAGTTCTCTTCTTTCATGTTGACAACCCTATTCTTGTTGGCCTGGAGAACAATTTTCAGAGGAAATTTCTCCAAAGATTTCCTAATTCCAGTCATCACAATCAAAATACAATTTTGGGCATGAAATACAAGCAAATTGGCAACAAAATACTTCTATCTAAACCTAAAAATATTGAAAACAGATTGGAAGAATTAAAGATGAAACACTGTAAACCGTCCTCTATCCCCCTCTCAGCCAACCTCAATTTGATGCCGGCCTCTGATTAAGATCATGAAGAATTCAAGTCTCTCAATATAAACTTTAGGTCTGCCCTCTTCCTCATCAACTACATTGCGTGTCTCACTTTTCCCAACATCAGCTTTTCTGTTTCTAGTCTTTCCCAATTCTGTGAAAATCCAGGTATCAGCCATTGGAGGGAAGTCAAGATATGCTGGAAATATCTAAACACTACAAAAAATCTGAAACTCACCTGACAAATCAATAACTCTAGCACTTAAATCAAATGTTACAGCAACGCCACTTGGAGTGACAATTTGGAAACAAGGTGTTACCAATCTGGTAATCCTTCTCTCCTCTTCAATTCCCTCATTTCTTGGAGTAGTTAAAGACAGCGCAATGACACTCATTCTACTACTGAAGCAGAGCTTAACCCTGTAGCCAACTCCTTTTTAGAAGCCATATGGATGCAAAATTTAGTGGCTGAACTCTGGAAAAAGAATTTTACACCCAGTCTTCAACTCTGGAGGATCTCTGAACCAACAACCACCTCAACCTAACTCAAGTCACATCTTGACTCTCCGCACAACTACTCATTCTCAGATCAAATATCTTCTTATTTATCTTCTTTTCTTTTCTTTCTTAATCTTTTTATTTCTTTTTGTTTGCTCCTTCTCAACTCAAATCTTAATCTCTTCAACTCAATCTTCATCATGCTCAGACTGGTAAGGCAATCATCTATTTCCAAATACTCTATACATGTCTGATCTAACTATTGATATTCTCCTCTTCAAAGTCATCCTTGTTGTGTTCCTCAATATTCTCATACTGTCTGATCCAGCCTACTCAACCACTGCACATCCTAGCTTTTCCGTGCTTGATTTTTGTTTTCTTTATACTTTTCTTTCTTCATGTCTTTCCTTCCTTTTTGCTGTTTCTATACTGATAATGCAACTGGCTTAGCCCTCTTTGGTCAATACAAATTGAATAATCATTCAGTTACTCAACACCAATCCCTTCCTGTTCCACACCTGAAGCCCTGCCGCAAGTTTCTGTTGCACCAATGCAAAAACCTCCACTAGCCATGATGGCACCCAGCCATCCTTGGCCCATCCATCCTGCACTCCTCGCGCTCCATGTCTTTCCATCCCACGTGAATCCTCCCCACCATCAAGGAGGTTTGGCTGCAGTTGCAATCCTCCAAAGCCTGGCCCCTTCCTTCTGAGACGCTCCTATCCTCTCCACAAAAACCACCCGCCATTCATTGGTTCCCAAATTGCGCAAAATATTGGCCCCTGTTTCCCCATCCCCAAGACTGTCACACAACCACCCCACATACTATAGGGAAATCTTATATGATCCTGAGTGCAAAAGAAAAACTGAGTGCAAGGGCAGGTGAAAAGTATCAGGGGCTAACTGCAAAGTGCAAACTTATGGTGAAGTAACTTAACGCACAGAAAGAGGTAATAATGTTTCAATGGAAGGAAACCAAACCCAGGTCCAATATGATGACTGGATTTTAGCAAAATGCAAGAAAATATGAAATTAACTAACTGAGGAGACAATCCCCAGGCAAATGGAGTAGCCTTTATATGGTAACGCAAAATGACTAGGTACAACCTGATGGATGGTCAACTAAAGTTTTGAGAAATTAGGCAATGAATGAAATGGACAGAGTAAAAAATGAAATGACATTATGAATTTTTTCCAAGTTCTTAGCTTTAGTGCAAGACAATAGGGGACAAATTAATTGGTATTTAACAGTTGAGACATGAGTGAATGACGTCAGACAAAATGCAAATATGAAGATGTAGTTTATGCAGGGTAAGGTACTAGTCCATTTTGGAACTATACAGTTGAGATGGCTTCAATAGCGCAAGTGCAAACTAGAAATAGCATGTAACCAAAAATGGGAACCCAAGGGTTATTGATACCCAGGGTGAAAAGGGTGGAACCCAAATATATGGTTGACCAAAGTAGAGTTGAATGCAAGGTTTTCAAATGGATGCTGAGTCAGTTGCCAAGAATGGAAGGTTGTTATGCAAGCCAGAGTTGATAAGTGGAAGGCACAATTGATTTTGTTCTTCTAGTTTGTCACGCTTATGGACTGAGGTGAATGGTACTTGAGGAAAAGAGTATGTCAAAGTGGGGGGACAATAACCCTTAAGGTCAAAGCGTGATGGTTGCAGGGGTATAAAGACGCAAGCTCCTGCAAGCATTCAGACAGTTTTCCCATTGATTCAAAAGTTGTTAAAATTACTGTATACCCATTAATCATTAATTCTTTGCTTCAAATAGATTCAGAATTAATTATTTCCTCATTGTTGTTCCGCTGTTTCAAAACTGCATTCAACAAAACAAGCAATGTGTCCCTAGTACAGCCACGCAAGGTATTCAAGACAAGTGCAAACAATTTTGCTTGTGCAAGGTTGCTTGTACATTCCCTATAAGTAGCAAGCAGGTTGTAGATGTCAAAGCAGAATCCAGAAGGGAGATGCAAAGTCAAAGGTCTGCTCCGCAAGTCAATTATCATATACCGCTGGTGCCAGAGATCAAGTTCTTAGGTGTTTGAAAAGCTGGTAAGTCAAGGCTTAGAGACTAACAATAAGTAAAAAAAATGAAAGAGAAATGGAGCTAAGATAATCTTTTTTGATTTAGTACCGCCACAATTCCATTGTTTTACCACTAACACGCCTCCTCCGCCACGGCCATATACTGGGTTTATTGGGTTGGAAGTGTGAATTGAGGTGCAAAGTTAAGTGCAAACCAAGGAAAAGCAGACAATTGAAGAAGAAAGGGAAGAAGGAATTGCTGAAGGGGAGGTGGAACTGGAGAAAAGGGAGGAAAACGAGGAAGAAGGAAACGGAATAGAAGGAAGGAGTGAAATGGAATGGGAGGTGGAGGAATGGGATTGAACAGGAAAAGATGAGGTGGAAGGCCAAAATAAGGGGGACCAAGTGCGATTCAAAGGACCAATTGAAACTGATGCAAGGCAATTTAATGGAGATGTTGGAGAAGGTTCTTCAAGGGGCCAAAGGAAGAGATCTCATAAGGAACTCATGGAGGAAGGTGGATGGAATACCTAACCAAAGAGGGTTTGGACTGCAGAGTGCAAGGAAATCTTTGAAAGCCATCTAGTGACACAAGTGATGATCTTGCAAAAATTGTATTCTTTGGTGGATGACAAAGATTTGGTTGATTTTAGCTCTATGGTAGAGGAATTAAATGAGAATTGGGAGGAAGAAGAAAGAGAAATAAAGGATAATCTTTAGAGAGGTATATTTTTATTTTTATTATTTTATTATTTGATTATGTTATTATTTTATTATGTTATTATTTTATTATGTTATTATTTTATTATGTTATTATTTTATTATGTTATTATGTTATTATTTTATTATTATATATATATATATATATATATTTTTAGGGAAAGTAGGATTTTGATTTCAAGATAAAACCTGAAAGGATAAAATTTTTGAAAAGAAAAAGGGGATGGTTATGAGAAAGGGAAAGGAAATGAAATGAGGAAATCGGATGAGATTAATGGGAAGGAATGGGATGGAAGTGCGGAATGGGATGGAATTAATGGAATGGAATGGGAGCTACAATTTACAAGGTTTGCAAGGGTAACTCACATGGAAGTCTCAAACCAAATTGGGAGAGTTGCAAACGTGATGGGCTGGTTACCAATGAGGTGCAATCTCCATCGGACTGGAAGCCAGTCCATTTGACAAGGTAATGAAGCTTTCCTTTGCGTAACCTGGAATCCAGGATATGGCTTACTTCCCACTCTAACTGATTGTGGACTCAGACAGGTTCAGGAGCGGGATGAGTCTTTCCCAGGTATAGGACTTGAGCTGGCTCTAGGAGAGACACGTGAAAGAACCGGTGGATACCTCTCCATTTTGCAGGTAAGGTAAGTTTAAAGGTGTGAGGGGAGACTATTGATTCAAATTTGAAGGGGCCAAGCTTTCTTTCAGAGAGTTTAATAGTTGGTCAAGTACTGCAAATATTGCAAGCATCAAGCCATACCCAATCCCCTACTGAAATGGTTGGGGCCAAAGTGCAAAGTCAATATGCTTGTTACTTGTAGTGCTGGTTTGCTGCTTCAAGGTTGGTTTGAAGTTTCAATTGAAGGGATTGGATGTGGTTAAGGTAAGAGGTAGCAGGTTGAGAAGGTGCTATGTGGAGGAAGGAGAAAGTTGGATTTATACCATAAAGAGTCTGGAAGGGCAACTGTTTGGTGGAGGAATGAGCGGAGTTGTTGTAGGCAAACTTGGCTAATGGGAGCCATTGTGACAAGACGTCCTGTTGGTAGGAGAAGTCCGTTTGAAGATACTGTTTGAGGATCTGATTGGTCTGCTTGGTTTTCCCATCCATTTCCGGGTGGTAAGCCATTGATAGATTGTGAGTGATACTCAAATGTTGACACAGCAAGGTCCAGAAGCTAGAGACAAACAAAGATCCAAAATCACTCATTATATTATCAGGGAGACCATGTCTTGAGAATACATATTCTATTAATAAATTAGCTAATTCTTCAGAAGAGGCCGTCACATTACTGCAAAGAAATAAAGCCATCTTTGAGAAGCTATCTACTACTACTAAAATAGCATCATAAAAACTAGAAATATGTAATTGCCAAATGAAATCCATAGAAAGCAAGTGCCAAGGAATTGGCGGAATTGGAAGTGGCTGAATCAGCCCATACTTCCGGTGTTTTGGGGACTTGTTCCTATTGCAATCATAGCACACTTTAAAATATTCTTTTACTTCATTGGTCATACCAGGCAAATAGAAGTCTTGTGCAATCAATTGGTAGGTTTTATCCTGCCCATAATGACAAGCAAGCAGGGAATCATGCCTTGACTCAAAAATATAAAACTTAATGCAAGTATTATCTGGTACTACTATATAATATTTTAAACTAAGTAATAATTTTTGTCAATACTATAATCACTATCTGATAAGTTCACATTCTTGCCAAGTTTGCTACACTTGAGGTTTTCAATTTTAGCTTGTTGTAGTTTGAAAGCCAGATCTTGAAGGTGAGTGATGATTGAACTGATTCTGGAAGACTGGGTTGAGGAAAGTGTCCTAAAATTTTCAGGATTGTTTTTGGCAAAGGTGTTACCCCCTCCTGGTTAAAGGTCATCCCAACATGACTAACCATCAGTGACTACTGCTTGTTTCCCAGGAAGGTATGTGATTGTAAAGTTGAACTTGGAGAGGTTTTTGGCCCAATGTGCCTGTCTGCATGCAACGAATTTTTAGCTCATTAAATATCTCAAATAATTTTGATCATTCAAGACCTTGAAAGGTTCCACAAAACTCAAAAGGTATGAAAGCCATTTCTTCAAGCAAAAAACAATGGCAAGAAATTCCTTGTCGTGAATCTTGTAATTGAGCTCTGCAGCAAGAAATTTTAAAGACTCAAAAGCCACAGTTTGAAAAAGAGAAGAACAGGAGGACAACTGCAAGATTACTCCTGCAATTTCATAGTTGCTTGCATCTGTTTTGAAAATAGTGCAAGCTAGCTCATTAAAGTGAGTGAGTATTGGAGAAGTGGTAAATGCTTTCTTCAGAGCTTCAAACTCCAAAGCAGCTTGTTCTTTGAAAATAAAATGAGTGTCTTTTTGAAGAAGGTTAGTAAGTTTCATGGTTTTCTTGGAATAATGCTCAATAAAACTCTTGTAAAAGTTACTGAAACCAAGGAAAACTTGAAGGGATCTAACAGAGGAAGGTGGGGGAAAGTCAAATATGCATTGGCTTTTGGCTGGGTCCATTGATAGTCCTTGCTGCAAGACTATGAAACCTGAAAATTGAAGAGAATTAGTATTGAATTTTCACTTAAAGGTTTTTTCAAACAAGTCATTCTTGCAAAGTCTTTGAAGCACCTCTGGCACATGTGGAATGTGATCCTCAAGAGTTTTTGAGTAGACTAGTATATTTTCAAGATACACCATGAGATATTTCTCCACAATGTCAGAAAAAATGTCATTGACAAAATGTTGAAAAGTGGAAGGAACTTTGCAGATGTCAAAGGGCATGAGGGTATATTCCTAACTGCCAAACCCGGTTCTGATTTTGGTCAAATATTAATTTCCTTTTGCAATGGAAACTACTCCATAGGCGCCTCAAAGGTATAAATTTGAGAAAAAAGCAGCTCCATGGAATAGAGTGAGGAGATGCAACATAGGCAGTACTGGATGGGCATTCTTCTGGTTTACATTGTTCAGTTTCCTGTAGTGGACACATAGTCAAAGTCCACTGTCTTTCTTTGGAACAAATTGGACAGGTGAACCAGTATTCAAATTCCTTGGTTGAAGAAATTGTTTTCATACATATTTGGCAATGTATTCTTCAAGTGCAGTAGATTCCTGCTTCAAGAAAGAGTAGACTGGTATGGGTGCCGGTGGTGGGCCAGTAATTTCAATCATATGATTGCAAAAACAGAATGGAGGAAGTTTATCTGCCTTTACAGCTGAAAAGACATCAGCAAAGTTAAACGGAAGGTAAAGACTCTCAAATGATTTCTAAATCTTCAATCTTTTCATCTTTGAGCACGGGATTTGAAGTGCTTGCATGCTTTGAGAGGATTAGGAGCTCAAAATACACCCTTTGGTAGGTGCCTGTTTTTCTTTGAAGAAACAAGGAAGAGGTAATTTGGAAAAATAAGCTATAACTCCTAAATCTGAAGAGGGAACTTGGGAATGAAGGTCAGGATATTGCAAATCTCCTGGCAGAAAAGTGACATCCAACTCAGTGAAAGTGTCAGGTAGGCCGTTTAATTCCTGTTTGAAAGGAGGGTTAGTTTCCTGGGGTTGCAAGTTTCAAAGTTTAATTACTCCTTCTTTCCAATTCACATCCGGATTCCAATGGACTAGGAAGTCATGGCCTAGAATGGTATCATCCATTCTGGGAATATCCAAGACAAATAAATCCCATTCAAAGATGGGGAAATTGGAAAATGCAAAGGTCCATTTACCTTTTGGGAAACCCAAGGAGACGGCTCAGTTGCACTACTTACTAAATAGATAGGGAACTTATCTATCTTGGAATGCATAAGGTTTTTGGAAGTGGCAAAAGATTCACTTATAAAAGAAAAATTAGCACCTGAATTGATTAAAACTTGATAAGGAGAGCTGTTGGAATGGAAAAGAAAAATCTTGAAATTGGAGCACCTAGTTTCTTGCAAGTGCAAAGATTGACTCACTGTAATTTAGATAATTTGTAGCCTTCCTTGCAATTTTCAAGAAAATAAAAGCTAATATTTTGACTGTTTAGCCGCTTTGCACAACTATTGACATCATGTTTACCTCCAAAATACATACATAACCCATTCTTTTCCCTCCTTAACCATTCCTCATTCCGGAGCATCCCAGTTTCTTTATCCAGGAATTTTGGATTTTTGGAAACAAGTTTTCCTTTTGGGTTGGAGTGCAAGGCTGGATTTTTTCTGGATTTCTTTGGATTCTTCAAAATTTGTTTCTATGATTTTTCCCTCTTTGGAGTTGAAGTTGATGGTCCATGGTTGTTTTTTCAAGAGCAGTTTTTGTTGTGATATCCATTATCAAGCTCAATCACCCGGTTGACAAACTGCTGAAGGGAGGTTGTATTATGTCCCCCAACTGCGAGTTGTTTGATTAGGTTTGCCAGTAAAAATTTTTGAAAATGAAATAAAAGGGCTGCCTTGTTCCATTGGATGCAAGACTGCAGGGTTTGAAAATTGGAAATATAAATGGAAGCTCTACTATTTTCCTTCATGAATAGATTATTGAGTTCTTATTTGGCATTTCAAACTTCATTAGGGTTGCCAAACAGGGTGAACAGCTGTTGCTTGAACTATTCCCAATTGTTGAGAATACAAGTGGGGCTAGTGTTATCTAATAGTTTGAGGTAAGGTTTGAACCACTGCAAGGCTCTTCTACCAAGGAAGGAAGATGCATACATAACTCTAATTCTATCAGTAGGTAAATTGTGAGTATTGTTTGATAAGATGATTTTGCAGGACTGTAGGTAGGATCTAAGCTTATGAGGGTGTTCCACAATAAAATGATCAGGCTTCTTAATTCACGGGGTGAAAAAACTAGGAACACTTGGACCAGATCACAAGAAAGTTTGGTTAAGCGCCTGGATCAGAGTTGTGAGTAAGGTTACAGCACCGGGTTTGGGAGCATTGGTGCAAGCCCGCAATCTACCACAAGTCAAGGGTCCATTGGAAGATTCTTTGATTTCTTCAAGAGGGTCCACTTCTTCCCACAAGGGAGCAAGGGGATCATCAAGAGGTTCAACTAAAGGGGATTTAGAAGAAGGAGCAGGATCTAAAGGTTTTGTGGCCCAAGAAACGCTGGATCTCCCTACCCAATGGATATCATCATTTTAAGGGGTGAGGGAAGTGTTCCTGGTTGAGCAAGTAAGTGACATTGTAAAATAAATCTACTATAGGTTGGAAATCTATCATAGTTGAGTTGAGTTATTAAATTTACTGTCACACAACCACCAAGGGCTAACTGAAAAGTGCAAACTTATTGTGGAGTAACTTAACACACAGCAAGATGGAAGAATTTTCTGACGGAAGGAAACCAAACCCAGGTCCAATGTGATGACTGGATTTTAGCAAAATGCACAAACATATGAAATTAACTAACTGAGGAGAAAATACCCAGGGAAACAGAGTAGCCTTTATAAGGTAACCCAAAATCACTAGATACAACCTTATGGATGGTCAACTACAGTTTTGAGCAATGAGGCAATGAATGACATGGACAGAGTACAAAATTAAATTTCAGTATGAATTGTTTCTGAGGTCTTAGCGTAAGTGCAAGACAATAGGGGACAAAGTTATTGGGATGTAACAGTTGAGACATGAGTGAATGATGTCAGAATCAATGCAAATTTTAACATGTAGTTTATGCAGGGTAATTTACTATTCCATTTGCAAACTATACAGTTGAGATGGCTTGACTAGCGTGAGTGAAAAATAGCAATAGCATGTGACTGGACATGGGAACCCAAGGGTTATTGATACCCAGGGTGAAAAGGGTGGAACCCAAATGGATGGTTGACCAAAGTAGACTTGACTTCAAGGTTTGCAAGTGAATTCTGAGTCATTTTCTGAGAATGAAACGTTGATATGCAAGCCAGAGTTGAAAAGCGGAAGGAACCATTGATGTTGTGCTTCAAGTTTGTCACACTTATGGACTGAGGTAGATGGTACTTGAGGAAAAGAGTATGTAAAAGTGGGGGGACAATGACCCTTAAGCTTGAAGAATGACAGAGACCCGTCTACTGTTTAACAGTTCCCAAATTGAGAAAAATATCCGCCCCAGGTTCCCCCTCCACAAGACCTGTCTGCCATTCACCAATTTCCAAATTGCGCAAAATATCTGCTTCTGGTTCCCTCTTACTTGCTTGCTTTATAGCAACAGGCTGAACCAATTCTGCCAAGACTTGCTTTCCCCAAACATACCCTGTCTCCTCTGGGGAAACCAATCCCACATTTAAATCCATTTTCTGGTTCTTGTGTCCCAATTTCCAACCACTGTCATTGTCCACATACCTGCACACCCAAGGTGCAGGCGTGCTAGGAAGCTGAAGACCCTTCAAATAGATCTCAAGGCCCCTTGCCAGCTCAGAGAGGTTTCTAACCCAAGGGATGGTTTCCGGTGGTGGAGCTGCCCCGTAATTCAATTCCATGGCTTGCTTGAAATTGCCCTCCCAAAAACAAGGATCGTGCTTCCCCCATCTTGCCAACATGTCCACCTTCAGTTTGGGCCAATCCAGGTTCCAATAGCCCCCCATCTCTTCTACATCCCAACGCTCCTCCGCGTTCATGATGAACAGGAAAACATGGCACCCCTTATTGGAATCCAATGCGTCTTTAGAGTCTGAAATCAATTCATATTGTGAGATGAATTGCTCCGCACCCAGGGCGTTGAATTGAATGTGAGGGTAGTCCTTTGGATTGATGATAAGATGGCAGGAGGAGGAAAAAAAAACAGGGGCAACTGCTGGTTGCATCTTTTGTACCTTTGAGAGACTTTGACAAAAGAGTTCCCAGCCAGACCTTGAGAAGTGGAAACAAAGAGGGGGAAATCCCTTAGTTGTCCTCAAGTTGGAGAGTTAATGGTCCAAGCGTCTGTAAGGAGGTTGGATGCAATGATTTAAAGAGAGAGGTAGAGAAAGAGAAATAATAGTAACATGAGTTCCTTGTTCCTTGTTCCTTCAATCCTTCCCATCCTCTTTCCTCAGATAAGATCCCTCATATGGGTTGAGGTTGCGGTTTAAGTAACCTTCCCCTCAACCCTAACCTAGTTACAACTGCAAGCAAACAAGAATAATGAAATACAACCCCTAAGTACAGAACCCTAGCCCAACTCTATCCTTTCAACCCCATCCCATGATCCACATCCCATACCCCATATCCATCTGTATTACCCGCCTGCCATTACATCCACCCAGTTTGTCCTTCTCATGACGCAACCCTTGCACCATGCCCAAATTGGAGCCCCCTGCGCATGTCTGCATCAGCCCAACGCGCCTTTCCAGATATCCAAGATACATCCGCGCAATCTGCGCAATCCATCCAACCCAGTCCAATCCACCCCTTGTTTCTGGATGCTGAGCCCATGTTGACTGCTTCTGAGCCCGCAGCGTGGCTTTCTGCAGCAAAGCTGCACCCATTGCTGAGAGAGCCGCTACTGCTGAGCGCTGTGGTGTCAATTTATAGACACGGATTGGGAACTGTGTTGCGGCTGCGCGCTCAGCATTGGAGGCAGCGGGCTCAGCATTAGGTTATGCGGAGTGCTCAGCAGCGGCAGCTGCTGGATCAGCAGCAGCTGCTGTTTGGCTCCGCACCTAGTGGACGGGTTGGGCTCAGAATTGAATGCGGCGTGGGCGGCAATCCTCCCCGGAGATTGGATTCGGAAGGTATTGCGCTCAGCTAGGTTTGCGGGCGCGCCGGTTTGGATACGTAGGGGAGGAGCAATCCGTGGGCTGTAAAGGAACGAATGGAGCGCGCGTGCAAGCACGGGGATCATGCCGGATATTACCGGACACCCACAATGGGCGCGGACAAATGGATATGGACAGGCGCAGGGGGCTCCAAGTAGGGCGCGGTGCAAGGACCGCGTCATGAGAAGGACGAACCGGATGGACGGAACGGTGTATGGACGTTGGGGGGAGTTTGGTACGGAGGTGTGGAGAGGAGGCTAGGGTTTCTGTCTTGGGATTGTTTTCTGTTTTTGTTGTCTTACTGTTATTTGTGGGTGTACTTAGGTTAGGGTTGAGAGGGAGGACTTATCCTCACTCTCAACTCCGGGTTGGGGAGGAGGAGAGGCATGGAATGCATGGAATCAGACCATCACATCATCGGATTGGATCACTCATCTCACCAAGAGATTAAAGGAACTCATACCGGATACACATCCAGGTGGAAAGTTCTTAGGATTGAAGGATTGGAGATTTCTCTCTCTCTCTACTTTTCTTTATCTCCTTATTTCTATTTCTCATTTAAGTGCAACTTTGGGCATCCCCATCTCCTTTCAAACGCATGGAACCGTTAACTTCCAAACCTTGGGACAATTATAGGGGGATAACCTTTATTCTTTCCACATCTGGGGGTCTGGCCGGGAAGTAACCTTCTGTTTCTTGTCTTTCAAAGTTAACTGGGCGCAATGTCCTATCTTTAACTCCCAACAGTGGCTTCCTCTTCTTCTTCTTCTTCTCCTTCCATTTCTGGGTCCGCTACTCTGACCCCACTTGCGTCTTCCATCCCTCCTCCTCCCCCTCCCTCCGCTTGACCCAGGACAAGCTACGCCTTTCCCCCATCAGTCTCCAGTGACCATGAACCCACTCGTCCGGTTTGCATCAGGCCGCGCGACTATCCTCACATCGGATTCAACATTGCGGATGTGGAGCGATTCATCTTGAGATACAAAGGTATTGCAGATGCGGAAGGTGCTTCGGACGCCGATAAGGCCCGGCTTGTTGTCCTGTTTATTATGGACAAAGAGAAGCTCCGGGATGTGGAGGAAATGGAAGGCTACAAGAATCAAGATTGGCCAAAACTGAAGGCGGAGATCCTAACGCGGTGGGGTAGGCACAAACCTTGATTCCGGGAAAGCAATTTTGACCGCGTGGCCTCGGAGGCGAGCGCGCACAGAGGAGTCAGAACGCAGGTGGAGCTGGCGGATTACACCTTGACATTTGATTGGATCTATTTGTACTTGTCAAAGAACAAGGTGGTGGCGGGACAGACGGGGGCCATGAAACGCGCGTTTCTGGGCAGTCTAGGCGCTCAACTCTGGGCAAGGGTCCAGCGGCATCTTTACAATCACAACGTGGTAAAGCGGTCATTGGAAGGGAGCATTGTGCTCCTTCCGGAGCTGGCTGTCATTTGCCATGCTGTGGAGAGCAAGCTTGACTTAGAGGAGCTTATTGAGGATACAGCTAAGTCCTTCCCAGCGGGAGCAAAGAAATCCACCCCCCAGGTTTTGGCTCCAGCGCAATTTCCGGCCCCGGTTCCACCTACTGCCACGCTTGCTCCGGTTCCTCAACACGCCTCCACCCCTCCGGTAAGTGAATTGACGGAGCTGATGAAGGATTTGAAGATCTGCATGAGCCGTATGAGCCAGCAGCAGCCTTGAGGGCCTCCACCGCACATGGTGGAAGGGTTTTGGCCGCCCGGTACCTTTGTTTGGAGGGGGTTTTTGTACTGCGGGGCAAACAGTCATTGGCAATTGGCGTGCAAGGAGCTTACAAAGGATCTCCACGCGGGATTGGTTCAACCGGCTGGGATGGGGTACATTTTTCCAACGGGCAAACAGATTCCAATGGAGCCAAGCCAGCCAACCGCAATGCAGCAGGTGCGCACACAGGGTCAGGAGGCGGGAACAACGGTGCAAGTGTCACTAGGCATTGTTACCGGTCCCGGATTGTGGCAACCACCTTGGGTGGAAGCTGAGGTAAGGGTAATGGCAACGGAAGAGAAGGTGGCGGTCTCCAATAAGATGGAGGTGGATGCAAAGGAGCGACCCCCATCAACCGTTCCAAAACCGCCGCACGCGCGCCCAGAATTGAGGCACCAGCAGCGAATCCTGTAGGGAAAAAGAAAGCCACGGACATTGTGCAAAGGGTGATGGGTAACAAGACTCCGGTCCCTCTGGCCTTGCGGCAACTGGCGGCTGTGTCTCCGGTGGTGGTAGAAGAGATGGTTCAGGCGTTGCGGGATTGTGGTCAGGGCCGGGTACCTCAGACGGTGCAGCGGGTTCATGTGGCGCGGAAGGAGGAGGGGCGCAAGGAGTGTGAGTTGATGTTGGTTTTGACTCCGCTTGCTTACGTTCCAATGGTCATAGCGGGGAGGAAGGTGTGGGCTATGGTGGACAACGGTTCAATGGTGAACCTGCTGCCATTGCAGATGGTGGATGATTTGGGGTTGGTTTGACGGAAATGTGCAATGGGTCTCCCGGCGCTTAACGGAGGGGAGTGTTGTGTGGATGGGGTAGTTGAGGAGGAGGAGTTCAAGGTTGCAAGGGTCTGTAAGCCTCTTTCTTTTCTTTTGGTTGATTGTGGGGATGTGATTTTGGGACGGCCGTTCATGTTTGGGTTCCGAGCACAAATGGTTTTCAATCCGGAGGCGGGAATGGAGGCATTGACGGTGGAGGATTTTTCAGGTGGAAGGTTTGAGACAACTATTTGCGATCACGGGAAAGGAAAGCAAAGGAGAGTGTTGGAGCTTGAGGAGGAACCGGACGCAGAGTTGGTCTGCGGCGGGAGACCCTCGGAGGATTTTTTCTAGTCGACCAAGGAGACCGCACGGAACAAGCTCTGGTTTTGCGCGGGTGGTCAACTAATGAGGAGCAGGGAGGGGAAGGAAGGAAAGTGCAGGGTGTGAACCTTGCAGAAGTAAGTCCCTTTTTGCAGTATGCATTGCCCAAGGGTACTACGCTTCAAAAACCCTATCATTGTGCCACACTTGTGAGCAAAGGCAAAAGCTGCGGTTTTGTTCTGTGCAGGACCTACAGCAAAGGATGCCTGCGGATGATGCGGTGCAATGCTGGCAAGTACAAGCCGGTGTCACAGAAGGTCCGACCAAGGAATGAGCCAATGCCCCAGGAATTGAACAGACCACTTTCAACCAATTGCTTGGTCGCGGGACCCTTGGCTCACGCCGATTAAGGCTTTGGGGTGGGTTACTAGTTCGGCGCGGATCACAGAGGAACGGATTGCAGCTTTCAATTTTGGCCTGGCGGGATGGTTGAGTACGGAGGAGCGCGAGTTGCTGATTTTGGTTCTGGTTCTTTGGGAAAGAGCACTCGCGTTTGGACCTGAAGAGCAGGGACTCCTGAAAAAAAATATTGGAAACCCCTTTGTCATCTTCACTGTCAATCATGAGCCATGGCAGATCAAGCCAATTCCGATACCGCGGGCAGTCCGGAAGCAGTTTCTGGAGTTGGTGCAGGAATGGGTGAAGACTGGCCTCTACAAACAGTCAACGTCTAGTTACTCCAGTCCGATCTTTGCGGTAGTTAAGCAGGACAGAAAAGTGTTGAGGATTGTCCATGATCTACAGTGGCTCAACTCCTTTACAATCCGGGACGCAGGACGGCCCCCTCGCGTTGAAAAGTTCCTTGAGTCAATGGCGGGGCGGGCTTGTTAAGGGTTAGTGGATGTGATGGGGGGATACAACCAGCGTGAGTTAGATCCTTGCTTGCGACCTCTAACGGCATTTGAAACTGGGTTGGGAAAAATGCAGTTGACTTGGCTACCGCAGGGCGCAACCAATTCTGTGGCGGTGTACCAGGCGCAAATGGCTTGGATCCTGAAAGATGATCTTCTGGAGGGATTCCAAATCTTCATCAACAACGCGGGCATCAAAGGTCCGAAATCCAATTATGGAGGAGCGGAGCTGGTTGAAGTTCCTGGCGTCCGACGTTTTGTGTGAGAATACGCGCAGACGTTGGAACTCATCCTGTTTTGCATCGAGGAGGCAGGACTGACGGTGTTGGGTAAGAAGTTGGCGGTTTGTGTTCCGGCGCTCAAAGTCCTTGGCCATGTTGTCCCTTCTGACGGCCGGCGCATTGCAGAAAAAAAGCGGAACAAGGTCCTCAAATGGCCAACCCCGCGGACGGTGTTGCATATCCTTCAGTTCTTGGGATTATGTAGCTATGTCCGTATGTTCATTGAGTGATTTGCGGAGGTGGCAAGCCCGCTCGTATTGCTAACGCGGAAAGGCGCAGAGTGGAAGTGGGGAGAAGAGTGCAATTGCGCGTTCCGGAAGCTCAAGGAGATCGTGGGACGTGACATTGTGCTCCGCAATCTTGACTAAAATGCAGGAGGAATTAGGCTAGCGGTCAATTCCAGCAAGTTTGGCGCGGGGGGGGGGGGGTTCTCACTCAAGAGGACAACGGCAAGGATAGGCCGATGCTTTACGAGTTGGTCACCTTCACTCAAACAAAAAGCCGTTACTCTCAGCCAAAGTTGGAGTTGTGCGGGGTCACCAAGATTGTGCGGCGGCTTCAGTATCTCTTGTGGGGGGTTCACTTTGAGCTTTTGGTGGATGCGGAGGCGCTGGCGCGGATGATCAATTCCCCGGCGTTACCCAACTCTCCCATGACCAGGTGGGTGGTGTTTCTTCAACTTTTCTCCTTTGCTGTTGTTCATGTTCGGGGGAGAGCTTTCACTATGCCCAACGCGTTGTTGTGGTATCCGAGGGACAACCCGTTTGAGGACCCGGAACTGCTCAATGTGGAGGCCCCGGTTGTCAAGGTAGGGGTTGTGGAGCGGGGCGTTCAGCTGCCGCTCTGGCAGACTGGGTGGTACGCGACTCTTTGCGATTACTTGCGGGACCTTTGTTTTACCAACGGAACTACGGAGAAGCACATGAAATGGGCGAAGGGGCGGGCGGGGAACTTCTACGTACAGGAGGGGCAGCTTTGGCTGTGGAAGACTCTGGTTCCTTTTGTGGTTACCACTTCAAGGGCGGATCAGGAAGCTATCCTCTGAAGCCTTCATGACAATCTTGGCCATCAAGGGGAGGTCTAAACGCGGAGGCGGGTGAAAGAGCGGTTCGGGTGGCCGGGGGTAGTGCGTGCGGTATGAGAATGGTTGGCGTCCTGCAAAGCCTGTCAACGGCGGAGCGGGAGATTGCCTAAGGAAGTTGGGAACCCCACAGGGGAAGACGCACTCTTTGGTTGAGTCTTGCTTGATGTTGTCCACATCAAGGCCGGTAAGTTTGCCTATCTGCTCGTCGCGCAGGACAACCTTTCCAGTTGGGTGGAGGCGTGTCCGTTGGTAAAGCTCTTGGCCGACAAAGTTGCTCTCTTTCTGGAGGAAGATTGGTTCGCGTGGTACGGGTCGCTTTGTCTGGTTACAGTGGAAGGAGGGGCTGAGTTTTGTGGCCGTTTGGTCGGGTTGGTGAAGAGTTGCGGAGCCAAGTTTGGCCGGGTAACGGAGTACTATCCCGAGGGGGCTGGCATGATCAAACGCGGGCATCAACCAATCAAGGACGCCCTGGTCAAGATGTGCGGTGTAAGACTCCAAACGGTGCTAAGCCGTGGCAGTTCTGTGGAGGGGAAAGGTGCTGTTTAGGCTGCCCTCCTAGGAGTTACAATAATATTTAAATGTAACTGGAATCAAGGTCCAGAACCTTATGGATGAGAAATCAAACTAAGAGACGAGGATAAGAGTTGTTGGTAGCGATGGAAACAACACTATCTGAGACAAGATGGTGCAGGGAAAGACTTGAAAAAAATAGATCAAGGTTTGTTCAGAGTTCAATAGAACAAGGCAGTTGTAAGTAACAACGCCTACAAGCTAATAACTCTGGTCGTCAGCAGCTGATTAGGAAAGATCAACTCAATCCCAACCAACCTCCAGGTTCTCAATGAACCTGCCCAACTCTCCGCAATCAAGCGCTTGAAGGGTACCAGATAACTGTGGGAGGCTGAACAAAACAAAAGCAATTTGTTTATGAAGCTCTAGAAGCAAATCAATAACAAATTTGAGCAAGAATATACCAACACTTCTCAAGGAACTCAAGAATAGCGTGGCGAAATTCAACCTTAAAGAAGAAGGGAGGTATAACACTCCAGGTTTTAAGCTTAATAAAACCTCTTCAATCAAACGTGATTGGTTCCAGAAAGATGATCAAGGAGAGATCAGGACCAGTATGGTCGGAAAAAGGGATCAGAGTGGTATAACACACTCAAGAATTCAGGCAGACAGGAATTCTTCTTCAACCAGCAAGGCTATTGGTTGGTGATAAGGATCAAGTTCACAAAGGACAGAGTTTGAGTATGGAGGCTCAAAGGATCAAGAGGGCAATCATGGATATACCCGGATAAAATGGCTCGGATAGGTGGGGAAGGAAGCCCACAGATAAGTTGATTACTGATGAATGGTCTCCTAGGATGGATTGGATCCTCTGATTCTCTGATGATGGGATGCTGGGATGCTCTCCTGCTGGGATGCTGGAATGCTAGGATGCTGGGCCAAAAGGCAGGGGAGAGCCCCTCCTTATATGGGCAGGAGGCCCTGTTAGACTATATACAACGGATTCTACAAATAGAGCGGAAAAGGGAAGGCAACCATGTGGTCACTCGCGTTGGTCTGTGGATGTGCGCGCGTGACAATACCAGAGTCACCCACCCCTTGTCCGAAAGCGGAAGCGGGTTGGAGAGTCCCAGGAAAGGTGACGGATGAAGTCCATGAGAGCGCGGATGGGCGGATAGGAGATTGGTTTGAGAAAGTTGAGTAAATCCTGACGGCCTTGAGATCCACGACTGATAGATCAAGTGGGATGGGAGGTTTGACGGATCCAAGGATTTGCCAAATCCTTGCGGGTGCGGTCGGGATGGATTCAGTAAATCATGGATGAGCGCCGCGCAACGGTAGCAATGAGGAGATTGGGAGGCGCAACGACAAAGATGAAGACACGCAACGACAAAGATGAGGAAGTGCTTATGACAACGGCGGAGATGACAAGCAACACAGATAAAGGACGCGCGACGCGCGCGGATGAAAGGAGCGCGGCGCGGCGCGGCGCGCGACGCGGATAATGGAAGCGCAGCGCGCGCGGCGCGGTGCGCGTGCGCGGGTAAAGAATGGTTTGGATTAGCCTGAGGATAAGTTGTTCAGCCGGGCGGTACGTTTGCGCAACAGTTTATGGATTGAGGTCTTAAGGCAGCCAGGGTGTCCAGGATGGGGCACCACATCTCTCCCCAACTTACAGACTGTCCCTAGTCTGCTCCCGAGTTTGATGCCATAGAAAGAAAAGAAAGGAAAGACAGATGATTGAAACCAAAGAATGGCCATTTTGATCTTGAGAGTGGTTGAAGAGTTGAGGAAAATATCTTGATTCTTCAAAATGAACCCTAGAAGCGGCAGGAATAGAACAAGGAGGACGTCCCAGGTGCTCACATATGTGGCATACAGTAGAGTTTTACAACAAAAACGCAGCAAATGACCCTGGTGGTGCACAATTGGGAGGACTTACCTCTGAGATAAGTTGCCCCCACGACAATGGAACTTCTTGACTTGATCAGCAGAGAACCTTCTGGCCAACCGAGTACCATCCAGCTCCTCCAAAACATAAGATCCTCCTCTAACTTGATGAACCACTTGATAAGGGCCATTCCAACGATTAGAGAAAAGCTTGCCCCACTGGGTTTCCAAAGATCGATTATAAGCTAAAACTAGGTCACCCAGGTTCAAGGGCTCTCTGATTTGATTAGAGTGCTTGTCCTCCCAATACTGGACGGATTTTGCTCTGGCCTCCATCATCGTTTGATAAGCTTCATCATGAACGTCTTCACTTCGCTCCAGCTGCTTGGATCTAGCAACTAACAGATCAGTGGTTGAGGACACCTCTTCCCAAGAGATATGCAAGAAAGATTCAATTTCCAGATCCAAAGGAAGGATTGCTCTTTGACCAAAGATTATTTCATAAGGTGAGTAGCCAGTAGTCCTTTTGGTTGAGATTCGATCAGAAAAGAGAACAAGAGGAAGGAATTTGCGACAATTCTTGCCACTTTCACCAGCCAGTTTAACAAGTGCAGCCTTCAAAGGGGCATGGCCTCGTTCCACCATGCCTTGGCCTTCAGGATAATAAGGGGTAGTAACTCTATGTTTTCCAGGAAGGGATCAGATCATTTCAGCAAGCTTGCCCCCAAATTCAGAGCCACCATCAGTAGAGTAAGATCGAGCCAGGCCATAACGCATTGTCCAGGTCTCGTAGAGGAAAGCTGCCACTGATTCAGAGCTAAGGTTCTTAAGAAATTTCGCTTCAACCCATCCGGAAAAATCATCTCCAGCCACAATGAGGTACTTAGCACCACCTGCCTTAATATGAACCACATCCATAGCAATCCTTCCAAAGACAGTGGACTCCCCAGTAGGATAACGAATTTCGGCTGGGCGCCTAAGATCACGTTTTTGACAAACTTCACAACTCTTGCACCATTGGGAGACGGATTTCTTCAAAGATGGCCACCAGAATCGTTTGGATAATCGTCGATAAGTTTCAGTTTCCCCATGATGACCAAGGCCTTCATGGAGACTTTCAAGGATAGAATCTTGTTTAGAGGGAATAGTAACAACAATAAGAGCACAAGGATTGCCCCTCTTCATAAGTCTAGAGCCTTGAACAAAAAAATTAGAAGACTTTCGTTTAAGAGATCGAAATTCCTTAGCAGAGAGATCAGGAGGTTTTTGAAGAGTTGAAAGGTACTGCTCTAATTTAAACCAGAAGCCTTGTTGAAAGCCAGAATAATTTTGTGAAGAAAAAGAGAAAATAGGTCGAATTAAAGGTTCCTCTTCATTGAAATCGGTTCCAACATCAGATTTGTTGTCCCCAAGAGGTCGTCGAGATAAACCGTCAGGCATGGTGAAAGATTTTCCAGGCCTGTGAACAATATCAAAAGAGAAAAGCTGGATAAAGGCCACCCAACGAGTCATAGGAGCATTGGGAAGACTGGGAGCGTTGATCATTTCAATGATGGATCAAGCATCAACTTGCAATTCGAAATGTTGGCCCCAGAGAACGGTTTGAAGTTTCTTCATCATTTGAGCCACACCACAGAGTTCCAGTTTGGGCTGGGAGTATCTAGATTCTACATCTGAAAACAACAAAGATTCATAAAGAGCAGGACGGTCCCAACCATTTTCATCTTCCTGAGTAAGGACGGCCCCAACAGATTGATAACTAGAATCAACAGCCAGCTTGATCTTGCCAGCTCCAGGTCCATAAGAGATCTTTTTCAAAACTATGTCTTCACCAACTATCCTTTTGAGTAGCTGGAAAGCACATTCACAATCTTGGGTCCAAATCCATTCAGCATCTTTTCTGGTTAGACGACGCAAGGGTGCACAGATTTTGGATAAAGATGGGATAAAGATTCTAACATAAGTGACAACACCTAGAAAGCCCCTAACTTCAGTTGGATTGATTGGGGTAGGCCAAGAGATGATCTTGTTGACTTTGGCTGGTGCCATCCTTCTTCCTTCCTTGCAGACCACATGACCAACAATTTCCAGAGCAGGGACACAAGCCGCCAGTTTGGATCCAGAGACAGTAAGGCCAGATTCCTCGATTCGAAACAGAATCCTCTCCAAGGTAGTAGCATATTCCCAGATAAAACGACAAATTCCTGAATGCCAAGGTAAGAGCTCATTATCATAGTCAGATACTGGACCTTTAATTCCGCCATTGTAAATAAAGATACCAGCATGATCAGGGATTTCATCCTGGAGGATCCACATCATCTGAGCCTGATAGACTTCAACCAAGTTGGTGGCTCCTTGAGGCAATCGAGTAAGTTGAAATCAACCAAGAGGAGTGTTGAAAGTAGTGAGATGACAAGAAATAGGATGTAAGGATTGTTCGTCATAGCCACCCATAATATCCCCTAGACCATAGCAAGCTCTTCCTGCAAAGGATTCAACAAATTCTTCAGTAGCAGGAGGGATACCAGGGTCTTTAATAGTAACTTTATTAAGAGGTTGAAGACCATGAACTATTCTAAGTTTACCATTACTCTTGAGGACACAGAAGACGGGGCTGGAGTAACTAGAATTTGACTGTTCATACAGGCCAGTTCAAACTCGCTCCCAGACCAACTTGATGAATTTGTCAACTTTAGCAGCAGGGATAGGGATCTTTTTCTTTTGCCAAGGATCATGTTCAACTACAGGGATGATATAAGGGAGGCCATAGGATTCCCGCAAGAGACCTCTCTCTTCTTCACAGAAAGCAATAGATTTTTCTCTTAGAGATAAGACATTTTTGATTAAATTTAAGTCATCAGGAAGAAGCCATCCATCTGGACCAAAGTTGACCACCTTCAGACGTTCTTCAGTGACCCGTCCATTAGGCACAAAGGGACCAGTAAGAGATTGAGGAAGACCACAGTAAGGATTGCGAGATAGAGGAGGACGCATAAGGGGAGGATTGAGGTTGAGAGGCATAGGCTGGTTGACTGGTTGGATCTTTTTAGCTACTGGTTTATACATAGTGGCAGAAGAGAGAAGTTCTTGTTTCCTCCAAGAGTTGACCAGAGAGACTTGATTACAAAAGCTGAGTCCAAGTTCCAACATCTTCCAAGTCCAATGTTCTGCAATATCCTTGAAGGGTGCCTTTTCCATAAAAGGAGAACCAGGAGCTAATACGTTGCTCACATGTGTGGCACAAGGTAGAGTTTCGAAAATGACGGTAAAAGATTGCCCTGGCAGTGCACAATTGGGAGGACTTACTTGTACCCCAAATTGCCTCCACTGCAGCCCATATTCCTTCATACCAAAATCACCAAAAACGGAATTGCAATTAGGATCTAGTTTAGACTCATTGCGGAGATTCGAACTGGAACTGAGAGAAGATTGATCAGACTTAAAAGTAGAAGGAAAAGAAGACACAAAAGATCCAGAGAGAGAAGGAGATGGAGGAGAAATATTTTTGGATTCTTCTATTTTGATATGTTTTTGTTTTTTAATATTCTTGAGCTCAGAAGAGAATGATGAAAGGAATGAAAAATAAGCCTGAGGGATGGTAGTTGACCCTTGAGTTGCAGTCTGAGGCTGAAAAGAACTACAACCATTGGTAGGATCAACTATTCCCCTAAAAAATGAGAGGAACTAGAGTTATCCTTCTGCTTCCCCTTAAAAGATGATTTGGGAGAATGGCCAGGAAAATCTATTTCCCAACAACCAGAATCCAAAGAGCAAAGAGGAACTTCAATTTTCCTGCCATCAGCATCAGGGAGAAGGATTCTCTCCCCAACTTGATCAGAAAACATCAGGGTTGCACCAAAGTCCATTAAGAAGGGTCGTCCCAAGATCATAGGACTGTCCAAACGAGTAATCCAAAAGTGGCAGGTTCCAATGATATTTCGACCAATCCTGACTGGTACCTCTTCAGCAATACCAACCAGTTCACAAGCTTGATTTCCTATCCCATATACTGCAGAGTTGAAGCTGACCCTAGGACTAAGTTTGAGCTTGCAGGCCATAGCATCCGAGATTAAATTAAGCTGAGATCCAGAATCCACAAGAGGAGAAACAGTTTTAGCTGAGTCACCAAGATAACAAGGAAGAAAGCCAAGGGGACAGGAATAAAGATTGGATTCTATAGAAGGACTGCTTCCACCAGAGTCCTCCATTAGAGTGCCAGAGGAGACTTTGAGTTCTTCAGGGCCAATTTCCACACGTCGACAAGAGACCCATTTCTTCATTCCTTCAGCAACAGATGGAGAGATTGATAGGAGTTCAGCCACAGGTAGATCAGGAATTTTGAGATCAGAAATTTTCTTTAATACTCCCTCCACAGCATTGGGGTGATCCTTGGAGATGCCCCTTTCAAATCGAACTTTGGGCTGGGTGGGGGGAGGAAGTTCAGGTGACGCAGAATCTAAGATAGGATTAGAAGGTTGAGGTGAGGGAGAAGGATCAGGGTGATCTGGGAACCTTTCCATGAGTGGTTCCTTTTCCACCTCCATGTCTTCTACATCCGAGGAAGGAGGCTCAAGTGATGATCGACGTTTAACGGGTTTTCAAAGGATTGAAGTTGGCAAGGAAGGAGCCTTATGAGGTTTAGGTTCCTCATGTCGTTTCCTGGCTGGATCAGATTGATAAGTAGTCCCAGCAAGACTAGAGGAAGAAATAGCTGGAGGATACCAAGGTTGGAGGGTACCACAGGATGATTGAAATTTAAAGGAAGCAAGAGATGCTTTCACAGGAGGTGATGGCTGGTAAGAGGCCACCACATGTCGGATAGGACGAGACGAGTCAAAAGGGATTAGAGCACCATTAGGGAGGAAGTAATTGTTTCCCCTCTGCTCTACCAACTTTTCCTTTAAGTCCTTCTGAAGTTCTTGACATTGTCCGGTTCCATGGCCTTCCCTATGACAGTAGTAACAGACCAGAGTTGATTTGGGGACAGAAGAAGGAGCTTTAGGAGTAGCTAGCGAAGAAATCTTTTGATCTATTTTGTTCTCAAAGGCTCTAAGTAACTTGGTCATTTCATCTATAGTAGTAGGTTCCCAATTGGAATTAGGATCTGCTTTAGGCCTGTGATCTGCCTCCATTTTAATCATAATATTGTTTGACTCTTTAAAAGAAGGAGCATGGACTGGTTCAGTAGTTCTAGGCCTTTCAAAGGTAAGAGCAGTTTGACCTTTCATGACTTTATCCACAGTACTCCTAAGGGTAAGAAAAATAGGGAGCTTGAATCGATTATCCCTGGTAGTAATCATGGATCCAGATTTGACCAGTTCTTCTTTAATCCTTTCCTGCACAGCCGACAAAAAAGGTTGGAAGAACTTTGCTTGAATTTCGTCCACTGTGTCAATGTGATTGTTTCGGATAAGATAGTTTTGAATGGGATCCCAAGACTTTCTAAAAATCTGATAGTCAGAGGCTGAAGAAATACCACCATTGGAGATCCACTGAGAAACCAGAGCATCCAAATCCTGCAGAGTAAACCTAGCAACATCTATTTTACCCCAGTATGCCAACATAGCCTCCCTGAGAAGCATCCAGTTGTGGGATTCAAATCCCTCGAAAGACTCGATTACCTCCATAACTTCATCAGAGGAGATAAAGAACCGCAACTGATAAGCCATATTGAATTCACTAGCTCCATCCACTTCAGCAGCCATTTTGTAGGAGTCCAAGAATCGCTCAACATTTGTACCGTTGAAGCCTAATTTCTTGTTCTGGGGTTTGATCTTTACCATCTTAGGTCAAACATAGGTGGTTGGAGTAGCAGGAGATGCCATATCGAATAACAGAGTTCCTAGGGGATCCAAAGAGCAGATTTCCAAAGTGGCTCACGAGTGTGGCAAGAGTAGGGTTTTGCCAAAAACAACAAGTATCTTGCCCGAGCGGTGCACAAATTGGGAGGACTTACTTCTAGACCAAGCTGCCTCCACAGATTGGAAAAAAGAACAAACAGAAAAAGAAAGAGAAATTGGATAGGATTTCGGAGTTGATTCTTCAAGTTGGGACTGTAAATCCCAAGGTTGCTGGTTTGATCCCGGCCCGGGGGACCAAATGTAAGACTCCAAACGGTGCTAAGCCGTGGCAGTTCTGTGGAGGGGAAAGGTGCTGTTTAGGCTGCCCTCCTAGGAGTTACAATAATATTTAAATGTAACTGGAATCAAGGTCCAGAACCTTATGGATGAGAAATCAAACTAAGAGAAGAGGATAAGAGTTTTCGGTAGCAATGGAAACAACAATATCTGAGGCAAGATGGTGCAGGGAAAGACTTGAACAAATAAGTCAAGGTTTGTTCAGAGTTCAATAGAACAAGGCAGTTGTAAGTAACAACGCCCACAAGCTAATAACTCTGGTTGTCAGCAGCTGATTAGGAAAGATCAACTCAATCCCAACCAACCTCCAGGTTCTCAATGAACCTGCCCAACTCTCCGCAATCAAGCGCTTGAAGGGTACCAGATAACTGTGGGAGGCTGAACAAAACAAAAGCAATTTGTTTATGAAGCTCTAGAAGCAAATCAATAACAAATTTGAGCAAGAATATACCAACACTTCTCAAGGAACTCAAGAATAGCGTGGCGAAATTCAACCTTAAAGAAGAAGGGAGGTATAACACTCCAGGTTTTAAGCTTAATAAAACCTCTTCAATCAAACGTGATTGGTTCCAGAAAGATGATCAAGGAGAGATCAGGACCAGTATGGTCGGAAAAAGGGATCAGAGTGGTATAACACACTCAAGAATTCAGGCAGACAGGAATTCTTCTTCAACCAGCAAGGCTATTGGTTGGTGATAAGGATCAAGTTCACAAAGGACAGAGTTTGAGTATGGAGGCTCAAAGGATCAAGAGGGCAATCATGGATATACCCGGATAAAATGGCTCGGATAGGTGGGGAAGGAAGCCCACAGATAAGTTGATTACTGATGAATGGTCTCCTAGGATGGATTGGATCCTCTGATTCTCTGATGATGGGATGCTGGGATGCTCTCCTGCTGGGATGCTGGAATGCTAGGATGCTGGGCCAAAAGGCAGGGGAGAGCCCCTCCTTATATGGGCAGGAGGCCCTGTTAGACTATATACAACGGATTCTACAAATAGAGCGGAAAAGGGAAGGCAACCATGTGGTCACTCGCGTTGGTCTGTGGATGTGCGCGCGTGACAATACCAGAGTCACCCACCCCTTGTCCAAAAGCGGAAGCGGGTGGGAGAGTCCCAGGAAAGGTGACGGATGAAGTCCATGAGAGCGCGGATGGGCGGATAGGAGATTGGTTTGAGAAAGTTGAGTAAATCCTGACGGCCTTGAGATCCACGACTGATAGATCAAGTGGGATGGGAGGTTTGACGGATCCAAGGATTTGCCAAATCCTTGCGGGTGCGGTCGGGATGGATTCAGTAAATCATGGATGAGCGCCGCGCAACGGTAGCAATGAGGAGATTGGGAGGCGCAACGACAAAGATGAAGACACGCAACGACAAAGATGAGGAAGTGCTTATGACAACGGCGGAGATGACAAGCAACACAGATAAAGGACGCGCGACGCGCGCGGATGAAAGGAGCGCGGCGCGGCGCGGCGCGCGACGCGGATAATGGAAGCGCAGCGCGCGCGGCGCGGTGCGCGTGCGCGGGTAAAGAATGGTTTGGATGAGCCTGAGGATAAGTTGTTCAGCCGGGCAGTACGTTTGCGCAACAGTTTATGGATTGAGGTCTTAAGGCAGCCAGGGTGTCCAGGATGGGGCACCACAGCGGGGAAGACAGGAAGCGCTGGAAGGAGACCCTTCTGATGGTTCTGTTTGCGGATCAGATTTTGATGAAGCGGTCGACAGGCTACTTGTCATACAAGTTACTTTTTGGACAGCGCCCCGTGCTTCCGGTGGACATTGAGTTGGAGACATTCCTGGGGGTTGACTGGTGGAAGGTGAAGACTGTTGGAATTATGGCAACTAAGTGTCCTCATTCTCCTTTTGATTTAAATATAAAAGAAATTATTAAATAAAATACTATAAAAAATATATGAGACTGTTCTCCGGTATTATGGGCATCATAAAATTAGCTTGTTATGATCAAATTGTCTCTCATGTCTCTAATCAGTTGTCCCTCCTACTGTTGAAAATTTCTAGGTTAAGTCATGATTAAGTCTGAAAGAATGCTAGTTCAAGTAGTCTGATTTTCCATTACTTATCAAACTCTTGTAGTCATAGAACCCTGAGTCACTAGTTCTTTTAATGGACTTCTTATCTTTAAGAACCTCCTTTCTTATCTTGATCTTTCTTAATTTTAATGTTTGTTGAATCACAGAATCAGCTTGAATTAACGCCTCAGTTGTATTGTACTTGTCACTCTTCTTTTGATAGCTTTTATGTCCTGGCTTATGACCTGTTGTGTCTCTGCCTTGTTGCATACTGTCTTTCACTGATTATGTGACAGTTCTTTGGTTGCTTCTTATTCATTATTCATTATACTTGTTATTGTTAAAACCACATTTTGATCATGTTGATTATGGCTTGTATTTACTATTTAAATCCTGCCAACTTAAACTTAAATATCATCATCCGTTCTTACTCACCTTGAACTTGAGTGCCCCCCTTGACTCTCCAATCTGCTCCTCTTGGCAACACAAGATTCCTCCTCCTCATCCTCTCACTCAAATCTGACCGGAGCATTCTGCTGAATTTTCAACAAAGACTTCCGCCAAATTGCTTGAGGCTTGCGCCAAAAAGCTCCTTCAACAGGACGGGATGCTCGCAAAGGCCGCGGACCGTCTGAAGAAGAATCAGACGGCATTGGTGCGCTATTGGGACAAGTGCTGCTTGCATAGTCTCCAGGATCCCTTGCGGAAGGGGGATTTGGTGCTCCTGTACAAACAAAGTCTGGAGTCTCAGTGGGGGAAGTTGTTTGCTAACCGGTGGAACGGCCTGTTCCCCGTGTTGTCCAAGTTTGAGGGCAGCAGCTATCAGTTGGAGGAATTAGACGGTACTCCGCTGAAATGGAAGGCGGCGGCTTCGCATGTCAAGCGCTTCTTCGCGCAAGGATCTACCTTGTTTGACAAAACAGCTGAAGGGGGTGACGGATCTGATAAGGGGAGTGTTGAGCGCGGCAATGGTGTAGGAACGCAATCCAGGGATTTGTCTTTGGGCGGATAAGCGGAGACCCTGCCGTTGTGACGGAGTAGGCGGTTGCGACCAGCTGGGGACAGTGGCCAAGTTGGGGGGGGAGGTAGTGGGGGTAGGGGATAAGTTTTGATTGGGTGAGGGGGTGCTCTAGCCGGTTCACAGCCGGAACAACTAGACACCCCAGAATGTTTGTTTCTCTATGTTTCTTTCTTATCTGGATTGTGGGGTCTTTGCTGGCTTGGGGTTTTTGCAGGAAAGGTGGGCGCGGCACAGAGCCGGGTCCATAAAAGCAAGGACAAGCCCTGGGGAACCGGGATGCAAGGACAATCTTGCAGATGGGGGAAACGGGACAAAGAGCAATTTGCGGGCGGTCTACAGGCATCGCGTGAAAAAAAAATATGTGTTCTTTTCTATTTTTCTTCTCTGTTGGTTTCTTTTTCTCTTTTTCTTTTCTCTCAGGATATCTAGAGGATGGGTGGTTGGTATGGGAATAAGCTTGATTTGTTCAGGGGTGCTCTAGCCGGTTCACAGCCAGGAAAACTAGACACCCCAGAATGTCCGTTCTCTTACTCTCTCTCTCTCTTCCCTTACAGTGGCGCGTGCTGGTGTTTTGGTTGTTGTGTTTGTTACAGGATGGGTACGGGGAACTGTGTGGCAGTTTGTCTGGGGCGGTCCAGGTGCCTCTTTTGGAATGGCTGGTCACTTACCGTTGCTCACAAAGCAAAGCGCGCAGACTCAATCTCAAGCTCACTCTCACGAATCACGGTCGCGCACTTTTTCTCAGAAGGTTAAGACCTTGTGCGGATATGTGTATTTTCTTAGGAAAAGGGGAGCGCGGTACAACCAAAAAGAAGAAAAGAAGGAAAGAAAGGGAAGAAGGGGAAAGGGGGGGCGATGCGCCTAAGCCATCCTCATCATTTCCTCCATTTGCGCCCTCAATGACGCCAGTAAGGCCCAGAAGGAAGCCAGGAGCTCGCGCCGGGATTCCGAGGATTGAGCGCCGGGGATTTCAAGGAAATCCCGAAGCATTGTGGTTGACCTTTCCGCAAAGACCTTGAAGCCGGCCGCCAGGAGTGCCATTACAATTGGAATTTTTTGGATCTCGGGAGGGCTAGGGGGAGGAGTGGCCGGTGAAAATGGGGCCTCCGGGGAACCAAAAGGGGGGCTTGGTCCAGCTGGAGGCAATGACGGGACGACAATGGGTGACGGAGGCGGAGGGACGTTGGGTGTTGTAGGCCTCTCATCCAAGGCCGCTGGTGGCGCGGGCGGTGTCAGTGGTCGTGGAGGAGGAGTAGAGGGTGCTGGCGTGGCAGCGGGTCTTCTGAAAAGCCTTGGGTCCGGTACCGTTTGGTTCACACCAACAGCGGCGGCCCAAGCGCGGGTCGCCTTGCGCCATTCCTCCAAGGTTTTGTATTTGCTCCGTTGCGGAGGTCTGGCCGGGCGGAGAGGTGATGCCAAGTCAGGGCTCACATGCAAGGTGGGGGGTGATGGAGCTTGGGGGCGGCGGGATGGAGGTGAACCGGGGGGTGTCCACGAGCCTTCCAAAATCGAGTCGTTGTCCGAAACCACAAACAGGTCCGGAAAAGCCCTCTTGCGCGGCCTGGGGCAAGAGCTGGATTGGGTGGGAGCTCCGGGCATGCTGTTGCTAAGCAAGCAGCAACAGTGGCTGTGACGGCAAGCAATACAGGCGCGTTGACCAGGGACAATCAAACACGCGTGCCCCTTCCAGGCGCAGAATTCGCATGGGAGAATGGTGGCAATGGAGCGGGAGGAAGATGGGGGAAGGTGGTAATGGGAGTGGAAGTAGCGGGGGTGGTGGTATGGTGAAGCAATGGAAGACTTCTGGGGACAGAACTCAAGTTGGGGGGTGATGTGGTGTCAATTTATAGACACGGATTGGGAAATGCGTCGCGGCTGCGCGCTCAGCATTGGAGGCAGCAGGCTCAGCATTAGGGTATGCGGAGTGCTCAGCAGTGGCAGCTGCTGGATCAGCAGCAGCCGCTGTTTGGTTCCGCACCTAGTGGACGGGTTGGGCTCAGCATTGAATGCGGCGTGGGCGGCGATCTGCCCCGGAGATTCAATTTGGAAGGTATTGCGCTCGGCTAGGTTTTCAGGCGCACCGGTTTGGATACGTAGGGGCCGAGCAATCCGTGGGCTGTAAAGGAACGGATGGAGCGCACATGCAAGCGCGCGGATCATGCCAGATATTACCGGACACCCACGACGGGCGCGGGGGGCTCCAAGTAGGGCGCGGTGCAAGGACCGCGTCATGAGAAGGACAAACTGGATGCTCAAAAAGGCGTACAGACATTGGGGGGAGTTTGGTACGGAGGAGGTGGGGAGAGGAGGCTAGGGTTTCTGTTTTCGGATTGTTTTCTCTTTTTTTTTCATACTGTTATTTGCGCGTGTACTTAGGTTAGGGTTGAGAGGGAGGACTTATCCTCACTCTCAACTCTGGGTTGGGGAGGAGGAGAGGCATGGAATGCATGGAATCAGACCATCACATCATTGGATTGGATCACTCATCTCACCAAGAGATTAAAGGAACTCATACCGGATACACATCCAGGTGGAGAGTTCTTAGGATTGCAGGATTGGCGATTTCTCTCTCTCTCTAATTTTCTTTATCTCCTTATTTCTATTTCTCATTTAAGTGCAACTTTGGGAATCCCCATCTCCTTTCAAACGCAGGGAAACGTTAACTTCCAAACCTTGGGACAATTATAGGGGGATAACCTTTATTCTTTCCACAGTGCGCAGCGCGCAGATCATTCCAACTTGTGTCCATAAAAGAACACCACAACGTTCATCCCTGGTAGTTACAGGCCATGGAGCGCAGTATTTGGGGTTTTAAAACTTATTGGGATCAGGGAACCTGTGGTGTGTTGTTCCACAGTCAATTATTGCTGTTGAAGAGTTGCAGTGGGTAGATGTTACCAGACTTTTGTCCCCTCCACATGATAGGTGGCAGCAACGGTGATGTGAGCTGAAGCGCCTTTGGGATTTTTGGTCTTTTTCCTTTTGGGTCTGAGGTTTTGGGACTCAACTCAAAATTTTGATGCCTTATGAGTTTTTACCATGGGGTTGTGTCTCCCATCCACACATTAGTAGACAGTTTCTTCTTGGTAGCTGGTGTTTCTGAGGTCTGAAGTGCAGTGGCTCCAGTTGCTGGACTTTCTTTAGAGCAATCATTTGGTTTTAACTGATTTACAAAACCCTGGAATTGCATGAGGGTGTTGTTCGGGTTTTTGACTTCTGATTTGTCCATGGAAAGTTGTTTGATGAGGTGGAATAGATGGGTTTCTTGGCATATTTTTCCAAGGATTGAGTAGGACAATATATCCCTGAGATTTGTATTTCTACAGAAGCTACATCTAAGAGGGTTTTTTTGCATCTTCAAATGAACTCTTGAAGGTCACATTTGTAGGACAGGGCCTCCCATTCCATCCAGATGCATGCTCTATTTAGTGCTGTTATGGAGGTATATTGACTATTTATTTTGTTCCAAAGAAAACAGGCATTGTCTTAAGTGCTGGCGTCCATGAATTTGATGAAATCTGTTTGATTGATGCGACTGGTGATGATCCTAACTGCTTCATCCCTTGCTTTGTTCTATTTGTTTATGGTTGAGGCATTGGCATCTTTGGTGGGTTCCTTTTTGCATACATCAAGGAGTTCTTTGGATCCAATATGAATCTTCATTCTCCCCTTCCATATTCTGAAGTTTGTGCTGTCAAGGATGGGGATGATGAGAGGTCTTTTGCAACATCTATTTTGGTAATATTTGAGAGTAGGGTGTCCAGCCTTTTTGCAATTTTGAAGTGCGCCTGGGACTGTAAATCTGTTAAAGTTTCAGAATGAAATTTTTTTTTATTTAATTAGAGACTAAAGAAATTGAGGCATTGAAAGGAAGAAAAAAAGCAATACTCATTTACCTGAAAAAGGGTGAACACAGGCCAGACAGTTTTGGGTGTTTTACAAAAGTTATGGTGTTGGGGAGAATAGGAACAGATCAATGAGTATACTGGTTGGAGTGATTGGGTGGCAGTAATGATTTGGTCAGAATTCTAGCGCTCAAGTCGTCCAGAGGATAAACAATGGATGCAACAAAGGAACATATAAATAGGAAACAGAGAAAGGAAACAAACTTTGTTTGCGCAATTCATTCTGGCTGTACAAGGTTAGGTTAAACAGGAATGCATATTCATGAAGGCAAAGATGTTCCAAGCTCATGTCTGCTTCTCAACAAGGGCGTCAGAAAAGTTTGACCTCAAGAATTTGTCAAGCTTTTACAATGATCTCAGGATAGAAAAGATTGCATTAGAAATATTTTGGCATGGGCAGATATCAACATCATATTTTGAACCAAAAATCTTCACCTTTGCTTGGAAGAAAAAATGAATGCAGTGTAGTGAAAGAAATCCCTTGATCAGATCATGAGATTGAATTATCTAGATTATCATAGGAATATCTATGTTCAAAAATCATAATGGATCAGGTAAGAATGTAAAATATTAATGAAAGAATAAAATCTGTCGCAAGTAAACTCAAAAGTATGGCTGTGACCCATGCAAATTGGATGTCTCGAGAAATAATGTACACAATACCAAATGCAATGATACTAATCGCCTCAACAGGCATTGAAATGCGGTGATAATCTGAAACGCTGTCAACGTATCGAAAGATTGGACGCATTTTGTGGAGTAAATATAAACAAAAAGATTCCAGGCTTGAATTCATGAGCATCCTGGAATTTCCAATGTTCATCTGTTGAACTGATTCTCTTGAGTTTTCACGAGATGAAATGTGCTGCAAGCTTCGCGCTGTTGTCAACTCCTCCAAGTTTGGAATGTTTATTTCTAAGTGATCATTTGTGTGTGAGGATTGGATATAAAATGCATCAAAAATATGATCTAACCCCAAAATTGCGAGTTGATCTTTGCTGGAATATTGAACCTTGCACAGTCCACAATTTCGCCCTCCTCCCCTCATCCATCTTTCAAGGCATTCCCTGTGGGTGATATGACCACAACGTGTCATGTGTAAATTATTCTTCTCGAGAAGTTTTTTCAAAGCTTTACCTTCCATTTTGTTTTCAACGTCTACAGTTTCTCCACTGTGAAGGCTGAATTCAATATTTGAATCGTCTAGTTTGAATTTACTATTGTAAAAATTTGGAGTTGGCATTCCATCCAAACATACATAGCAATCATGGTTCCGATCAGTTTCTTCAGGTTCACCATTCATTCGGTTCATTTTCTTATCGGCATTCTGTTCAAAA
This sequence comes from Puccinia polysora, assembly GCA_025617555.3. NCBI lineage: Eukaryota > Fungi > Basidiomycota > Pucciniomycetes > Pucciniales > Pucciniaceae > Puccinia > Puccinia polysora. Next base: position 22,464,971 of record CM062612.1, on the reverse strand, counting down.
AAAAGGAGCACGTCGATACCAAGGAAGAAAAGTTCATGACAATTAGGCCGAAAAAAGATAAAAGGGCCAAATCATTATAACGAACGAGGTCGTCTTCAAATTCCATTGGTTTAGAAGAGCTTGAAATTGTTCCGGAAGGCGTTGGGGTTTCTCGCTGACCAACTGGGAAAAGCGCAGGTGAATTTTGATCTCCAACGCCATGAACTAACCACAATTTTTTTTTGATAGTCAGCATTACAAAATGAAAACTTGCCTTTTTTTCGAGTGGAATTAAGGAACAAAGTTATGCCATAAATCCCAGAAATTAATGAATTCGCTTACCCCTATCGGGAAGAATCTCAGCTTCCAATTCACCGGATTCTGGAGAACTTAAAAGGTGGCCTAAAATTTCCTTTTGGAATATTAACTTTTTTTTTTTGCAAAGAATGAAGCTCATCCATCAGAAACACGCGCATGGCTGGTGGGTTCTCTTTGTGGAGCAACTCCTGATTGAACGATACGCAACCATGAGTTGTGGAAGCCATTTGATGAACATAACTGAAAATTTAAAAGTTTCCTAGAAAGAACTGGAATCAATGATGCATGATGTCAAGTGTCGGCTTTTGAAACCTGCCTGTCTTCTCGGTGTAAAACGCTATGACCCACCGAAAAAATGCTCAGGGGTGTGGACCGACACTGCTATATCCTCCTTTCGCAGGTTTGTGAGGTCCGATTCGGAAAAAATTTGTGGTAGTCAATATTTTCGTAAACGAACTCACTCTCGAGGTGACGCTCCCGAGGCAAATTAAAAAAAGATCAGTCGCATTGAATGCACATGTCAACTTCGGAAGGGGTAAATTTACAGCGTCAGTTGCTTGCCGAGGTCTGGCCCCAGCCCATCCAGCCATGCTCCGGACCAATCCCTACGTGTCACCGAAACGTCGTCAACCCCGAGCGGAGTTGAGACTGATCACTTGAAGACTTGGGGAGGAATGATACAAGTTCCATGCCGCGATCGATCGTGGAAAGAAGCTTGCAGGCCCGAGCTGCCCATACCCAGAACCATTGGATTCTGATCTTTTGACAAAAAGATTAGGCGGATCAATACATCGCAAGCAATGTTGATCCCATAGGTGACTATTATCCGAACCTCTTATTGGGCAGAGGTTCAATCAATCGCCGTGCTACTTCTCTATGATCACTCACAATATTTACTCCGAGGAAAAAAACGTTGTGCCTCTGTCGCCACTGGAGATGGTCCCATGGGGCAAGCAAAGCTCTCACATTATTCGCCGTCAACCTCGGAGCCCAGCCTTGTATACTGAACCTGCACGGGGTAGTGAGCAGTTGTCAAGAACGACTAGAGGGATAACTGACGAAGAATTCTGTTTGTATCCTCTTCTTGACCATTCTACAAAAACGTGCCTCATAAAGGTCTCTTACACCACAGGCGACTCCAAGAAACAGAAAGCATTGGCCAAGGCCCAAATGTCAGGATAGCGGTCAAGTTTTCGAAAATCAAATTTAATCAGTTTTATTGCTATATAGTCGTACGTTTCTTCTGATCATTAATCTCAGCCCAGCTTCTTCCTTACTCTTCCGAATACATCATAATACACCCCTGCGGCCGACTCAACTTACAACACCGGGCCGAAACACCAGCCACCCACTCCAGGCCCAAATCACAGTAGGACTAGTTTTGGGATTGCTGCGACAACGCGTACAAACACGACGCGACGGAAAGGAGTGTTGTGAACAATTTCTCCCGGGTGCGCAACTGCGACCGCAGCATCGCGCCGACGCTCAAGTGGCCGCAATCACGACTACACCGCCCACTCCAGTGCGACATGTCGGTGTCGTCCAGCCCTCCGGACACGAGACCTTAGGAGACCGCCATCAAGGAACCACGCCAGAGGACGCCTAACCACCTTCGATCGAGGGCCGCATCGACCATCGGATCTCAAGCTCAGTCGCAAGAACGCCAGCGTAGACTTCAGGAGGAGCAAGAGTAAGATAGGGTGGAGGTAATTGTCTCTTTCGTTTGAAGACTATTTCTTTTCTTTCTATCATGGCCAATTCTCCATTCCATATTCATGCTATCCATCAATCCCAACTCAATCATACTCTTCACCGTCTCAGGCCCAAATTCTGTAATACTCACTGTACTCAATCTGAACTTGAAGGTTAACGCTGACTTGTCAGACTGAGATCCATCCCCGGTGAATATTTAATCCCTACTCAGAAGCTGGTCTCAGATCTCATTCATTATTCTAATATATCTTGCGTGTCTACCTACCTTTTCAGCTTTTACTGTTACTGATGTTTGATTGACTAGCTGAGATAGAGAAAGACTTGTGATATTACATGGTAGCAAGAGTCATTTCTTGGCAGTCATTAACGGTAGAACAGAAAAGCAACTACATCCAAAATGGCCAACCTACAAGAACTAGGAGACACTCAAACAGTCATCCCCAATTCCAGTGGCTTGGAGGGCTAAGACTTCTCCACAAAGGCAAAGCTCCGACTACTCCCCTGACACAACTGGTACAAGTGGCAAGCCCAGTTAAAAAATCTCCTCATCAGTAAGGGTCACAAGGAACTACTCAATGCAGAATGGTTAAAGAACAATTGCAACGCAAAGAGATTCTGGCAGAAGATGGCACTAGCCATCAGCCTAATGTATGGATCAGTTGACCAAGAACTTTGAGGATACATGACCCCCAATTTTAAGGACTTCTCAAAAGCCTTGGAAGACCTAGGAAAGGCGTGTGGGGGAAATTCTCTAATAACTATTGGCAACCATGTCTCACAACTGGTACACTTAACGTACCAACCCTCAAGCTCAATCCAAGAGAATGCCATTGAGTTTTGGGAAAAGTACCTGTCTATAAAGGACATCCTAACCTCTCAGGACCCAAAAGACAAGGAAGAGCACATCAGCATATCCTCCCCCTTGCAGCAATATTCTTCCTCAAAATTTTTTTCCTTGACCAGTCTCTCAACCCGCTGATTCAGTCATGTCACTACATCAAACCATCCAAATTTGACCAAGTTTACAATTGCATTCTGGCTGAAGACACCCAGAGTCAAAGCAAACTCTCAGAGAAAGCATATTCCACTTCACTAAAAAATTGTAAGGCCAACCCTGATCACCTTGGTCTTTGAGCAAGCCAACAAGGATCCTGGCCCAGCAGACCTAGCCAGGCTGATGCTCCCAAACTGGCTGTACCAACCAAACACCACCCAACCAACAGACCTAAGTGTAAACCTGATCTTTCCCAAATTGAGAAGTTGATTGAAGTCCTTACTAAGGAACTGCTGGCAATAAAGAGTAAGGGGACAGTTAAAAATGTCAAAGAGGAATCCAAACCCCCACTAGCCAACTGCGCAAATGATGCCACAGAGTCCAAGGACTTCAATTTCTTCATCAAAAAATGCTTATACTCCACCTCCTCACCCTCTCACAACACCTGCAAGCTCATTTAAAACTCTGGTTCCACCTAGTTGACCGTCAGCAACCTAAACCTACTCAGTGAAGTCAAACCTCATGACAAAAAAATCAACACCTATGGAGGCCACGTCCAAATCACCCATGTGGGAAGTCTCAAACTGGGACCCATGCTTATTCCCCCAGTCTACTATGCCCCAACTGGACCTCGGAATCTGATCTCTGCATCCTAACTCAAAGACCATGGACTGAAGGTAGTCCATAAACACCAAGTGGTACTCATCAAAATGGCTGATACTGTAGTGTTTACATTCAACCGTGTAGGTAACCTCTACTCTGCCATTATCAGACCGGAGTCATCTATTCTAGCCATTGGGGAAAACCCAATGGTATCAGACTGGCACATTGTTCTTGGACACCCATCCAATAGGTACCTCAAGGAACTTCTTTGTCAGCATAATCTTGAGCACAACCCCTTGCATACCTCAAAAACCTGCAAAATCTGCAAATCATGCAAGTTTACAAGATTGCCTCACTCAAACCCTCTCCCTAAATCCCCTTCACCTTTTCATACCATACACGCGGACGTTCTCCAGATCAACCCTCAATCAATACTTGGCTAGCAATATTTTCTTGTACTCATTGAAGACTACAGCCGTTTTAATAGAATTCATCTGCTCAGACTCAAGAGCGAGTATGAACTGAAAATCATCTCCTACTTCAACAAGATTTGCAACCATCTACAAATCACCCCTGAAATATTTCCCTCTGACCAAGGGGGGGAATTCTTGTCCACCAAGTTTGTATCTAAAATTTCAAATTGGGGAACCACCATTGAACATGGCCCAGCCAACTCCACCCAGACAAATGGCCTGGCAGAGCAATTAAACCACACACTCCTAACAAAAATCTGGTTTATGATGGCCCAGTCAAATGTACCCATCAACTACTTGGATGAGGCGGTAAAATATGTGCCAATGTTGATCAATATCCTTCCCAACAAGTCCTTAATTTGCGAATCTCCAGTTAGTACTCTATCTAAAAAAGCCTGCTGCATAGAGCCTATCAGGAACCTCAAATCACTTATCCCCTTTGGCCTGAAGGTCCATGTACACCAAAAACCTCCCTCCAAGGTCCTGGCTCCCACAAGCCCACTGCATTTCCTAGGATACAAGCCATACTTCAATGCATGCAGGTTCCTAGACAGCTCTCAAAAATCTGCCACTGTCAGTTGCAATTTTTCCATATCACCTTACTTGTTCAAATACCAGTCACCTGACGCTCTGAAAAAACCCCCCTAATCTATCCCCATTGCTTTACCAACATCCTGCAATTCCATTCCCCAACCTAAGACTGTTGTTGTTTCTCTATCACGTCTCCCTTACCATGCTCCGCAACGTGCCTGCTCATGCACCCCCCCTAATGCTGAAAACTCCTCCACACCAGCAAGCCCCTCCCCTCAAAGTCCTGTCACGCCACCTACTGCAGAAAATACTCCCTCTGGGCTCCCCCTCAAGAAGGGTTACTTCAATTTACCCTACTACAATGTTTCCCCAAAAAACATCACATCCAACATCAGTCCCTTGGCCATTGTTACAACTTCCAAAAGACCCAACAATTGCCCTCCACAGGAACACCAGTTGGACGGCAACCACAACGCTAACTTAAGCAAAGTTGTTACAGTGAAAACGGTGTTCTCCGGCCCCATCAAGAAACCAAGATGGATTGAATCAACATCTGCCAAGAATCCGTCCTTTTTTACTAGAAATACCAGAACCCTAGTTCCCCCCCCCTAGCAACGACATTGTCTTAGGTGGAATGTGGAGACTGGTAAAGAAAAAGGATGAGAGTGGTGAAACAATCCAAAGGAAATTGCGCTGGGTGTGCTTTGGAAACCACAAGCTTCCACAGCAACACTACTTCAATACATACTCAAGTATGGGAAGGAACAAATCCATGAAAAATTTTGCTTTCTCTGGCAGTCCAACACAATATGCTGGTGGCCCATTTTGACATCAAGAATGAATTCATGCATGAAATATTGATGCCTTTGTACATGTCTTTCAGGTCTAGGGTTTTGAGGTCCCAGGTAAGGAGGACTGGGTGTGGAGGCTAAATAAATTGCTATACGGCACTAAACAAGCACCCTGGTGCTGGAAACACCATCTCACCAACACCCTAGCCACACTTGGACTCTTTACGTCCAATGCGGATTAGTTGATTTTCCTCAATGATAACAAATTGATACTGATCCATCTTCATGCAGACAATGGGCTTCTGGTGGGAAAATCAAAAGCTGAGATTGACACCTTTCTAGCACAGCTGAAATATCACTATGGAATCAAACACCAGTACTGGCCCGTACAACAATTAGGGTATAACTTTGACTGGAAGGGGGGAAATGGAATTATTTTGCACAAGAAGGACTTTTGTAAAAAAATCCTTGAAGAATTCTTGATGGAACAGGCCAGATGTCAGCTTGCTACTATTGCAGAGCAAACTGCAAAAGTAACAGAAATAACATAAAAATAATAATAATATAATTGAACTAAGAAGGAGTAGGAAAAACATAATTATTATTACAGAAATGGATTGTACAACAAAAATTAGGTAGGGTCACTCACTTACCCCACCCTTGAAATCCAACTCCTTATATTTTTTAAATAATTAAGGAAAGAAAGACCAAAATACCACGACACCACTATTGAACTTTTGGCCAATTAAATACTTCACACGTATTTTCACGTATAGGTTTCACAACTAAAATTCAGTCAGAATTGAGGTTTTGTGCATATTTGAGGAGTTATGGACAGAAATGTGTTCTGTCACAATTCCCGCATGCAGCCGCGGCAGCCAATGCACCCGTGCAAGGCTGAGATACAGCCCTGTCACTCCTTCAAGGTTGTGTACGCAGCCCCGGGCCTCTGACAAGTACGCAGCCATGGGACTAAGGGTTGACAAAGTGAAAGGCAGCCTGAGAAACTTAGGTACCACATAAACATGCTACAACCCACACGGTGTGGTGCCAAATCTGGGACACCTCTGGACCAGTATGGAAAAAGTAAAATTTTTATGAACTTTTCTATAGCCTCCATTTAGATCCAAAAAAAAAAAAACTTTTTTTGGGATGGCTTCTCAGTTCAGTTCCCAGTTCTCAGCCTTCCCTTCTCCTAGTTGTCTAGGAAGATCTCTCAGTGCCTAGACCCCTGTTCCTGGTGTTCAAGTCCTTCCCACTTCACTCCTTGTCCTTCAGCTCTCTGTTTTTTCTTTTTTTTGCCAAACATGCGCGCCAACGGCCATTGACCCCAATAATCATCCATTAGATCATTATCCTGGGATCATAAGATCTAGCAAGACTCCAATTGAGCCCCCTTGTTCTCATTCCACCAATGATCCCAGTCAAATTTGTGATGATTATGATGATGATGATGATGATCATCATGCCAACAACAACAACAACAACGATTGTTTTGATGGCCTAGGTACCACCCTTACCACCCCCTCCTCCTTCAATCAATAAGACCAATGAGAGTGCAAAAAGTCAAATTGGTAGCACCACAGCAACAACCAGGCTTGGGATCTTGAAACGAGAACAACATCAGCATCCCAGAAATGCTACCAGACCAATCAGTTCATCTTGAAAGAGGTGGGCACTATTTGAAGGCACCTTGGGTGGTAACCTCTTGAGTGGGATTGGTTCAACAACAGATGGAACCGTGACTCACAAAAATTCTCATCATCCTTCCAAAATTAGAAACCTGACCAGTGGTGGGCTCTTTGGTTCCAAGTTTGACCATTAACCATCCCACTCATCCGTTCCTGGTCCTCATCACCCATGTGATCAAACAGGTCAGGTAAAATGGATGAACCCTAAAAAACTACCCTATTAATTCTCATTCTACTCAAACACCTTTTCCCACCACCATCATCGCCAACATATCCTTCTCAATTGGTGGGTTGATGCCCTCATGTCTCTGTGGATCCGCCCGCGGCTGTTGCCCGGGCCCATCAAACACCTGCTGGCAGTCATTCACCGTCTCAGCTGTCACCCAGGCCCGTCAGCATGTCTGCGGGCGTCTCACTAGCTACTCTTTTGCCCGTGCCCATCATTGGAACGGGACAGGGTTTTGATGCAGTTCTTCTTTTTTTGAGTTTTTGTTTTTTCTTTTTTTTTCCTTTTTGTTTTCTCATGACAATCCTAAAAAAAAAAAAAAAAAAAAACTGCTCTATTTGTAAATCTCTCTTGTAGATAGTCTACAGACCTCTCTTCAATAAAAGGAGGGGCTCTCCCCTGCATTGTCCAAACATCAATGGGAGTGTGTGCATGTGTCCCCCCCTTTATCATTGAAATCAAATCCTCATCCTCATCCTGGGTATATCTATGATTGCCCCCTGATCCATTGATTCTTAGTCTTTGCCCCTCTGTGGCTTGATCCTTATCACCAACCAATAGCCTTGCTGGTTGAAGAGAATTCTGTCTGTTGGAATTCTTGAGTGTGTTATACAACTCCTTGATCCCTTTCTCTGACCATACTGGTCTTGATCCCTCCTTGATCATCTTTCTGGAGCCAATCATTATTGATTGAAGAGGTCTTGTTAAGCTTATGACCTGGAGTGTTATACCTCCCTTATTTTTTTGGATTTGCATCCTTCCAGCCTACTCTTGAGTTCCTTGAGAAGTTTTGAGGTCATCCTTGCTTCAAATCAGTTGCTTTTTGCATTTAGAGCTTCTTAAAAATAGTGCTTTGTCTTGTACAGCCACCCTCAGTTATCTGGTACCCTTCAAGCGCTTGATTGCAGAGAGTCGGGCAGGTTCATTGAGAACCTGGAGGTTGGTTGGGTTTGAGTTGATCATCCCCAATCTTCTGCTGACGACCAGAGTTATTAGCTTGTGGGCATTGTTTACATACAACAGCTTTGTTCTTTGAACTTTAAACAAACTGTAGCTTCTTTTGTCCAAGTTTTTCCCACATAATCTTGGCTCAGATAGTGCTGTTCCATGGCTACCAAACTACTATCATATTTATCCTCTACTACTTGATTCCTCATTTACCAGGTTCTGGACCTTGATCTTGGTTCCATTTAAATACTTTTGTAACACTCAGGTGGGCAGCATAAACAGCACCTTTCCCCTCCACAGAACTGCCAAGGCCTAGCACCGTTTGGAGTCTTACAATGGGAACATTCTACATATGTAATGAATGTTCCCGTGGATAGTAGATAATTTAAAAGTACATAAAATTATATAAAAATACTTAAATAACCCTTATACGTATTTTTCATTATATATAATTCAAAGTACCAAGAATGTCAAAGATAAGACAATGAAAACTTCTAAAAACATATTAAAATACTCTAATATACTATAATGAGAATTTCTAGACATCAATATTTTCGTGAAATACTAAAAAAACTAATGATGTAAAAATATTACATGAATATCCATGAATTATATTTTTAAGTAATTATTTTAGTAAATCAACTGAAATCCAAAAATAAGGAGTAAAATAAATATCATGAATTCACTCCAATTATTTAATACATAATGAGAACTCACCTGAAATCAGAATTTCCGTAGGAATGTATATTAAAATAATTATTAACTTACTGGGAACATTTACTAAGGATAAATAATTAAATAATACATAAACAGGAAAGATTAGTGTTATTCACACGTCCAAATATCAATTATAAAAGTACAATAATTTCCATACCTGTGTAATTAGATGCTACCCGTGCTACAGCACCAAGAACACGTGACAGGCTACCATTGGTTACCCTGCTAGCCTCAGTGTCCATCCCTTTGAGCCCCTGTACCCCTCAGAAGGACAATATTGGGACTCCAAAAGCTATAAATAAAGAGCTCTTTTGAGGATATTGATGGGAGGAGACCCAGTTATATTTATATCCAGACACTGTGACAAGGTAATCAAATACTTATAACAGATAATTAAGTGATTTATGGCTTAGTCTGATCAATAATATCCATCATCAACCTCTTTTTATCAATTTATACTTCTGAACAACCTTATAACCCCAGTATACAGGTTTAACCCATCAGTGCACATTCCAAACAGATACCCAAAGGATTTAATATTGTTGGAACTCACTCAAGCTTCTGTGCAGTGATTGAACTCCAGACTTGGAGTACCCGCTTGATCATACTCCTTTCACAGGACAGCTGGCTCCAGATAAATCAGTCATGCCAACCTCATCCATTTCTTATCTCTGATCCCCATCCTTCTCTTCATCGTCACTCATCACCCAAGATCATTGTTGTCGGATCTAGCATCATTTTTGTCGGATCAAGATCACTCACCCAAGTCCCTCAATGAAACTTGATTGGTACAATCCTGCAATCAGTGATCCAACATCCATCTTCAACGTGCTGACTTTCATCTCATTCAGATTCACTCTCACTTTTCATTCCTCATTTGTGTTCATTGATTTCTGACTCTCAAGGCCCAATCAGACCTGCCACGTTCCTGTCATCAAGCCTAGTTGCCACTTGTTCTTTTCAGTTAGAGAATCATCCACCCACCTCAACCGTTGGTATTCCTCATCATGATTGTTCTTCCCTTCCTTCATTTCTACCTCATTACTTACATGCTTGCAATGAACTTGCAGTGGTCTTGGGTTTACAGAATCAAATAAGCTTTCACAGTTAAAAGCCAAAACTCAACCAGCTCACCTAAATGGCTTCACCTTTGCCAGGACCAGGGGGAAACACTTCCAAGAACATGGTTCTCAAGGGAATCTACAACTCAATCCCATTGCTCAACGAGGAAAACTACTCCATCTGGCAATCTAAATTCCAAAATCTCTTTTGGCTCAGGAAAATTCTTCCAACCATGACATCTGAAGACACTGCGGATCAGCTGGACCCTGACATAAATGAAGAAATAACTGCCTATCTTCTCTCTTGATTGGAACCCTCCACCCACTGCAACATCATCAATTCCGAAAATGAAGAAAGAGCCAAAGCTTTATGGATTGCAGCTAGGACTCACTTTGCTTCATCCAAATCCACAAACCAAGCCTGGATATTTAATAACTTTCTCTACCTTTCCTTCTCAGAGAACAATATTGAGAAATTCTTTACTACGGTCCGCATCCACCTCAAAAAACTATTGGAGGTTGGGATGGAAGTCCCGTCTGAAATTCTCGCATATTTGGTCTTATTGAAATTCCCCCCATCTCTCAAATCAATGCAATCCCAAATCATGCATGGAGTGGGGAAAATCACAGTGGAATACATCCTCAATCATCTTACCCAACATAAGAACAAAATCAAAGCCACCAAAGAGGAAGCCACCTCTAATGGCATAATCTCCCTTTTCAATTGGTATTTCCCCAGATGCACAAATGGTGTCCACAACAAGAAAGTCCAAAATCAAAAACAAGAAGAATGCTGGTCTGAATTTCCTCACCTCAGGCTGGCCAATCATAAGACAAAGAATCTGGGAAAGAAAACGGAGGAGGAAGTGGCGCACTTTTTCTCTCTCTTTTGTGGATCTGCACACTCAAAATCCTTGGGATCTAACAGCTTTTTGCTAGACTCCGGATGCTCTGTTCACCTGCTCAACAACAAGCGGTACTTCTCAGACATAGCACAGGGAAAAAGCACAGATGAAATCAAAACTGGCAAGCCTGGAGCGACCTTGACCATCAGAGGCCAAGGCACTGCAATCTTGACTGTCAGATCAAACCAGATCACACTGAAAAACACCTTCTGGGTCCCTGACGCCAACATAAATCTTCTCTCACTCAGCAAATTCCTTCTCAAAGGATGCTCACTGCTTGTGGACAACACCAAGGATCCTTCTTGGTTCCAACTTTTTTGCCAAAACAAAACCTATCTTTCCGGTCAAATCTCCCACAACATTCTGAAGATAGACAATCCGCATCCCCTCATTGCCCTGCAAATGAACAAAGGAGAAGTTCATCACCTACACAGAACCTTAGGACATGCTAGCTTTGAGCAAATGGAAAAATATCTGGGAAAGTCTATTAGCCAACAAATGAAAAGCGACTTTGCCTGCGTGGGATGCAACCCGGGAAAGATAAAAAGAAACTCCTTCATGGCCTCCTCCAACCCGGCCAGAAAGGTGTTTGAAAGAATTCATCTTGATTTCATTGGGCCAATATATCCTCAGTCAAAAGGCTATCAACAATACTCGCTTATCCTCATGGACAATTTCTCCGGCTACATTGGCGCCTTTCCTCTAAAACTCAAAAGCAAAGCTGCCAAAGTTCTTACCTTCATTCTCACTAACAAACATCACAAAAGCGGCTACTTTCCCACCAAAGTCTTTTCCAATGGAGGAGGAGAATTCATCAACGACAAACTCAAGGACTTCCTCAAATCAAAATTGATCAAACGAATTGTTTCAGAAGCCTACCATCCCCAGAAAAATGGAAGGGCAGAAAGAGCAAACAGAACACTTGACAAAGCTGTACGAGCGACTCATTCATCTACCAAACTTCCCCAAAACCTGTGGCACAAAACCATCAAAGCCTGCGCAGTGGCCCTAAACCAAATACCTAAAGTATCTGGTGAGCCTTCTCCCTGGCTGCTCATGCACGGAAGCTCTATTCCAGCTCACTAACCAAAGCCAATTGATTCCCACCTGACCTACCTGAACCTCAAAGACAAGAAATCCTTGTCTAAATTTGAAGAAAAAGGTAAATCAGGAATCCTGATTGGGTACGTACCAAGGCTTCACTCATATTGGGTCCTAAACCAATCCAGCTTGATCTTTGAGACCAAGCACCTCAAGCTGGAGCTTTCAACCCAGACTTCTCCATTCAACAAAACAATCCGACCCCATCGGATGATTTGCTGGAGAATACCAGACCATCCTGTACAGACCCGGACCCTGTCAAATTGGAACCTGACACCCAAAAAATCAAGCCAAGTTCTCCAACAAGTTCCTTTGCTCCAGAGAGCAAAGTTGAATCCAATCAGTCTGACGATGAATCCTTGAACAGCACCAAAGAAGTTAACAACCACCTCATTCCACCATCTAACACTTGAGCTCTTTGAGATCAAAAAACTCTTCAAAAACCTGTTCAATACCGTTTCATTAATCTCTCTTTCCCAAATTCTCTCTCTGAAGCTCTGAAGATATCCAAATGGGCAACTTCCCTAAAGAAGGAGAACAACACCTGCAAGGCCCTCAAAGTTTGGGAGGACTACTTTGGCCCTAAACCATTGAAATTCCTAAACAGCACCTACGTTTTTTGACTAAAGGAGAATGCACACAGCCAACCTCCTACTCACAAATCAAGGCTCTGCGTCCAAGGGTTCATGCAAAAATACAGTGTTGACTACTTCAACACCTATGCTCCACGGGTAAGACTACCTCTCTGTGAACTCTGCTGCTTCTATCTCTGGAAAAAGGCCTCAACATTCATCAAATCAATTTAAAAGGTGCCTTCCTTCATTCCAATCTTGATGAAGAAGCTTTCATCCGCCAACCACATGCCTGCAATAGAAAATCTCCAATCCTCAAATTGAAGAAATCATTGTACGGTCTCAAACAGGCTTGAAGAAATTGGTATTGTACTCTCTGCGACTGGTTTTTTAAGTCTTGGCTAAACCCCCTCAGATGCAGATCCTTGCCTGTATACCAACATGTCCAAGCATTCCGCCCTTTTATTTCACGTGCATGATCTCCTGGTGTGCGGCAATTACCAAGACTTCAAGACAGTGTTTCTGAAAAAGCTCCCAAATTCATCTAGCCATTGTCCCAACACTCTCTTGGGTATGAAAGTGAATCAATCACCAAACAGAATTGGCCTCTCATTGCCCATGCACATCAATAAGGGTTTGACTGCATTGAAAAAAATCAACCTCAACCCCATTTCAACACCCTGCACCCCAGGACTCCAGCTCATCCCAGCCTCAGAGGAAGAACGCGCTCAGTTTGACAACCTCAACAAAAACTACAGAAGACACATTGGAAGGCTCAATCACATTGCCTCCCTTGCTTGCCCCAAAATCTCCTTTGCTGTCTCCATCCTTGCACGGTTCAATGACAAACCAGGCATTTCCTACTGGAATGAACTGATTTAATTATGGAGATATCTTGCTGGAACCAAGCATCTCAAGCTCATTCTCTCAAAGAAGAACAAATCTCCGGCTCTAATCTGCTACAGCAACACGACCTGGGGAGACAATCCTGAAACTCGCAGATCCCAAACTGGCCTCATCTGCAGTCTCTTTGGTGCTCCTATGTACTGGACCAGTCAAAAACAGCGCAATGTGACATTCTCTTCTACTGAAGCGGAATGTAATGCTCTCAGTGACTCCCAACTTGAGGCGCGGTGGATAAATCATCTGATCAACAAACTCTGGAATTGCATGCCAATCCCCAGGATTCACTTAATAGAAAACAAGGGATTGGACAATAAAGTAAAAAAATTTGGAACCAACTCAAAAACAAAGTTCATTGACATCAAAACTAAGGGACTGAGAGAAGACCTAATCAACAGCAAAATTGAAGTTCTTCTGATCCCTTCTGATCAGATGGTGGTTGACCCACTTACCAAGCCGGCTAGCAAAGCCTCCATAGACAGGATAGTCACACATATCAGTTCCTGAGTAAATCAATCTAATGGACATTGAATCAAGAGGGGGTGTTGGAACTCACTCAAGCTTCCGCGCAGTGCTTGAACTCCAGACCTGGAGTACCCGCTTGATCATACTCCTTTCACAGGACAGCTGGCTCCAGATAAATCAGTCATGCCGACCTCATCCATTTCCTATCTCTGATCCCCATCCTTCTCTTCATCGTCACTCATCACCCAAGATCATTATTGTTGGATCTAGCATCATTGTTGTCAGATCAAGATCACTCACCCAAGTCCCTCAATGAAACTTGATTGGTACAATCCTGCAATCAGTGATCCAACGTCCATCTTCAACATGCTGACTTTCATCTCATTCAGATCCACTCTCACTTTTCATTCCTCATTTGTTTTCATCAATTTCTGACTCTCAAGGCCCAATCAGACCTGCCACGTTCCTGTCATCAAGCCTAGTTGCCACTGGTTCTTTTCAATTAGAGAATCATCCGCCCAACTCAACCGTTGGTATTCCTCATCATGATTGTTCTTCCCTTCCTTCATTTCTACCTCATTACTTACATGCTTGCAATGAACTGGCAGTGGTCCTGGTTTTAAAGAATCAAATAAGATTTTAAATAAAATACCAGTGAGTTTTATTTTACTTTCTCTGTCGTGGTAGCTTGGTTACAAAGCCCTGCCACTCCACTGTGTATTTCATATACATATTATCTTTGGGCAAAATATCCTTTAAACCAAAGAGCCCAAAGTAACCAGGACTACGTGTTTTTATACTTAAATCCCTGAAGAGAGGTGTTAAAGATCCCCAAAATAATCTTAGCCCCTCTATAAAAATATTTAATAATCAATTTATTCATATTGATTTAAAATAATAAACCATAACCAAACCAATTAACGTTACAATAAACTTTATCCAAATATTTTACAGATTTTTGCTGCATTTATTAAATAATATATTAATTATTTATTCTATAACCTCTGGTAGCTAAAGGATAGCAAGGGTCTTGGCATTGAGGAGGCTGAGAATTGGTGGTCTGGCCAGGAAATATTCCATTTTATTGTATTTAATACCTTGGACCAGACATTTCACGTAAAATTAAATCAAAGAGAAATTTATCTGACTTTATAATGGTGATTTATCATTAAATTCTTTTGAAGTGGATTTAAAAACCAATGAAGAATTAATAACCTATTTTTAAATATTTTAAAGATAAGAAAAGAAGAATATATTAAAAATTATAAACCTACTGGTTGGAAAGCTTTAACTCAAGCTGAGCAACTTAATATCTCTTCTGCACGTAAAAAATTAGATAAACTCCTTGAACAAGAAGCTCTTGAGAGGGGTATCAAATTCCAGGCCCTATAAAGAAAACATAAAGCTTGGAAGAAATACCGTAGAAATTACTTTTTGAAATATAAAAGTAAGTATACAACTTGTATTACCATATTATTTTTCTAAATAATAATATATTTTATTGACCCATAAAATAACCTTTTTGTACATCAATGAATACTTGTGTACCAGAAACCACCGCCACTGATATTGATTTATTGGATCAAGAAGTCCCAGATATCTCTGGACGCCCTGAAAATATTGATTAGGCAGGTGAAGACCTCATTGGAACACACCAAGACCCCGTGGGATTACCTACTAAGGACCAATTTAATCCAAATAAAGTCTTGGTACCTTTGAACATCAACTTAAGTGTGTCTTAAATAAAACTTATTTTTGAGGATTTTTTCTGTAGAAAGAAAAATACTTATAAACAATTTTTTCAAATATGAATAGACGTAACACAAGAGCCTCAGGGAGAAATCCCTCCTATGGATCTTTTCCAGGAGCTCCCAGTAACTGTGAGACCACCAATAATGAAAACCATGAGGGGACTGGAACCCATGAATCAAATGTTGATGGACAAGGAATATCACCAAGTACTTCTGCCCTTCCCCAACCTAGAGCCGGAGAAGCTAATATAATTAAGCCACCCTCCATTACAAGAAGATTCACTGCAGCCACCCCATCAGAATCTGGCCAAGGAAGCCAGGATCAAAAACTTAGTCAAAGAGCAGGTGAAATATTGGGAACAATTCAAAGAAGCCCAAGCCAAGGAGGACATGGTATCTATGAAAAAGATAATCTCCCAGGCAAAATAGCTCTTCAGAAAATGATTCCAAGGAAAGAAGTAGAATCCTACATAGAAAAGTGGAATCCTTGGGATCAATTAGCCCAACTGAAAGGCAAAGTATTAGGAAATAAGAGATTCTCTTCCCTTCCAAAACTAAAGGGAACGAAAGATTGTGATCAGATAATATCCCTAGCTCAAAAATGGAAAAAGCTTTACAACAATGAGCCTTTAATTCTGAGCCAAAAAAAAACCTCTGATGTAATTACTTCCTTTTGTAATGATATGCGTCATAATTTCAAAATTGTTTGTGAAAATTTGGACGGTGTTTGAACCCAAATAGATAAATTGCGCTCAGTAGTAGCCAAATTGATTAATAACCAAGAAAAGACTGTAGGAATGGAAGATATCAAAGAACAAACAGAACAGTTATTGGAGACAATTATACAAGGTAGGATCAGCCAGACTCAAAAAATTGAGAATATGTTATCAGGAATCCAAGAAGATTTTATTATGTCTTTTCAACCCTTAAAAGAAGATTTGGTAACCACTACTAACAGCTCCATTCTATCCCTTAGTGATAAATTGGATCTGCTTAATAACAAAGCAGACCTGCCACTTAATCTGATCAAGAATGATCTTAGAGACTTAAAAGTGAGTCTGACCAACCCCTTGGGGAGTACCACAGAGGAATCAAAAGCTCCCAGACAAACAACTACTCCTTATGCACCACCCTTACTAGGAATGCATAGGAGTGACACCTTCAGGCCTAGTTCTACCCCTGAGATGGAGCAAGCCCTCAAATTGTTACCCCCTATTTCTGAATGGCCCAAGTTCTCCGGTGAAGGAGAATACAATCATATAAATTTTATTAAATTTATTGACTACAATATTAACTCTTATGACTTACCAGAAGCTATAGCTGTAGTCAGGCTGCCCAGACTATTCGAAGGATTAGCTTTGGAATGGTTTATCTGTAAAAGAGAAGAAGTAGGATCCTTACCATGGAATTCTTGGAAACTTATAATTAAAGAAAAATTTGGTTCTAGAATGTGGAAAATAAAAATGATGAAAAATTTCAAAAATTCCTCATTTGACCCCTCCAAGGATAAGTCTCACAAATGGTGCTTGGAAAAAAAGAAAAGACTAGATTGCTTCTATTCAGATGCTGATAAAGGGAGTAAAAGAAAGACTCCTCAACTTGTTTCCTGTAAATCTTAACCATAGCCTAAGATGCAGGATGAGTATGGATGCTGACTTGCCAACTCTAATCAATGTGTTAGAAGAAGTCATAGACATGAATGGGTTAGACAAGAAAGTCCCTTCTAGACCCAAAGAGAACTTCAACATTAAAAAAAACAGAGAACAACCACCTCTGATAAATACCTCTGATAATAAGAAATTTAATGAGAATAGGGATGAATAGAGGATGCCTGCAACTTGTTGGAATTGTAACATGACTGGGAATATGAGACAAGACTGCCCATTACCAAAAAGAAAGATAGCAGTCTTGGAAGGAGAGCAGGAGGTTGAAGGCAATCAGAACTATGAAAATATAGCTGATACTGAAGGATCTCTTTCTGAATGTGAATTGATCCTGACCCAGCCTGTTAATGTTATAGAAGGAGATATAGGCACTTCTATAGAAATCAATTACATCCATGGGGATTTCAGTTTGCCCCAAAAATGGAATCCTACCACATTTCATAGACATATTATGGATTTTAAATCATTAACAGTTTAACCTATGAGTGGCAAAAGTCATACAACTGGTCAAACTTGCTATCCAACAGGATTGTATAGAGGCAGACCTATAAGGTTATTACTGGATAGTGGAGCTTTCTGCTCATGAGTCTGTAAAGAATTCTTAAACAAATGGGATCCCAATTGGAAACAACAGCTTCTACCAGTCCCAAAAGCCAAGTTTAGCTCTTTAAATTCTACCATGAATGCTATTGGAGTATGGACTGCTCCTATAATATTACCCCATACTAAAGGATCTTTGAGAATACAAGTGGAATTTGTGGTGTTGCTCAACAGAGTATGTGACTACCTGATAAGAGGTAATGATGCTTTATGTCTATATGGTATAGATGTGTTCCAGAGTAAAGTTAGATACTTTACAGTGGGTGGTAATTGGGACAAGAAGTTCAAGATATGAACCATCCAGTCTAACTTCCCCTCTTCCACTTATCAAAAGCCTTTAGAAGACTTGAATCAAGAATACTTCTCTCAAGCAGCTCTAAATATGAAAATTTCTGAAGAACAGAAGAAAGATACATTGAAAGTCTGCTTTGAGAACCAAAATGCTTTTTGTACTAAAGATCATCCCATTGGTGATATCAAAGGACATGAAATGGTATTAACATTGACTATTAAGCCTCCTTATCCTCCAAACTTAAGAAAACCAGCCTATCCCTCTAGTCCCAAGTCTAGAATAGCTCTTGAAGAACATATCCAAGAGCTGATAGACTTACAAGTATTAAGAAAAGTAGGGCACAATGAGCCGGTAGATGTGAACACACCTGTAATAATATCTTGGCATAATGACAAGTCAAGAATGTCAGCAGACTTCAGAATGCTCAATAATTCTACTCAGGCAGGTTATTATCCTATACACCGGATTGATCATGCTCTGCATAACTTGTCCAAGGTCAAATATATTACTACTACGGATATGCTTAAAGGTTTCCACCAGATACCTACAAGCCCTGAAAGCAGGAAGTTTATGAGAATAATCTGTCATTTGGGAATATATGAATATCTTAGGATACCCTTTGGTATAAAGAATGCCCCATCACACTTCCAGAGAACAATGGATACAGTTCTAGGTACATAAATCAGACAAGAATGGATGATGGTATATATAGATGATGTTATCATATACTCTGATGATTGGGATACTCATATCAACCAAGTAAGATTGGTACCCCAGACTATCTCCAGAGCAGGATAGAAGGTATCCATGAAGAAATGCAACTTTGGCTATGGAGAATTGAAAGCCCTAGGACATATATTCTCTGGTGTAACTCTAGCTGCTGATCAAAATAAGATAGCTGCTGTCATGAATAGACCCATGCCTCAAAACAAAACAGAGTTACTGTATTTCATTATTTTTGCATTTACTACAGACAATATATACCAAATTTTTCTATGATAACTGAGAGTCTGTATAAAGTATGCAACAACAACACTCTATTTGAAATGACACATGAGAGATTGAAAAACTATGAGGAACTAAAAATAGCTATGACCTCTACTCCTTTACTCATCCAACCAGATTACTCCAAGCCCTTTAAACTGTACATTGACGCCTGTATGAAAGGGTTAGGAGCTGCTCTACATCAAGGAAGGATAGAAGAAGACAGACCAGTAGAGAAACCAGTACTCTACATATCTAGACAGATCAAAGATACAGAAAAGAGATATGGATCCATCCAGTTGGTATGTTTGGAGCTAGAATGGGCTTTAGAAAAGCTACACTATTACTTAGAAGTCACCACTTTTTGGGTGATCAAGGAATGTAATTCTGTAAGAAATCTTATGAACATTAAAACCCCCAGCAGACGTATCCTCAGGTGGAAAATTGCTATACAACAGTATAGAGGTCAGATGACTATAGTGCTTAAAGCTGGAGCTAAACATCAGAATGATGATAGTCTAAGTAGGAATGCTTTGCTTAATGACTCTAAAAATCCAGCATATGACCCTTAAGATTGAAATATCTTTCCTATCTTGAACATCAATCTTTTTGCATTAAATACTCCAATAATGGGGATCCACTTATGTTAATTACATACTGCTTTCTTCAACTTAGTAAGGGACAACTACTCAACTGACCTCAAGCTGCTGGTTACCATTATGGAATGTGAATCTCCAGAAGCATCTCTGATAAATAGTTTACCTGCTTCATTACTTAAACCCTATAAAGCAGGAAGGTTTACCTTTTGGGATGGGCTCCTTTACTACAGACACCAACATTCCAGTGTATTATTACTAAGGAACAAAGAAAATATATAACTTATACTCCAGGAATGCCGTGACAACTGTTCATCAGGGTATCTATCCACAGAAAGAACCTTGGAGAAAGTAAAACAAACTGCTTGCTGGATAGACTGGAAAGAAATCACTATTAAGTATGTTACTAGCTTTGAGACCTGCCAAAAATCTAATAAAACTACTGGAAAAAGGTTTGGACTCCTACAGAAGATCTCTTAACCTAAAACCAGATGGGAAATCATCAATATGGATTTTGTCACCCGCCTCCCCCCTGGAGGTACTCATTTGTATAACTCTGTCCTGGTTACAGTTGACAGATACTCTAAGAAGGCAAAATTCTTATCTAACCACAAAGAAGATAGTGCTATGGATGTAGCTCTACTATTTTGGAACAGGGTCATAGCTCATGTGGGTATACCCAAGATTAGAATCAGTGACAGAGACCCCAAATTAACCTCTGAGTTTTGGAGGAATCTACATGATATAATGGGTACTACTCTAGCATTTTCTACAGCATACCATCCTCAAACTGATGGATTAGCTGAAAGGATGATACAGAATCTAGAAGATATGTTAAGAATGTTCTGTAGCTTTGGTCTAGAATACAAAAACTCAGATGGTTATTGCCATGATTGGGTAAGCCTACTCCCAGCTCTAGAAATGGCTTATAACAGCAGTAAAAATTCTACTACCAAAGAAGCCCCTTACATACTAGAAATAGGATGGATTCCAAAACTCCCTAGGAATAATTTAAACTATAACTTAGCCACCATTCATCCAACATCTCTTGACTTTGAGAAGATGATAGATCTGGCAAATACTCATGCTCAAAAGTGTTTAGAAGAGGCAGTAGAATACAACAAACAAAGATGGGACAAATTACATAAGGAACCTGACTTCAAAATAGGAGATCAGATCTTGATATCTACTACAAAATTCAACAATCTAGAAGGTAACAGAAAGAAGAACCAAGCCTTTTTTGTGGAACATTTTTTATCAAAAAGATGCATGGCAAAAATTCTGTGGAAGTAAGCTTGAGTGAAGAATTATCAAGGAAAAACCCAGTATTTACTGCTAGCCTAGTCAAACACTTTCACCCAAGAGAAGGTAGCAACCTCCCTTGAAAAATAATCCCAATAGAACCTGACCCTGTGAAAGAAAAAGGGAAAGTCAGCAGGATATTGAGAGACAAGAAAGAGAGAGTACAAGGAGACAATATTAGACTATACTTAGCAAGCTAAAAAGGAGAATCTGCAGACAAAGATGAATGGTTAACAGAGAATAACATACCTGATGGACAAATACATCTCAGAAACTTCAGAGCCAGCAAGAGGAACTGAAACACACATGAAGTTAATTTTTTCCCAACATGCTCCAGATTTTTTTCAGATATGGCCATATCTTGAAGTGGGGGAATGTCAGCTTGCTACTATTGCAGAGCAAACTGCAAAGGTAAAAGAAATAAAATAGAAATAAAAGTAATAGAATGAACCTGAGAAGGAGTAGAAAAACCATAAATATTATTACAGAAATGTATTCTCCACCCAAAATTTGGTAGGGTCACTCACTGACCCCACACTTGAAATCCAACTCCTTATATTTTTAAATAGTTAAGGAAAGAAAGACCAAAATACCAGGACACCACTATTGAACTTTTGGCCAATTAAATATTTCACACACATTGTCACATATAGGTTTCACACCTAAAATTTAGTATTAATTGAGGTTTTGTGTATATTTTAGGATTTATGGACGGAAACATGTTCTGTCACCATTCCTGCCCGCAGCCGCAGCTAAAAACCAGAATGCTAATAGTATAAGTAGGAATGCTTTTCCTAATGACGCTAGAAATCCAACATATGACCCTGAGGATCAGGATATCTTTCCTCTCTTAAAAATCAATTGCTTTGCATTAGATTCTCCAATTATGGGTATCCACTTATGTGAATTAGATACTGCTTTCTTTGATTTAGTAAGAAAGAACTATTCCTCTGATATCAAGCTGCTGATTACTATTATGGAATGTGAATCCCCAGAAGGAGCCCTGATAAATAGTTTACCTTCCTCATTACTCAAACCCTATAAAGCAGGAAGGTTTACCTTTTGGGATGGTCTCCTTTACTACAGACACCAAAATTCCAGGGTGTTGAAATTGAGGAACAGAGAAAATATAAAAAATATACTTCAGGAATGCCATGAAAAATTTTCATCAGGGAATTTATCCACTGAAAGGACCTTGGAAAGGGTGAAGCAAACTGCTTGGTGGATAGATTGGAAAGAGACTACTATTATGTTTCTAGCTGTGAGAATTGCCAAAAATCTAATAAAACTACTGGAAAAAGGTTTTGACTCCTGCAAAAGATCTCTGAACCCAACACTAGGTGGCAAATCCTTAATATGGATTTTGTCACGGGCCTCCCCCCTGGAGGTACATACTCATACAACTCAGGCCTGGTTACAGTAGACAGATCATCTAAGAAGGCAAAATTCTTACCTAACCACAAAGAAGAAAATGCTATGCATGTGACTTTGGTATTTTGGAACAGAATAATAGCTGATTTTGGTATATCTAAAATTATAATCAGTTACTGTCACCCCAAATTTACTTCTGAATAATGGAGGAATCTAAATGATATACTAGGTACTACTTTAGCCTTTTCTACAGCATACCATACACAGACTGATTGATTATCTGAAAGAATGATACAAACCTTGGAAGATATGTCAAGAAGGTTTTGTAGCTTGGGCCTAGAATAAAAAAACTCTGATGGATATTGCCATGATTGGGTAATCCTACTCCCAGCCCTGGAGATGGCTTAGAATAGTAGTAAATACTCTACTACCAAGGAAGCCCCTTACATACTAGAGAGAGTATGGATTCCAAAACTTCCTAGAAATACCTTGAACTATAACTTAGGCACCATACACCCCACATCTCTTCACTTCAAGAAAATGATAGACGTGGAAAATAATCATGCTCAAAAATGTGTAGCACAAGCAGTGGAATACAACAAAAAAAGATGGGGAAAAATTACACAGAGAACCTGAATTTAAGATAGAAGATCAGATCTTGATATCTTCTTCTAACTCCAACAATTTATCAGAAAACAGAGAGCTGAAACCAAATTTTGTAGGACCATTTGTTATCAAGAGAATGCATGGAAAAAATTCTTTAGAAGTACTCTTGAGTGAAGAATTATCAAGAAATAACCCAGTATTCCCTGTTAGCCTAGTAAAGCACTTTCAAACAAGAGAAGGTGACAACCTCCCTCCAGTTATGATCCCAATAGAACCTGACCCCATGAAAGGAAAAGGGAGAGTCAGCAGGATATTGAGGGACAAGAAAGAAAGAGTACAAGGAAAAGATGGTAGACTACAATTAGTGATTTACAAAGGAGAATCTGCAGACAAAGATGAATAGTTAATAGAGAGTACCATGCCTGATGGACCAATACATCTTAGAAGCTAAAGAGCCAGTAAAAGGAACTGAAACACATATAGAATTTTTTTTCCAAAACACTCTGAATTTTGTTTTTCAGATATGGCCATATCTTGGAGTGGGGGAATGTCAGCTTGCTACTATTGCAGAGCAAGCTGCAAAAGTAAAAAAAATAACATAGAATAAAAATATTAAATTTAACTTAAAAAAAGTAGTAAATACATAAATATTATTGCAGAAATGAATTCTAAAAAAAAAATAAGGTAGGGTTCATCACTGACCCCACCCTTGAAATCCAACTCCTTATATTTTTTATAATTAAAAATAGAAATGACAAAAATACCACGGCACCAGAATGTGACTTTTTAGCCAATTGAATATTTCACCATTATTGTCACATATAGGTTTCACACCTAAAATTCAGTCAGAATTGAGGTCTTGTGAATATTTAATAGTTACACATGGCAATGTGTTGTGTCACAATTCCGGTACGCAGCCGCGGCAACAAATACACCTGCGCGCGGCTGAGCAGCAGAAATTCCACCCTGTCAGCGTACACTGACAAGCCGTGCACACAGCCCTGGGAATCTGACAAGTATGCAGCGGGGGGACTACGAATATAAAAAATTCCTGAAAAAATGTGAAAGAAATGTTTTGTCTATGTGGGAGCAAAATCCCAGAGATGTAAAAATCTGTGATTTAAAGTATTGGGGGTGTGGAAAAATCAATGCCATATTCTTCTTTTTATATTTTCTTTCAGTGGAATCCTTCCACAGAAAGTTTCATTTTGGAGAATGAAGAAAACAAGACTTACTAGAGGAAATAAAAATTTTGAATCATTGAATTTATCTCAGTACTTACTTTGCATCTACCTGGATTCCCTTGGAATATAATCTAAGAACAGTATAGAACCTAAACAGTTGTTGATATATTAAAAAATGGACTTTAAAAAGTCAAAAAAATTAAAAAAAAATATTAAAAATAATAAAACACATTAAAAATACCATTATGCTTTCTTTTAAGAAGTTTTTGACAAATCTTACCCATATTTTTATGTGATGTTCCAATAAAGGAGCAACACCCATGCAAAGGGCAGAGCAACTTCCCATGGATCTCCTCCTGGAGGAACTTGGGCACTCAAGAAATTCATTTTCAGGCTCAATGAGGGGACTCAAACTTGTGACCCAACTTTCACACAAGAATAAGGTAACAATTGTGGCCACCAACATGAAAAACTCAATGTTGGAGAGTTTTGTCTGTCCCTGCACCTCATCCCCGGGGATTAAAGCTCTAATTGCACCTCCCCATCTGGACACAGCCACAGAGTAGAAAATATAGAAATTTTTCATGGAGAATTTAAACATGGAGAACAATTCATTTTGGCAAAGTCTTAAGGAGAAATTCTAGCAATGAAGAAGGCCACTTCATTGGGGACATTGTCCAAAATAGCCCTCAAAAAGTGAGTAACCAGGAATTAGGTAGAGGCTTAGGTGAAGAAGTGGAATCCCTGGGATCAATTGGCAATCTCAAGGGGAAAGGATCCTCAAAAGATATGGTCCTCAACCCATCAGAAATTAAGAAATCCCAAAGATTGGGACAAAATCATATCTTTGGCTCAGAAATGGAATAAATTGTACCAAAATTATATTTCCCAAATTTCAAATCTTTAGATCTTGATTAAGCTCATCTTTTTAAAGTTTAATGCAGCAACCTTGAAAATATATATGATCAATTCTATAAGTTGAAATTAAAAATATATGAGATACTCCAATTTAAAACTATACAAGCTAGAAAAATTGATGGGGTATTGAAAAAACTGAAAATAGCATGTGTAT
The DNA here is from genome assembly GCA_025617555.3 of Puccinia polysora. Lineage (NCBI taxonomy): Eukaryota > Fungi > Basidiomycota > Pucciniomycetes > Pucciniales > Pucciniaceae > Puccinia > Puccinia polysora. The sequence goes on along the minus strand of CM062612.1, from coordinate 22,439,558 downwards.
GAAAAAGAAGACATTAATTACAAACATAGACACTAATTATTATTTAATCCAAGAAGAACTCATTATTTCAAATTATTTTATTGAGGAAGAATTCAAAAGAGTAATGCTAACCCTGTTTACTCACCTAGTAAAAAAATAGATTTGCTGAGCAACAAACATTACCTGAAACTGGGTATGATTAAGAATGATATTAGAGATCTTAAGTTTATCAAGACTAACCCATTATTGAGTAACTTGGAGGAACCAAGGCAAACCAGCCACACTAACACACCTAGAATTCTCCCAAACCACCCTCCCATGCACAATTGGGAAATCTTGAATGATTTTGAGCACAAAGGGGAGATTATGAGTGCAAAGGATAAGCGCAAGATAGAGGTGCTAACTTTAAAGTGAAAATTGATTGTGCAATGGTTCAAAAAACAGATAGAGGGATGACATTTTTGAATTGAAGGAAACCAAGGAAAATCCCAATGTGATGAATTTTCTTAAAAAATGCAAGAATGTATGAAATTAGCTCACTGAGGAGACAATGTTCAGGTGGAAAGTGTATCCCTTTTAAGGTAGTCCAATATTGACTAGATAAAAACTGATGGATGGTCATCTACAGCTAGAGAGCAATGATTCAATAAATGAAGGGAACATTATGGGAAATTTAAATAAACAGTACACGTTTTTTCCAAGGTCATAGTGCAGGTGCAAGAAGAAAGAATATGATAGAAGAAGCACATAATGGGTTAGAAATGGAAGGAGTGAAATTTGAAGAAAATGTGAATGAATTGATTTAGTTATGAAGGGAAGGCAGATATAACTTTGGTGAAACTATAAATTTGATGTGGCTATCTAGGCTTTAGTGCAAGCTAGTTTTTGTGTGTCCAACAATGGAAGTACAAGTACTTGTGACACCCTTGGGTAGAGGATCAAAACTCAAATATATGGTTGAAAAGATTATAGTTACACAAAATTCACAAGTGTAGAATGAGTTGCTATGATTGGAAGGATTTTATGCATTCCAGAGGTAGTATGAGGATGTAACCATGGATTTTTTGCTTTTTTTGTGTCATTTTGTTGGACTAGGGAAGATGGTACTGAGGAAAAGGATATGTAAAGATGGAGAAGACATTGGGCCTTAACCTTGTTGTGTGAAAGTTTCCTGGGTATAAATCTGCAAGCCTCTGCAAGCTTCCCAATGGATTTCCACTGATTCAAAAAGTTGTTACTGTTGATTCAAATTAACTGAGGATAGGGAGAGAAAGAGAAGTGGACAGAAAGGTGGGTTATCATTGTCACAAAGAAAGGAAATTTAGATGATGAAAAAATGAGAAGAGCAATGATTAACACAATAATTAACTGAGAATAGGAAGAGAACAACTAGCAGACAGAAAAATGAGGAAGGCAATATTTCTGCACAAGTTAATATCTGTCCTCAGGTAATACACAGTCAACAAGTGTCAAAATCAATTGTGAAATACATGAGGTGTGACATTTGGGAGAGGTCATATGGGTTTTGATTACTGTATGGGAGAGAACTTTGAGAGACAAATTAGAAATAAGAAGGAGAAGTGAGATATGAAACAAGGAACATAGAAATAGATTTTGTGAAAGTTACATGATGAGATAAGGAGCACTTAGAAGGAAAGATACACAGAAAGTATGAAAGGAACTGGAGAGTGTGTGTTCTCCAACACCCCCCCTGCTGATCACATCATGGCAGACCAAGTCAAAAGCCATGGGATTGTAGGAGAACATTCAAATGAGCATTGTTAAGCATGTTGGCAACCATTTCTGGGGTTGAGATGTGACTGAAACAGAAAACATGAGTTTTGACCGACTCATGGATGAAATTCTGTTGAGCATCAATTTTTTTTGTTCTATTGTGATTTTTTGGGTTTTTTGCAAGTGCTTGCGCGGCACGTTTATTGACATAAAATGGAACAGTGGAGGATTCTCAAAGCTTGAGTTTGCATAGCATGTTGGGAAGCCAGACACCTTACTTTCAGGCGTTGGAGAGGGCTTTGTATTCATCCCCTGTGCTGGATATAAAAACAGTTGGTGGCCTCTTAAATACCAAGGATATCATTCTGGCGCCTATGCGGAAGGTGTTACTGGAGGTAGATCTTCAATCTTAAATGTTTTCAGCCCAGTCCAAATCAGCGTAGGCTGCAAGATTGAAGGCTTGGCCACCAAGATGTAAATGTAGGATGAAAGTGGTGCAGAGACACCAAATAATCCAGATAGCAGAATTCCAAGGAGTCAACAATGGATCTTGGAGAAATTGAGAAAATTTCTTGACCTCAAAAAAAACTTCAGGCCTGGTGCATTGAGAAACCCAGAGGAGAGACACAATGAGTTGATTGTATTGTGGAGGAGAAACTTTGCAGCTGGCTGAATGATGGGTGAGAAGCTTGAATTTGCTGTCTGTTGGAGATTGAACTGTCTCCAAGTCCCCTGGGGGGAGGATTGACATGCAGATCAAATCAATGTAATGGGTCTGACCCAATGATACCATCCAGGAAAGTTGGTTCCGTTGAATGGAGATGGAAAGTAAAAGATGAAGTTCCTCATTGGACTGTTGAATGGAGATGGAAATTAAAAGATGAAGTTGGAAAGTAAAAGATGAAGTTCCTCATTGGATCCAACTTGGAACTTGTTTTGATGTTTTTTACAAAGGAGGCAACAAAAACAGACATACAAACCACAGATTTCAGCCTCCTGGATGCCAAGACCCTTGATTTCCTTTAGCTACCAGAGGTGATAGAATAAATAATAAATATATTATTCAATAAATCCAGCAAAAATCTGTAAAATACTTGGATAAAGCTATTGCAAGGTCTGATTGGTTTTTTTATGGTTTAATATTATAAATAAATATTTATAAATTGATTATTAAATAATTTAATAGAGGGGCCACAATAACATTGGGGATCTTTAACACCTCTCTTCAGGGAGTTCACTTTGAAAACACATATACCTGGTTACATTGGAGCCTTGAGTTTATATTCTTAAAAGATATATCTCCCAAAGATAACATATGTATAGAATATATGGTGGAGTGACAGGGCCTGGTAGCCAAGATTCCACAACAGAAAAAGGATAATAAGACTGACTGGTATATTATTAAATCCTTTGGGTACCTTTTTGGGACGTGTACTGATGGGTTAAACCTATTACTGGGGTTAAAAAGGTTGTTCAGCAGTTTAAATTGATAAAAGGGTTGATGACAGATATTATTAATCAGACTAAATCCATAAATCACTTACTTATATCTTATAAGTATTTAATTACCTTGGCACGGTTTATGGATATAAATATAACTGGGTCTCTGGGTATCTGTATCCTCAAAACAGCTCCTTATTAATAGCTTTTTGGGTCCCAATATTGTACTTCTGAGGGATACAGGGGCTCAAACTGATGGATTCTAAGGCCAGAAAAGTAACCAGTGGTAGCCTGTCACGTCTTTTGGGTGCTGTAGCACGGGTAGCATCTAATTCCACAGGGTATGAGAATTATTCTACCTTTATAATTGATATTTTGGATGTGTCAATATTACTAATTTATCCATATTATCTATTATTTAAGAAATTATCTTTGGTAAATAATCCCAGGATATTAATAATTCTCTTCATAAAAATTTCTACGTGTAATCTGATGTGAAGTGGGTTCTAATTATGTCTGAAGTGATTGGAGTAAAATCATGATACTGATTTTACTCCTTATTTTCAAAATCCAGTTGATTTACTTAAAATAATTAATTAAAAATATAATTTATGAGGGTTCATTTAATATTTTGACATCATCAGTTCACTTAGTATGTCACAAAAATACTAATGTCTTGAAGTTCTCTTAATTGTATATTAAAGTATTTTAAAATATTTTTACAGATAGTAGTTATCATATTTTCGACTTTTTTGGTATTTTTAATTATATTTTATAAAAAAAATAAGTATAAAGGTTATTTAAGTATTTTTATATACTTTTATTTATTTTTAGACTATCTACTATCCATGGGGTCATGTATTACATATGTGGAATGTCCCCATCTAGGTTTTAGCACATTTACATGGTAATTAAGCTTCTCAGGCCTCCGGTCACTCCGTCAGCCCATAATCCCCGGGCTGCTTACTTGTCAGATTCCCGGGGCTACGTACATGGCTTGTCAGGGTACGCTGACAGGGTGGCATTGCTGCTGCTCAGCCGCATGTGGGTGTATTTGTTTCTGAGGCTGCGTGCGCGAATTGTGACTGAACACATTTCCATGGGTAACTCCTAAAATGTACACAACACCTGGTTTCTGACTGAATTTTAGGTGTGAAACCTATAAGTGACAGTATGTGTGAAATATTCAATTGGAAAAAAAGTGCTGTGGTATTTTTGACTCCTTCTTCAGTCAAATTTAATATTTTTGTTACTTTTCCAGCTACCTCTGCAATAGTAGAAAGCTGAAAACAGAGAGGTTGTCCACATGGATGGTAATGGCCCCCATGAGACAATTTTTCTTGAGTTTGAAGTACAGTGACAGGTTGTAGGAGGACCGCCCAAGGCCTAGGGAGATGAGAGCAGAGTCCAGCTCAAAATTACACTGACCTCAAAATTGTTCCAGGCCATAAATTGCGCGCGTCAATTTTAAAACCCAGTCTGGATTTTCTGGATCTTTGAAACCCAGGGGTTGAGATATGTAGACTTTTTCATCATTTTTCCTGTTCAGGAACAAGGTTGTGAAATCTATCTTATAAACAACCCAGTCCCTGTGGCCAAGAAGGGCAAGGAGATGGCGGAGAGTCTCAATTTGGAGGGTAAGGGCAAAAAATTCAGAGAAGTCTCAACATTGGACTTGAGAAAAACCAATGGAAACCAGAAGTGCCTTCATTTCGATGATAGAGCCATCCTTGTGACACTTCAATTGGAAAACCAATTTGCATTGCACAATTTTGAAATTTTTGGGAGGCGGAACCAGATTCAACCTGCCCATGCCTTGGAGCAAGGCCATCTCTTCTTGGGCCCATAGGATCCATTGGTTTGGATGTGGGAAAGTTAGAAATTCCTTCCAGGTTGTGGGCGCGGCAAGATCATCCTTCACCAACAGGGAGTGGGGGAAGTTGCCCAGGCCTTGAGGGGAGTGGCAGATGAGGGGGGGAAGGGATGGAGGTGCTGACACCAAAGGCAGCAAGGGCAGGGGAAATTGGTGGAGGTGAGAGGAATGGAGGGAGGGGGCAAGATCCTTGGTGGGTATGGAAGGGAATCAGAGCCAGAAGAGATGATTCTTGTTGAGCGTGGACAAGATAGATGGGAAAAAAAACTGTAGGCAGGTCAAGGGGTACATGAGATATGGGGTGACCTTCCACTTCAGGGCCACCAGTTACGGGATCAGAAGGGATGGATGTGGAAGATGGTGGGGGTGAGGGTGGCATGGTGGGGTTAGGTAGTGCCTGTCTTTGAGGTGGCTTGAGTGCAGGGATTGAAGCAAGTGAAAAGGTCATAAATTATTTCATGAACAATGATTGCTATTGACGTATAGAAAAGACAAGTAATTGAACAGGCAGTCATGGGACTTCAGCACTGATTTGCTCAACAGATCCAACAGTTGATACCTGTTTCCTTGACTGAGGTATGAAATAAGTATGGTGGGATTTGCTTTTTTGTCAAGTTTGGTGCAATTGGCCTCTGGCTATTTCTACCAGGTGAGGCAAAGAAAGGGATGAAGATAAGAGAGTGTAATGTCTTTGTGTTGGAGGATGGAGTTGGGGGATCTGAATCCCTGTGGGGTCTTGCATGGGTATGAGTTGAAGGGTAAGAGTGAATGCCTGAGGGCATAAACCCAGAAATACTTTGGTAGGTTGGAAGAGCTCAGGGATGATCAAATTAGGTCATTTAGAGTTTGATTAGATCTTTTGGCAACAATTTTCAATCCAGGAGAATGAGGAGTTCCTGGCTTGTGTATGATGCCTTTGGAAGCAATAAAGTCTTCCATTGCTTTGTTGATGTATTCGCCGCCATTATCTGTACGCAGGGAGGAGATTCAATGTTGATATTTGTTTTCAAAGAGAGAAATTAATAGTTTGGTGCACAGGAGTGCATTGGACTTGAGATGCATGGGACAGGAAAAAAATGATTTTGAGCAATCATTTATAAAGCTGAAAAAATGCTTGTAAACTTCTCTTGATTGAGTCTCAAAACTACAAATGTCTGAATGCCTGATTTCACCTGGTCAAAAGGATCTGTGAATTAATTGTGTATGGAAGGGGAGTCTTGACATTTTTAATTTTATACAAGTTTTTCCCTGTTGGACCTTGAGATTGTTGAAAGGTTTAGGGGAAATGTTCTGGTGTTTGAGCACCATTTTTGGTGCATTCAGATCTTGATTCAAAAAACTGCGGTGATAGCCAAATAGGCTGCTACCAGTAGCTTTTGTTACACATGACTTAGATGATAATTGACTGCTTACCACTCCTTCAGGGAGATAGTATAGATTTCCATTTTGATATCCACAATGCAGTGCTTTTTCATCCAATTGCTTCTGGTTCTCATTTTATATTTGGCAACCTTCCTTCAAAAAACAGAACCATGAGGCCCTCATTGCAAAGGCTAGAAACTTACAGGGGCGGTTTGTTCAAACTTGGTACCAGGAGCAATTTATCTTGGCAGAATGAAAAATTCAGCATTCCTTCTTCAATTGAGTTAATTTTTGATCCATCAGCAAGTTTCACTGGAGTAATTTTAGGTTTTCTATCACTAAGCTGTTGCTTGTACAGGGTCATCAAGACTGAGCAACCCAAATCAAGGTTTAGATCCCTTTTCAGTTTTAGATTTAATTAAGTGAGATTACAGGACATTGATTTGGCATGAATTATGATTTTGGAATTGGAGAAATTGTTGGCTTCATCTAAGAGTGAGTTCTCAATAGATTCAACGTTACTAAGGTTAGCTTTGGCAGACTTGGATTTTTTTACCTCTTTTTTGATGATGGTTTCTTTTCCTGTTTTCCAGAGCTTCCAGGACTTTGGGAAAACAAGAGAATGAGTGTCCTTGAGTTTTTCAGTTTTTACAGTGGTAGATTCTAGAAGGATCTCCATGAACTTGAGGTGAAGTAAAATATCTATTCTTGAAGTTTATTTGTTTGATTTAAGTTGAGTTTTAGTAATGTTCACCATCACCTCTTCATTGCTTGTCTGCCTCCTTAGATGTTCCTGCTTTAGAGCGGTTGTGATGTTAAATGATGTAACCAATTTTCAATTCATCATCCCCAAGAGGCAGTTCAGCCAGTTATCCAGAAGAGATAGAAGGATAGCTGTGGACTGTAATTCATTGGCGGTAAGAGGATTTTTGGGCATGATGAGGGAGGAGAGTTTCTCTCCATATGAAATGATCTTGGTGAGATGAATGTTCATATCCTTTCATTCAATTTTTTGAGCAGGAGTTTTCTTAACCAGTACATTTACCCTCCAGATGAGTTACCCTGATGAGGTTCCTTAAGGGCTTTCCATATTCTGAGAGCACTCTCTTTGTGTTTTTGAATGAACTAAAATCTTTATGGTTTTATGGACGTTGAGATGACTGAGCAAGCAGCTAGATTGTCCTTGGGGCATCTTTTGTGATTTTTTTGTGTAATTTCTGTTCAGCAGGTAACCAACGCCAGAAGATCATGAATTTATGCACAGGATCATGGACCAGTGAAGATTTTTCCAATCAGCTCTATGTGAGTTGACAGTCATGATGGCTGGGGTTTTGAGAATTGGATGAGATAATAATGGTTTATCCATGATTCTTCATCAATACTTTTGATATGTGGTGATGGATCTTTCTGTGGTTAATTGACAGAAGGTTTGTTTTTTTGGGCTCATAAAGTTTTAATTAAAATGAACTGAGAATAGGAAGAGAAAGAGTAGCAGAAAGAAAGATGAGTTATCATTTTCAGAAAGAAATTAAATGTAAATGATGAAAAAAAGAAGAATGATGATTAACACAATACTTACCTGAGGATAGGCAGAGAATGAGTAGCGGAGAGAATGATGAGGAATTAAATCTTTCTGCACAAATCAATATCTTTCCTCAGGTAATAGATAGTCAAAAATAGTCACAATAAATTGTCAAATACATGAGGTGTGAAATTTGGGAGAGGTCACGCAGGTTGTTATCACTGTATGGGAGAGAAGATTGACAGACACATTTGATATATGAAGTAGATGTCAGATATGAAACAAGGACCATAGAAATAGTGTGATGAATTGAAATGGTGAGATAAGAAAAAAATAGAAAAAAAGAAACACAGAAACTATGAAAGGAACATGAGAGTGTGTGTTCTCCAACAGTTATCTATTATATAATCTTATGAATTTACTAATCACTGAATAAATTACAATTTCAAATGTTTCAATCCTTTTCCTGCTGTTGAAAGAATTGTATTTTCTGCAAAAGAAGTTGAATTCCAAGAAAAATTTCTTGTAGAGTTTGAGGCAAGTTCAACCTTTGGAAGGTGAATTTTTCATTTTTTTTAAATGGCAAGTTTAAGTCAAATGCCTTCTTAAATATTGCAGGAGATTTGATTTCTGGGAGTGCAGAAACCAGGTGAGAAAGATTGGATACTAGCACAAAAAAAATTAAACATTACTGTTAAATTAATTGTTCTCCGGCTATTGTAACCATGGTTTTGAAGATATACTACCAATATGCCACTGCCACTAACATGTCATTTTGGAACTCTGTAGGGACTCCTGTGCGATTATATAAATAATTTAGCAAATATCTTGCTGGCAGTCTTTGAAGGGGAGTTTAGTATAATTCTTAGGTGGTTGATGTAAAAGATGAAAAGAGGTTGAGCTCAAATGGGATGAAAGATTAATTGATGAGTGAAAGAGACTTGTTATGTCAGGTATAAAGGACCTGAGAACAGCAGGAAAAGGGCACTCTTGTTGATTTGATGGCTGAAAAGATGATGAATCACACTTGAGAGCACCATCTTTATATAGACTCAGTACAAAACAGGCTGAAAAGTTTTTGAGTACAAGATGAATAAGGTAAAATTAGCATTTGCAATTGAAGTGACATGGTAAGTGAACTGCTATGAATAAAAAGTTGAATAATAAAAATCCTAAAAAACAGCCCAGTTTCATTTTAACTGTTGTTTTATTATTTTGAGGTTAAAATAGTAAGATCAAACCAATCCAATAAATGATAATCTGAAATCCAATGAAAGTAACATAAATGAAAACTCAAAATTCAAAACACCCACTTGACTTGCACTGGAGGAAGTTACTGTCCTAAACATAAATCTAACTCTTTTTATTCAATTAAAATAATTTCCTACTAAATTTTGGAATAATTCTACATTCAGGTTAGTGACTGATGAATAAGATTACCTGAATAACTTGTAAAATTCCTGGGGAATATTTGAATACAAAGGCTATCTTCAAATTATAATTACTACTATTTTCTGGAAAATTCTTCAGTTCAAATGGTGAATGGCTGATAATATGTGTTGAATTTGTTCAAGGTCAGATTTGATTCTGGGGAATAGACTTGTTTCAGTTGGTTGATTTTCAGAAGCCGCAGGCAGTTGTGTGGAGGGGAAAGGTGCTGTTTAGGCTGCCCTCCTAAGAGTTACAATAATATTTAAATGTAACCAGAATATAGTTCCAGGAACTTGTAAATAAGGAATCAATGTAAGAGATGAGTTTGGGAATAGTTGGTAGCAATGGAATCAACACTATCTGAGGCAAGATGGTGCAGAGAAAGACTTGAAAAAAATAAGTCAAAGTTTTGTTCAGAGTTCAATTGAACAAGTTAGTTTTAAGTAAAAATGCCCACAAGCTAATAACTCTGGTCGTTGACAGAAGATTAGGAAAGATAAAGTCAATCCCAACCAACCTGCTGGTTCTCAATGAACCTGCCCAACTCTCTGAAACCAAGCGCTTGAAGGGTACCAGATAACTGTGGGTGGCTGAACAAAACAAAATCACTTTGTTTGTGAAGCTCTAGAAGCAAAGCAATAACAGATTTGACCAAGAATAACCCAACACTTCTCAAGGAACTCAAGAGTAGCATTGCAGAATTAAACTTTTAAAGAATAAAGGGAGGTGTAACATTCCAGGTTTCAAGCTTAAAGAAAACTCTCAGCAAAACGTGACTGGATCCAGAAGGATAATCAGGGAAGGATCAGACCAGTATGGTTGGAAAAAAGGGATCAAGAGTGGTAAAACACACTCAAGAATTCCAGCAGATGTAATTCTCTTCAACCAGAAAGGATATGGTTGGTGATAAGTATCAGGGTCACAGATGGACGGATCAAACATTGAGTATGGAGGCTCAAAGAATCAGGGGTAATCAAAGGATATACCCAGCAAAAAGGTTTCAGATCAAGGGAAGAAAGCCCTCTGGAATGATTAGATTATTGATTTATATATGAGATGGATAAGGGGATGTAAAGAAAAAATTCAAAATTTCCATTTTCCATAAGGTGTCCCAGATTGGTCACCAAACCGCAAGGGCAACAGACAAGCCGCGCAGGGGACTAGTGAGCTAGGGGGAGGATGAACAATGGAGATAGCAGAGAGAGAATAGAGACGGTGTGGATGGAGGCAAAGCGGTGGAGCAAGAGATGAGAGCACCAAATGACCAATTGAGAAAGATTGGATGGCCGTGATGATTCTGGGAAAGGGGATTGGTTGGAGCAACTGCCTGGATGAGGATGGAGGTGAAATTGATTCTTCAATTGTGGTCATTGGTTGATTTCAGCAATCTAAGTTGATGTTTCCAATGCCGCAATAGGGTGGATGATGATGGTCTGGTTGTCTGGGGATGAGCTTGATAATTGAGTTGGTCAGATTGAAGTGATGATCGAGTAGTAGCAATTAATGGAGGATGGCGTTAGAATCAATAGCTTGGGGTTGATCAAGTCAAGCTTGATGATAGTCAGAGGATGGATGATGATAGTTGCTGGAGAGGTAGAGGTGGAGAAGGAAGGATGGTGGGATGGCTGCCCCCACGCGCTTGGCCTAAAAAATCAGGGTAAAGCGTGTGCAAGGGTGAGATTTGAACAGAGGAGGAAAGCATTGGATGACCAAGGAAGGCCTGCAAAGATGGCTAGGACAGGGAAGAGCTGGGATAATGGGAAATTAGTGGGTACCCATAGAGGCACAAGAGATAAGTTTTTTTTTTTGTAGTTTTTTCTTTTTTTTGTTTTGTTTTTTTTTGTTGTTTTTTCCTTTTTTTGTTTTTGTTATTGTTTTTTTTTGTTATTGTTTTTTTTTTTTGTTTTTGTTTTTTTGTGTTTTTTGTGTTTTTTGTGTTTTTTGTGTTTTTTGTGTTTTTTGTGTTTTTTTTTTTTTTTTTTTTTTTTTTTTAAGATGTATTTATGGATAAGGGAATGTAAAAAAAAAAATTCAAAAATTTACATTTTCCATGAGGTGTCCCTGATTGTTCACCACATCTCTCCTCAACTTGCAGACTGTCCCTAGTCTGCACCTTGAACTTGAAGATGTAAATAGGAGGAGAAATACAAGGAATTTTAACGGGATATTGGCCATTTCTTGATCTTGGAGGGATGGATGAGTTGGAAAATATCTTGATCCAACCAAAAGAGCCCTAGAAGCGGTAGAGATAAAATACTGAAGGCCTCCCAGGTGCTTCTGTATGTGGCATACAGTAGAGTTTACAACAAAAAAAAGCAGAAAATGACCCTGGTGGTGCACAATTGGGAGGACTTAATTCTGAGATAAGTTGCATCCACAACAATAAAATGTTGGTATTATTCACCATCAATCTCCTGCTTTATCTTTCTCAGTTTCTTTTCTTCCTTCTTCTTCATTCTCCTCATCACATCATGCCCAAAATATCTTTTCCAACTCATACTGTCTGCAATAAATTTGTTCCTCAATCTCTCTCTCACCCTTTCATCAAAGCACGCGCTTTAAAAATAAAAATAGCTTGGGCTCTGGTTAAATTAAAGGTAAAGAGAAATGAATGAAAGGAGCTTATAACGTCAAGTGTAACAGACCTGGGCTCAGGAGGAAAAGGACACTCCAGTTGATGTCATGAGTGAACAGATGATGAATTCCACTTGAGAGCACTGGTGTTTATATAGACTAAATACACTATAGGCTGACAAGTGGTTGAGTACAAAATGAATAAGGTAAAATTAGCATAAGCAGTTGAAGTGACATGGTAAGTGAAATGCTATGACTAAAGATTCCAATAGCCATGACTAAACAGTCTAATAATCACAATACTAAAACACAGCCCAGTTACATTTACCTGTTTTTTTAGTACTTGAAGGTTAACAATAATAAGATCAAATCAATCCAATCAATGGTACTCTGAACTCCAGTGAAAGTCACATCAATGAAAACTCAAAATCTAACACGCAAAACCTCTCTCAATTTTCACAAAAGTTGTATTTAACTGCAGACCGTGACATTCCCTGAAGGCTCATCACCTGAATACAGAGTTTTCCCAGACAGAAAGATCTCTTTCCTCATCTTTCTGTCCGCTACAAAATCTCTGAGAAACCTCAGGTGTTTTCTTTTTCTTACTGTCATTACTCTCTTATTCTCATCTGCTATTTGTTTCTGTTCCTGTTTCACGTCTATGATCAATTACATCCTCATCTTTCTGTCTGCTACCAAATCTCTGAGTACCCTCAGCCTGATTGAGCCAACAGGTTATGAGCCCAGAGGAATTCTCATTACAACAACTTTCAAAAATATCTGTCACTGAATATTCCTGGTGTTGATAACTAATCATGGAAGAATAATCATCCTCTCGATCAGTTCTCAAGACTCCATCCATCATACCTCTCAAATTGCCAGGAGAAGATTCAAAGTACCTCGATTGGTTGATGATCCTACAAATACATTTCCAAGCTTCTGGAGTTGGATATCTGCTAAATTGATATTCAGCATAATTAAACAACAAAAATTGGTCCAAAGACAACCTTTCTGTTTGTTGGGTTATCTCAAGATCAATAAACCCATCCAATTTCCAATACATTCAAAAACACAAAGAAAATGCTCTCAGAATGTGGACCACTCTCAACAAAGTCCATCAGGAAAACTTTTCTGGAGGATGTATGTACTGGCTTTGAAAGCTCTTGCTCACCAAATTGAATGACAAGGATATGAAAACTCATCTCACCGAGATAATTCCCTATGGAGAAAAACTTGCATTGCTGATTGCTCCCAAGAATCCTCTTGTCACGGATGACTTACAGTCTACTGCCATTCTTCTCTCTCTTCCTGACGACTGGCTTAATTGCGTTTCAGGAATGATGAATGAAGAATCCATCCCCTAATCAAAGATCATCACTTCCCCAAGGCAAGAACATCTGAGAAGACAAACTCAAAATTAAGAGATTGTGGTCCAGTCAGCTTCAAAAACCAAATACCCCCCATCTCAATGTTATAGCAAAGGACAACCTCAAGTCTATTACTGCAGCAAATGAAAAAAGAGGGACACTCATTCTCTCAATTTCCCAAAGTATTTGAAGCATTGGAAAAATCTAAGAAGAACAGTTGTCAGAAAAAAGGAAAACAATCAAATTCAGCCAAAGGTAATCTGATCAAAGTCAATAATGTAGTTTCTTCAAAATTGGAAGACAAAGATTATTTCTCTGACTCAGATTTTATACTTCATGCGGGTTCAATGTTGTGCAATCTGACTAACTCAAAAAGAAATCTAAATAGAGACCTTAATCTGTATTTGGGTTGTTCTTTGTTGATGACCCCATACAAACACCAGCTGACCAATAGAAAACCAAATATCACCCCTGTGAGACTTGCCAATGGATCAAAGGTCAACTTTATTGAAGAAGGAATGCTGGGTCTATCATTCTGCCAGATCAAGTCTCTTCTGGTACCAAGCCTTCATGAACCCCTCCTGTCAGTCTCCGGTCTGTGCAATCCAGGACTTAAGGTCCTTTCCAGCAAGAAATTTTGCATTATTATTAATTAAAATGCAAAACTACTGGACAGAGGAGTTTTACAACACGGGTATTGCAATGGAAATCTGTACTAACTCCCTCAAGGAGTGGTAAGCAGCTTTCAAGCGTCATCTAATTCCAGTGTCTTGCAAGCTACTGAAAACAGCCTTTTTGGCTATCAATGCAGACTTTCCCTTCTGAATCTAAAGTCTCTCAAAGCTATGCTCAAAACTCAACACATCTCCACCAAACATTTCAACAAACTAGAAGTCCAGCAATGAAAAGATTGCATAAAAGCAAATATGTCAAGGCTTCCTTTCCATAAGCAACTGAGCCCTAGATCCACTTGTCCAGAGGAAATAATCTACTCCAATGTTTGTAGTTTTGAGACTCAATGAAGAAAGGGATAGAAATACTTCATTACTTTTATTGAAACTTTTTCAAAAGCTCTGTTTGCCTTTGCCATGAGACTAAAATCGGATTACCTTGCATGCACCAAGCTTTTCAATTGATTTTTTGAAAATCAATATCAACATTTTGTTTTGTCTCTTTGCACCAAAAATGGAGGAAAATACATCACCAACAAGATGAAGGTCTTTCTCTCCTCAAAAAGCATCTTGCACCAACTGGGTCCCCCTCACTCAAGACAGCTCAACTGTTGCGGAGGGGTCAAATCAAACCCTCAATGATGTTATTTGGTCATTTTTAATCTTATCAAACTTGCCCAAGTCGTACTGGGTAGATGCAATTAATCATTTTCTCTTTGCCTTCAACTCTCCTCCATGTAAAACCCAAAAAGGCTTTAGGTCTCCTAACTCCATCCTCCAACAAGAAGACATACAGCTCTCCTACCTCAACCCCTTTGGCTGCCTCACTTGGTACAAGGTTCCTGAAGAAAATTGCACAAAACTTGATAGCAAGTCAAAACCCGCCATCCTCCTATCTTACCTCAGTCATGGAAACAGGTATTGATTATTGGATCTAGAAAGCAGATCAGTTATCAAGTCCCATGACTGAATTTTGATTGAAGCATCCTTCCCATACTGCTTGAAGGATGATTGAGCGCCAAAAAATTCTGTTTTTCCCATTGGCGTACCTGTTCCTCTGGTATCAATCCCTGCACCACCATCATCAAAAAGCAAATCACCACTAGGACCAGTTGAGCCACACCCTCATTTGAATTCCTTGCCATTGCTGGTGAGTCCCTCTGACCTTTTGATTGACTTTTCAAAGCCTGCGGATGAACCATCTCCTCATTGATAATAAATACAAGAACCCTTTATTTCAAAACTAGTATTGGATAGAAATCTTGTAGTAGTATATGCTAAACAAGATTTGAGAACATTTTTGACAGCAAGTGATCAGTAAAGGATAGAATGGACAAGTAATGAAGTATAATGAAAGGGATGAACAGGCCTTTACCTGCAATAGACGTTTAGCTAGCAGACTCAAAACAACAATTTCATACAGGAGAGTTTACAAGCTATCTGTAGACTGGCGGTTGATGATGAGTTCACGAGTGGAGGTGAACAGAGTTTTCAGGAGCAACCAAGTATTGCAGATAAGTAAGTAGAACAGTTAAGGAAGGAATGGAGAGGGTAGAGAAACCCAATTGTACCTCCACTGAGGATAGCTCTTGCTCCTCCTGGGGACAACAACTGACGTAGGGGGTTGATTGCTAAGTCTTGAGGTTTGGCTGATTACAAATGGACTGATTTGATGACCGGGTTGGAGTGGACGACTAGGGAAAATAGGAGAAAGAGATGAGGGAAGACCGGTAAGAGATAAGGTAGAAGGATGAGACCAGGTTAAAAGTCTTTCTCAGAAATAATCTGTTGCTATGACTTCACAGAAGAACACAAAGGAGTGATTCCGTGATAGCAAACGGGGTGTGAGTGGGTGTTGCGGGCTCAGGGTGACAGTACACTCTGCCGCAGTGTGACCATACTCAATTAGCTGTGAGACCTATTTGACCACTAGGAATCTCTATCTGACACTCATGTGGTAGTAAATCTTCATGACCTTTTTGTTCCAAGCATGATCTGTCCACAATTGACAAGTGTCATCTCTTCTGAATTGGACTTTTTAACATCTCCACCACACATCACGCCTCCTAACCCCCCCTTCCAGCTACTTCTTCAGAACCAATCCCTCCTTTCCAACCCATTGTTCTACCAGGTTGCGCCCTTCCCTGCAGCGGTTTGGAAACTTTTCCTTCCACGTGGTAAATGATGATCTTATTGCCCCTACCACCTGGAAGAAGCTTCTTCAATTGCTGCACAGGAAACTTTGGATCTTGTTGGCTCAAAGGAGGAAATGGCCTCCCTCCAGGGAACAGGAACTTGGGTCCTTGTACCTCCTCCCAAAAATCTCAAGATTGTGCGCTGAAAGTGGGTATTACGGTTAAAGAAGCGCAAAGATGGCTTTATCATAAAACTGAAGGCTTGTCTGATTTCCATGGGTTTTTCCCAGGTCCATGGCCTTGATTTCTCTGAGGTATTTGCCCCAAAGCTTTGAATTGAAATTCTATGTCTCCTAATTGCCCTTCTCAGTCCCAAGTCCTTGGTCAGTTGTCAAATAGACTTCTCAAGGAGCCGGTCTATATGTCTCAGCCACCGGGATTTGAGGGTACAGCCCACCCAGACTGGGTTTGCAAGGTCATGTTGAGATATGATCAATGCTTTCATGAAGTCTTCAGGACATCAGTCCCTGCATGCTTGTAGTTGGTTACCTATTCAATATATGTCCTCACAAAGTGACATTGTCATTGACATCTACAAGCATATGTTGAAAACCGGGAAGCAAGTGTCCTTAGTACAGTGTGTAGTACACTTGCCATGCACATGAGAGACCTGGGTTCAATTCCCAGAGGACACATGTTATTTTCACATTCTTACAGGTCACTTGGGAAATATACAGCCTCAAGCAATCTCCACAGCAGTGGAATCTGGAGCTGGATGCTTCTCTCATCTCCCTTGGTCTAAAGAGATCATCCTATGATCTTTCTCTTTTTTTCAAACTCAAAGGTGGCTCTCTTGTGGGTGCCATCACCGCTCACATGGATGACCTTGCAGTGGTGAGTACGTCTTATTTTTTTGTGTCTGTTTTACAGAGAATCAAAACCAAGTTCAAAGTGGGGTCCAATGAGGGTATCCATCTTTTTCTATATATCTCCATTCAACAGGAAAGACCCTCCAAAACTGTCTTTCTGGGCCAGGCGCACTACATTGATTCCATCTGCGCATCATTTCTTCTTCCTGGCACATGAAAACTGTTCAGTCTCTGACAGGCGTAAATTTCAAACTCCTTGTTCAACGTTCACCCAAATGCAAAGGAGTAAGCTATCTGAAGACAACTCGTACCATTTGTTTGGTTCTTGGCGGACCAAGCCTCAATCTGGAAGGCTAGGCAGACTCTGATTGGCCCCAAAGTGTGGGGATCAAAGATCCACCTCTGAATACAGCTTCCGAGTAGGTACCAGCATGATTTCTTGGAAGTCAAAGAAGCAAACAACCGTTTCCTTGTCAAGCACTGAAGCAGAGTATAAGGCTCTCTCAGATGCTTTCAGAGTGGGTCTGTGGCTTTGAAAAATGCTGTGCAAACTCAAACTCTGGGATGCCTCCCCTGTGCCGATTTGAGTTGATAACACCAGTGCTTAAGCCCTTGCCAAGTTACCGCAGCACCAATCTAGGAAAAAGCACATCAACGCCCGGCATCATTTCATTTGTGAGTGCGTGAAAAATGAAGTTTTCCATTGTAAGACTCCAAATGGTTCTAGGCCGTGGCAGTTCTGTGGAGGGGAAAGGTGCTGTTTAGGCTTCCCTCCTGAGTGTTACAAAAATATTTAGATGTAACCAAGATCAAGGTCCAGAACCTGGTAAATGAGGAATCAAGGAGTAGAGGATAAAGATGATAATTTTTTGGTAGCAATGTAACAGCACTATCTGAGACAAGATGATGCAGGGAAAAACTTGAACAAAAGAAGTTACAGTCCGCTTAGAGTTCAAAGAACAAAAGCTGTTGTATGTAAACAACCCCCACAAGCTAATAACTCTGGTTGTCAGCAGAAGATTGGGGATGATCAACTCAAACCCAACCAACCTCCAGGTTCTCAATGAACCTGCCCAACTCTCCGCAATCAAGCGCTTGATGGGTACCAGATAACTGAGGGTGGCTGTACAAGACAAAGCACAATGTTTAAGAAGCTTTAAAAGCAAACAGTAACTGATTTGAAGCAAGGATAACCTCAACACTTCCCAAGGGGCTCAAGAGTAGGCTGGCAGAATGTAACTCCAAAGAAAATAAAGGGAGGTATAAAACTCCAGGTCTTAAGCTTAATAAGACCTCTTCAATCAATCGGGATTGGCTCCAGAAAGATGATCAGGGATCAGGACCAGTATGGTCAGAGAAAGGGATCAAGGAGTGGTATAACACACTCAAAAATTCCAACAGACAGAATTTTCTTCAACCAGCAAGGCTATTGGTTGGTGATAAGTATCAGGCCACAGAGGGGCAAAGACTAAGGGTCAAGAATGGATCAGGGGGCAATCAGAGATATACCCAGGATAAGGATCAGGATCTTAATTTCACAATAATGGGGGGTACATAGGCACACACTCCCATAGATTATGAACAAAAGGCTGGGGAGAGCCCCTCCTTTTATGGGCCATGGGTCCCTGTAAACTATTTACAAGAGATATTACAAATAGAGCGGATTTTTTTTTTTTTCAGGGGCGCGCAGACAGGCCAACGCCCTTGGCAACCGCTGGCCCATGGATGACTGCGCGGTCAGAATCCTTGAGGGGCGCGGGACACACCACCAACCCGCGCAGGCAACAGAAGAATTGCGCGTGAAACCGGTGATGCATCGAGAGCGCGGATTGGATGAGGGGTAGTGATGAGGGATTGAATGGATCGGAAGGAGTACTCTGACTTTGGTGGAGCGTGTATCCTTCTGGTTTGATGAAGGTGAGAGATGGGAGGTGCAAGAGGAGAGAGGGGGCTGAGTGGATCGTAGTTGGCAGGAGGAAGGATGATTGGTAGCCGGGTTGTGAGGCACGACGGTTGGGGTGCTGCTGCAAGTCAAGATCAAGGCCAAGGGGGTGATTGTTGATAGTTGTTGATGAGCTCCTATGACGTCAAGTACGGATGAGACGCCAGATGAAGATCAATAGCAAGATGAGGAGGAGGATGGCGGGGGATAGGAAGGTCCCAATGACGGCTGCTGTTAAAGACTTGCTTGCCCAGGAATTGGATCAAGGGTTTATGGCCATGAGCCAAAGATAACAGCAAGCTGGAGATCATCCAGGGCTGGTGATGATGAACCAAGCGGTTGAACCGGTGTATTCAATGGCACTTTGGTTGCCAAACTTTATTGAAGTTGGAGAACAATCCAAGGAAGAAAGATGGTTGTCTGAGCCATCTTGAGTAACATGTTGATGATGTATATCCCTTAACTCATACTTGGGTATCAAATGATTCTACTTATGTAAAACAACTGATCCGTTTTACTCCAACAATCCCCTACCTGCAAGATTTTTTTTAACGGACGCGTTCCGAATGACTCAAACAAACTTTCTGGTTATACGCATAGGTAGAGGAGACCCTATAGTTATTGAGACTATTTAAACGAGGCTAGTAATAACGATTGGAAGTGACGCTTTAGTTATAACTTTATACGTTCTATCTTATTTATCAACATTAATGATTTCCTGTCCTTCTTTATATTTTTTTTAAACAAGAGATAAATTGCGAGGTGATGGAAATCAGGATATCTAAGTTGCTCTGATGTGTCTGTGTGTGGATGTGTGTCTGTGGAGGCGTGCCCAGCAGTTTTTTTTTTTTTTTTGATAATGATGCCTATGAATGATGATAAGGAAAAATCATAAAAAAAAAATTAAAGTCTCCTCACTGGCCAGGGTGTCCAGGATGGGGCACCACACCGTGTCAGCCAAGTCCCCACTTCAGACATGATTGCCAATATGCTTACAAAAGCTTTTCCACATGTTCTCCTGCAATCTCATCAAATCTTTCTTGGTCTCTCACGATGTGATCACAAAGGGGGGGGAGTGTTGGTATTATTCACCAGCAATCTCCTGCTTTCTCTTTCTCAGTTTCTTTTCTTCCTTTTTCTTCATTCTCCTCATCACATCATGCCCAAAATATCTTTTCCAACTCACACTGTCTGCTTTCAGTGTGTTCCTCAATCTCTCTCTCACCCTGTCATGAAAGCACTCACAACCTCTCTCAATTTTCACACAAGTTGTATTTTACTGCAGAACGTGACATTCCCTTACTGCTCATCACCTGAGGACAGAGCTTGGCTGGAAAGAAAGATCTCTTTCCTCATCCTTCTGGCGGCTACCAAATCTCTAAGTACACTCAGGTGAGTACTGTTTCTTACTTCCATAACTCTCTTATTCTCATCTGCTACTTCTTTCTGTTCCTTTTTCACGTCTCTGATCAATTACATCCTCATCTTTCTGCCCGCTACCAAATCTCTGAGTACCCTCAACCTGATTGAGCCAACATAAAACTTCTTGAATTGATCAGCGGAGAACCTTCTTGCCAGTTGAGTACCATCCAGCTCCTTCAAAACATAAGATTCACCTCTAACTTGGCAAACCACCCAATAAGGACCATTCCAGAGATTTCAGAAAAGCTTGCTCCACTGGGTCTCCAAAGATAAATTATAAGCTAATGCTAGATCATCAGGGTTCAAGGATTCCCTCATTTGATTGGAGTGCTTTTCCTCTCAATACTGAACTGATTTTGCTCTGGACTCCATCATCTTCTGATAGGCTTCATCACAAACACCTTTGCTTCTCTCCTGTTGCTTGGATCTAGCAACTGAAAGATCAGTACTTGAGGACACCTCTTCCCAAGGGATACCCAAGAAAGATCCATTTCCAGATCCAAAGAAAGAACTGCTCTTTGGCCAAAGAGGATTTCACAAGGTGAGTAGCCAGTAGTCCTTTTGATTGAAATTTGATCAGAGAAGAGAACAAGAGGAAGGAATTTGCAAAAATGCTTGCCACTTTAACCACCAAGCTTAAAAAGTGCAGCCTTCAAGGGAGCATGGCCTTGTTCCACAATGCCTTGGCTTTCAGGGTAATAAGGAGTAGTAACTCTATGTTTTTGGGGAAGAGATTGGATCATTTCAGAAATTTTGCAACTAAATTCAGAGCCAAAATCAGGAGAGTAAGCCAAGCCAGGCCATAAAAAATTGTTCAGGTCTCATAGAGGAAATCTTCCACTGATTCAGAGCTAAGATTCTTACAAAATTTTGCTTCAACCCGTCCATAAAAATCATCTCTATTCCCAATAAGGTACTTAGCACCACCTGCCTTAATATGAACCACATCCATAGCAATCCTTCCAAAAACAGTGGACTTGCCAGTAGGATAGAAAATTTCAGTTGGACGCCTAAGATCACATTTGTGACAAACTGAAAACCTCTTGCACAATTGAGAGATGGATTTCATCAGAGACGGAAACCAGAATTGTTTTGATAATCATTGATAATTTTTGGTTTCCCCACAATGACCAGGACCTTCATTGAGACTTTCAAGCATAGAATCTTGTTAAGAAGGGATAGTAAAAACAATAAGAGAACAATGATTTCCTCTTTTCATAAGCATAGAGCTTTGGACAAAGAAGCTAGAGAACTGTCTTTTAAGAGATTGGAATTATTTAGCAGAGAGGCCAGGAGGTTTTTGAAGAGTTAAAAGGTACTGCTCTTGTCAGCCCTCTGATACCAGGAACCTTGCAGTCCTTTAGTTACAGAGAGTGATCAAAATACTGGAATAATCATAATTATTATTATTCAAAAAATAAAAACTTAGAGGCTCAAATAAATGATATAATAAGAAAAGTTTCAAGGTTTAATTGTTTTGGCAATAAAAGGTTTTCAATATATATATAAAAGAGGGACCACAGTATTATACTACTGGGGGTCTTTACAGAAATAAAAATCTCTCTTCAAGGGGCCTCCTTAGGCAGTTTAAGAACCTTGGATTCAACATGGGTGCCTTAGAAAGGGCTTATCCACTAATATGGCTGGGCTAAACAGCACAAGAGCCAAGACAGGAAGGGAAACACTCACTCTGAGCACTTTACCACGAAAATCCTGCAATAATAAGAAGGGTTTCAAAGCAGTTGGGGGAGATTGCTTGATTTAACTTCAATTGGTTGATTGATTTAAGAAATAAATAATAATACTACAGACTAAGTCATAAATAACCTGCTTAGAATCTTCATAAGCACTTGACTAACAATGACACAGCTTCTGATTGATAATAATAATTTCTGGTAAACTGATAATCTGCGGAATAATGGATCCAAAGAGGTCTGTATAAATACCTTTTTGGGGTGATTTTGAGCTTCTCAGGGCACGTAGAGAGAGTTATGCTCATGAGCTGATGCTGACAAGCCAGTCAGGGAAAGATTAGCACGTCCAGTTGGTGCTGTCAATCACCTTACTTTAGATCTGCTCAATTTCTGTACTACTTTAACCACAGGATCTGTTAATCTATTATAGTGTAAATTAGATCATTCTGAACTCATCCTTCATTTTTACTATTAGTATTGCTTTGAAGTGAACAGATAGCAATTTTTACTGATTTTCAATTATCTGCTGATCATGTAGATAATTTTAAATAATTTTTATGAACACTACTTGTAGTGTTTTGTGGTCTTCAAAGATCAGAGTCAATGATTTATGTGGTAATCCTTGATCTTTGATTTATTATTAAAAAATGTTTTAAAATTAATTTTTATTAATTTTATTTAGCTCTTGATTTTTTTAGACTATTACTAATGCATATGTAAACTTGTTACATATTCCAGGCAACCCTAACTAGGTTGTAGCTCTTCTGAGTGGTACCTGGTTGTCAGATTAGTCACGACGGATCCAGACGCAGGGATCAGTCAGTACAGATGCGCGCAGGGTAGGATCCGCTGCGTGGGTGGCAGAACTAGCTACGCACCGGTCTGTAGTATGCAGGGATTTTCTACCACAAGTACGTTGTGGTAGTCCAAACCTGTCCTACAGCCATCAGACTCACTTTTCTAGTTTAACAACAGCTCAATCCCTCAAATTAATCTTGGAATTGGATTCTAAATCACAAATAACCCATAGTCACTCAGCCAAAGTACCCCACTATCTCTTGTGGATTAGAAGATACAGTCCAACAAACCTCCAACTGTGGCAAACTCATACCCAACCAGGTGTCACATCTCTGTAGAAGACACAAGACATATCCTTGTAAAATCTCAAATACATGCCAGTAACAGCTTACCCTCAATACCAGGACCATACACCAACCCTGTCACCCCAACTAGAATACAGCAATTCAGATACAGGAGGCAGTACAGCTAGTTCAGCTCCTATCACCTCAACCATAAAGCAAGCAAATATACATAAAGGAGGCTGTGCAGAAGTGTAAAGGAAAAGTGCAGGCAGGAGGAAGTGGAACCAGTTTCAACCAGGACCAAACAAAATAAGCAAACATACATACAGAAGGCTGTGCAGAAGTATACAGGAGCAATATATGCAGGAGGAAGTGGAACCAGGATCAACCAGAACCATGCAGTACCAAACAACCTCAGCACCACACAGAAATTTATGCAGCCAGTAGCATGTGATGCCAAACAGACTACCAGTAAAAGTACCACAGGCCTACCCAGCAATATATGCAGGCAGTCAGAACCATGCAGTATCAAACCACCACAGCACCACACAGCAATTTATGCAGTCAGAAGCATGTGATAACCAGCAAACCACCAGTAAAAACAACCCCCAGCACTACCCAGCAATATATGCAGGCAGTCAAGACCATGCAGCACCAAACAAATCACCAGTGAATGAACAGCAGCACATGTAGGGAGAATCAAGTAGCACCAGACCAACCATCAGTACTGCACAGGAATACATTTTATCTGCACTTCACAGCAGTTTATGCAGGGCTGTGCGGGCATGAAACCCCTGTACCAGCTTTTCCCAACCAGCAGAAATGCCTCATGTAACTGTACAAGCCTTTTTCAACCAGCTAAAATGTCTCATGTAATTGTAGCTCACTGTTCCTCACCAGAACAGGGAGAACCCTCAGGGGCAGCCTTGAGCACCCCTGGGGGCATGATTTTCTATTTAAGGAGGGCCTCTCTGTCCTATCCAAGTGTTATCATCACCCAACTCATCATCCCTATCCAGCTATCCCCATCCACCCTATCAGGACCTCTTGGCCCATCCATCTGTGGTACCTACCAAGATAAAATCTTAGTAGTGAATCAGTTATAAAAGGAAAAAAAATCAGAAACCAAGATATTACCCATCTTTAGCCAATTAAACCACCCAAAAGGTTCTTGAATAAGGGTTCTTCTTTGACCTAAATATTCAGCACCATATCAAAGAAACCCCACCCATTAGTTAATAAATAAACCTTACAAAGAAAGAGAGTACAACAAAAAGAAACTACCAAACTTTCCTCTGCCCAGCCCCCTGTGGGTCAACCCATCCTTGGGTCCTCTCCTGAACAAGCCCTTTGATAAACCCTGAACCCTTTAATATTGGGGTATTGGTTAAGATCAAACATATCTGATCAATAAATTAAACAATAGTCCAATACATCTGGTCTATTCTTCAACAAACCCTACCAATATCACAGTCAATAATTAGTCTAGGTCTGATCTGAGACCTATATTAAGTCTCAAAGAAACCATCCATTAATTTAAATAAATTATTGTGCAGATTTACTATAGTACTATAAGGGCAGGCAATTAAAAACCACTCTTAGTATATACTAATACTCCAAAGGAGTGGAAGTAATACTAAATTCCCCTTCAAGGACTGTGAGAAAGCTATTTTGCTACTTTTTATATAATCCCACAGGAGTCTATACAAAGTAGGGATATGTAAGGATGGGGGGCTGCGCGCGGGAATTGTGAAAAAACACATTTCCCTGTGTAACTCCTAAAATATACACAACACCTCAATTCTGAGTGAATTTTAGGTGTAAAACCTATACGTGAAAACACATGTTCAATTTTGGAATGGTCAAAAGGTGCCATACTGGTGTTGTAATTTTTAGTACTTTTCTTTTTAATTATTTTAAAAATTTAAGGACTTGGATTTCAAGGGTGGGGTCAGTGAGTGACCCTACCTAATTTTTGGTTAGGAATACATTTCTTTAATAATATTTATGGACTTCTCAATCATTCTTTTTTAATTTAGATATTCTTGTTTAATTTGTTTTTTATAGTTTTGTGTTGCTATCAAAGGTTGCTCTGTAAATAGTAGCAAGCCAACAGCTCTAGTTTAAGCCAGAAAACTTGTTGAAAGACAGAATTATTTTGAGAAGAGAAAGAGAAGACAGGTTGAATTGAGGGTTCTTCTCCATCAAAATCAGTTCCAACATTAGATTCATTTTCTTCAAGAGGTTTTCAAGATAAACCATCAGGCATAATGAAATAATTCCCAGGCCTGTGAACAATATCAAAAGAAAAAATCTGGATAAAGGCCACCCAACAAGTCATAGGAGCATTTGAGAGGCTGGGAACATTGACCATTTCAATGATGGATCAAGAATCAACTTTTAGTTTGAATTGATGGCCCCAAAGAACAGTTTGAATTTTCTTCATCATTCAATCCACACCAAAAAGTTCCAATTTGGGCTGAGAGTACCTTGACTCTACATCTGAAAATAGAAAAGATTCATAAAGAGCAGGCCGGTCCCAACCATTTTCATCTTCCTGATTAAGAACAGCCCCAACAGATTGATAACTAGAATCAACAGCCAGTTTCATCTTTCCAGCCCCAGGTCCATAAGCAATCTTTTCCAAAACTATATCTTTAACCACCATCATTATGAGAAACTGAAAAGAATGTTTACAATCTTGGGTCCAAATCCATCCAGCATCATTCCTGGTTAGACAACGTAAGGGTGCACATATTTTGGATAAGGATGGGATAAAGATTCTAAAATAAGTTAAAACACCTAGGAATCCCCTTACTTCAGTGGGATTAATTGGAGTAGGCCTAATGATGATCTTGTTGACTTTGGCTGGTGCCATCCTTGTTCCTTCCTTGCAGACCACATGACCAACAATTTCCAGAGCAGGGACACAAGAAGGCAGTCTGGATCCAGAGACAGTAAGGCCAGATTCCTTGATTTGAAACAGAATCCTTTCCAAAGTAGTAGCATATTCCCAGATAAAAAAACAAATTCCTGAATGCCAAGGTAAGAGCTCATTATCATAGTCAGAAACTGGACCTTTGATTCCATCATTGTCAATAAACATACCACCATTATCAGGGATTTTATTCTGGAGGATCCAAATCATCTGAGCCTGATAGACTGCAACAAAATTGGTGGCACCTTGAGGCAATTGTTTAATTTGAAATAAACCAAGAGGATTATCAAAGTTAGTGAGAGGGCGCAAAATACAATGTAAATATTGTTTTTCATAGCCACCCATAATGTCCCCTAGACCATAGCAAGCTCTCCCAGAGAAAGATTTGACAAATTCTTCAGTAGCAGGAGGAATGTCAGAGTCTTTAGTATTAAGTTTATTAAGAGGTTGGAGATCATGAAATATTCTAAGTTTACCATTAATCTTGAGGAAATAGAAGACAGGGCTGGAATAACTAGAGGTTGACTGCTCATATAGGCCCGTAAAAACTCATTCTTGGACCAACTTGATAAATTCCTCAACTTTAGCAGCAGGGATAGGGATCTTCTTCTTTTGCCAAGGATCATGTTCAACTACAGGGATGATATAAGGGAGGCCATAGGATTATTTCAAGAGACCTCTCTCTTCTTCACAGAAAGCAATTGATTTTTCCCCTAGAGATAAGAAATTTTTGATCCAATTTAACTCATCAGGAAGAAGCCATCCATCAAGAACAAAGTTGAAAACCTCCAGAAGTTCTTCAGAGAACCAATCATTGCGGAGAAAAGGAACAGTAAGAGATCAAGAAATACCATAGTAAGGATCACAAGTAAAGGTCGAACGCATAAGAGGAGGTTTGAGTTTGAGATGCATAGGCTGGTTGACTGGTTTGACCTTCTTGGAAACTGGCTTATACTTGGTGGCAAAGGAGTGAAGTTCTTTTTTACTTGGGGAGTTGACCAGTGCGACTTGATCATGAAAACTGAGTCCAAGTTCCAACATTTTCCACATCCAATTGTTCTGCAATATCCTCAAAGGGTGCCTTTTCCATAAAGGAAGAACCAGGAGATAATACATTTCTCACATGTGTGGAACAAGTTAGGGTTTTGAAGATGATGGTAGAAGTTTTCCCTGGCAGTGCACAATTGGGAGGACTTACTTGTACCCAAAATTGCTTCCACTGAAGCCCATGTTCCTCCATACCAAAACCACCAAGAATAGAATTGAGATAAGGATCTAGTTTAGACTCATTACAGAGATTCAAACCAGAACTGAGAGAAGATTTATCATACCTAAGAGTACAAGGAAAAGAACACATAACAGAGCCAGAGAAAGAAGGAAAAGAAATATTTTTGGATTTTTCTATTTTGACATGTTTTTGATTTTTGATATTTTCCAGTCTAGACAAAAACAATGAAAAGAATGAAAAATAATCCTGAGGGATGAGATTTGACCCTTGAGTTCAAGTGTGAGGCTGAAAAGAACTACAACTATTAGTAGGATCAACTATATACATAAAAAATGAGAGGAATTGGAATTGTCCTTCTGCTTCCCCTTTACAGATGATTTAGAAGGATGACCAGGAAAATCCCTTTCCCAAAAACCAGAATCCAAAGAAAAGAGAGGAAATCCAATCTTTCTACCATAAGAATCAGGGAGAAGAATTCTCTCCCCAGCTTGATCAGAAAACATCAGAGTTACACCAAAGTCCATCAAGAAAGGTTGTCCCAAAATCATAGGCCCTACCAAACAAGTGATGCAAAAATGACAGGTTCCAACAGTATTTTGACCAATCCTGACTGGAACATCATCAGCAATACCAAAAAATTCATGAGATTGATTACCTATCCCATAGACTGCAGAATTGAAGCTGACCCTAGGACTGAGTTTGAGTTTACAGGTGGTAGCATCCAAAATCATGTTTAGCTGAGATCCAGAGTCCACAAGAAGAGAAACAGTTTTATCTGAGTCACTAAGATAACAGGGGAAAAAACCAAGAGGACAGGAGTAAAGGCTGCAGTGTGAAGAAGGACTAGTTCCCCCTGAGTCCTGCATCAAAGTGTCAGAGGAGACCTTTAGTTCCTCAGGACCAATCTCCACACGTTGACAAGAAACCCATTTCTTCATTCCTTCAGCAACAGATGGAGAGATCAATAGGGGTTCAGCCACAGATAGATCAGGAATTTTGAGATCAGAAATTTTCTTTATAACTACTTCCAAAGCATTGGGGTGGTCCTTTGAGATTCCCCTTTCAAATTGAAATTTGTGGCTGGGTGGAGGGAGGAAGTTCAGGCAAAGAAGGAACCAAGATTGGATCAGAAGCTTTAGGTGACTTGGATGAAGGAGAAGGATCTGGATGATCTGGAAACCTTTCCATGAGTGGCTCCTTTTCCGCCTCCATGTGTTCCACATCAGAGGAAGGAGGCTCAGGTGAGGATTGACGTTTGACTTGTTTTTGAAGAATTGAAGTTGGCAAGGAAGGGGCTTTGTGAGGTTTAGGTTCCTCATGCCGTTTCCTAACTGGATCAGATTGATAAGTAGTGCCAGCAAGACTGGAGGAAGAGATAGCTGGAGGGTACCAAGGTTGAAGAGTACCACAGGAAGATTGGAAACCAAAGGAAGCAAGGGATGCTGTCATTGGAGGTGGAGGGGGATAAGAGGCCACCACATGAAAAATAGGACAAAATGAATCAAAAGGGATCTGAGCACCATTTTGCAGAGAAAAATTGTTCCCCTTCTGCTCCACCAACTTTTTCTTTATATCATTCTGGAGTTCCAAGCATTTTCCAGTTCCATGGCCTCCCCTATGACAGTAGTAACAGACCAGGTTAGATTTAGGGACAGAAGTAGAGGGCTTAGGATTAGCAAGAGAAGAAATCTTTTGGTCTATTTTATTCTCAAAATATCAAAGTATCTTAGTGATTTTGTCCCAATTAGTAGGTTCTTGAGTAAAATTAGGATCTGCTTTAGGTCTTTTATCTGCCATCATTTTATTCATAATATTGTTGGATCATTTAAAAGAAAGAGCATGGACTGGTTCAGTGGTTCTAGGTTTTTTTGAAAGTTAAAGCAGTTTGACCTTTCATAACTTCATCCACAGTACTCCAAAGGATAAGGAAAACAGGGAGTTTTAATTGATTATCCCGGGTGGTGATCATAGATCCAATTTTTCTTTAATCCTTTGCTTCACAGCCAACAAAAAAGATTGGAAGAATTTTGCTCAAACTTTGTCCACTGAATGAATGTGATTGTTTTGGATGAGGTAGTTTTGGATAGGATCCCAAGACTTCCTAAAAGACTGGTAGTCAGAGGCTGAAGGGAACCCACCATTTGAGATCCATTGAGAGAATAGAGAATCCGAGTCCTGCAAAGTAAACCAAGCTACATCTATTTTACCACAATATGCCAACATTGCTTCCCTCAGAAGCGTGAAGTTGTGGGATTCAAATCCTTCAAACAAATCAACTACTTCCATAACTTCATCAGAGGAGATAAAGAATTTTAACTGATAGGCCATATCATACTTGCTTGCTCCATCCACTTCAGCAGCCATTTTGTAAGAGTCCAAGAAACATTCAACATTTACCCCATTGAACCCTAAGTTCTTGTTCTGATGTTTGATCTTGACCATCTTTAATCAAGAAGAGGTGCTTGGGGTACCAGTAGATGCCATTTTGAAAAACAGAATTCCTAGAGGATCCAAAGAGCATATTTCCAAAGTGGCTCACAATTGTGGCAGGACTAGGTTTTCACAAAAAACCACAAGTACCTTGCCCAGATGGAGCACAAATTGGGAGGACTTACTTCTAGGATAAGTTTCCTCCACGGGTCAGATCTGAAAAGAGAGAGAGAACAGAGAAAAAAAGAAAAAGATCATATTTCAAAGTGTGATTCCAAATGTTGTTGGGACTGTAAATCTCAAGGTTGCTGATTTGATCCCAGCCCCGGGGACCAAATGTAAGACTCCAAACAGTGCTAAGCCGCAGAAAGTTCTGTGGAGGGGAAAGGGGCTATTTAGGCTTCCCTCCTGAGAGTTAAAGTAATACTTAAATGTAACCAGAATTGTGATCCAGGAGCTTGGAAATAAGGAATCAATGTAAGGGATGATTTTGGGAATAGTTGGGAGCAATGGAATCAACCCTATTTGAACCAATATGGTGCAGGGAAAGACTTGAACAAAATAAGTCAAAGTTTTGTTCAGAGTTCAATGGAACAAGGCAGGTTTAATTAACAATGCCCACAAGCCAATAACTCTGGTCTTTGGGAGAACATCAGGAGAAATCAACTCAATCCCAACAAACCTTCTGGTTCTCAATTAACCTTCCCAACTTTCCGCAATCAAGCAGTTGAAGGGTAACAGATAACTGTGGGTGGATGAAAAAAACAAAAGCACTTTGTTTGTGAAGCTCTAGAAGCAAAGTAATAACAGATTCAAACAAGAGTAATCCAACACTTATCAAGGAAATCAAGAGTAGAGTGGCGGAATTAAACTTTTAAGAATAAAGTGAGTTTAAACACTCCAGGTTTCAAGAAACTCCTCAGTCAAACATGACTGGATCCAGAAAGATGATCAGGGGAGGATCAGACCAATATGGTCAGAAAAAGGGATCAAGAGTGGTATAACACACTCAAGAATTCCAGCAAGAAGAATTCTCTTAAACCAGCAAGGCTATGGTTGGTGATAAGGATCAAGGTCACAGATGAACGGATCAAAGATTTGAGTATGAAGGCTCAAAGGATAAAGGGGTAATCAAAAGAAAACCCAGAATAAGGATGAGGATTAATTCCTGATGATAACCAGGGGGGCATATGCACACACTCCCATTGATGATTGGAAAAAGGCAGGGGAGAGCCCCTTCTATTATAGACAAGAGGCCTGTAGAGTTTTTCTAAGAGATGCTTACAAATTAGCGCGGATTTTTTTTAATTTTATCATGAGAAAATAAAAGAAAAATAAACAAACAAAAAATCAAAAAAAATTTAAATCATGGATGAACAGGAATGGAAAGACACTATCCCATGTTAATGATGGGAATGCACAGGAGAGTAGCAGGCTGTGAGGGATGCACAGAAAGACTGACGGGCCCGGGCAACTGCTGAGACCCGTGCGGTCAAGAGAGACCCATGTGGGAAACAGACAAGCCCCGCTGGGGACAAGCGAGCTAGGGGAAGGATGAAAAATGGAGATAGCGGAGAGAAAAGCAAGAAGTTCTGTATGGAGGCAAAGCGGTGGAGAAGGAGATGAGAGCACCAAGTAACCAATTGAGAAAGATTGGACGGCAGTGATGATGGTGGGAAAGGGAATTGGTTGGAGCCACTGCCCAGATGAGGATGGAGGTGGGATTGATGCTTTGATTGCGTTCATTGGTCAATGGCAGCAATCTAAGCCCTTGTTGCCGATTCCACAATTGGGTGGATTATGATGGTCTGGTTGGCTGGGGATGAGCTTGATAATTTAGTCGGTTGGATTGAAGTGATGATTGAGTAGTAGCAATTGATGGAGGATGGCATTAGGATTGATAGCTTGGGGTTGATTGAGTAAATCTTGATGATATTCAGAAGATGGATGATGATAGAACCTGGAGAGGTAGAGGTGGAGATGGAAGGATGGTGGGATGGCCTCCCAGGCGCGATTGGCCAAAACAATCATGGTAAAGCGCGTGCAAGGGTGAGATTTGAATGGACAAGGAAAGCATTGGATGACCAAGGAAGGCCTGCCTAAACTTCTAGCACAGGGAAGAGCTGGGATAATGGTAAATGAGTGGGTACCCATAGAGGCACAAGAGATAAGTTTTTTTTGTTTTTTTTTTAAGATGTATTGATGGATGGGGGAATGTAAAAAAAAATTCCAAAATTTCTGTTTTCCATGAGGTGTCCCGGATTTGTCACCACATTGCCTCCCTTTTGCTACTCACCTCCAACATCTTGCGGAATCTTGCATCCATCAACATCTGCAACCTTGCTTGCGCTTCATCTGCAACTTCTCCTACTTCTTCACTCGCCATCCCTGCTCATTATCACGCATCCTCCCTTGCAACCTTGCTCTTCCACCTCTCAATCTTGCTCAGTTGCTTCTCATCCCCACATTGCTCCATCTCAACTGCTTGCTTGCTACCATCCATCTCCTCTGCTCCACCTCTAGACCCAAACTATCTCCATCTCCTCCATCAATTTACACATCAACATCAATAACCATCACTCCATCTCAAACATTTCATCCCACTCTACAACAACAACTCATCCATCATCCTCAACCTAAATTTCAACTCGCTCCTCCACATCTCCACCATCAAACCTTTCAACAATCAATTATATCAACTACCACCTCAAAATATCATGATCATCAAAATTAAACATCATTATCAATGTTCTTCCATCTATTATTGAACAGGCTGGTGTGTTGGAATTCTTCCCTTATTTTTCTTCAATAATATCTGTTTTTATCTTTCTATTTTCCACCCTCTTTAATTAAAACAGTCAAATTAAGTAATATTAAACACTTTATTAACCCCACCATTATTAAATAACTTTTTCCAATCCATTTCAACTCCATTACCATTCCAATCCCACCACCATCATCCCATGCATCACCATCACCATCACCATCAACATTACTATTACCCTCATCATCATCATCATTATCATAACATCCCCCCCATCAAGATAGGCAGCTATGACTGAGGTTCTTGTTGCTCCTCTTAAAATAGTAATATCATCCTCCTATATCATGCTAGGCAACTTTGCCTGAGGTCCTTGTTGCTCCTCTTAAAATAGGCTTTTATCATTCTAGGCAACTATGTATGAGGTCCTTGGTGCTCCTCTTGAAATAGGCTTTCCTTCCCCATCTCATATCCTGATTTCCCAAATCTCATATCTCATTCTAATATTCTTTTCTCATATTGTCATAAATCTCTTAAATGTTTATTGATCTCAAATTGGTTCCTAAATTTGTCAGTTAAGGTGGTGTTTTGTATTTTTTCTGTTCATATTTTGTAACTTACAAATTTAGTCAGCCTTACTTGTATCTTACCGCTTTTATTATCCTATTATTATTGTTTCAGGCCCTCTCTCGGGGCTTTCTAGTTGTTTTAACCCTGCTACATTAGGCCCCCTTTGTGGTTCTACAGTTGTGCTTAAATAATGGTCCTCCCCTTGGACCAGGAATTAAATTCAACTAATTACCAGACAATCAAACCAAAGTGCCCCTTCCTCCTCTTCAGATCAGTTCCACTTGACTATACAAGTATTTTCCCCTTTCCCTTGGCTCTTTGAATCCTTGTCATAACATCTTATTTGGCTCTTCAGTAGCCCACCATACTCCCTCCTCCTCCAAATAACCTTGCTAATGTCAGATCTCTGATACCAGGAACCTTGCAGTCCTTTAGCTACAGAGAGTGATAAAAATGCTGGATTAATAATAATAATTATTATTCCAATAATAACCACTTAGAGGCTCAAATAAATGATATAATAAGAGCAGTTGCAAGGTTTTATTGGTTTGGTAATAAATGGTTTTCAATATAATATAAAAGAGGGGACACAGTATTATACTACTGGGGATCTTTACAGAATAGCAACCTCTCTTCAAGGGGCCTCCTTAGGCAGTTTAAGAACCTTGGAATAAAGATGGGTGCCTTAGAAAGTACTTATTCCACTAATGGCCGGGCTTAACAGCACAAATGGCCAAGACAGGAAGGGTAACACTCACTCTGAGCACTTTAACACAAAAATCCTGGAATAATTGGAAGGGTTTCAGAGCAGATGGGGTTGATTGCTTGACTAAACTTCAAGGGTTGATTGGTTAATAAGAATAAATAATACTACTACAGACTAAGCCATAAATCACTTGCTTATCTTCATATAAGCACTTGATCAACAATGAAACGGTGTCTGATTGATAATAATAATTCCTGGTAAACTGATTGATTGATTAGATCCAAAGAGGTCCGTATGAATACCTTTTTGGGGTGATTTTGAGCTTCTCAGGGCACTTAGAGAGGGTTCTGCTCGTGGGCTGACGCTGGAAAGCCATTCAGGGCAGGATTGGCACTTCCACTTGGTGCTGTCAATCAGCTGTCCTTAGATCTTCTGGATTTCTGTACTATTTTAGCCACAGGATCTGTTAATCTTTTATGGTTTAAATTTGATCATTTTTTACTTATCCTTTATTTGTACTTTTGATATTGCTTTAATGCGGGCAGATGTGGATGTTTACTGATTGTTCATTATCTGCTAATTATGTAGATAATTTTTAAGAATTTTTATGAACACTCCTTGTAGTGTTTTGTGGTCTTAAAAGATCAGGGTCAGTGATTTACGTGTTAATCCTTGATCTTGGATTTATTATTAAATAATGTTTTAAATTTAATTTTCATTAATTTTATTTAAGTTTTGATCTTTTTAGATCATTAGTAATGCATATGTCAGTTTGTTACATATAATAGGCAACTATAACTTGGTTGTAGCTCTTCTGAGCAGTACCTGGTTGTCAGATTATTCACAATGTATCCAGACGCGGGGATCAGTTAGTAAAGATGCACGTGGGGTAGGATCCCCTGCGTGAGTGGCAGAATCAGCTGCGCGCGGGTCTCTAGTACGCGGGAATCTTCTACCACAAGTACGTAGGGATATGTAATGATGCGGGGCTGCGGGCGGGAATTGTGACATAACCCATTTCCATGTGTAACTCCTAAAATATACACAAAACCTCAATTCTGAGTGAATTTTAGGTTTAAAACCTATACGTGAAAACACGTGTGAAATATTAGAATGGTCAAAAAGTGCCATACTGGTGTTTTAATTTTTAGTACTTTTCTTTTTAATTATCTTAAAAATGTAAGGACTTGGAATTCAAGGGTGGGGTAAGTGAGTGACCCTACCTAATTTTGGGTGAGCAATCCATTTCTGTAATAATATTTGTGGATTTCTCACTCCTTATTTTGTTATTTGAGATATTCTTATTTTTCATAGTTTTGTGTTGCTATTGACAGGTTGCTCTGTACATAGTAGCAAGCTGACAGCTAATCAGTTTAAACTCGTCAGTAAAAATGTGAAAAGAGGATGCTACAGCTAGAGCCAATTGGTTGAGTTAAGAATGGAATTTTGGACAGAAAAATATTTATTTAGGACACAGAGAATAGATTGGGAGGGATCTGGTTTTGATGAGCTCAAGGATTAGATAGTGATCTAATAATAGAGTTTGAGAGATTCAAGATCCAACCAGGCAGATATTTAAGGTAGATGGGTTTTGTTGGCTCAGCAGCGGCAGTTAGCGTAGTTTCTTTTAGTAATATAGATTGAGAGACTGAAGAAAGAAAAGAAAGAAAAGAAATAGAAATGAGTAGTAAAGGGATTTTGAGGAAGTAGGAAAGAGATGTTGAGAGGGGGTCAAAAGAAAGAACAAGTAGGTATGAAAGGTTGAGAGATTTTGAGACTAGTGAAACCTTCCATGTTGCAGCTGGAATGATGATTTTCAGAATCAGAGTGAGCGGGTGGGAAGAGAATGGCTGCAGGGGAATAACCACATATTCTTAAAACCTTTTTTGGCTGGTAAGAGTAGAAAGCAACATGTGATCTGCTGCAGTCTTGGAGAATACCTTTTGCTGGAAATGTTTGAGCGTGTTGATAGAGGTTGCCTTATTCAGAGGGTCCGCAACAATTTTGTCTGTTGAGATAAGGAGAAGGTCATATTTTATGAGTGAGAAATCTTCCCGCAAGCCTTTTGTTTTGATATCAATGTTTTGAGATTTTGAGTGCAATCAAAATTCTTTATTTTGTCTTCAAACACTTCATTATCAATGTAGATTGAAAGTTTGATTGAGGGAGAAAGGTAAATTTTACCAATCATATGAGTGACCCATTTCAATTCAAGTTAGCTGTTGAGAAGAGCATTCAGCGCAGATTCAGTGGAGGAATGCCTTACGTTTTGGTGTATTGAAGAAACCAAGATGAACAGGCTCCCGGAGTGGAATATCATATAGCCTGTTTGGTACTTACGGATTAAAGGTTAATC
This sequence comes from Puccinia polysora, assembly GCA_025617555.3. Lineage (NCBI taxonomy): Eukaryota > Fungi > Basidiomycota > Pucciniomycetes > Pucciniales > Pucciniaceae > Puccinia > Puccinia polysora. Next base: position 22,403,472 of record CM062612.1, on the reverse strand, counting down.
ACCCCATGTTGCATTGCTGTAACCTGAAACAATTTTTTGATTGGGATCATATTTGAGGATCAGCCTCATATTCTTGGTTGTCTGGAGGGACTTCCAAACCTTCTGGACTTCCCTCCAGTGAGACAAACCAGGATTTTCATTGGAGCTTTCCAGGCTTGAGAAAGAAAAGGAAATTTCAAGTAGAGTATATTGGTAAAGGTGTTCCAGAAACCAATTGCGTATTGGTATTCAAAGTTAAGTTGAGCTAATTTGGAATGTTCTTAATCTGAGGCCGGTTTCACATGGATATTTTGAGTTAGCGGGGAGTTTATATCCTTGTATGTGGTGAATCCTAGTGCTTTAGGTCCTCAATTGTTGTGATTTGGTTAGCTTAGGAAGATCTTATTCTCTTCAAATTCCTTAGGCATGCCAAGGATTGTATTTGGAGAATGGCAGGAAGAATTTACAAATCTTTCTAGGAATTTGGTTGCAAATACATTTGATTTCCCCACATGAATCAGATTGCCTACATGGAAGTAGATGACTTCCCCATAGTTAGAATTGAGATACAAACACGGGTTTCCAGTTGATCTGTGGAAGCTTTGAGACTTGATCCAGGTAGCAAGTGTCTCTTACCAGTTTTTTGGTCACTGACAGAGATTTCATAGAAATTTTTTCAGTTTTAAGTAGGGGGATTTTTAACTTGATCCTTCAGGTGTTCTTATTTTTAAGTTTTCATTCAGGGGAGCATGCAGGAATTCCCCCTTTACTTCAAATTGGGTCAAAGTCATTTTGTTCTTTAGACCGCAGAGGAAAGCAAGATGAGGGGATTCCAGTTTACGGGTTGGAGCCCAGGTCTCTTTAAAATTGACACCTTGAATCTGATTCAATCCTTGCATACATAGTTGGGCTTTGTACTTGACAGGCTCACTGTGGCAGTTTTAATTTACCTTGAATACCCAAGTTGTGTTCAAGATATTGTTTGGAGCTTTGCAATAATATTCCTAGACTTTCTGCAACTTGATTGAGAGGAGTTAATTTTCTTCAGAGGCCTTTTTCCACTTTGGCCATTTGAAGAATTTGCAGGCTGCCTTGTAGGAGGGTGGTTTGTAGTAGTGGCGAAATCCATATTGTTGGGGTTTTTGAATTTCTGGCCTAGGTTGTACATTGAGTTGATGAATTTTTGATTCAGGAGAAGGTGGAGAGTCTGGGGGTGGAGAGGAGTCCAAAGAATGAGAGTCCTCAAGATCCAAGTTGGACTCAAGGAGTCCGGAGCTGAATTCTCTAATCCCATACTGCTTGTTGGTCATTGAGAAGTTGGATTCATTGATGTCAGGATTGGGTTGGGGAAAAATATCCAGGCCAGGTGACTATAGGAGAGGAAACTTTTTCAATTGAGTTTTGAGGAACTTGACATTTTTGGTCTCAACAATGGCTGCTAGAAAGTTCAGGATCAGATAAGAGTGAAAGATGGAATTTATCCAACCAAAATTCCTTCAAGCCCTTTTTCTTAAAACTTGCACCCTTTTTGAGTGCAATTTGTGAGGAAGATTACAGACGCACCTACAGGTCTTAAATAATTAGCAGGGATACTCTTACCAAACATGAGTTCCCAGGGAGATAGGTGGTTACCTTCTCAAGGAATTTGATTGAACATGAAACAACAACTCATAGTAACAATGTGCGAGTAATTCTTGGTCAATCTCAATGAGGAAAAACTAGCTCAAGCGGATTCAATGATGGTTCAATTAGCTCTCTGAGATTCTCCATTGTGTTGGAAATGGTAAGTTTCTGACGTTAAAATTTTGATGTGTTTGGACTTAGCAAAGTCCTTGAGGGTGGAATTGGTGAATTCAGGGCCCTTGTCCCAGAAGATTTCTATTTGGTAGTAGTTTAATCTTTTGCATTCAGTTTATAGGATGCTTATTATAGTTTCAGGTGTCTCATCTTTGGATTTAAGAAAGAATGCCACTAAATAGCCAGTAAAGTTGTTGACCAGAGTGAGTATATAGTGATGGCCTGCCTTTGCTTGAGGTGAGATCAAGCCAATCAAATCAAGATGTATTTTTTCCAGTGGTTTGCTTGAGGTAGTAGAGAAACTAGTAAAGGGAGCTCTGGTAAATTTACTCTTGATGCAGTTGTGGCATTGGAACTTAAGGAGCTCCTAATTGGAGTAGAGTCCTTCACAAGGGGATTGATAGTGGATATTGAAGCGTGTCTGCACATCTTGTGAAAGTCTAGTAGTGAGGGAGATGTAGTGGGGGATTGTTCTGAGAGATTTTCAGTTTGATTTTGACCAGGGGACCAATGATTTTTGATGACAAATAAGTTTTCTTGAATCAGGCCCTTCAATATTATTTGGTTGTTCTGAGTAACAGTGAATTTTTCATTAATTTAAGAGAGATTACAGAATTACTTGTCAAGGAGGCCAGGACTGATCAAATTGACAACAATTTTAGTTACATACACGCAATCTTCAAGGGTAATTGTGGATTCTTTCCATTTTAACTGAACTGGGCCTGATCTGCGTATCTTGAGATTGGATTCAAGCTTTCCAGTTTTGATTTTTTCTTGCTAATGTTGAAGTTTGATTGAGTTGAAGTATTTAAGGTTGTTGAAGATGTGAAAGTTTGCGCCAGAGTCCAGTAGTAGATTGTGTGTATTATCCTAGTTAATCCAGAGAGTCATCAATGTGTGGTAGTTGATTGTTGGGGTATTTTTTCCTTTGTTCTTCCAGTCATTTTTTTATTCAATCCACCATTCTAGGGCAATCTCAGGATGTAGATTAAAACAGGAAAATTTTGTATGAGGGGCAGTAGGGTCATGATAAACATCTTTGCATATCATTTTTTTCTTATTCTGATCTTGATTAGTCTTAGTCTTAGTCTCCACCAGGGAGACATCCCTTGAGGATTCAATGACCTTGATTTGAGCTCTTCTCTCATTATTACATTGAATGAGGTGATTTAATACAATTTTGACTGTCAGGTGTTCTCCACATGAATTATTTGCTGTTTGAGATTTTTGAGTACAGGTGGAAATTTGAAGAGGAGTAAGTATGCTAGAATATCTTTAGGTATTTTGATGCCTATGTTGGTCATTCTTCTAATAGCTTTTTGAATTTTGGTGATGAACCCCTCAATGGCATCATTTTTGAAGAGTGAATGGAGGAAATGATTCTGTTTGCGGTCTCTGATGATTCAAATCCCAGGTGATTTCTGCCCATAGAATTTTTGAAGGGGTTATATTGGTTGAATGACATTTGATTGAAGTTTCTGGTGACGGCATCATTAATTTCCTTGAGGTTGAATATCATTAAAATCTTTTCTCGCCAGATTGAGTAACTTTCTTTAATCAACAGGGGTATGGCATCTAAAAAGGCTTTTAAGGCCACCTAGTGAAAATAATTGTCCACTGCTGCTGGTTTGTTCATATCCTTAAATGTTGGAGATTAGGTGAGGTTGTTCAATTTTGACTTTAAACCATGAAGAATTTGAGGTGTATTTCTCAAGAAATAAGAACCAGCAAAGACTAAACAAATGCATAGTTATGATAAATTAAGAAGAAACAATCATTTGGAGGTATAAAAGTAAAAACAGGATCCTACAGCTAGAGCCTATTAGTCATGTGAAGAGTGGCAGTTTGAATAGAAAAGAAGTTCTTCAGGAAATAGAGAATGGATTGGGAGAGAGCTGGTTTTGATAAACTGAAGGATTAGATATTGATCTAATAAGAGAGTTTGAGAGATTCAAGATCTTACCAGGCAGACATTTCAGGTAGATGAGTTTCGTTGGCTCAGCAGAGGCGGTTGGCGTAGGTTTTTATAGTAATATAGATTGAGAGATTGAAGAAAGAAAAGAAAGAATGAAAAGAAGTAGAAAGAAGTGGTAAAGAGAGTTTGAGGAAGTAGGGAAGAGAGGTTTACAGAAGATCAAAAGAAAGAACAAGTAGGTTTGAGACGTTGAGAGATCTTGAGACTAGTGAGACCTTCCCTGTTTCGGGTAGAATTTTCAGTTTCAGAATCAGAGAAAGAGGCTGAGAAGAGAATGGCTGCATGGAAAAAAATATATAGCTTTAAAGCCTACATATTTCTTAGGGGGAAATAGGACAGGGAAGCCAGTGTTTGTATTTTTGGGTAAAGTAAATCATTTCAATACATTTTCTACAAAGCTTTGTTGAAGTGCTGTTGATTCTTGATTTGAGAAAGAGTGGACTGTTCTGGGTGAAAAAGGAAATGAATTTAATTCAAAAATAGGACCAGCAGACTGCAAAAGCAGGGATCAGACACATGACATTTGAGAATGAACAACTTGAGAAGAGCGCAAATTTGAGATCTCACAACTAGACAGAAAGGAAGATAACTGATTGATAAAGTTTGAGGTGTTTGGCGGATGGAGGAGGAGATATTTGGTTGAGTGAGAGTAAAGGTCAAGGGAAGGAAAGGAGAAAAGACAGGAAGAAGGAGATTGAATGAAAGAAGCTGAGGAGAGGTGTTGAATGAATGAAATGGTGGAGTAAGGTTTGGCCAAATAAGAGAGATTGGAGAAGCGGGAACAGAGAGAAAAGGGATGAATGATGGTGAGGAGTTGAGGGTGACTGATAGTGAGGAATCAAGGGTGAGTGATGGTGAGGAATAAATGGTTAGGAGATGGAGCCAGAGAGGAAGAATTGGAGGAGAAGACCATTTGTGAAGAAATGATGATGATAGAGCAATTATGGGATCATGGAATTGGAGTAGCTGCACCGTTTCATGTCTAGATTGAGGGAGTTCAGAGATTAGTTATTCATACACACCACCGTGTCTAGAAGGGAGATTGAAGAAGCTTGTAGGTCAAATTTTTCACTGATTTTTTTATAGCTGGTTTGGTAAGTGAATCAGCATGATTCTCTCCGGATGTGATTAGAGTGGTTAACAGATTTGCTTCATTTTTCTTCTCTCATAGCAATTTGATATGTATGTCAACATGTTTCAGCGCATTGTGATGGGAGTCCAGATTAACCAGGTTGTGGAGGGCTTTGTTATTGATGTAGGCACAGTGAGTTAATTTCAGGTTGGGGTTCAGATTGAGAATGAGATTTTGAAGCCAAATTTTTTCTTGAGTGGCGAGAACCAAGTACTTGAGCTCTCCTTTGGTTGAGGACAGTGAAATGGATGACTTCAGCTAACCATTCCACGCAACAGGGCACCCATAAAGCATGGTGATGAAGCCAGTGTGACTTCTTCTGCTGATTGGGTCAATTCCACCATTGGAGTTGCCGTAGCTCTCAATGTCATACTTGAAATATGAGGACGTCAGGCGTAGAACAAGCTCATGGGTGGTGTTGAAATATCTCCAGATGTTCTCGGCTTGCTCCCAGTGGGACACTCCCAATTGATTTTTGAAGCAAGATGGGCTGGAGACAGAACAGGAAAGGTTGGGTATGGTGCGACTGGCAATGAAGTTCAAGTAGCCTGTTGCTGAGAGGAATTTGATTTTGAGTTGCAGGAAATTGCTGTGATCTTCTTCCAAGGCAGGGAATAGTTTCGCATTAGGAGTCATGGGAGTGGTGATGGGTTTGGATTTGCTAAGGCCTAACTCCTGGAGAGCGGTGGCAATATGTTTGGGTTGGTAAAGGAGAAGATTGTCAGCGTGTGTGAAAATGTGATTTCCGAGGATTTTGGACAGTTTCCCTTCATGTGAGATGTTTAATTGGTCCATGAGTTTGGACCTGAAGGCATCCGAATTGCCCACAATCAGAAGATTGTCAACATAGACAAAAAAGTACAGAAATTTGGAGTGGTTGATGAACAGGCAGGGATCAGCAAAAGATGACTTGAAGTTCTGGGAGTGGAGCCATTGTTTCAGAGTGTTGCACCGGATTTTGGGAGCTTGTTTGAGACCATAAAGAGCTTTCTTGAGTCTGAGGTATGGGAATTGGAAGTCATAGCCATCGGGTCACTTGATGTAGGTTTCTTCCTCCCAAGGGGCATGCAAGAAGGCGGATTTGATGTCCATCTGAATGGTCTTCAGTTTGTGATGAAAGGAGTAAACAAGGAAAGTGCGGAGAGTGGTTATGAGGCCAGTGGGCGCATAGGTTTTGCCATATTCAAGGAACTCCTGCTGTCTAAATCCCTGGATGCACAGACAAGATTTGTACATTACTCCATTTCCGCTGGGGTCATCTTAGAGGCAATACACCCTGGTGGTGGAGAGAGCGGATTTAACAAGGGGAAAAGAGTGGAAGCATTCCCATACGTCATGGCTTTCAATCCCCTTTTTCTCCACTTTAATTGAGTCCAGCCAGTCAGTTTTATTGGGGGATTTAAGGACCTTGGGATAGTTTCTAGGAACAATGAAAGCCAGGAAGCCATAGCAACTTGGGGTTTTTAGGTTGGCCCTATTGCGCAGGGTGTAGGAGGATGGATTGGTGAGTTGTTGCACTATCTCTCCAACGTTGTATTCAAAGAATGTGTGATCAAATGATTGAGATGAAGGGGACGGTGGATGGTTGTCTTGGATGGTTTGGGACAGTGGATGGTTGTCTTGGATGAATTGGGACAGTGGATGGTTGTCTTGGATGTGTTTGGGCGAGTCAGAGGTAGAGGATTCTGGATTCTGATTAGACTGAGAGTGTGAGGAGGAGGGATTTGTAAGGGTGGAAGAATTTAGAAGGTCAGTGAGCTTTTTGTGTAGAGATAGAAGAGGATAAAAGGTAGAGTTGGAGGGATGGGGAGAGGAGGAAGAGAATGGAGTGTTCTAAAAAATTTTAACGTGTTTTGAGCGGATGATGTCACCAACTTTGGGACAGAAGACTTGATAAGAGTGCAAGTCGAGATTGAATCCTACCAAAATTCCCTCCAGCCCTTTTTCAGAAAACTTGGAAAGACTCTGTCATTGGTTGAGCACAATAGTTTTAGAGCCAAGAATTTCAACAAGGGACAGCTTGGAAGTTGAAGATTTCCAGAGTTAAAATGGAGAGGTTTTTTTGAGTTTGGAGGGAATGAGGTTTAGGATGAGACAGCAGCTTGATATGATTTCATCCCACATGGTGATAGGGATCTTCATGTTGAGCATAACGGTCCTTGCGGCTTTGATCAAGGTAGGGTTGGCGCGTTTGGCAACAGGGTTATGTTGAGGCTTGTAGGGTTCAGAGGTGGAGTGGAGGATGCTGTTTTTGGAGAATAACAAAGCCAGTTAATTGTTGAGGAATTCTCCACCGTTATCATAGTGGAATATTTTCAGTTTTTTTTTGAATTGATTGGAGTGGAGTTGAATGAATTTGATTATTATGCTAGCAGCATCGGATTTGAATTTGATGGGCAGGCAGGTTTTGAAGTGGGAGAAGTTATTGGTGAGAACCAGAAAGAATCTGTTTCCAGATTTGAATGGAGTAGAAATTGGGCCACAGAGATTGGCGTGAATTTTTTCAAATTTGGAATTGCTTTTGGGAAAGGTTGCTTTGAAGGGAGTTTTGTGGATTTTTTCTTGAGCACACAAGATGAATTTGAGATTTTCCCACTTTAATTCTGGAAATTCTCTAGCGATTAGCTTGACTGAGTCAGAGTTGGAGTGGCCAAATCCTTCATGGAGAGTGGAAAAGGAAGTGAAGGAGTGAGCAGTCGGAGTGATTGGATTAGTGGATTCCTTAATGAACATGGGATTGTCCTTGATGTAACCTTCTTGGATGGTCTTGGAGTTGAAGGTGATCAAAAACTTATTGGCTGCTGTGAGTTGCAGGGAACAGCCTCCAAGAATGAGTTGACCCAGGGAAATCAGGTTCATGGCTATGTCAGGAACAAGAAGGGAATTTTTGAGGTTGAATTCTGAGTGGGAGGTGATAAGGGTTGCAGTCCTTTGTCACAAAGATACTATTGAGGAGCCAAGTTTGCCTGTCTGGATGACAGTATTATCTTTCCTAAGGTTTTTGAAGAATTGAGGATGGTTGAAAATAATCTGAGAGGTGCTGGAGTCAAGAATTATTTTGTTTTGGTCAAGATGGTGTGAATGGGTCATGGCAAATGTGAAGGCAAGATGAGCGGATGCAGTAGTATTGGTGCTGGAAGGATTGGCTTTGGTGGAGGCAGCAGAGTACATGAAGGGATTGGGCCTCAGATGGGGAAATAACTAGAAACATCGCTCCTTGGGGTGGTTGGCTTGTTGGTTGTGCCAGTTTGCCTTGCATCTCAGGAGATTTTGTTGCATAGTCATGGCAGAGGCTTGAGATCCTGAGGCAACTTTGTGTTTCACTTGGTTGAGATGTCTTAGGACCAAGTATCCATCTATCTTTATTTCTCCCAGAGAGTGAGTTATTGTGGTTTTCAGGTGTTCCAATTGTGGAGGGAACTTGTAGAGAAATAGGTAGACTACAATGTCATTGTCCATCCTGATGCCAATTTCCAATATTTGCATCAGGCACAATTAGGCTTCATTGATGAATTTATTGATGTTTCTGAGGTTGAATTGGAGATTGAGGAAGTTGAAGAACACCCTAGATCAATTAGAAGTCTGGGAGGAGGCAAAGAATTCATTTATTGAGTTCCATAGATCAATGCCATTGGAGAGATGGTGTTCTTTCAAGCAATTCACGTAGGTCTTGTTATCAAGTTTGGCCAGGATATATCCAACTATCTCAAGGTTGACTTCAACCAAGCAGTTTTCTGGTTTGGTTGATAAGAGCCATTGAGAGATTCCTTTAAGGGAGAAGATTGTGAGGATTTTTCACAGCAATAGGGAGAAATTTCTTTTGGTGAAGTTGGGAATGGAGTCTGTCAAGGTTTTCAGGAGAGATTAATTAGAATCTTCTGGTCCTGGGGTGTTCATTTCTTTGCCTTGTTGGTTGAGTTTGTGGGCTTTTGCATTTTAACCTTGAAAAATGAAATGAATGGAATTCAAAAATAGGATCAGCAGACTGCAAAAGCAGGTATCAGAAACATGAAATTTGAGAATGAACATATTGAGAAGACCCCAAATGTGAGATCTCACAACTAGAAAGAAAGGAAGATAACTGATTTATAAAGGTTGAGGTGTTTTGCGGATTGAGGAGGAGATATTTATTCAAGTGAGAGTAAAGGTCAAGGGAAGTAAAAGAGAAAAGAAAGGAAGAAGTAGATTGAATGAAAGAAGCTGAGGAGAGGTTTTGAATGAATGAGATGGTGGATTAAGGGTTGGCGGAATAAGAGAGATCGGAGAAGGGGGAAGGAGAGAAAAGGGATGAATGATGGTGAGGAGTTGAGGATGAATGATAGTGAGGAATCAAGGATGAATGATGGTGAGCAACCAAGGGTTAGGAGATGGAGCCAGAGAGGTAGAATCCGGAGGAGAAGACCATTTGTGAAGCAATGATGATGATAGAGCAGTTATGGGATCATGGAATTGGATTAGCTGCACCGTGTTGTGTCTAGATTGAGGGAGTGAAGAGATCAGTTATTTCTACACTGGGTGCAGGAGGAGGTCAAGTGAGTTCAACCCTGTGATCATAAGAAAAAGAAGGAGGTATTTAATCTGCCTTTGATTCTGAAAAGACATCAGAAAAGTCATGGTTAACCCAAGGAAAAGACTCTCAAATGATTTATAAATGTTTGATGTTGTCATGTTAAAGCACAGGATTCAAGGTGCTTTCACACTTACAGATTATTAGGGATCTCATAACAAACCTTTTTTTAGGCGCATTTTTCTCTTTTAATTAACAAGGAAGATTAAATTTGGAAAAATAAGCAATAGCTCCTAAATCTGAAGAGGTAAATTGGTCAGGAAGGTCAGTATATTTCAAATCTCCTTCTAGAAAATATTCATCCAATTCAATGAAAGTTTCAGGTAACCTGCCCAATTCCTGTTTGACAGAACCATTTTTTTCCTGGATTTGCAAGTTTTGAAGTCTAATTAATCCTTCTTTCCAATTACCATCTGAATTCCAGTAGAATAGAATCTTTTTTCCTAGAATGGTGGCCTTTATTCATTGAATATCCAAGAGAAATAAGTCCCATTTGAAGATGAGTGAATTTGAGAATGCAAATGTCCATTTTGACTTTTGGGGAAACCAATGAGATGGTTTTTTTTGCACTAATTACTAAGCAGAAAAAGAATTTATCTATCTTGGAATGTGAAATATTTTTGGAAATGGCAAATGATGAACTTATAACAGAAATATTGGCGCCAGGATTGATGAAAACACAATGAGACCAGGAAAAATCAGGCATCTATGGCTAACCACATACTTCACTTTGACATGATGGTTTCCCCAAATGCTTCACAGTTTATAAAAAATTCCCACATGAAATCAACATGAAATTCTTTTTGTTGCTGTTAGAGTTCATCAAGATGGAAACACAGTTGAGCCATCATTGCTTCTGAGTCTCCTCTTTCATTCTTTAACATTGACAAATGACTTCTCATTTGATTCTTAAACTTCTCAACTGTTTTTCTAATTATTTTCTGCAGGAATTATAAAAGGTGTCTTTTGATTTTCCATTATTTTCCCCCCAAGAATCCCCTTACTTTATCCTGTTTTCTTTTTGATTTTCCTGAAATTAATGTTTGATCTCCTTCAGATATGTATGATTTTAAAATAATATAACCCCCTTCTCGTCACTTCCAATTATATACTAATTCAATGAATTTCCTTCTTTTCTCTTATTTGATTCATGAATTTTTGAAAAAATCACCTACCATTTAGTATGGTCACAAAACCAGGAAATTCATTTTTGAGATGGATCACTTCATGTTGAAGAAAAAATAGGTGAGATGAAGTTTTTCTTGTATAAGTATAACGTAAAAAGCCAAAATTATCTCCCATGAACATTTTTCAAACCGTGTTTTAGCTTCTGCATACTCCTTTCCATTTCTAAAAATTTCTTAATTAAAAGATGTTTCATTTCCAAAAATATCACCATGCATTTATTTCAAAAAAATTGAAAACATACATTTCAAAAACCATAATTCCGCACATTTTTGTGTGGAAAATCAGCCAGAGTTTAGGGTAAAAATAGATGAGGTTTTTTCCTCCTCCACTTCTCTCAAACACCCTCAACCTCCAAAACTAGATTTTTCAACCACAGAAATGTATTTGTATGTGTTTTTGGCGTGGATGAGGCTCAAAACAACATTTTTTGTTAAGTATTTTATGGCCTGTGGCTGCACGGGCGCACTGGGAGTGAAGATACTCCAAACAGAGTACCTCTCTCCATCTCATCCTCACTCTCTCTAAGATCTCTGAGGAAGTTTAATAATCTCAAATCCCTCAAACCTACTCAATAATCTTCTTTCATGCTCTTTCTTGAACCCTATCATCTCTTTTATCTCATCTTCTCTTATTATCTATTGTTACTAAGAATATTTCTCTTGAATTGTTCTTCAACCCTCTGTGTGTGCCCGGTGAGATAACACTATCTGTTTCTTCTTGTATTTCTTTATTCTCATGTTGACCTCAACCTCCGGCCAGCCTCTACTCCCAGCTCCTCTCTGCACACCTTGACTATTAACTATATTTGTCTCATTGCACCTCAAATACTGCCGTTCCTCCATATCCATCAACCTATTCACCAATATTCATGCCCCTCATTTTTTGATGCCAGATGTTTGTGATTCTGATCTTCTCATATATTTATTCTTATTCTGATGTCAGCTTGTTTTCATTATCTCTTCATCATCTTAGTTCCCAGTTTTAAGTTTAATCAATTCACAACTTAAACATGGTTAAAAGCTTAAAGGACTTGTTTGATTCTCAACTCTCAAACCAATCAATAAACTTTTAAACATCTGTGAAATGACAACTGGATTAATCTCTGGAGGATTCCTGCAGGCTATGCTGAAGACAGCTCTCAACACTATTCCTAGACTTAGAAAAGAAAAAGATGGAGTGTGGAAGGACAAAATGGATGCTATATTAGATGTTTGTGGATGCTCCTGGCAAAGCAATGATAAAACTTCCATATTGGAAAACAATATCAATGATGAAATCAAATTGCTTATTTTTTCCTGTCTGGAAGCTTCCAAGCACAAAAACATTGTTACTTCTCACAATAAAAATTCAGCAAAGTTACTTTGGAAGGCTATCATAGATAAATATGCGTCTTTGCAAGCATCTACTAGAGCTAGTTTATTCAAAAATTTCATTTACTTGTGATTTGGATCCAATTAGATTGAAGACTTTATCACCAAGACTAAGGTTTGCTTGAAGAAAATTTCTGAGGTTTGGATAATTCTTCCAAACAACATTCTGGCCTATCTCCTACTCTTTAAGTTCCCTGAAGTCATGAAGGATTTTAAGGGCCAAATCATGCACAAAGATAAGGAAATTACAGTGGAGTAACTTTTAAACCACCTAACTCAGCTTGAAAACTATTTCAAGTCTCAGATAACTCAAGAAAACCAGCACTCACGGACCAAAGTGGCTATGATCAGCTCAAAACCAACAGTGAATAGCCAAGTTGACAAGCAAGGAAAACGTCAAAAGTATACCAAACGATATCATAACTGAAAAAAGACAAGCATCATTCTGCCAAAAGTTTTTGGCATCTAAATCCAGAAGTTTCTCCCAATTGGTGGAAGGAAGAGCAAGAAAAGTGGAGATCCAGGAAAAATAATCAAAAAACAAACCCAGTGGCGCATTATCTTGCACTTTTGTGAATGTGGGTCAATCATGGGGATCCAAAATCAAAGTTTATCCTGCAATGTGGTGCCCCAATTCACATTATCAACAATATTTGTTACTTTAAGGAAATTTCAAACCATCAGGACCAGTTCATCAAAACAGGAAAGAAGGGAGCGGAACTTGAAATGAAGGGCAGAGGAACAGTTGAGCTCATCTGGGACAACTTCACACTTTAATTGTCCAATGTGTTCTATGTACATATTCTGACCCTTACTTTGGTAAGTGCGGGAGCTCTCAACCAATTGGGCTGCACACTTCAATCCATCAAAAACCAATTCACTGTCTCAAAGGAAGGGCATGAGGTGTTTGGAGGGACCATTATTGAAAATCTATACTTTTTGGAAACTCCCCAGTTCAATCAAGCTCATATTGCTGATCCTTATACTCACCTGACACAGACTGTTCAAGAAGAAATCTTAAAAATTCATTGCAACCACGGTCAAACCTCCATCACTAGACTTGAAGGAGTCACAAAACATATTCCATTGCATGTAAAGAGTTGGTTTGTGTGCATTTACTGTGTCAAGAGTAAAATCATGAAATTGCTTTTCAAAGAATCCCCAAAAAAGGGAAATAAGGAGTTTGATTGAATTTATTTAGATCTCATGGGTCCCCTCAAGCCGCAATCAAAGGGAGGCCATTTTTCTTTTCTCACCTTGTTAGACAGTGCATCTTGGGGCTTTTCCACTGGGCTCAAAGGAGTTGACTCCTGAGGTCATCATTGATTTAATCAAAAAATAGTATTGTTGCAGAGGCTACTACCCATCAGAAGTATGCACAAATGGCGGTTCAAAGTTTTTCAATCAAAAACTCCAAGCCTTTTACAAAAAAAATCAAATTTGCAAGATTGTCTCCAAGCTGTATCATCCAGAGCAAAATGGGAAGGCTGAACGTGCCAATATGACAATCATTGAATCAACCAGGACAATCCTGAAAGATGCTCAGCTGCCTGCTAAACTGTGGCATGAAGTAATGAAATCCAGTTTTCTAATTCTCAATCAGATCCCCAGAGAATATCATTTGGAATTGCCATGGCACCAAATACACAGCTATATGTTACCAGCTTCATACATGAAAACAATAGGGATTCCTTGCATCTATCTACTCTCTCAACGGGAGAAGGGCCAAAGATTTAAGGAAAAGAGGGAAGAATGAATTCTATTAGGCTTCAATCCTATTTTCCCTTCATATCATATCTCAACTAAAGCTGATTCCGTCATTTCCTCAAAGCAAGTGAAGTTCTTGAAAATGGAAAACCCTCTCAACTCAATCCTGAAGATCTTGACCAACATTTGGTGGGAAATCTCTTGAACGGCAGATGCTCAAAACTCAATTTATCAACATTTTGACATGCATCAACCTAGAGAAAATCCTGATTTCACAGAATATTGGATGGGGTCAGGAGATGAATCTTCCTCAGACAGAGATTTCAGGTCACAGTTGGGTCTGGAATCATTGGAAGCTGAGGGCCCTGTTACTGGGGTTGATGTACCTCCAGTGAGAACTCATATTCAGCCGCAGGAAGCATTGCAAGCAATTCAACCAACCAGAACTCTCAGATATTGTTCTTCCATCAAGCCACCTCAGAAATATGGTTTCTTCCACTACTTCAAACCCAAAAACTATGAAGATGCAGTAGGGTGTGAAGAAAGAGACAGGTGGATTGCCACAATGGACAGGCAAATTTTTTCCATTGATTCATTTGATTTCTGGGAGCATTATGAAGGGCCTGAACCGTTGAATCCACTCTGGACTACTTGGATCTACAATATGAAGGAAAATTGCCATGGTGATCCAATAAAATATAAGGCACGTCTCTGCGTGCAAGGCTTCAATAAAATTGAAGGCTTGGATTATTTCAAAATGTTTTCTCCCAGGGGGAAACCCTCCACACTTTGACATCTACTGGTTTGTGATTTGAAGTCCTCAAAAAAATTCCACCAATTCAATGTGAAGAGAGCGTTCTTAAAATCTGAAATCAATGAGGAAGTCATTCTAATTAATCCCAAGGGCTCCAATTGACCCTCAAGGTTTCTCAGACTAAAAAAGTCTTTGTATGGGTTGAAAAATTCTCCCAAGAACTGGTACAAATATCTGACTACCCAGTTCAAGGAGATTGGCTTTTACAAATCCTCTTGCAATCCTTGCCTGTAGTTGTCAGGAGACGGAAAGTCTCAAATTTTCAACCATGTTGATTATTTAATCCTGGTAGGTTATGGTGAAGGCTTTGAACAGAAATTTTTGCACAAATTCAAGGGATTCACTAGTCAGGATCCTAATACAGTTCTAAAAATGAAGATAGAAGTTATGGCCAACAGAATAATCCATATTCAACCAAATCATATTCAAAATGGACTCAAAGAATTAGGCCTAAGTGACTGCAAAGGATCATCTACTCCCCTCACGCGCAATCTTTAACTCAAGCCCGCTTTGGACAAGGAGAATGAAGCTTTCAAGGCACTGAAAATCAACTATTGATTAGCAATAGGATCACTCAACCACATAGCGTGTTACACCAGGCCCAATGTTAGCTTTGCTGTATAAATTTTAGTGCAATTAAATGTCAAACAAGGACTTACCCACTGGAATGAACCAAAGAAAACCTGGAAATATCTCAAGGAAAACCAAAATGACCGGCTGGAACTTAAACATAGCTTGCAGGCAGAGCCACTCAATGTATATTTGGATGCATCCTGGGCCCATCATCCAAGTACTCAAAAATATCAAACTGGTTATCTATGCGTAGTCTTTGGGAGCCTTGTCTCCCGGAAAAGCTGCAAGCAAAAGAATATCACTTGGTCCTCCACGGAATCTGAATTAAATGCGCTGGTGGTTTCATTCCATGAAGAAAAATGGATCAAGGCCCTCATACAACAGATTTTTTCCATAACCTTTGAGACTATTCCTTTAAACATTGACAATATTGAATTAGACGACAAAATTCGCAAATTTTTATCAAACTTGAAAATTGCAAATCTGGAATTAAAGACTAAGGGCATGAGTGAAGCATACAACGCAAGTAGAATTGAGATCAAACTTCTTAAATCATTGCAAATTCCAGCTGATTTGCTAACCAAGGCATCTTCCAGTCAGAGTATCTCCCTTCTGCTTCCCTTCATAGGCTCAGAAGCATTTTAATATTTTCCTTATTATTCATATTCTTTCATTTTTCTTTTACTCTTCAACTTTAAAATCTCATTAGGAATTGTGGGTTTTTAAGTCTATTATGGCCTGTGGCTGCACGGGTGCACTGCAAGTGAAGATAGTCCAAACAGAGTACCTCTCTCAATCTCATACTCACGCTCTCTACGAGCGTTGAGGAAGGTTCATCATCTAAAACCCCTCAAACCTACTCAATCATCTTCTGTCATGTTCTTTCTCAAATTCTATCATCTCTGTTATCTCATCATCTGATATTATCTATCATTCCTCCTTGTATTTCTTGCCTGAAGAATGTTTCTCTTGAATTTCCCTTCAACCCTCTGTGTGTGCCCTGGTGAGATAACATTATCTGTTTCTTCTTGTATTTCTTTCTTCTCATTTTGACCTCAATGACTGGCCAGCCTCTACTTCCCGCTCTTCTCTTCACACCTTGACTATTCACTACCTTTGTCTTGTCACACCTCAACTACTGCCGTTCCTCCATATCAATCAACCTATTCACCATTTTTCATGCCCTTCATCCTTTGATACCGGATGTTTGTGGTTCTGATCTTCTCATTTATTTATTCTTATTCTGATGTAAGCTTTTTTGCATTATCTCTTCATCATCTCAGTTCCAAGTTTTAAGTTGAATCAATTCACAAATTTAACATTGTTCCCCCAAAAAAATACAGCGTAAACCCTTAATGTCTGGCCCCAGCGGAAATATGGGTTGCAAGATACAGTGTGCATGGCGAATGCAGACATAATCATACACCTTGCCAAACCACCCTGTATTTCACATCTTCAAAATACAGGTTGTATATTTATTTAGGTGCAGGGGAGGAAGATAAACCCTGTTTTCCAAACTGCGCCTAAGCTATTTATATCACAGTAAAAGATTTACTCAAAAAAGAAATAAAAAGAAGCAGGTCAATTTGAGCAAGAACCTGAGTGATCCTCAAGTTTATTTTTTGAATAATCTAAGATTCAGCATGCTCAAAAAAATTGATGAGCTGGACCCTTTTAATGATAGAAGAACTAAATGAAATTAAACAGATCTTAGATGATGATAGATTCCTTCAAAATATAGAGCATCAATGGAATGGAGTGATTTTTTGAGCATTTTCCATGGGAATGAATGAAACCCAAATTCCTAACTTTTAGAAAATCTGGAAAAAGAATTTTAAAGGCTCCTTTGGAAACCACTTGTACCTGTAAATGCAGGTTGCAGGTGACAAATCCGCCCATGGGTTAATTTGAAACTGTAAGTACCCTCTCATATCAGGGCCCCACAGCTAAACATCTTCAGGGGATTGTGGCCTGTGAGCTCTCATTTTGAGCGTGTAAAAATCAATCTACAGCAAGTTAAAATTTTAAAAGCTTGCAAATTTCTGTAACCTTTTTTTACAGAGGCCAGCATGTGAGTTAAATTCAATTGAAGCAACACTTGAGAGCTTTCAGTGGTTTTCAAGCACCTCTTTTTTCTACGTGGAACTGTAATCCCCTGTAACTCCCTGTAACTTCAATTTGGTGGGCAGGGGTTAGTTAAAGTTACGCATATGGTGTGTAGAGTGGGTTTAGTTTTGTCATAAACTCAGTTTTTTTTTTAAACCATGGTTTGCAGTTGCTCAAGGCTGTGTGGCAGTTAGTCAAACAACTCTTTCCAGGTGTTCAACCAATGGGGGTGGGCATCAAATTGGCTGTGGTGGCTTTCAACTGAATCCTCCAAAAGTCTGGTATTGAATTGAGGCCACCCTGTTGGTTCTAATGGTCATGAGGAACACAGCAGAAGCAAAATTTACTCCTTGTCCCCCTGAGTTTATTGGTTACTGGGTCAATTTGATGACCTGACAAGATGGGGCCCCCTTGGATATTTCCCCATCAACCCATTTGGTCTGGCCACAAACCATGGCTTGCGGCATGAAAAAATGGCTTGCGGCATGACATAGTCATATAATGACATTGAATCTTGGAAGGTCCACCAATCAAGAAGGAATGTGATTTTTTATACATCATTCATTTTTACAAGGGGGGAATACGCAATTCCAAAGCTTAGGTTCTGACTTTCTCAACCAAAATACTTTTTTGCAATATTGGTCTTTTAAAGAATACCAAGATAACTTAGGATGAAGTAAATTTTTCTAAAAGATGATATTCTCTTGTATTTAGGATTTTAAAACCAAAACTTGAAAGGTTTATATGTATTTTATTTATGTGCTTGAATTCTGGTGTGATTTAATGTGATCACAAAAAAATAACTACTTTCAACTGAGAATATTTGAGAAAAATTATGAGAAATTCTTTTCAGAGTGTCTTACCAGAGAGTATGACATTTTCTCTCTCTATTATTGTTTTTTTTTTTAATCAAACGAGTATACTTTGTATCAGGCGGAATAAAATGATTTTCATCCAATTTTCAATGATAAAAACAATCAAGACACATGTAAATTTTGTGAGGATGTTTATTTTTTCATTTTAATTCAATTAGAAGTCATATTACTGATATTGTTGATCTGAGAAACAAGAAGGATATCTTAACTGATGACATGAGTATTTTAAAGTGAATAAAAGCTCATGATCACTCCAAAGGTTTTCTCAGGAATTCAATATATACTCCCAAGATTTCCCACCAATAATTTCACTTTCCAAGAAAGTTCATCCATTTATCCCTTCATATTCCCAATACCACTACTACTCCTCAACTTTTTATTTTAAAGTTCATTACATTTTCTTAAAGACTAATTATCCTGAACAAAGTGAAAATAGGGAAGTTTTTTTTTATTTTAAGTTTAAATTTAATTGAAAATTTAATGGTATCTATAGATGTTTTAAACTGGTACTCATGCAGTGCCTCATGAAAATCACCAGTGATACCTCCCAAGGGCATATTAGTTTGTGTGTATTTGAATGATTGATTGATGTGTTTTTTTTATTCATAAAAACCCTGTGCATTTCTGGATATGATACTGAGAACAATTGTTACATCAAGGAAGATAATTTGGTTACTACTACTCATTCTTTGATTAATGTTTGAAGTTCTTTTAAAAACCAGGTAATGTTGTGTATTCATCATAGCAAGTCTGATTTGTGTGGATGGATGAAATCCTCACCATTCTTTTACTTCATTAATTTATTTTTTGTTGGATTAAAAGCAGAACCAACCCCCAGTGATCAGATTCAGCACATTCAAAATAATGAAGAAAACCTGGGTCAAAGAATTTTGAAACATCAGAAAATTCAAAACAATGAAGAAAACCTGGGTCCAAGAGTGGTGAAACATTCTCAGCATGATGATATTAAATCTGAAAATACTGGTGAGTAAATTTTTGAAACTCTGTATGTTTAATTTTCTTCATTTTTTAATGTGGGGTGATTTAACAGGAGGTACAAAAGAAACTGGTATTTATTGTAGGGATAATTCTGAATAAATATGAATTATGTCAATCATTCAATATTAAAATTTATTTTTTTTTCATCAAAGAAAAAGTAAAGAGAGATAAATGAAAAAGAAAAAGGAGGAATTGGAATCTTCTAGAGGCAGTGATCATTCCGATTGCTTGGATTTTGAAAGTTTAAGCTCATTAATCCAAAATATTTTGAAAAAAAGAGTTGAACAAAAACATGCATCTCCAACCATGTCTCATCAAGAAGAAGGTGAGGGGTTTTACTAATATTATCTTATTACAATTTCTGAATTCTTATTTTTAATTCAGAATTCTCTCCCCCCCATATCAGAGAAAATAATCATGTCTTCAAAGGAATTCAACCCAGGTATTAGTTTTTTTACCATTTTTTTTCTGAATCTTATTTACCATGATTCATAAATCATTCAGTCTCCCCCATTCAATAAGATCATCAATTGTGGCCTCTGTCCCCAGATCTTCACGTGGGGATGGGGCCAGTTTCAGCGCCAGGATTCAAGCAGATTTGCAAAAACTAAGGTCAGAACCCTGAGCTTTGGAGCATGAATATGAGGTTTCAGGAATTGCAGGAGGATGAATCCAAGAGATTGGATATTAGGATAGGTGGCTCATGTCAAGGTATGTTGTGTTTTATTTCAATAAATTGATTTTTGTCATGATATTAATTTTTTTTATCAAGGATCCATTCAAATGTCAAGAAAAATGAAACTTGATGTAACTTGGGCATAATCTCCAGGAAGCATCTGAAATCCATTGATTCATTTATTCTGAATTTATTGTGAAATTTTCTCTTCTACTTCTACTCTAGGAATGATTTTCCCCCTTAATGGTGCCTCTCCAATGTTTTAAAAAGCATCCAGTGTGGCCTCTGAAGTAATTTCTTCACAGTGGGAGATTTCAATCTGGGCCTCCAGGATAGAGGCTTCTTTACGCGTTCCAGGAAATCAGAATCCTGCATTGTGGAGAATGAGCATTGAAACAGAAAAAATGGACAGGTCCGATTTTCTGTCTTCAGATGGTGAGATTGGGGAAGCTTTGAAAGAATCAGTTATTCAAGCTTCCCAGAAAGGAAAATAAAGGGGTGTGTTTATTTTTTTGCTTTGAGATAACCTTGAGATTTGAATAATTCATGTCATTTTTCACTTCATAAAATGCAGAGCTTTCAAAATGAGAAAAATCAGGATTGATTGAAAAACCAGAAACAGACTGCGTTACAATGAGAAAGAGATTAGGATATGAAATAAGACACAACATCTCTGAACAGGGAACCAAAAAGGAAGAAATTCCAATGGGAGCCTTCTGGAGAAAAGTTGGAAACTAACAGCGACAAAGTTGACCAAATGAGACCAGAGGAGCACCTTTGACAAACTAGTGAGGGTGGTTAGTCAGAGTCACAACAAAAGAGTTGTGGTTATTCCTTGCTTTGTTTGAGCTGGCTGCAGGTGGTCTTGATTTGCTTATTGTTGAGATTTTTGATGTTTGAGGATGGTATGTCAATGATTGGTTGATCAAGAGGCCAAGAGTTAGTTGTCTGGCATAGCTTGGATTACTTTAGGGCTGACCAATCCAGATCTAGAGTATTGACACTCAGATTAGCACAAAGAGACAGGCAGTCACGAGAAGGGAAAAAAATGGAAAGAGGGAAAGGAAACAAATTTTACAGGACAAGAGGTTCAACAAACAAGAATGAATGGGAAGAAACAACATTCAACCATAGATTCAGCACAAAATTGTTTGAATCTCCAAGCCATATGAACCAAAAAATTGCAAAAACCTGATGAGAATGAAACATGAGTTGATTTTTAATATAAAAATGTGCTGCCAATTATCCTTTCCCCAAAAAGAAATTATGCTTTGAAACAGGATTTGGTGGAAATAAATTTGATGACTCCTGGTGAGCTGTTTTTTTGGTTTGAAATTTCTGGTAAGATTTAACTGTCTTAAAATTTTGAGAAAAGCACAAGTGTCAGAAGATTGCCAGCAGAAACTTCTTGTTGTTAATTTCAATCAGGAGGCATATGTTTTAGGATTCAATCTCATAGTGAAACCAGGTAGGCTTTTGAAAGTTTCAAAGTTTCAAATTTGTCACTGTCAATGATTTTGACGATAATGTTTTATGAATAAGCCAGTAAAAAATATTTTGAAAGGGGTCTGATGGGAGGGCCTAGCATTTTTCAATCAATTTTTGATTCCACTATGATGATTCCTGGTGCTCATGTTGAAGCTCCACCTCCCAATATCACTCTGGATGGTAATTTATATATGTAGCTAGTTTTCTCTGTAAGGAAATATATGATTTATTTTTTAATTTTGCAGAATCACACAGAAGGTATTTGGATAGAATGGAGGAACTTGGCCTTAAGATTCTAGAGAGGAGGAACTTACAGAGTCAGGAAAGAAGGGGTCAACTTTTTGGAAGTAATTTTAAAGGAGGAAAAGAATTTGAATTAAATCCATTGGGATCCCAAAGGCCTCCAAGTTATATAATTCACAGAAACATGCAATATTTAACAAACCCTTCAATACAGATATGAAATTCAGGTGTAAAATCCAAAAAAGTAAGTTCACATGATGACATGGGAATAGAGGTAGTAGGTAAAACTGTTTTGTATTTGAAATATGGTCAGCCAGTGTATCAAGGGATACATAAATCAAAGGTTAACTTGATTATTTTGAACTTGATTATTTTTTCCACAATTTTGACTGAGCATATGAGAATGAATATTTTTTGTTTTCTATTTAGGCCCAGAGATGTGTAAGAGGGCATAAACATGTGATGATGTAATAGGAGGAAATATTAATTCTGTTTTTCCTTGGTCTGTAAGGCATATAGGAGAAAATGTTGAGTGGAATATAGCTAAATTTGTATTGATTTTAGCTCAACTGATGCAATTGTGAGATTTTTTTTACCCAAGCTTTGGATTTTTCCTCTCCAATTGTTCACAAGTTCAACCAGTGCAGGGCACAGGAAGCTAGCCTGATGGGGAAAGTTAAGCATGGTGATAATAGAGGGGAGGGTGGCTTGAGTGAAATTTTCTTGGAAAGTTAATTCCAGGAAAAATTGAGGGAATCTGATTTGAAATCTAAGAATTTTACAGAGACATCGCAGCAAAAACCAGAATTTCAACATCAACCAGAGCCCACATTGACCCAGGGTGTAATTGATATGAGTGCTTTGGAAATGGTGAGCTTGGGAAATTAGTTTCCAAAACTTCCTTCTTGGGTTTTCTTTTTGCATAAAATCATCAGGGGGAAGACTAACGAGTGACGCATTCTCCCAATCCAATAGCTTGCAACGGGGAAAAATTCTACATCGTTTCATTAAAGTGATGTTCATTTGAGCTTTTCTAACCCACATCTTGAGGAAGTAAGGGATCGTCCATTTGTATCAACAAGGGCCTCCCCTTCTTTCCCCACAAAAAAACCAACAAGAGATGATGATGGTTGGTAAATTCAAATATTGAAGATATTTCACACCCACAAGCACCCCAAGCCTCTGGAAAAAATGTATGACCTCCAAAACCTATGGGGAATAATCCTGAACCAACAGATACACACCTACAACAATGCAATACTGCTTCAATCCGTCCAAAACCTACTTGGGAAACAGTCATGGATGTTAATTCAGGAACTGCTACAGAAGCCACAGATGTACCAATTCATGTAATTTAAACTTAACCTCAATTGATTAATACCCCTCAAAGCCCACCTTCAGTGATGGCTGACACAACAGCAGCTTCACAAAATTTTCCAGATGGTTCCAATTGTGATTTCAATCAAGTGAAATAAATAATGGAAACTTGTCAGCTTACTAATACCAGGAAATTTGCCTTCCTTTAGCTACAGAAATAGATATTTGTGTTGGAAAAATAATAATTCCAAAAAAAAATTACATAAAATGCTTAAAAGATTAATTTAGAAGCAAGTGCAAAGTTTGAGTGTTTTGGTTGAATTAAATTGATTTTAATATATTTTTAAAGGGGGGCCACAGTTCATGCAAACAGGTGATTGTTATTGGATAACAACCTCTCTTCAAGGGTCTCTTTGGAACCATGTAAAGACCTTGGTACAATGAGGTCCTAAGTGGCTAATCAAAAGGGGTTTACTCAAGGGGATTGAGTGGATTGGCTGACTCACAGCACTTATTCCTTGAGGCAAGGAGGAGATAACTTACTAATTTAAGCAGGCAATCCAAAAAACTTGCAGAAATTTAGGGTTCAAAGGGTCTCAGGACAATTGTTGGGGATATTACTGATATTCTTCAATGGAATTACCAATGAGTTTAGAATTAATAATTATAATGTCAGACTGAGGCCATAAATCACTTTTTTATCTTGAATAAACACTTGATCACGGATGGAAAGGGGTCTGGATTGATGAATTGGAAAATTACTGAGGTTTAAACCATCTAAAAGGGGCTGTTTATATACCTTTCTAGGGTAATAAGACCTTCTCAGGGCACATAGAGAGAGTGGTTCTTGTGTGCTGACGCTGGCAGGATAGCTAGAGATTTTTAATCTTTGTTGAAAGGTTGCTCTTGTCAACTAGAAAGTTGACATTACCCCACTCCAAGATATGTCTATATCTGAAAAATAATTGGGGACTCAGTCTCTTTTATTGGCCCTGTTATTTCTCAAGTGGATAGGTCCATCAGAGATGTTGTTTTCAGGTAACCATTCATCTTTGTCAATAGATTATCCTTTTTATCCAGCTAGATAGAGTCTAAAATCTTTCTTATTTATCCTTTCTTTATTGTCTTCAAGGATTTTTCCTATTTTTCCTTTGTGTTTTGCAGTTTCTTCTGCAACAGGTATTGCTGGTGACAGAGTTTTTTCTCCTTTTCTGGGATTTTAGTGTTTGATAAGACTCACTGGGAACAATGGGTGCTTTCTGAAAAGTTCATGATCACTAAGAATCACTTCCACTGCATTCTTCCAATGGAGTTTCTTGATTGTGAATGGTCCAAAAAATGCAGGTCTGAGTTTCCTGTTCCCTGAAAAGTTGGTAAAATTGGTGGTAGAAACTAGGACTTTGTCACCAATCTTGAAATCAAGTTATTTGTGGGTTTTATCCCATCTTTTTTGGTTATATTCAACAGCTTCTTGAACACATTTAGAAGCATTTTTGTTGGCTACATGTATAATTTTCTTAAAGTAAAGTGATTTAGGGTGAGTTTTGGTTAGTTTCTGGTTCAGGTTATTCTTTTGTAGTTTAAGAATCCATCCTCTTTCCAGTACATAGGGTGCTTCTTTAGTGGTAGAATGCTTGCTACTGTTGTAGGCCATTTCTATAGCAGGTAAAAGGCTAACCCAATCATCAAAATATCCATCAGTATTCTAGTATTCTAGACCAAAGAAACAAAACCTTCTCAGCATGTAATCTAAGGTCTGGATCATTCTTTCAGCTAATCCATCTGTCTGGGGATGGTAGGCTTTAAATAAGGCTAAGGTTGTGCCTAAAATTTCATGGAGGTTCCTCCAAAATTCAGAAGTGAAATTGGGATCTCTATCACTGATTATGATCTTAGGGACTCCCACGTCAGTTATGAGTCAATTCCAAAACAGTAATGCTACTCCCAAGGAAGTATCCTCCTTGTGGTTAGGTAGGAAATAATCTTTCTTGGAAAACCTGTCTACTATAACTAGAACTTGGTTGTAGGAATAGGCTCCTCCTGGGGGTGATCAAGTTAAAAAGTCAATGTTGATGATTTCCCATCTTTTCTCAGGTTCAGTTATTTCTGGAGTAGACCAAAACTTTTCCCAGTGGTCCTATTGGTCTTCTGACGAGTTTCACAGATGGTGACATACTGTAATGTGGAATCTCTCCAATTTATCCACCAAGCAGTTTTTTTAACCTTGTCTATGGTTCTATCAGTAGATAAATGACCAGATGAGAAGTTATTGTTGCACTCAGCTAGAATATGTTTGATATGGTCTTCCTTGGTTAGGACTATGACACTGGAATGATGGCGCCTATAGTATAAGAGACCATCCCATTCAGTGAACCTTCCAACTTTGTAAGGTTTCAGGAGAGTTTCAGGTAGACTTTTAATTAGTTCAGATGCTGGGGAGGTACTTTCCATAATGTTGATTAGAGTCTTCATACTAGGGCTGTAAGCCTCCTTGATGGAGTTGAACAAGAATTCATCCAGCTCACAGATGTGAATTCCTAGAATAGGAGCCTCAATATTCAGCATGTTAATATTCAGTATAGGAAATATATCATTATCTTCTGGGTGATAAGCAGGGTTACTTGGATCATTGGGTAGAGCATTCCTACTCATACTATCAGCATTCTTGTGTTTAGCACCAGCTTGATGGACTATGGTCATCTGACCTCTGTACTGTTGAATGGCTATCTGCCACCTTAACATATGCCTACTAGGGGTTATCATGTTCATTAAAGTCCTGAAAGCATTGAATTCAGTTATTATTGTGAACTTGGTACCTTCCAAGTAATAATGGAGTTTCTCCAGAGCCCAAACTAAGGCAAAGCATTCCATTTGGCTTGCAAAATACCTTTTCTCAGTATCTTTTACTTGTCTGGATATGAAAAGTATAGTTTATACCACTGGTTTATCATTTTCTATGACTTCCTGTTGGAAAGAAGCTCCTAGCCCTTCCATACTAGCATCTATATAGAGCTTGAAAGGTTTAGAATAGTCAGGTTGAATCAATACTGGAGCTGAGGTCATAGATAGTCTGAGTTCTTCATAGTTCTTGACCCTTTAATGAGTAATCTCAAACAAGGTGTTGTTGTTGCAGATTTCATAAAAAAATTTGGTGAGAAGGGCAAACTTAGGTAGATACTTCCTGTAGTAGCTGCAAAGCTGACAAATGATAGGAGTTCAGTTTTCTTTTGAGGCATGGGCCTATTCATCACAGCTGCTATTTTGCTGTGGTAAGAAGTTAAGGTTAGTCCTGAAACAATGTGCCCTAAAGATTTCAGTTCTCCATAGACAAAGTTGCATTTTTTTTCTTTGATACTTTTAATCCCACGGCAGAGATGGTTTTGAGGACTAGACTTACTTTTTCCACCAATCATCAGAATAAATGATTAAATTTTCAATGTATATCTTCATCCATCCTCCTCTGATGAATAATCCTAAAACTGTATCCATCATTGTTTGGACGTGAGAAAAAGCATTTTTGATACCAAAAGGCATTTTAAGGTACTCATAAATGACCAAATGACATATGATGCTCGTAAATTTCCAGCTATCAGGCCTGATAGGTATCTGTTGAAAACCTTTCAGAATATCCATATTAGTGATGAAATGAGCTTTGGAGAGGTTATTCAGAGCATGTTCAATCCTTGGAATAATGTAAAAATCAGCTTTTTTATAGTTGTTCAGCATTCTATAATATCCAACCATTCTTGAAATATCATTGTTCCAAGATATGATTACTGGAGTAGTAATGTCCACTTGTTCATTGTGTCCTACTTTCCTTAATACTTGTAAGTCAACCAATTCTTGGATATGAATTTCCAGAGCAGTTCTAGATTTTGGACTAGAAGGGCAAGGAGGTCACCTGAGGTCAGGAGGATAAGGAGTTTTAATGGTTAAAGTTAGAATCATGTCATGTCCTTTGATTTTGCCAATTGGATAATCCATGGTACAGAAAGCATTGTGATTTTCAAATAAAACTTGGAGGATATCCCGTCTTTGGCCTTCACTCAGCAGGGGGTTCAGGGCTTCTTGAAAGAAGTACCCTTGGTGGAACTTCTCCAAGTTTTTTTCATAATTTGAATGAGATGTTTGAGCATTTACATGGAATATGAGGAACTCGTTGTTCAAATCTCCCCCTATGGTGAAGTATCTACTATTACTTTGGAATTCATCTATTCCACATAAGCAAAGAGAGTCATTCCCTAAAATAAAGTGATCGCACACTCCATTGTGGTGCACTGCAAATTCAATTTTCAGTTTGAGTTACCTATTTGAGTGAGGAGAATGATATCAGAGGACCAAACTCAAATGGCATTGAGGGAAGAGTTACAACTGCTGAACTTAGCCTGATGTACTTGAAATAAGTTCACTCTCCAATTTGGATCTTGTTGCTCCAAATAAGTTCAACTAACACAAGAGAAAAAGGCTCCACTTTCTAAGAGTAACCTAACAGGAGTACCTTGGTTTCAGCTTGCTACTATTGCAGATCAAGCTGGAAAAGTAACAGAAATAACATAAAAATAATAATACTCAAATAAACACAAGAAGGAGTAGCAAAACCAACAATATTATTGCAGAAATGGATATTCAACCCAAAATTAGGTAGGGTCACTCACTGACCCCACCCTTTAAATCAAACTCCTTAAATTTTTAAATAATTAAGGAAAGAAAGACCAAAATACCATGGCACAATTATGGTACCTTTTTGACCAAATTATATATTTCACATGTATTGTCACGTATAGGTTTCACACCTAAAATTAAGTCAGAATTGAGTTTTTGTGTATATTTTAGGAGTTACCAAATAACATGTGTTCTATCACAATTACCGCACGCAGCCACGGCAGCCAATACACCTGCGCGCGGCTGAGCTATGGAACTTGCACCCTGTCAAAGCTGTGTATGCAGCCCTTGGCCTCTGACGAGTACGCAGCCGCAGGACTACAAGTTCACAAAGTGACAGGCGGCCTGAGAAACCTAGGTACAGAGTAAACATGCTACAATCTACACGGGAACATTCTAAATATGTAATGAATGTTCCCATCAATAGTAGATAATACAAAAATACATAAAAGTATAAAAAAATACCTAAATAAGCTTTACACTTATTTTTTATTAAAAATAATTTCAAAATACCAAGAATGTCGAAAATGAGATAATGACTACTTCTAAAAATATATTAAAATAATTCAATATGAAATTATGAGAACTAAAACAGATCAGTATTTGTGTGACATACTAAGGAAACTGATTATGTAAAAATATTACATAAATACTCATGACTTATCTTTTTAAATAATATTTTTGTAAATCAACCAAAATTTGAATATAAGGAATAAAATCAATGTCATGAGAAAGCCTGCCACTGTTTACCATTCTACCCTCAGTGTCTGTCCCTTTGAGCCCTTGTACCCCTCAGAATGAAAATATTGGGACTCAAAAAGCTATAAATAAAGAGCTCTTTTGAGGATATTGATTCCCAGAGACCCAATTATATTTATATCCAGACACCGTTCCAAGGTAATCAAATACTTATAAGAGATAATTAAGCAATTTATGGA
This sequence comes from Puccinia polysora, assembly GCA_025617555.3. Taxonomy (NCBI): domain Eukaryota; kingdom Fungi; phylum Basidiomycota; class Pucciniomycetes; order Pucciniales; family Pucciniaceae; genus Puccinia; species Puccinia polysora. The sequence goes on along the minus strand of CM062612.1, from coordinate 22,375,066 downwards.
TTTAGTCTGATTAATAATATCCATCCTCAACCCTTTTTTAACAATTTAAACTGCTGAACAACCTTATAACCCCAGTAAACAGGTTTAACCCATCAGTGCACTTCCCAAACAGGTACCAAAAGGTACAAGTGAGTCTTATTATCCTTTCTCTGTCTTGGAAGCTTGGCCACAAATCCCTGCCACTCCACCGTGTATTTTATATACATATTATCTTTGGGCAATATATCCTTTAAGAATATAAAATAAAGGTTCCAAAGTATTCAGGCCTATGTGTTTTCAAAGTGAATTCCCTGAAGAGAGGTGTTAAAGATCCCCAATATAATTGTGGGCCCTCTGTTAATGTATTTTATAATCAATTTATTAATATTGATTCATAACATGAAACAATATCCAAACCAATCAACCTTGCATTAAGCTTTATCCAAATATTTTACAGATTGTTGCTGCATTTATTGAATAATATATTTATTATTTATTCTATAACCTCTGGTAGCTAAAGTATAGAAAGGATCTTGGCATCCAGGAGGCTGACACTTGGTTCAAACCAGTAGCATAGAGTTTTTTCGCAGAATTGTAAAATTTACCGGAAGAAGGTTTGAGAGTAAAAGTTTTAGCTTCAGAAACATGGTGAATTTTCATATTGGGATTCCATTTCTGTGGTAAATTGGAATATTCATGAACAGAGTTAATGTCTAAGGAAGATGCAATTCCTCCTTCAATGAAATTGATAGGGTTAGTGATACTCCAAGAGTGATCCTTCAGTGTCATCAACTTGAGGGTCAGGTTCATTATCATTTTCTTCTCCTTCAATTAGATTCATCTTTCTCCTGGTCTGGGGGCAGTCAGGCCTCACATATCCAGTTTGGTTACAATTCCAGAATACCTTTTCCTTAGTCTCAGAAGTTTTCTTAAATTCTAATTGGGTTTAGTGGAGTCTTTAGTTTTAGGATTTTATTCTTCTCAATTCTTGGGAGCAGGTTCCCCAGGTCTATTGTTTCTTTTGTAAAAACCATTCATATCAATGGTTTCTTCCAGAATACCAATGAGAGTGGAGAGATCAGCATCCATGTAGATTCTAAACATCAAATTGTTATTGAGGTGTCTGGGACATACATTGAAGATCCTTTCATTGATTTCCTCTTTGTCTTTGTCAGCTTCAGGATAGAAACAATCTAACCTTTTCTTTTTTTACAAACATCACTTGTGGGGTTTGTACTTTAAAGAGTCAGAAAGTGAGTTCTCAAAGGTTTTCATCATTATTCTTTTCCAGATTATAGTACAAAACTGTTCTTTGATAAGAAATTTCCAAGATTTTTAAGTTTGAGATTCTACTTCTCCTCTTTTTTTGATAAACCAATCCAGAGCTACTCCTTCAAAAAGCATGGGTAGTCTCACTACTGCTATAGTTCATAAGAGGCAAGGGTATAGTCAATAAATTTAATGAAGCTGATGTGGTTGTATTCTCCTTCTCTTGAGAATTTAGGCCATTCAGTTACAGCGGAGAAGGGTTCCAGAGCTTGCTCTACTTCTGGGGTGAGAATAGGCTGGTAAGAATCATTCCTGTTCATTCCACAATTAAGAGAGATGTTAGGAGTGACACTGATACTGGTAGCTTTTGATTCTTCTACATTGACTAGAGGAGGAGCAGTTGACTTAATTTTAAGTTCTCTTAAAGAATTCTTAATCATACCTAGTCTCAAATCCATTTTGTTTCTTAATAAATCAATTTTATTAACAAGGTGAACAGAAGGGTTATCAGTTTTGTTTCTTATTTCTTGTTTGAGTTGCTCAAGGAGAAGGAGAATCTCTCCTGTCAAGAAGAACAGGTGGCACTCACATGATTAATTTTGAGATGCTTTGTTTAAATCAATGGTATCCCTTAATAATCCAATTTCAGACTCATTGGCTCTCAGATGGTCAGCTTGACTTTAGGTTATTTTGTTATAATTTTGAATTGTTTTATGAATTTGTTTATTAATATTGTCTTTATTGCCACTCAAGATGTTAAAGTTATGAAAACATTTTTCCAAGAATTTTTTAAACAATGGAATGATATCATCAGAATCTAGTTGTGATAAACTTTCTTCCATTTCTGAGCTAGAGATATTATGTTTTCCCAATCTTTTGGGTTCCTCAATTGTTCATGATTTTAGGAACTCAACTTTTTGGGATCCTTTCCCTTCAACTTGGCTAGTTGATCCCAAGGGTTCCATTTTTCTATGTATTTCTCTACTTCTTCCTTGGGGATCAATTTCTGAAGGGCTATTTGCGAGGACTTGGCCCGTGAAATAGCCTTTCTCATAGCTTCTGAGTCCTCCCGCTATTGGGCTAGCTTGTATGCCTCCCAATGACTCACATGATCCTTTTCCAGATCCTTTATTTTGTAATCTTTGGCTAAGTCCAGACTGGGAGGCGTAGGAGGAGGGGTAGCTTTGCAGGACACCTTTCTGGGAGAAGGACTCATCTCCAATGATTTGTTTGTTGAGTTATTGGGCACCTTTTCCGGCGGTTTTTGTGGCACTCAAGTTGCGGTTTTGAGCCCCTTCATTGTGCTCCCTACGGGGATTTGTATGGACGCGCCTTCCTCCAAGCAGAGGTCCATAGGAAGGGGCTTGTCTGGTTGCGCGGGTGTTTGGCCTGTTTTAGGCTCACTTAGACTTAAGTTCAACAGTACTAAGCCTTGCTTAAGGTTGAAAGAGTCTTTTCTGGGCAATCCAGGGAGGTATTTGTGGGTACCAATGAGGTCTTGGCTTAAATCCAAAGATCCGTGGTGAGAACTGTTTTCCAAAAGGTATTGTTCAATAAAATCCACAAGTTAAAAGTTCCTTTCCACTTCAAATAAGGGAATGAATTAAAATTAATAATTTTTTGTTTATTATAATCTTTATTAATTTTTATTTAATTTTTTGATTTTTTTTTAAAAATTTTTCAAAAAGAAATATAAAAAAATATATTGAGCTTACTTTCTTTATTTTGGTTGAAGGAATAAAGTTTTCTCTGATACTTCTTTTAGTGCGTGCGTTGCCTGAGGAAACAATTAAAATTAATAAGTCTTTCAAGTTCCAATTCTTTATCTTTTAAAGCTTTTTGTTGGTGATAATTTGATTTTGCTTGTTGTTGCTCAGGAGTTATGATAACAGGCACAAAATTATGGAGTCCATCTTCCTTTTTCTGTTTAACAAGACTAAGATAATAATTGATTAATTCTCCTTTGGTCTCAAGATCCACTTGGAGAATAAAAATGAAAAGGATAATAATTATTTTTACCTATGTTTACGTAGAAAATCTGGTCCAAAGAAATAAATTAATAAAAATTAATTCTTCAGGGATAATTCCGGGCCAGAACCTTTGTTTTCAGCTTTATGATACCAGGAACTTTGCCTTCCTTTGGCTACAGCAAGAAATATTGGTGTTGGAATAATGATAATTCCAAGAAAATTACATAAAATGCTCAAATGGTTGATTTAGAAACAAGTGCAAAGTTTGAGCGGTTTGGTTAGATTAAATTTATTTAAATATATTTTTCAATAGGGGCTACAGTCCATGCAAACAGGGGATCTTTATGAAATAACAACCCCTCTTCAAGGGGCTCTTTTGAACCGTGTAAAGACCTTGGGACTATGAGGTCCTAAGTGATTACTCAAAAGGGGTTCACTCAAGGAGATTGACTGGACTGGATGACTCACAGCACTTATTCCTGGAGGTAAGGAGGAGATAAATTACCAATTTAAGCAAGCACTCCAAGACACTTGCAGAAATTCATGGTTGAAAGGCTCTCAGGACAATTGTTGGGGATATTTCTGATATTCTTCAATGGAATTAACAATGGGTTTAGAATTAAAATTATAATATCAGACTGAGGCCATAAATCACTTGTTTATCTATAATAAACACTTGATCACGGATGGAAAGGGGTCTGGATTGATTAATTTAAAAATTACTGAGGTTTAAACCATCTCAAAGGGGCTGTTTATATACCTTTCTAGGATAATAAGATGTTCTTGGGGCACTTAGAGAGAGTGGTGCTTGTTTGCTGAGGCTGGAAGACTAGCTAGGGCTAGTTTGGCACGTATTCTGAGTGCTTTTAGCTGGCTAGCCTTGGCTGTGTCATATTTTCATGTGAAATAATTGTTGGAAGTTATTTAAATTTAAATTTGTTACTTGTATGGTTCAGATTCATTTCCTTATTTTTTATTACTTTCTTTAGAGTGGCATGGGCAGAATTGGTTATTTGTAGATTTTACACCACCTTCTGCACATGTTGGTAATTTTGAATAATTTTTTGGTAGACTTCTTGATGTGTTTTGTGGTTCATGAACATTTGGTAATCCCATTTACGTGACAAACTTCATTTTTGTTTCTCAGAATTATTTTTTTTAATGTTTTGATTTTCATATTTTTATTCAATATTCTTAGGTTTCAAACATCTCCCTATCTGTCAGTCAACTTATTACATGTGCATGATGTATGCATGCAAGTTGTAGCATGTGCTTGAGTAGTATGATACTGTGGCCACTCTTTTATCTACATATTGGAAACCTTTTATTATCAAACCAATTAAACCTTGCAACTGCTCTTATTATATTATTTATTTGAGCCTCTAAGCGTTTATTTTTGGAATAATTATTATTATTATTATTCCAGTATTTTTATCACTCTCTGTATAAAAAGCACTGAAAGTTTCCTGGTATCACAGAGCTGAAAACTGGGGGTCTGGCCGGGATATATCCTTAAATAATTAATCTTTGATTATTTATTCCTTGGACCAGTCTATTTTTCTTGAAAATAATTTAAAATACTTATAACATATATTTTTGATCCTTTGTTTCTCTAGTGGATCTTAAGATCAACAGAGAATCGGTCAACTATTATTTGAACCTTCTTAAAAGGAAAAAAGAATAAAAACTCCTTAACTTTGTCCCTGTTATTATAACTCCTGAGCAACAAAACCAGAAATTGCTTTATTATAAACAGCCGGTTATAAAAGACCAAGAACTTGAGCTTGAAATAATCATCAATTTCAATTCTTTATTAAGGCAACATAAGGAGTGGAAAATTTATCAAAGGAAGCTTTATATTTATAAACTAAATAATTGTGAAGATAAAGAACAATCCAAAACTAATAAAAGGGATCATTTTTCTAAAAATATCATCTTGCCACGTAAAAATACAAAAAAATATTCAACTTATATTTTTTTTTATCAATCTCAGTGGATTTGATTTTTGGTGATATCATTGACCAGCACCTCCTAGAGGATGTCCCAGACAGTGTACCCTTGGACTTACCCTTGGATGTATCCCAGGATCTGATTGGAACTCACTCAGACCCTGTTGGAATACCCCCCAAAAACAATTGTCATCCCAACCAAGCGTTGGTACCCTTGAATTTAACTTTAATTGAGTTAAAATATATATAAAAAAATTATGAAAAATATAAAATACACAAAAAAATATTATTTTTTTATATTTTTAAGTCTTTTTTCAAAATTTTTGACAAAAGACTTGGTCATTTATTTTGGTGCTATGTACCAAAACAAGCTCAACACCCATGCAACAGGTAGAGACCCATTGTATGGATCTCTTCCCGGAAAAACCCGTACGCGCAAGGACTCCAGTTGCGAGGCAATGAGGGGGCTCAAACCTGTGACAATAGCGTCACACGGGACAACCACAGCAACAACCGCAGCCAAAAACTCAACCAAAAGAGCTTTGGAGAACAACCCATTGCCCAAAAAGTTATCCCAGGAGGATACCGGTCCTCCTATGCCACCCCAGCTGGAGTCAACCAAGGAGGAAAGAGTCAAACTGTTAGTGAAAGAGCACATGAGCTATTGGGAACTATTCAAGTTGGCTCAGACCCAGGAGGATCAGACAGGTATTGGAAAAGCTATTTCTGTGGCGAAGAAATCTCAGATTTCTCTGCAAAAGTTGATCCCAAAGAAAGGAGTAGAAGGCTACGTGCAGAACTGGAATCCTTGGGATCAGTTAGCTTCCTCAAACAGGACCCCAAAAAGAAGAGGTCCTCAGCCCATCAGAAGCTAAGGAACCCAAAGGATTGGGACAGCATAATATTGCTAGCCCAGAAGTGGAAAAATGTGTACCACAATTAGATTTAGAAGCTCTTAAAAGATTTTCTGTAAATGTGTCTCACAATTTTAAGGTTGTCAGCCAATGTTTTGACAAAGTTTATCAAAAATTGGACAAATTCAGTCTGAGTATTTTCAGAGTGATTGATACCCAGTCTCAGACCATGAGAATTGATGAGGTAGAAATACAACAAATCAAGGATAGTATAAAATCTAGTAAGTTGGACCTGATGAAACATATTGATGATAACCAATCAATTCTTCAGGAAGATATTCTTGCAACCATGAATCAGCTTAAGGAAGAATTTAACAAAACTAGTCCTACTTCTTCAGCTCACCTGATTAACAAAATTGATTTACTAAAAAACAAACTTGATTTAGAGTTAGGTATAATTAAGAATGATCTCAGAGATCTTGAAGTCAATTCTACTAACTCCCCAGTCATTGACCTGGAAGAAACTACACCTACTAGGTTCACCAGTACTCCCAGTGTTCCTGCCAGAACCATGAAGACTAGGAATGAATCTTTTAGGCCCAGTACTACTCCTGAAATAGAACAGGCTTTGAAGTTACTTCCTCACATTACTGAATGGCCTAAATTCTCTGGAGAAGGAGAATACAACCATGTCAGTTTCATTAAATTTATTGATTATACCCTTGCTTCTTTTGAACTACCTGATACAATAGTTGTGGTAAGACTGCTCAGACTATTTGAATGCGTGGCTCTTGATTGGTTTATCAATAAAAGGGAAGAAGTTGGATCTTTATCCTGGAGTTATTGGAAAGAATTGATCAAATTACAATTTGGTACTAGGATTTGGAAAAGAAAGATGATGAAAAATTTTGAAATCTCCCAGTTTGATCCATCCAAGGACAAGCCTCATAAGTGGTGCTTAGACCAGAAAAGCATGTTAAACTGTTTTTAACCGGATGATGATAAAGAAGAAGTCAATGAAAGACTTCTCAATCATTTCCCGGACAAATCAACCACAGTGTCAGGTGCAGGATACCTATGGATTCTGATCTTTCTACCTTGATAGGTGTGTTGGAAGAGACTATTGATATGATTGTACTAGATAAGAGAGTCAATAGACTCCCCAGGGAACAAAATAATAGGAACAGGGAAGAGTATACTTCCAAAACTAAGGAATCCCCCGCCTCTAATCCAACCACCTTGGAGGTCAGGAAGACTCCAGAGTCAAAGGAAAAAGTATGTTGGAACTGTAACCAAACAGGACATGGAAAACCTGATTGTCCTCTACCTAGGAAAATGATTAATCCTATTGAAGGAGAAGAGTATGATAACCCTGACCCTCACCTAGATGATACTGATGGATCACTTTCTGAGTGTGATTTGATGATCACTAACCCCATAAATGTCATAGAAGGAAGTATTGAGTCTTCCCTAGACATAAATTCTGTTAATGAGGATCTAATCTACCTCAAAAATGGAATCCCAACATGAAGATTTGCCCCATCTCTGAGGCTAAGGTCTTGATTCTAAAACCTTCTGCCGGTAAAAGTTACACTTCAGGAAAAACATGCTATGCTTCTGGTTTAATTCAAGGTTCCCCTTTTAAGTTACTTCTAGACAGTGGAGCCTTTTAATCTTGTGTTGGTTCAACTTATTTGAAGAATCAAGACCCAAACTGGAAACTGAACTTATTACCAGTACCTCAGGCTAAGTTCAGCAGTTGTAATTCTTCTCTCAATGTTGTTGGAGTATGGTCCTCTGATATCATACTCCCTCACTCTAAAGGATCAATCAAACTGAAAATTGAATTTGTAGTGCTCCAAAATGGAGTATGTGATTGCTTTTTCCTTGGTAATGATTCTCTTTGCTTGTATGGTATAGATGTATTCCAAAGCAAGGGTAGATACTTCGCCAGAGGAGGAGACTGGAACAAGAAGTTTCAATATGCCATTTCAATGCTCAAACTTCTGATTCAACTTATGAAAAACACTTAGAGAGTTTCAATCAGGAATAATTCTCGCAAGCAGCTTTGAATCCCCTTCTCAATGAAGAACAAAGACAGGACATCCTATAACTATGCTTTCAAAATCAGAATGCTTTCTGTACCAAGGATCACCCCATTGTTAACATCAAAGGACATGATATGATTCTGACTGTAACCATTAAGCTTTCTTATGCACTTAACCTCAGGAGACCTGCTTACTCTTCTAGTTCAAAATCTAGAGCTGGTCTGGAAACTCACATCAAAGAGTTGGTTGAACTACAAGTCTTAAGGAAATTAGGACACAATGAAAAAGTACTTCTCTCAAGAAGCTTTGAATCCCCTGCTCAATGAAGAACAAAGACGGGACATCCTGCAAGTATGCTTTGAAAATCAGAATTCTTTCTGTACCAAGGATCACCCCATTGGTAACATCAAAGGACATGATATGATTCTGACTCTAAGCATCAAGCCTCCTTACCCACTTAACCTCAGGAGACCTGCTTAACCTTCTAGTCCAAAATCTAGAGCTTTTCTGGAAACTCACATCAAAGAGTTGGTTGACCTACAAGTCTTAAGGAAAGTAGGACACAATGAACAAGTAGATATGACTACTCCAGTAATTACAGCTTGGCATAATGATAAGTCAAGGATGGTTGGATTTTTCAAAATGATGAACAACTACATACAAGGGGATTATTATCCAATTCCAAGGATTGAACATGCTCTGCTTAACCTATCAAAAGCTAAGTACATCACTACCATGGACATGCTGAAAGGTTTTCACCAAATATCTATCAGCCCTGATAGCTGGAAATTCATCAGAATTATCTGTCATTTGGGAATTTATGAGTATCTAAGGGTGTCTTTGGTATAAGAAATGCTCCTTCTCACTTTTAAAGGACAATGGACACAGTTCTAGGATTGTTCATCAGACAAGGATGGATGATGGTTTACATTGATGATGTTATCATTTACTCTGATGATTTGGATACCCGCCTGGATTAAGGAGGATTAGTCCTCAAAACCATCTCTTCTGTGGGGTTAAAGTTATCAATGAAAAATTGCAACTTTGGCTACAGAGAGCTCAAAGCCTTAAGACACATTGTCTCTGGACTAACCTTAGCTGCTCACCAAAACAAGATAGCAGCAGTAATGAATAGGCCAACACCTCAGAATAAAACTGAACTCCTATCTTTTATTAGCTTCTGCAGCTACTATAGGAAGTACTTACCAAAGTTTTCTCTTCTATCCAAGTTTCTGTATGAAATCTGCAACAACACCTCCTTGTTTGAAATGACTCATTAAAGAGTTAAGAATTAGGAGGAACTCAAGATGTCCATGGCTTCAGCTCCAGTAATGATTCAGCCAGACTATTCTAAACCCCTCAAGCTCTATATAGATGCTAGTATGGACGGGCTAGGAGCTGAATTACACCAGGAAGTCATAGAGGATGAAAAAACGGTGGAAAAACCTATACTCTTCATATCCAGACAAGTTAAGGATACTGAGAAAAGGTATGTTGCAAGCCAAATGGAATGCCTTGATTTAGTATGGGCTCTGGAGAAACTTTATTACTACTTGGAAGGCACCAAGTTCACGGTGATTACTGACTGAAATTCTGGCAGGACTTTGATGAAAATGAAGACCCCTAGTAGGCACATGTTAAGATGGCAGATAGCCATACAACAGTACAGAGGTCAGATGACCATAGTTCACCAAGCTGGTGCTAAGCACCAGAATGCTGATAGTTTGAGAAGGAATGTTTTACCCAATGACTCAAGTAACCCTGCTTTTGATCCAGAGGATAATGATATCTTCCCTATCCTTAACATTAACATGTTGAATGTTGAAGCTCCTATAATGGGAATCCACATTTGTGAATTGGATGAATCCTTGTTCAACTCAATCAAAAAATCTTACAATTCTGGCATGAAAACTCTGATCACCATTATGGAAAGTACTTCTCCACCATCTGAATTTATCAATAGCCTACCTGAACCCCTCTTGAAACCATAAAAAGCCGGAAGGTTCACCATATGGGATGGTCTAGTATACTACAGGCATCAACATTCAAGTGTTATAGTCTTAACTAAGGATGACCATATCAAACACGTCCTGGCTGAATGGCATGATAACTGCTCATCTGGTCATTTATCTGCTGGTAGAATCTTTGATAAGGTTAAACAAACTGCTTGGTGGATCAATTGGAGAGACTCCACTATCCAGTATGTTACTAGTTGTGAAACTTGTCAGAAGTCCAACAGGACCCCTGGGAAAAGGTTTGGTCTACTGCAAAAGATTGCTGAACCCAAGAAAAGATGGGAGATCATCAACATGGAATTTGTAACTAGGCTACAACCAGGAGGAGCCTTTTCCTACAACTCAGTCCTAGTCATTGTGAATAGGTTCTCCAAGAAAGAAAAGTTTCTACTTAATCACAAGGAAGACACTGCTATGGAAGTTTCCCTTTTATTTTGGAACAGACTCATTGCTGATGTTGGAGTTCCCAAGATCATTATCAGTGACAGAGATCCTAAATTCACCTATGAGTTCTGGAGAAATATTCATGAAATGCTGGGAACCACCTTAGCTTTCTGTACAGCTTATCACCCTCAGACAAATGGCTTAGCTGAAAGAATGATTCAGACCCTGGAAGGCATGCTCAGGAGATTCTGTGGCTTTGGTCTAGAATACAAGAATTTTGATGGTTATTGCCACGATTGGGTTAGCCTTTTACCTGCACTAGAGATGGCCTAAAACAGTAGCAAGCACTCTACCACTAAGGAAGCACGCTACATACTAGAAAGAGGATGGATTCCTAAATTACCCAAGGATAACCTTAATCACCAGCTAACAAATATTCACCCTACATCACTTGATTTCAAAAAAATGATAGATATAGCCAATAAACACGCTGTTAAGTGTGTCCAGGATGCGGTGGAGTATAACCAACAAAGGTGGGATAAAACCCATAAGGATCCTGATTTCAAGATTGGTGATCAAGTCTTGATCTCTACCACCAACTTCTCCAACTTAGCTGGAAATTGAAAGCTTATACCAGCTTTTTTTGGACCTTTCACCATTAATAAACTTCATGATAAGAATGCTGTGGAAGTAATCCTTAGTGATGAGCTTTCTAGAAAACACCCAGTCTTCCCAGTAAGTCTCATCAAACACTACCACCCAAGGAATGGAGAATATACTCCTTCACCTGAAATACCTGTTGCAGAAGAACCTGAAAAAGACAGAGGTAAAATTAGCAAGATCCTTAAAGATAAAAAATAAATGATCAATGGAAATAATTTCAGACTCTGCCTAGTTAGATACAAGGGAGAATTAGATGATAAGAATGAATGGTTACCTGAACACAATATACCTGATGGACCCATACACCTAAGAAACTACAGAGCCAGCAGAAGGAATTGACGCAGAATTTGTTTTCATATATAGACATATCTTGTAGTGGGGAAATGTCAGCTTGCTACTATGTTCAGAGCAACCTGTCATAGCAACACAAAACTATAATAATAAGAATATCTAAATTAACAAAAGAAGGAGTGAGAAATCCATAAATAATATTGGGAAATGTGTTATGTCACAATTCCCGCGCGCAGCCCCGCATCATTACATACCCCTATGTACTCATAGTAACAGTTTCCCGCGTACTAGAGACCCGCGCGCAGCTAATTCTGCCACGCACGCAGCGGATCCCACCCCATGCGCATCTGAACTGACTGATCTCCGCCTCTGCATCCTTTGTGACTAATCTGACAACCAGGTACCGCTCAAAAGAGCTGAAACCTAATTAGGGTTGCCTGTCATATGTAACAAGTTGACATAGGAATTATTAATAATCTAAAAAGATCAAAACTTAATTAAAATTAATAAAAATTAAGTGTAGAAAATTTTTTAATAATAAATTAAAGATCAAGGATTACCATGTAAATCATTGACTCTGATCTTTGAAGACCACAAAACACTACAAGGAGTGTTCATAAAAATTATTAAAAATTATCTAAGTGATCAGACGATGATGGGAAATCAGTAAACTTCCACATCTGTTCACTTTGAAGCAATACTAATAGTATAAATGAGGGATGAGTGCAGAATGATCCAATTTACCCCATAATAGAATAACAGATCCTTTGGCTAAAATAGTACAGAAATCCAGAAGATCTAAGGTCAGATAATTAACATCACCAAGTGGACGTGCTAATCTTGCTCTGACTGGCTTGCCAGCCTCATCCCATGAGCAGAACCCTCTCTACACTCCCTGAGAAGCTCAAAATCACCCCAAAAAGGTATTTATACAGACCTCTTTCGATCCATTATTCCATCATTGGTTTACCAGGAATTATTATTATAAATCAGACACAGTATCATTGTTAGTCAAGTGCTTATGAATACTCTAAGCAAGTGATTTATGACCAAGTCTGTAGTATTATTATTTATTTCTTAAAACTAATCAACCCTTGAAGTTTAGTCAGTCAATTCACCCCATCTGCTCTGAAAATCTTCCTATTATTGCATGATTTTTGTGGTAAAGTGCTCAGAGTGAGTGTTTCCCTTCCTGTCTAGTTAATTGTGCTGCTATGTCCGGCAATTAGTAGAATAAGCCCTTTCTAAGGTACCCATCTTCATTCCAAGGTTCTTAAACTGCCTCAGGAGGCCCCTTGAAGAGAGGTTGCTTTTTCTGTAAAGACCCCCAGTAGTATAATACTGTGGCCCCTCTTTTATATACATATTGAAAACCTTATATGACCATACCAATTAAACCTTGCAACTTCTATTATTATATTATTTATTTGAGCCTCTAAGCGTTTATTTTTGGAATAATAATTATTATTATTATTCCAGTATTTTTATCACTCTCTGTAGCTAAGGGACTGCAAGGCTCCTGGTATCAGAGAGCTGACAGGATGTCTGTCTTTTCCCCTTTTTCTGTCTCCATGGTGCAAGACTTTACTCTCTCAGCCTCACACACCCACACCTTCAGCTCTGGTATTCAATACTCAATTACTACTCTATCAACCTCAAACAAGCGCGCCTTCAGCTCTGGTATTCAGTAATAAATTACATCTCTGTCTCTTACTCTTACATGTCTCACACTTTGTGACACTTATTACCATTTTACCTACCCAAGGACAGAGCGGAAGTCAGGTAGAACAATTCCTCATTGTTCTACCTCTATCTCTACCGCTCTGCTTCTCCTCAGGTAAGATTCATGTTTTCCATTTTATTCCTTCTTTCTGATTTCTTGTCACTGTTTTCCATTTCCTTCTATTTGAAACTTATCCTTCTACCTCCATCCCTAAATCTCTACTTCTCCTCAGTCTCAACATAATAACTTTCAAGAAAACCCGGCTTTGAGAGCTTGGGATGACTCAGTTTACTCTTGACAAAATGAGTGCATGAAAGAATCCATTCAATCAGGTTATGGATGTCTTATTTTTTTAACAATGGATGTTTCACTTCATCCTGGGAGTACAACAATTTTTCATGATCACTTGACCATTCCAACCAATTAATTAAGTCTGCAATGATAGAAAATTATATTCTTCATTTACAGTGTGAGTGGAGATTGATACAAAAGAGTGGAGAGGTTGCTTTTGAGGAAATAAATTCCAAGCAAAGGACTTAAAAACTATGGAGAAGAGTAAGCCATTCAATCTCACACTTGTGGCGGTTGAGCTAAATATTTATGATTCAAATTGGTAGCTAGCAGAAAGGAGGCATAAATCTTGTGATGAAAACAATTATGTGGTCCCTGCAGCACAGTTCAAGGATCCAGCAGTGTTTTCCAATACAGAAGAGGTGATTGAAAATAGGATAACTGTTCACAGGAAGATGCAATTTGAATGGCGTTCAGAAAGAGCTTCCCAATTGATGGAATTCATTGAACAAAAAATATTTCTTGGAAGCTGGATTGCAAAGTTAAAATGGCATCCCAAGATTGTTGATAGTAAATCACCCACCAAATTTGAGATCTTTTCAAGGATTCCAGCCAAATTATCTTGAAAATTTTAAAATCAAAATTGGCTAAACAAACTTCATCCTGCAACAAGAGCTGCTTTCAAAATAAAATATATTTAGGTTATTAAGAATGATGGAACACCTGCAGCCTGAATAAAAAATAAATCTTATCATAAATATTATTTTTCAACTTTTTATTCATTCCTTAAAAGACATTTCATAAATGGTTATAGAAAATTATTCCTCCATGTTTAGTATCTGAAATATCTCTCTATTTTCTTTATTTGTGATGAAGTTTAACCTGAAAAAGAAAAAAAAGTTAGCTTGATAGTTGAGATTTCCTGACTGGTTCAGTAATAGTGATTTTAGTTTCTCTACTAGTTGTTCCTTCCTCTTTTGAACCTGAATCAACATTAGGAGCACATAAATACCATTTATTCTTAACAATTGCTTATAACCAGGATCTCACCTTTTGAATATTCTCCTTCATTGTTTTTGGAGAAATCATGCAATACACACAAACTGTTTTTTTCCGGCCCAATCTTTGCAAATGATCTACAGCCTGAGCCTGTTTTGTGGAATGAAGTTGTTGGGCCTGGTGTAGGTGGAGTATGATCTAATTTATATTTTTTTACAGAAACAATTGAACACATACCATCATGAAAACAATTTTTCACATGTGATTTTGAGACCCAGCCCTGAAGCTGGGATGGAGGCCAGCAGTTTTTGGGTTGAGGTACTGCTGGGGAAATTCTCCAGGCATTTTTTTTTTCTCTGTAGGTTTCATGGTGCCATCCCAGTGGAAATATTTGATCTTGTTATGACTGAAAGCAATCTGAATTCTGAGAATTGAATATTTTTTGAAAAACATGGTAAGTGTCCTTGTGAAGATTGAAGTTTATCTGTAGGAAGTATTACAAATCCAGAAAGCTCATCCAAAAAGAAGCCATCTTGCTTTGCCTATCCCTTTTGCCAAATTCATCCATTATCATGCTTATTAGTCTTCAAATTGTTGAGCTCTCCAATCAAACAGCAGGGTGGACTTGATGTTGAATGATACCAATTTTTGAAGGGTTGGAATATTCTTCTTTCAATTGTGCTTCAAAATGATCGGATGATTTGAGAACCAGATTTGAGTCAGCCAACAGGCAATCATCAAAGATTCCACAGAGGTCCTGAATTTTAGTGAGGAATCCACCATTATTGGCACCTTGATGGACATAGGAATCTTTCTTTTGCAGTGATTTTAAAAAGATTTCCTGTTATATATTGTAATATTCTTATTCAGTAGCTTTGAGGGGTGTGTAGAAAATTTGATGGTTTGAATCTGGTAGACCATCAAGCTCTTTCTCATTGATTCTACTGAGAACTAGATGGCGCGAGATTAGTTGGAGTGGTTTGAAGTTTCCAAAATAAAAATGTGTTAGAAGCATCTTTACGCAGTGGTTGTGATATTCTTCAATATCTGTGAAGAGGAATGCCAGCAATGACATCAGGTCCTTTAGATGGTTCTGTAATGGTGTCCCAGTGAGGAATAGGCATCTATGAGCTCTAACTTCAATGATTGCTTGAGTCACCTTTCCATTGCTTTTCCCAATTGCTCTTAGATGATCATTTTGAAGAATTTCATGTAATGGCAGTGATACTTTCTGTGTATCATCATGGATTCCCCTGAACCAATAAAAAGAGTAAATGAAAGAAGAACAAATTTTGGATTGTTTCTGTGCGTTCTCATGAGTATATGCCATGAGGGGATAAGTGGTGGTAATGAACAAGGTTGAGTTCAGGAATTCTGTACTGAATCAATGCCTTTCACCTCCATGGTAGATCAGGTGGTTGATTGTGTGAGCGGCAAAATCTTTTCTGAGTTCTTTTTCCCAGTTCAGTTCTGTATGAGTTGGGGTGGGCATGTGATGAGAGTTTTCCAATGACACAGAAAAACTGGAGGGTTATCGTGGTAATGGTAAAATGAGTTTCATTCAGGTATAGTGTGAAAAATGAGGGAGATTGCTTGTAAATTTTTCCCAATACTCATATCATCAGGCAGTATTGAGCCCAGAGCATTTGGTGGGACTGATTTTGGATCAAGTAGAGCCAAGCTTGATAATTAGAGCAAATCTTGAGCTGCTGATTTTTTTTAACAAATGTGGCAGGCATTCATTTTTGATTTATGCCACAAGGCCAGGGCAGAGGTGGAATGTTGTGATTCATTATCAAGCAAGAATGCAAGTCCTTGAGCCTGGTAGTGGAGGCTTTTGGTGGTTATTATAATTTTTGGATTTGGAAGGATTGGATTGAGATCACATCCACTTGGGATGTCAAGGAGGTTTGGATCTTAGTAGGGTTTTTCAAGAATTTATGGTGTTGTTAGCTTTTGGTATGGTAGGTTTACCAGGGGCAGCCCTTGTTTTTTTGAAGGGTTGCACTTTGATATTCCTTTGCTGATTCTATGAGCATGAAGAAGCTTATTATGTATGTCTGATAGATTTTGTTCATGAAAGATTAAAATTAGAGAAATTTTAAATGTGGTAATTGTGGAAACACCAACATGGAGAATTTTTTCCATAAAGAGAATTGGAAAAGGCAGTTCCCTCATTGTTGCCTGCCAATCAACAGAAGTTTTATAGCCTGTAAGAAGGGTGAGGAGAGGAAAAATTCTTGATTCAAGTGGAGGGGCAACAACTCCTACATGGAAAGAAAGGTTTGTTATGTAGACATGTATGTTATTATCCCTGGGGTATAATGATGCCCACTAGGTTCCTTCACTATGTAGAAGTTTTAGGATAGTTGAGGGAATTGCTTTAACAAAAGGAACCTCTACAAGGCCCACATAGAATGGGGTATGATCAATTAACTTCATTGTGAGTATGGGATTTTGTGGAGTAATAAGACAGTTTATGTGTTGGGAAGGGAGGAGAATGGTATCAATGTGGAAAATAATCCATAATTTGAAATAGAAGGTTTATTTAAATAAAAATCATGTGAAAAATTTATTTAAAAGTTGTGGGGCAGATGTAATCATTATAAATGTATGCATAGAGGATTGGATTTAAAATAAACCTTGAAGTGATGCAAAGTTTCCAGAAAAAGGCCATCACCTTACGGCACTGTCATAACCCTATAGAGCACATCAAAAAGAATTTACTGTGTTTCTCTTTCAGCCCATCTCCTTTATACTTCTTAAGCTAATAAATTTACTTTGTATGGCAGTTCAAAAATTGATGGATGTTGATTTCTGGTTTCTGGAAACTGTGAATTGACTCTGATAATTGTTATTAACCCATAGAGCCAAATAAGAAAGAATTTTTACAGCACTCCAGATCAGACAAGATTTTTTTACTTTGCATAATTTGGTGCTTCAAACTGAATTGGGGCATAAGACTGCCTGTGATGCAGGGTTTCAAGAAATTGGAAATCACCCTTGAGCTGTGACACCTTCCCTCATAGATCAAAATAAGTGAGGAAAATCAAGCTTCCCGGTGTGGTGACCAATCCGGGACACCACGGCAAAAAAAAAAAAAAAAAAAAAATTCTTTGGTTGTACCCCTATGGGTACCTTCATTTCCCCCCATCTCTCAACTCCTCCCTGTCCTAGCTGTCTAGGACAGGCCTCTTACCTGTCTCTCCATTTTGATCCCCCCCTCCTATGTTCAACTCCTACTTGTCGCGCTCGCAGCCCTGACTTTTGGCAACGCAAACAATCGTTGAACCACCTTTGACAATCCCTTCAATTGGATCATCCTCATCATCACATCATCATCAATCTCACCACCGATGATCATCCATCCTCATCTCCATCCTCACCACCAAACTCACCCATCTCTCCATTTCTACCTTCCCAGCACTCGAATTCCTATCACTCTCCATCATCACTTGGTTACCCTTACTCGATCAACTCCAATCGATCTTCAGATCCACCTCTACCATCAATCACCACAACCACAACCGTTCATCATCATCATCCTTGATTGATCCATCTCCTCTCCTCCTCCAATCTCATTCCTTAGGATCTCGAGCCTACAACCTATCCTCCTCCGTCACGGTCATGCTTCCACTCAGTATCCTACACCATCCCAAAAAACGGTCCATCTTGCCCATCATCTGATCTGACCGACGACCGCGAGCGACCGCTCGCGGCCGTCGGAACCTTCACCCCGCTGTCGCCGCCAATCGGGCAAAGACAGCCGTTGTTGACACCCGCAACCGCTGTCGCGGGTGTCCATCTGGTTGCCCGCGGTCATTCTCGACCTGGGCAACATTTCTTTTTTTTCCCTCATGTCATCTTTTTTTTTATGTTTTCATTTTTTTCCCGCACCTATTTGTAGTATCTCTTGTACATAGTATACAGGGCCTCATGTCTATAAAGGTAGGGGCTCTCCCCTGCCTTTTGGCCCAGCATCCAGGAGACCATCATCATCTCATCTCATCTGTCTCCCTCATCATCAGAAATCAACATATCCGTGGGCATCCTTCCCCACTTATCTGAGCAACTTATCCGGGTATATCCATGATTGCCCCTTGATCCTTTTGAGCCTCCATACTCAAACTCTGTCCCTTGTGACCTTGATCCTTATCACCAACCAATAGCCTTGCTGGTTGAAGAAGAATTCCTGTCTGTCTGAATTCTTGGGTGTGTTATACCACTCTGATCCCTTTTTCCGACCATACTGGTCTTGATCTCTCCTTGATCATCTTTCTGGAGCCAATAACGTTTGATTGAAGAGGTTTTATTAAGCTTAAAACCTGGAGTGTTATACCTCCCTTCTTCTTTAAGGTTGAATTTTGCTACGCTATTCTTTAGTCCCTTGAGAAGTGTTGGGATATTCTTTCTCAAATTTGTTATTGATTTGCTTCTAGAGCTTCATGAAAAAATTGCTTTTGTTTTGTTCAGCCTCCCACAGTTATCTGGTACCCTTCAAGCGCTTGATTGCAGAGAGTTGGGCAGGTTCATTGAGAACCTGGAGGTTGGTTGGGATTGAGTTGATCTTTCCTAATCAGCTGCTGACGACCAGAGCTATTAGCTTGTGGGCGTTGTTACTTACAACTTCCTTGTTCTATTGAACTCTGAACAAACCTTGAATCATTTGTTCAATTCTTTACCTGCACCATCTTGCCTCAGATAGTGTTGTTTCCATTGCTACCAACAACTCTTATCCTCTTCCCTTACTTGATTTCTCATCCAGAAGGTTCTGGAATTTGATTCCGGTTACATTTAAATATAATTGTAACTCCTAGGAGGGCAGCCTAAACAGCACCTTTCCCCTCCACAGAACTGCCACGGCTTAGCACCGTTTGGAGTCTTACATTTGGTCCCCCGGGCCAGGATCAAACCAGAAACCTTGGGATTTACAGTCCCAACACATTTAAAATCAACCTTGAAATCCAATCTTTTTTTTCTTTCTCCTATTTTTTTTCTCTTCTCAAATCTGATCCGTGGAGGCAACTTATCCTAGAAGTAAGTCCTCCCAATTTGTGCACCGCTTGGGCAAGATACTTGTTTTTTTTTTTTGGCAAAACCCTACTCTTGCCACACTCGTGAGCCTCTTTGGAAATCTGCTCTTTGGATCCCCTAGGAACTCTGTTATTTGATATGGAATCTTCCGCTACTGCAACCACCTCTGTCCGACCTAAGATGGTAAAGATCAAACCTCAGAACAAGAACTTAGGCTTCAATGGTACAAATGTTGAGCGATTCTTGGACTCCTACGAAATGGCTGCTGAAGTGGATGGAGCTAGTGAATTTGATATGGTTATCAGTTGTGATTCTTTATCTCCTCTGATGAATTTATGGAGGTAATTGAGTCTTTTGAGGGATTTGAATCCCATAACTGGACGCTTCTCAGGAAGGCTATGTTGGCATACTGGGGTAAAATAGATGTGGCTAGGTTTACTCTGCAGGATTTGGATGCTCTGGTTTCTCAGTGGATCTCCAATGGTGGTATTTCTTCAGCCTCTGACTATCAGATTTTTAGGAAGTCTTGGGATCCAATTCAAAACTATATTATCCAAAACAATCACATTGACACAGTGGACAAAATTTGAGCAAAGTTCTTCCAATCTTTTTTGTTGGCTGTGCAGGAAAGGATTAAAGAAGAACTGGTCAAATCTGGATCCATGATTACCACCAGGGATAATTGATTCAAGCTCCCTGTTTTTCTTACCCTTGAGAGTACTATGGATAAAGTCATGAAAGGTCAAACTGCTCTTACCTTTGAAAAGCCTAGAACTACTGAACCAGTCCATGCTCCTTCTTTTAAAGAGTCAAACAATATTATGATTAAAATGGAGGCAGATCGTAGGCCTAAAGCAGATCCTAATTCCAATCAAGAATTTACTACCATAGATGAAATCACCAAGTTACTTAGAGCCTTTGGGAACAAAATAGATCAAAAGATTTCTTTGCTAGCTACTCCTAAAACTCCTTCTTCTGTCCCCAAATCAACTCTGGTCTGTTACTACTGTCATAGGGAAGGCCATGGAACCGGACGATGCCAAGAACTTCAGAAGGACTTAAAGGAAAAGTTGGTAGAGCAGAGGGGGAACAATTACTTCCTCCCTAATGGTTCCCTAATCCCTTTTGACTCGTCTTGTCCTATCCGACATGTGGTGGCCTCTTACCAGCCATCACCTCCAGTGAAAGCATCTCTTGCTTCCCTTGAATTTTGATCATCCTGTGGTACCCTCCAACCTTTGTATCCTCCAGCTATTTCTTCCTCTAGTCTTGCTGGGACTACTTATCAATCTGATCCAGCCAGGAAACAACATGAGGAACCTAAACCTCATAAGGCTCCTTCCTTGCCAACTTCAATCCTTCGAAAACCCGTTAAACGTTGATCATCACTTGAGCCTCCTTCCTCTGATGTAGAAGACATGGAGGTGGAAAAGGAACCACTCATGGAAAGGTTCCCAGATCACCCTAATCCTTCTCCCTCACCTCAACCTTCTAATCCTATCTTTGATTCTGCATCACCTGAACTTCCTCCCTCCACCCAGCCCAAAGTTTGATTTTAAAGGGGCATCTCCAAGGATCACCCCAATGCTTTGGAGGGAGTATTAAAGAAAATTTCTGATCTCAAAATTCCTGATCTATCTGTGGCTGAACTCCTATCAATCTCTCCATCTGTTGCTGAAGGAATGAAGAAATGGGTCTCTTGTCAACATGTGGAAATTGGCCCTGAAGAACTCAAAGTCTCCTCTGGCACTTTAATGGAGGACTCTGGTGGAACCAGTCCTTCTTTAGACTCCAACCTTTATTCCTGTCCCCTTGGCTTCCTTCCTTGTTATCTTGGTGACTCAGCTAAAACTGTTTCTCCTCTTGTGGATTCTGGATCTCAGCTTAACTTAATCTTGGATGCTATGGCCTGCAAGCTCAAACTTAGTCCTAGGGTCAGCTTCAACTCTGCAGTGTATGGAATAGGAAATCAAGCTTGTGAACTGGTTGGTATTGCTGAGGATGTACCGGTCAGGATTGGTCAAAATATTGTTGGAACCTGCCACTTTTGGATCACTCGTTTGGACAGTCCTATGATCTTGGGACGACCCTTCTTAATGGACTTTGGTGCAACCCTGATGTTTTCTGATCAAGTTGGGGAGAGAGTTCTTCTCCCTGATGCTGATGGCAGGAAAATTGAAGTTCCTCTTTGCTCTTTGGATTCTGGTTGTTGGGAAATAGATTTTCCTGGTCATTCTCCCAAATCATCTTTTAAGGGGAAGCAGAAGGATAACTCTAGTTCCTCTCATTTTTTAGGGGAATAGTTGATCCTACTAATAGTTGTAGTTCTTTTCAGCCTCAGACTGCAACTCAAGGGTCAAATCCCATCCCTCAGGCTTATTTTTCATTCCTTTTATCATTCTCTTCTGAGCTCAAGAATATTAAAAAACAAAAACATATCAAAATAGAAAAATCCAAAAATATTTCTTCTCCATCTCCTTTTCTCTCTGGATCTGTTGTGTCTTCTTTTCCTTCTACTTTTGATTCTGATCAATCTTCTCTCAGTTCCAGTTCAAATCTCCGCAATGAGTCTAAACTAGATCCTAATTGCAATTCCGTTTATGGTGATTTTGTTATGAAGGAATATGGGTTTCAGTGGAGGCAATTTGGGGTACAAGTAAGTCCTCCCAATTGTGCACTGCCAGGGCAATCTTTTACCGTCATTTTCAAAACCCTACCCTGTGCCACACATGTGAGCAACGTATTATCTCCTGGTTCTCCTTTTATGGAAAAGGCACCCTTCAAGGATATTGCAGAACATCGGACTTGGAAGATGTTGGAACTTGGACTCAGCTTTTGTAATCAAGTCTCTCTGGTCAACTCTTGGAGGAAACAAGAACTTCTCTCTTTTGCCACTAAGTATAAACCAGTTGCTGAGAAGATCCAACCAGTCAACCAGCCTATGCCTCTCAACCTCAATCCTCCCCTTATGCGTCCTCCTCTATCTCGCAATCCTTACTGTGGTCTTCCTCAATCTCATACTGGTCCCTTTGTGCCTAATGGACGGGTCACTGAAGAACGTCTGAAGGTGGTCAACTTTGGTCCAGATGGATGGCTTCTTCCTGATGAGTTAAATTTAATCAAAAATGTCTTATCTCTAAGGGAAAAATCTATTGCTTTCTGTGAAGAAGAGAGAGGTCTCTTGCGGGAATCCTATGGCCTCCCTTATATCATCCCTGTAGTTGAACATGATCCTTGGCAAAAGAAAAAGATCCCTATCCCTGCTGCTAAAGTTGACAAATTCATCAAGTTGGTCCGGGAACAAGTTCAAACTGGCCTGTATGAACAGTCAACTTCTAGTTACTCCAGCCCCGTCTTCTGTGTCCTCAAGAGTAATGGAAAACTTAGAATAGTTCATGATCTTCAACCTCTTAATAAAGTTACTATTAAAGACTCTGGTATCCCTCCTGCTACTGAAGAATTTGTTGAATCCTTCGCGGGGAGAGCTTGCTATGGTCTAGGGGATATTATGGGTGGCTAAGACGAACAATCCTTAAGTCCTATTTCTTGTGCTCTCACTACTTTCAATACTCCTCTTGGTCAATTTCAACTTACTCGATTGCCTCAAGGAGCCACCAACTCGGTTGCAGTCTATCAGGCTCGGATGATGTGGATCCTTCAGGATGAAATCCCTGATCATGCTGGTATGTTTATTGACGATGGAGGAATTAAAGGTCCAGTATCTGACTATGATAATGAGCTCTTACCTTGGCATTCAGGAATTTGTCGTTTTATCTGGGAATATGCTACTACCTTGGAGAGGATTCTGTTTTGAATCGAGGAATCTGGCCTTACTGTCTCTGGATCCAAACTGGCGGCTTGTGTCCCTGCTCTGGAAATTGTTGGTCATGTGGTCTGCAAGGAAGGAAAAAGGATGGCACCAGCCAAAGTCAACAAGATCATCTCTTGGCCTACCCCAATCAATCCAACTGAAGTTAGGGGCTTTCTAGGTGTTGTCACTTATGTTAGAATCTTTATCCCATCTTTATCCGAAATCTGTGCACCCTTGCGTCGTCTAACCAGAAAAGATGCTGAATGGATTTGGACCCAAGATTGTGAATGTGCTTTCCAGCTACTCAAAAGGATAGTTGGTAAAGACATAGTTTTGAAAAAGATCTCTTATGGACCTGGAGCTGGCAAGATCAACCTGGCTGTCAATTCTAGTTATCAATCTGTTGGGGCCGTCCTTACTCAGGAAGATGAAAATGGTTGGGACCGTCCTGCTCTTTATGAATCTTTTTTGTTTTCAGATGTAGAATATAGATACTCCCAGCCCAAACTGGAACTCTGTGGTGTGGCTCGAGTGATGAAGAAACTTCAAACCGTTCTCTGGGGCCAACATTTTGAATCGCAAGTCAATGCTCAATCCATCATTGAAATCATCAACGCTCCCAGTCTTCCCAATGCTCCTATGACTCGTTGGGTGGCCTTTATCCAGCTTTTCTCTTTTGATATTGTTCACAGGCCGGGAAAATCTTTTTACGGTTTATCTCGACGACCTCTTGGGGACAACAAATCTGATGTTGGAACAGATTTCAATGAAGATGAACCTTTAATCCAACCTATTTTCTCTTTTTCTTCTCAAAATTATTCTGGCTTTCAACAAGGCTTCTGGCTTAAATTAGAGCAGTACCTTTCAACTCTTCAAAAACCTCCTGATCTCTCTGCTAAGGAATTTTGATCTCTTAAACAAAAGTCTTCTAATTTTTTTGTTCAAGGCTCTAGACTTATGAAGAGAGGCAATCCTTGTGCTCTTATTGTTGTTACTATTCCCTCTAAAAAAGATTCTATCCTTGAAAGTCTCCATGAAGGCCTTGGTCATCGTGGGAAAACCAAAACTTATCAACGACTATCCGAACGATTCTGGTGGCCATCTTTGAAGGAATCCGTCTCCCAATGGTGCAAGAGTTGTGAAGTTTGTCAAAAACGTGATCTTAGGCGCCCAGCTGAAATTCGTTATCCTACTGGGGAGTCCACTGTCTTTCGAAGGATTGCTATGGATGTGGTTCATATTAAGGCAGGTGGTGCTAAGTACCTCATTGTGGCTAGAGATGATTTTCCCGGATGGGTTGAAGCAAAATTTCTTAAGAACCTTAGCTCTGAATCAGTGGCAGCTTTCCTCTACGAGATCTGGAAAATGCGTTATGGCCTGGCTTGATCTTACTCTACTGATGGTGGCTCTGAATTTGGGGGCAAGCTTTCTGAAATGATCCAATCCCTTCCTGGAAAACATAGAGTTACTACTCCTTATTATCCTGAAGGCCAAGGCATGGTGGAACGAGGCCATGCCCCTTTGAAGGCTGCACTTGTTAAACTGGCTGGTGAAAGTGGCAAGAATTGTCGCAAATTCCTTCCTCTTGTTCTCTTCTCTGATCAAATCTCAACCAAAAGGACTACTGGCTACTCACCTTATGAAATCATCTTTGGTCAAAGAGCAGTCCTTCCTTTGGATCTGAAAATGGAATCTTTCTTGGGTATCTCTTGGGAAGAGGTGTCCTCAACCACTGATCTTTTAGTTGCTAGATCCAAGCAACTGGAGCGAAGGGAAGACGTTCGTGATGAAGCTTATCAAAAGATGATGGAGTCCAGAGCAAAATCCGTCCAGTATTGGGAGGACAAGCACTCTAATTGAATCAGGAAGCCCTTGAACCCTGGTGACCTAGTTTTAGCTTATAATTGATCTTTGGAGACCCAGTGGGGCAAGCTTTTCTCTAATTGTTGGAATGGCCCTTATCAAGTTGTTCATCAAGTTAGAGGTGGATCTTATGTTTTGGAGGAGCTGGATGGTACTTGGTTGGCCAGAAGGTTATCTGCTGATCAAGTCAAGAAGTTTCATTGTCGTGGGGGCAACTTATCTCAGAAGTAAGTCCTCCCAATTGTGCACCACCAGGGTCATTTGCTGAGTTTTTGTTGTAAAACTCTACTGTATGCCACATATGTGAGCACCTGGGACGCCCTCCTTGTTCCATTCCTGCCGCTTCTAGGGCTCATTTGGAAGAATCAAGATATTTTCCTCAACTCTTCAATTGCTCTCAAGATCAAGAAATGGCCAATCCTTGCTTCAATTTCTTTTTTCCCTGCTTTTTTTTTAAAAGAAAAATCCCTTCAAACTTTAGATGCAGACTAGGGACAGTCTGTAAGTTGGGTAGAGATGTGGTGACCAATCTGGAACACCACGGCAAAAAAAAAAAAAAAAAAAAAAAAAAAAAAAAAAAAAAAAAAAAAAAAAAAAAAAAAAAAAAAAAAAAAAAAAAAAAAAAAAAAAAAAAAAAAAAAAAAAAAATTTCTTTGGTTGTACCCCTATGGGTACCTTCATTTCCCCCCATCTCTCAACTCCTCCCTGTCCTAGCGGTATAGGACAGGCCTTTTACCTGTCTCTCCGTTTCGATCCCCCCTTCCTATGTTCAACTCCTACTTGTCGGGGTCGCAGCCCTGACTTTTGGCAACGCAAGCAATTGTTGAACCACCTTTGACGATCCCTTTGATTGGATCATCCTCATCATCACATCATCATCAATCTCACCACTGATGATCATCCATCCTCATCTCCATCCTCACCACCAAACTCACCCATCTCTCCATCGCTACCTTCCCA
Source organism: Puccinia polysora (assembly GCA_025617555.3). Lineage (NCBI taxonomy): Eukaryota > Fungi > Basidiomycota > Pucciniomycetes > Pucciniales > Pucciniaceae > Puccinia > Puccinia polysora. The sequence goes on along the minus strand of CM062612.1, from coordinate 22,348,963 downwards.
GCACTTGAATTCCTATCACTCTCCATCATCACTCGGTTACCCTTACTCGATTGACTCCAATCGATCTTCAGATCCACCTCTACCATCAATCACCACAACCACAACCGTTCATCATCATCATCCTCGATTGATCCATCTCCTCTCCTCCTCCAATCTCATTCCTTAGGATCTCAAGCCTACAACCTATCCTCCTCCATCACGGTCATGCTTCCACTCAGTATCCTACACCATCCCAAACAAGGGTCCATCTCGCCCATCATCTGATCCGACCGAAGACCGCGAGCGACCGCTTGCAGCTGTCGGAACCTTCACCCCGCTGTCGCTGCCGATCGGGCGACAACAGCCGTTTTCGACACCCGCGACCGCTGTCGCGGGTGTCCATCTGGTTTCCCGCGGTCATTCTCAACGCGGGCAACATTTCTTTTTTTTCCCTCATGTCATCTTTTTTTTATGTTTTCATTTTTTTCCCGCACCTATTTGTAGTATCTCTTGTACATAGTATACAGGGCCTCATGTCTATAAAGGGAGGGGCTCTCCCCTGCCTTTTGGCCCAGCATCCAGGAGACCATCATCATCTCATCTCACCTGTCTCCCTCATCATCAGAAATCAACTTATCCGTGGGCATCCTTCCCCACTTATCTGAGCAATTTATCCGGGTATATCCATGATTGCCCCTTGATCCTTTTGAGCCTCCATACTCAAACTCTGTCCCTTGTGACCATGATCCTTATCACCAACCAATAGCCTTGCTGGTTGAAGAAGAATTCCTGTCTGTCTGAATTCTTGGGTGTGTTATACCACTCTGATCCCTTTTTCCGACCATACTTGTCTTGATCTCTCCTTGATCATCTTTCTGGAGCCAATCACGTTTGATTGAAGAGGTTTTCTTAAGCTTAAAACCTGGAGTGTTATACCTCCCTTCTTCTTTAAGGTTGAATTTTGCCACGCTATTCTTGATTCCCTTGAGAAGTGTTGGGATATTCTTGCTCAAATTCGTTATTGATTTGCTTCTAGAGCTTCATAAACAAATTGCTTTTGTTTTGTTCAGCCTCCCACAGTTATCTGTTACCCTTCAAGCGCTTGATTGCGGAGAGTTGGGCAGGTTCATTGAGAACCTGAAGGTTGGTTGGGATTGAGTTGATCTTTCCTAATCAGCTGCTGACAACCAGAGCTATTAGCTTGTGGGCGTTGTTACTTACAACTGCCTTGTTCTATTGAACTCTGAACAAACCTTGACTCATTTGTTCAAGTCTTTACCTGCACCATCTTGCCTCAGATAGTGTTGTTTCCATCGCTACCGACAACTCTTATCCTCTTCCCTTACTTGATTTCTCATCCAGAAGGTTCTGGACTTTGATTCCGGTTACATTTAAATATTATTGTAACTCCTAGGAGGGCAGCCTAAACAGCACCTTTCCCCTCCACAGAACTGCCACGGCTTAGCACCGTTTGGAGTCTTACACCGGATTTGAGAAGATTGACTGCTGGGTGATGCCCGGTCACAAGAAACATGGAATCACCTAGGAGCAACATACAGACTACATAGGGCAAATTAAAACCACAATATCTAGAAGTATCATTATTCTGCTTCTTTTTCCTTCTTGTTCACTCTGTATATCCAGTAAAATTTATGGATGTTGATTCCCAGTTTGTGGGAAAGGGAAATCAAATTTGTGCAGTCTTATGCCTCATAAAGCACAATGAGCGAGGAATTGGCACAGGACTTCACCTTTGAACACATATTATTTCCTTGGTATCATGGGGTGTTTCATGCTCTATGGGGGCATAACACTTCCTGTGATCTCCAGTTTGTGGAAACTGGGAATCACCTTTGAGCCATTTTATTCCCCCCTAGATGTAGGCCTACTAGATGCCAAGGTCCGTGCTACCTTTTAGCTACCAGAGGTGATAGAATATGTAATAAATATATTATTGAAAAAACAAAGAAATAATCCGGAGATATATGGATAAGGCAAATGCAAAGTGAGGTGATTTGGTTATTGATGATTAATTATTGATCAATCATCAATAAATAAATAAAAATAGGGGCAAAAATAATATTTTGGGTATCTTTAAGCCCTCTTCTTCAGGAAATAGACTTGGAAATGGGTAGACCTGGTTACTCTGGAAACTTTAATTTATATTCTTAAAGTATTTATTGCCCAGAGATAGTATATATATATAGAATATATGGTGGAGTGGAAAGGCTATTTCACCAAGCTTCCACAACAAAAAAAGGAGAATGCTCTTACTGGTATGTTATTTAATCCTTAGGGTACCTTTTTGGCACATTTACTGATGGTTTTGAACCTGTAGGTGGTTTTAAAGGTTCTTCATCAGAATAAATTGATAAAAATAGGTTTTTGATGGATAGTATTAATCATACTAAATCAATTAACAACTTAATTATCTCTTATCAGCATTTTTTCACTTTGGAACAGTGTCTGGATGTATATATTACTGGTTATGGGGTCTCAATAACCTCAAAAAGGGTCTTTTTTTATATCTTTTTGCTTCTCATTTCTGTCCTTCTGATGGATGTAGGGGTCAAAAGTGAAGTTTTTTCAGCCTCCTGGATGCCAAGATACTTTCTATCCTTTAGCTACCAGAGGTGATAGACTAAATAATAAATATATTATTCAATAAATGCAGCAAAAATCTGTAAAATATGTGGATAAAGCTTATTTCAAGGTTGATTGGTTTGTATATGGTGTCAGCTTGCTACTATTGCAGAGAAAGCTGCAAAAGTAACAGAAATAACATAAAAATAATAATAATGTACTTAACCTAAGAAGGAGAAGAAAAACCATGAATATTATTGCAAAAATAGATTTTCCACCCAAAATTAGGGAGGGTCACTCACTGAACCCACCCTTGAAATCCAACTCCTTATATTTTTAAATAATGACGGAAAAGAATGACCAAAATACCACAGCACCACTATTGAACTTTTTAGCCAATTAAATTTTTCACATGTATCTTCACGTATAAGTTTCACACCTATAATTCAGTAAGAATTGAGGTGTTGTGTATATTTCAGCAGTTACAGATGGAAATGTGTTCTGTCACAATTCCCGCACGCAGCTGCGGCAGCCAATGAACCCCTGCTCAGCTCAGCTACAGGTCTGTCACTCTTTCAAAGTTGTTTATGCAGCCCCAGGCCTCTGACAAGTACCCAGCTGCGGGAATACGGGTTGACAAAGTAACAGGCAGCCTGAGAAACTTAGCTAACGCTTAAAAATACTAAAACCTACATGGGAACATTATAAATATGTAAGAGAATTTCCCGCGGATAGTAGATAGTCTAAAAATACATAAAATCATCTAAAAATACTTAAATAACCTTTATACGTCTTTTTTATTAAATATAATTCAAAGTAACAAAAATGTCGAAAATAAGATAATGAATACTTCCTAAAATATATTAAAATACTTTAACATACTATTATGAGAATTTCTAGACATCAAAATTATGGTGAAATACTGAGAAAACTTATTGAAGAAATTAGAATTGGGTACCAAGACCAGTCTGAAATGCATTTCAACAAAATTGTAAAGATAAGTGTGAAATATTGACAAAGATATGAAAAACAAAACAACCAACAAGATAGCACTGGCGGAGAGTCTGATGAGATTAGGAATTGAGATGTAAGTTGAGACTCAAGAAATAAAGGCCAGTGCAACAAGTGACTCCGCCAGTTGATATGTTGCAATAGATGAGACAAGGTGCCTTGAATAACTATTGAAGAGAATTGTATGAGTGTGATGAGCAAGAAGTTGAGACTTGTTGCTCTGAAATTCTTACTGATTAATCTGGCTTCCTGACTTGAACATATGATTGAAGGCAATTGTTGGTTTTGGTGTTTGATGTGTTGGTTGGGAATATTGAGTTGTTTGGGTTGATTGGCTGGAGATTTAAAGTTGAGCGGTTTGAGTTGGTTGGATTTGGAATGAGCCAGTCGTCAGTCTCAAGGTGAGAGCGGGTTTGAGACTTGAGGGTGATGAATGGAAGTAGAGTATCTACAGTCACCCCGACTACAGCGGATCAAGTGCTTTGAGATGCTATGCGCGGTTGCAGAGAAGATAAATGAAAATAAGAATAAAAGAATGAAAGTATAGAAAACAAACAAGGAACAACATGAAAAAAGACAAAGAACAGCATGAAATTTTCAGAGCAACACAACAGTTAGGTAACAGAATTCAACATGCCCCCACAACTTTGGGGTCAGTGAACAATGGAACTGAATGTATTTATCAGCCTAATGTTTGAGGTTTTGTTGGCCGCTTTGGTCAGTGCATCTGCACTCATGGAGGGAGATGGGATCAATTTCACATCTATGAGACCGGCTTTGAAGTCATTTCTTAGACTCTTGGTTTTAATGTCTATGTGTTTGGCCTTCAAGCATGAGCCAAATTTCTTGATTTTGTTGTCAAGGCCTTTGTTGTTGATTAAGTGAAGAGGAAATTTGAATTTAAGGCGGTAGATTTCTTTGATCAGTCTCTGTAGCCAGCGGGCTTCTAGATGACGGCTAGAAAGAGAGCTGCATTTGGACTTAGTTGATGAATGTGTGATAGATTGCTGATGTTTGCTGGTCCAGTAAAATGGACTCCCTTTGAAGGTGCAAATAAATCCGCTTTGCAAGATACAAGTTTCAGGATCATTGGCCCACGTGGCATTGCTAAAACATACGAGTCGATCTGTGATTGACCAAGGACCAATTGTTAGTTTCAGGTTTTTAGTGCCAGATAGATAGTGCCAAACATGCACAACTTCTTGCCAGTGACTTAGACCAGGCCGTTTGGAATGTCTTGCTAGGCTAGAGAGGGCAAAGCTGATATCCGGATGTGCCAGGCAGGCAATGAAGTTCAGTCTCCCTATTGGAGAGCAATAATTTGTATTCAGAGCCAGGAAGTTGGCATGATTGTCATTGTTGGAAGTCTTGAGATGAAGGCCCGGTGTGAGATGTGTTGAGACCAGCTTGCAGTCAATTAGGTTCATTTGTTTGAGCCCTTTTTCAATATGCAGGGGTAAGGATAAATGAATTAGGCCATTGATTTGCACTACCTTCATACCAAGGAGCGTGTTTGGGTGGATGAGCAGACAAATTTTTGAACCTACCGAGAAAATTTTCTTTGAATTTTTTAGTGTTGCCTGTCACAATCAGATCATCTATGTGAAAAAATACAACCATTGTCTTTTTGTCTCCCACGTAGAGGCAGGGATCACAGTTGGATTAATTGAAACGTTGATTTTTTATCCCCTTGCTTAGCATTATGTACCAGTTCCTTGGAGCTTGTTTGAGACCGTACAATGATTTATTGAGTTTTCAGTACTTTGACTTTATACTTCATCTGTATGGCGTTTTGATAAAGACCTGTTCATCAAGCTTGGAATGAAGAAAGGCACCCTTTACATCCAGTTGAAGGATTTTGAGTTTCTTATCCGCTGCATAGGTCAGAAGGCCCCTTAGAGAGGCAACTTTGCCTGTTGGAGCATATGTATCAAGATAGTCAAGGCCGTACCTCTGGTTAAACCCTTGAATGCACAGCCGAGTCTTTAGGATTGGTGCTTCACCATGAGCATTGGTTTTGATCTTGAACACAGGTACTGTGTTGCAAGGATTAGTAACAGCGCTCTTGTCCGCGTCTTCCCAAACACCCTGATCCTCTATTGTTCTGAATTCTTTCAGAGCCAATTCCTTCCATTCAGAAATCTTCATTGCCTCCTCAAGAGAAGTTGGTAACTTGTCAGCCAAGAAACGGTATCTTTTGGGTTTGGTCAGAGTTTTTCTGTCTCTCAGATTTGGTCAAAGACCCTCCTCCACTGCCTCATTAGTGTCAGATTCTGTCTCCAATTTGGACTTGTCTTTCACAGTTGAAGGATGCTTGAATTCAACGGTCATCAGAACATCAGTTGGAGAATTTGTTGGATTTATTGATTTGGAAACGTTTGGCTCAATGATGTTTGAGTTGAACTTGTCTGTTTCATGTTGGAATTCTTGTCATCTGATAGTTTTGCCTGAATCTTTAGTGCATCTCAGTATGACTCATCACTCTTATTTTTATTATTTTGCTCTTGAGTGTTCATCTCCAGTATGTTCTTTATTCTATAATCATTAGTTATAGATTAAGTATCATCTCTATGTTGAATCCAAGTGGCTCTCTTCCATATTAGCTCATGAGTGTTCTTGTCCAGTGGCCTCTTTATATTTTGCTAGTTAGTCATAATTCTAGTGGGCTCTCTATCTTGAATCCTTGATGCTCTGCCTATCTCAATTCAGCCTGAAGTGGTCCTCCAAGTTGTGCGGACTCTAAATGGTCTGATATTGAATACTCATTACATCTATTCATTACACTTTTCTCCCACTTGTCAGCCATCATGTATTTAGTCTATTTATACTGATGCTTTATCAAGTGGAATTCCATCATCTGTTCTGTCTTACTTTGAACTGGAGTGCCCCTCTCTTGACTCCCTAGATCCGTTCCTCTTGACGTTACAAAGACTTCATACCATCTTCTTCAACCATCTCACCGGGGCATCTAACTCAAATCTCTACACAGTTAAAAGCCGAAATGCTCCCCTGGTCATTCTCCTTTTGGAATTATCCTCTCATCCTGGTCACCTTGATTTTCTTGCTCTATGATGCTACCTTGCCAAGTCCCTATGTCCAACAATCTTGCCGCCATCATCATTCGCACTTGGCTTAATAGCGGCCAATGCATCATCAACTTTGATTGCTCAACCTATCAAGCATTAATATTGCCTAATTTGTTGCTTGATCAAACGGTCCATCTTTTTCAACCTTTCAATTGGGCCCTCTCAACATTTGCCATCTCCCTGTCCCTTTGAGTTGTGCCAATCATGCCTATCTCGGCCACTCTGATGTGTCCACTTGGTCATCAAACTCCTTCTCATGACCTTGCAGATCTTGGTCTTATCGGTATCTTTGCTTGTTGCCTCAGCCATCTAATAGTTGCTCTTGTGTTTGGTTGATTGCATCCTCAGCACCATTGCTCCCATCAAAGCCTCAATTCGACCAATCAATTACGAGCTCCTTCACCACCACTATTTTGCTTGGTCGCCCCATCAAGTCTTGACCATGCGCTTGTTTGATCTGTCGCCTCAATCCTCTTGGTTCTTCAATATGCCATTGATTGTTCGTTTGGTCACTCCTAAAGTATCATCACTCGGCTTGGCTACTCAATTGATCTGTTGCATTGATTTCCATCTCAGCTTACTTCTGTGTCAACCGCTTGCCTGTTGCTCAGCAGTCGCCGTCATCTTATCCTCTTGAGCGCTTCGACTCGCTACTTAGATTTTCCCTCAACTTTTCAAGCCCCGACCTTGCGCTTGTTTGTTTGATCCATTAAGATCAGTTTGCTCGCTACCTTAATCCGGTTCTGCGTCATCGCTCCCCCATCCTCATCAACCTCGCGCTTGCTTGGTCAATCATCATCTCAACCTTGCGCCCTCATTGCTTCATCACGTTTGTTCGGTCAATCTATCAAGTACTGGACCTTGTGCCTCCTGGTCTCATTGCTATCCTTGCTCTCTTCCATTCATCTCTCTTTCTGGCCAGGTTTCTACCCTCTAAAAGTCTTCTATCCTCATCGGTCACTTCACTCTTTAAGCCTTCATCTCCCTAAAGCTTCAGGAAAGGGGCGTGTTGGAATTCTGGTCATCTGATAGTTTTGCCTGAATCTTTAGTGCATCTCAGTATGACTCATCACTCTTATTTTTATTATTTTGCTCTTGAGTGTTCATCTCCAGTATGTTCTTTATTCTATAATCATTAGTTATAGATCAAGTATCATCTCTATGTTGAATCCAAGTGGCTCTCTTCCATATTAGCTCATGAGTGTTCTTGTCCAGTGGCCTCTTTATATTTTTCTAGTTAGTCATAATTCTAGTGGGCTCTCTATCTTGAATCCTTGATGCTCTGCCTATCTCAATTCAGCCTGAAGTGGTCCTCCAAGTTGTGCGGACTCTAAATGGTCTGATATTGAATACTCATTACATCTATTCATTACACTTTTCTCCCACTTGTCAGCCATCATGTATTTAGTCTATTTATACTGATGCTTTATCAAGTGGAATTCCATCATCTGTTCTGTCTTACTTTGAACCGGAGTGCCCCTCTCTTGACTCCCTAGATCCGTTCCTATTGACGTTACAAAGACTTCATACCATCTTCTTCAACCATCTCACCGGGGCATCTAACTCAAATATCTACATTTCAATCAAAACCTTGAAGGGCTTCTGTGAGTTGAAGATGACATGTTTAGTGTTGACAATTTTACCGTTGGCCTTCAAGATCTTGTAGGATAGGAGTGTCGGATTGAATCCAACCAGAATCCCCAGCGCGCCTTTCTTGTCAAACTTTTACTTAATAGGGCGTATCAAAGTTAAACATTTCAAAAAATTATATGGCTGATTTCAGGCTTTTCTATATTATTTTTATTTTTGTGAGCTAAACCAATTGGTTCATTTTTTTTTTTGATGAAAAAATATTTTTTGAAAAATTGATGTTTTTCATGAAATAGGCAATTTAAATTTTTCAAAATTTTAACTTTGATACGCCCTAATGTTGGTGGAGTTGAGTCAATAGGTGACCTGGTTCCCAATTGGTTGGATGTAGCCAGGTGGCAGATCCTTCTTGTGCGTTAGTAACCAGGGTGATACTCTGTCCTTCTCCTTTGTTATTTGGTTGAGCATGAGGCATGAGCCGCGTACAACTTCATGCCACAATGACTTTGGCAAACTGGAGTCGGAGATGATTGCTCTTGCTGACTTGATGACGGTTCTGTTCGCCCTCTCTATTCTTTTGTTGTGTTGGGAGTGATAAGGCTCACTTAAGATTTGATTAATTTTTTGCAATTGGTAGAAGTTCTGAAGTTTGGCGTTGACAAATTCTCCACCACCGTCAGAGCAGAATTTGGCGGGGTAGGAGCCGGTTTTTCTGTTTTGATTTTCAATGATGAAGATGATAATTTCCGCAGCATCGTTCTTGAGGGGTAGAGGAAGACAAGCTATGTAGCCTGAGTGCGAGTCAATCAGATTGAGAATATAACAAAACTCTCCTTTTGAGGTCAGATTTATTGGTCCCATCAAGTCAATGTGAATCCTTTCAAAGCATTGATTTGCTGGTTGTTGTTGGCTGTTGAAGGGTTTGCGGGTTATTTTTGACTTATTGCAGCTGAGACACTGGAATTTGCGCTTTTGGCTGGCAGGAATCATCAGCTTGAGGTATTGTTCCATCCAATCAATTTTTGCATGACCAAGAGTCTTATGGATTTGAAGGATTTCAGAGTCAGAGTAGTACGATTGATTTTGTTTGGTTGACATGTCAATCAGAAATAAGTTGTTGATGATTTGACCTGAGATAATAACCTTCCCTTGTGATGACAGGTAAAACATGCTGGGTTGCTGTTTTGAGTTGACTGACAGGGGATCCCCTTGGATCATCAGAGCACCAAGTGATATCAGATTGATAGTTGATTTGGGAACCCAGATGTCATTCAATAGTATCAGGTTCGCATATGTGGTTGACAAGGCAGCCTTGCCTGTTCCTTCAATTAGCAGAGGCACATTCTTTTTGCCTGTCTGGATTTGCTTGTTCCAATTGCTGAACGACAGATCAATGAACGCCTGCAGGTTGACAATCATGTGCACTGAGCACCTAGAGTCTAGGATGAAGCGGTGAGATGGCTGTTCATTGTTGATCAACCTTCCATTGCAGAAGAACAAATATAAGTGAGCTTTGTTAGTGGTTTTTGATTTTCCCTTCTTCCCTTGATTGTGTGCGTTTGCAGGCTTTAGCTTGGGAAATTCAAACCAGCATGAACTGGCAGGGTGTGAGGTGACCGCAGGGTTTTGTTTTCCGTTTTTGCACCTTGGGTCTCTGTACAGGGCTATGTTCCTGGGTTTGACATTCTTGGCTTGGGCCATTGCCTTGTTTTTATGTTGAATAAGGTGGTTAAGTACCGTATCAATCTTCATATTGGAGGTCAAATGCATTATCTGATACTTCATGGCTTGCATGCTTGAAGGAAACTTGAAGAGGACTAGATATGCCACAATGTCTGATGGCAAGTCAATCCCCACTTTGGACATTTTCTTCAGATACACATTTACGGCAGTGACAAATACTTCAATTTCAGTGCCCATTGAAAGATGAAGAAACCTGTTGAACACCCTGGCTCTGTTTGCAGACTGAGAGGAAGCATAGTGTGACTGAGTCGATAACCAGATGAGCTTAGCATTGTCCTTGTTGACATTGTCTATAACATTATTTTATGTATTTGAGTTGACCTTGGCAATTATGTGTGCAACAAATTCCTGATTCATGTCTTTGTCAAGTTGCCTTAGATCGTGAGGATCACTCATTACCTCGAAAATTCTGCGTAGCTTGAAAGTTTTTCAAACTTCTTTTGCCACATGCTATAGTTGTTGGCTGTAAGTAGAAGTGTTGACTCTATCAGGGATTTGATGGCTAAAGACTTGTAGTTTGTACTTGATTCCCCCCCTGGTCCTGGCTTTGTAGATGTTCCCGGCCGTTCCATATTGATTGGCCCAGGCTTTTAACCGTAATGAAATTAGAATTGGGTACCAAGACCAGTCTGAAATGCATTTCAACAAAATTGTAATGATAATTGTGAAATATTGACAAAGATATGAAAAACAAAACAACCAACAAGATAGCACTGGCGGAGAGTCTGATGAGATTAGGAATTGAGATGTAAGTTGAGACTTGAGAAATAAAGGCCAGTGCGGCAAGTGACTAGGCCAGTTGAGATGTCGCCATAGATGAGACAAGGCACCTTGAATAGCTATTGAAGAGAATTGTGTGAGTTTGATGAGTGAGAAGTTGAGACTGGTTGCTCTGAACTTCTTACTGATTAACCTGGCTGACTGACTTGAATGCGTGATTGAAGGCAATTGTTGGTTTTGGTGTTTGATGTGTTGGTTGGGAATATTGAGTTGTTTGGGTTGATTGGCTTGATATTTGAAGTTGAGCGGTTTGAGTTGGTTGGATTTGGAATGAGCCCATTGTCAGTGTCAAGGTGAGAGCAGGGTCAACAATTGAGGGTGATGACTAGAAGTAGAGTATCTACAGTCACCCCAACTACAGAGAATCAAGTGCTTTGAGATGCTATGCGCGGTTGCAGAGAAGATAAATGAAAATAAGAATAAAAGAATGAAAGTATAGAAAACAAACAAGGAACAACATGAAAACAGACAAAGCACAGCATGAAATTTTCAGAGCAACACAACAGTTAGGTACCAGAATCCCACACTTATGATGTAAAAATATTACATGAATACCCATGACTTACATTTTTAAGTAATTATTTTAGTAAATCAACTGAAATTCCAAAATAAGGAGTAAAATCAATATCTTGACTTTAATTCAATTATTTAATACATAATGAGAACTCACCTGACATCAGAATATCTGTATGAATTTCTATTAAAATAATTATTAAGTTACTGGGAAAATTTACTAAGGATAATTAATTAAATAATAAATAAAAAGGACAGATTAGTGTTATTCACACGTCCAAACATCAATTAAAAAGTAGAATAATTCCCATACTCTGTGGAATTAGATGCTACCCGTTTTACAGCAACAAGAACACCTGACAGGCTACCACTGGTTACCCTGCTAGTCTCAGTGTCTGTCCCTTTGAGCCCCTGTACCCCTTAGGAGGAAAATATTGGGACTCCAAAAGCTATAAATAAAGAGCCCTTTAGAGGATATTGATACCCAGAGACCCAGTTGTATTTATACCCAGACAAACTGCCAAGGTAATTGAGTATTTATAAGAGATAATAAGTGATTTATGGCTTTAGTCTGATTAATAATATTTTTCCTCAACCCTCTTTTATCAATTTAAACTGCTGAACAACCTTATAACCCCAGAATACAGGTTTAAACCATTGGTGGACATCCCAAAAAGCTACCCCAGGGATTTGATGATATACCAGTGAGTCTTCTTATCCTTCCTCTGTTGTGGAAGCTTGGTTACAAAGCCCTTTCACTCCACCGTGTATTTTATATACATATTATCTTTGGGAAAAATATTCTTTAAACTAAAGGGCCCAAAGTAACCAGACCTATGTGTTTTCATACTGAATTCCCTGAAGAGAGGTGTTCAAGATCCCCAATATAATCAAGGCCCCTCTATAAAAGTATTTGATAATCAATTAATCTATATTGATTTATAACATTAAACTATATCCAAACCAATTAACCTTGCAATAAGCTTTATCAAAATATTTTAAGGATTTTTGCTGCATTTATTAAATAATATATTTATTATTTATCTGATCACCTGTGGTAGCTAAAGGATAGCAAGGTTATTGGCATCCAGGAGGCTGACATATGGTGTATTGTTATAAATAAATATAGATAAATTGATTATTAAATATTTTTATAGAGGGGCCACAATTATATTTGGGATCTTTAACACCTCTCTTCATGGAATTTGGTATGAAAACACGTAGGCCTGTTTACTTTGGAACATTTAGTTTAAAGGATATTTTGCCCAAAGATAATATGTATATAAAAGACACGTTGGAGGGGCGGGGCTTTGTAGCCAAGCTGCCACAACAGAAAAAGAATCATAAGACTCACTGGTATATTATTAAACCCTTTGGGTACCTTTTTGAAACGTGCACTGATAGTTTAAACCTGTATACTGGGGTTATAAGGTTGTTCAGCAGTTTAAATTGATAAGAAAGGGTTGAGGATGGATATTATTAATGAGACTCAAGCCATAAATCACTGACTTATCTCTTAGAAATATCTGATTACCTTGGCAGGGTTTTTGAATGTAAATATAAGCGGGTCTCTTGGTATCAATATCCTTAAAAGAGCTCTTTATTTATAGCTCTTGGAGTCCCAATATTGTCCTTCTGAGGGGTACAGGGGCTCAAAGGGACAAACACTGAGGCTAGCTTGGTAACCAGTGGTAGCCTGTCACCTATTCTTGGTGCTGTAACACGGGTAGCATCTTATTCCACAGGGTATGGGAATTATTCTACCTTATAGTTGATGTTTGGACTTGTGAATAACACTAACCTGTTCTTTTTGTGTATTATTTAATTAATTATCCTTAGTAAATTTTCCCATTAATTTCATAATTATTTCAATAGAAATTTTAAGGATATTCTGAGGTCAGGTGAGTTCTCATTATTTATTAAATAATTGGAGTAAAGTCTTGATATTGATTTTACTCCTTATTTTCAAAATTCAGTTGATTTCCTAAAATAATTACTTAAAAATGTAAGTCATGTGTATTCATTTAATATTTTTACATCATCAGTTGGCCTAAGATTTCACAAAAATGTTGATGTCTATAAATTCTCATAATAGTTTATTAAATTATTTTAATATATTTTTAGAAGTAGTCATTATCTTTTTTTTAAAATTTTTTTACTTTGAATTACATTTAATAAAAAATAAGTATAAAGGTTATTTAAGTATTTTTGAATCATTTTTTGTATTCTTAGACTATCTACTATCCACGGGAAGATTTATTAAATATTTAGAATGTTCCCTTGTAGGTTGAAGCATGTTTACACAGTACCTAGGTTTTGCAGGCCACCTTTCAGTTTGTCAACCCAAAGTCCCGCGGCTGAATACTTGTCAGATTCCCGGGGCTGCGTACACTGCTTTGACAGAGTGACAGAGCTGTAGCTCAGCTGCGCGCAGGTGTATTGGCTTCCAAGGAAGCGTGCGGGAATTGTGACAGAACACATTTCTGTCTGTAACTCCTAAAACATACACAACACCTCAATTCTGACTGAATTTTAGGTGTGAAACCTATAGGTGAAAATACATGTGAAATATTTAATCGGCCAAAAAGTTCAATAGTGGTCCTGTGGTTTTTTGGTCTTTCTTTTCCTTAATTATTTAAAAATATAAGGAGTTGGATTTCAAGGGTGGGGTCAGTGAGTGACCCTACCTAATTTTTGGTGGAGAATCCATTTTTCAATAATATTCATTGTTTGCCAGCTCTTTCTTAGGTCAATTTTATTATTATTATTTTAATGTTATTTCTCTTCCTTTTGCAGCTTGCTTTGCAATAGTAGCAAGCTGAGATTTCCCCACTCCACAATATGGCCATATCTGAAGAAAATCTGGAGCATGTTGGGAAAAAATTAATTCCATGTGTGTTTCAGTTCCTTTTGCTGGCTCTGTAGGTTCTAAGATGTATTGGTCCATCAGTTATATTATTCTCTGGTAACCATTCATCTTTGTCTGCAGATTCTCCTTTGTATCTTACTAAGTATAGTCTAACATCTTTTCCTTTCAGTCTCTCTTTCTTTTCTCTCAATATCCTGCTGACTTTCCATTTTTCTTTCACAGGGTCAGGTTATATTGGGATTATTGCTGGAGGGAGGTTGCTACCTTCTCTTGGTTGAAAGTGTTTTACTAGGCTAACAGGAAATACTGGTTGTTTCCTTGATAATTCTTCACTCAACATTACTTCTACAGCATTTTTTCCACACATCTTTTTGATAACAAATGGTCCAACAAAGGCTGTTTTCAGCTTTCTTTTACCTGCTAGATTTTTCAATTTGGTAGTGGATATCAATATCTGATCTCCCATTTTAAGGTCAGGTTCCCTTTTTGATTTTTCCCATCTTTGTTTGTTGTGCTCTACTGCTTCTTCTACACACTTTTGAGCATGATTATTTGCCAGATCTATCATTTTCTTAAATTCAAAAGATTTTGGATGAATGGTGGCTAAGTTATAGTTTAAGTTATTCCTAGGGAGTTTTGTAATCCATCCTATTTCTAGAATTTGAGAGGCTTCTTTGGTAGTGGAATGTTTACTGCTGTTAGAAGCCATCTCTAGAGCTGGGAGTAGGCTTACCCAATCAAGGCAATAACCATATGATTTTTTTTATTCTAGACCAAGGCTATAGAACCTTCTTAACATACCTTCTAGGGTCTTTATCACTCTTTCAGCTACTCCATCAGTTTGGGGATGTTATGCCGTAGAAAATGCTAGAGTAGTAGCAATTATATCATTTAGATTCCTCCAAAACTCAGAGGTGAATTCGGGGTGTCTGTCAATGATTATAATCTTGGGTATACCAACATCAGCTATGATCGTATTACAAAATAGTAGATCTACATCCATAGCACTATCTTCTTTGTGGTTAGGTAAGGATTTTGCCTTCTTAGAGTATCTGTCAACTATAACCAGGAATGAGTTATATGAATGAGTACCTCCAGGGGGGAGGCTGGTGACAAAATCCATATTAATTAATGACTTGGCATCTAGTTCTGGGTTCAGAGATCTTCTGTAGGAGTCCAAACCATTTGCTAGTAGTTTATTATATTTTTGACAAGTCTCATAGCTAGTAAAATACTTTATAGTGATTTCTTTCCAGTCTATCCACAAAGCAGTTTGTTTTACTGTCTTCAAGGTTCTTTCTGTGGATAGATGCCCTGATGAACAGTTGTCATGGAATTCCTGGATTATGTGTTGTATATGTTCTTTTTTTCTTAGTAACAATACACTAAAATGTTGGTGTCTGTAGTAAAGGAGACCATCCCAAAATGTAAACCTTCCTGATTTATAGGGTTTAAGTAATGAAGCAGGTAAACTATTTATCAGAGCTGCTTCTGGGGATTCAAATTCCATAATGTTAATCAGCAGCTTCATTTCAGGGGAGTAGTTTTCCCTCACTAGGTTGAAGAAAGCAGTATCTAATTCACATAAGTGGATCCCCATGATTGGAAAATTCAATGCAAAAAGATTGATGTTCAAGATAGGAAAGATATCTTGATCCTCAGGATCATATGCTGGATTGCTAGAGTCATTAGGCAAAAAATTCCTACTTAGACTATCAGCATTCTGATGTTTAGCTCCACATTTATGGACTATAGTCATCTGACCTCTATACTTTTGTATAGCAATTTGCCACCTGAGCATATGTCTGCTGGCGGTTTTCATGTTCATGAAAGTTCTTACATCATTACAGTCTGTGATTACTTGGAAAGTTGTGCATTCTAAGTAATAGTGGAGGTTTTCTAAAGCCCATACTAGAGCCAAGCATTCCATCTGACTGGCTCCATATCTCTTGTCTGTATCTTTGATCTGTCTAGATATGAAGAGTACTGGTTTCTCCACTGGTTTGTCTTCTTCTATTCTTTCTTGATGTATAGTAGCTCCTGACCCTTCCATACAGGAGTAAATGCACAGTTTAAAGGGCTTGGAGTAATCTGGTTGAATGAGTAAAAGATTAGAGTTCATAGCTATTTTTAGTTCCTCATAGTTTTTCAATCTCTCATTTGTAATTTCAAAGAGAGTGTTATTGTTGAATATTTCATACAGACTTTTAGTTAGCATAGCAAACTTTGGTACGTTTTGTCTGTATTAAATGCATAAAATAATGAAAAAAAGTAACTCTGTTTTATTTTGAGGCATTGGTAGGTTCATGAAAGCAGCTATCTTATTTTGATCAGCAACTAGAGTTAGACCAGAGTCTATGTGCCCTAGGGCTTTTGATTCTGCATATCAAAAGTTGCATTTCTTCATGGATACTCTTAATTCTGCTTTGGAGATAGTTTGGAGTAATAATCTTATTTGGTTGATATGAGTATCCAAATCATCAGAATATATGATAACATCATCTATATATACCATCATCCATCCTTGTCTGATTTATGTACCTTGAACTTGATCCATTGTTCTCTGGAAGTGTCATGGGGCATTCTTTATACCGAAGGGCATCCTAAGATATTCATATATTCCCAAATGACGAATTATTCTCATAAACTTTCTGCTTTCAGGGCTTATAGTTATCTGGTGTAAACCTTTCAGAATATCCATAGTAGTGATATATTTGGCCTTGGACATGTTATGTAGAGCATGATCAATCTGGGTTATAGGATAATAATCTGTCTGAGTATAATTATTGAGCATTATGAAGTCTCCTACCATTCTTTCCTTGCCTTTATTCCAAGCTATGATTACAGGTGTGGTCACATCTACCTGCTCATTTTGCCCTACTTTCCTTAGTACGTGTAAGTCTATCAGTTCTTGGATATTTTCCTCAAGAGCTATTCTAGACTTAGGACTACAGGGATGAGCTGATCTTCTTAAGTTTTGAGGATAAGGAGGCTTAATATTCAATTTTAATACCATGTCATTTCCTTTGATATCACCAATGGGATGATCTTTAGTACAAAAAGCATTTTGATTCTCAAAGCAGACTTTCAATATATCTTTCTTCAGTTTCTCAGAAATTTTTTTATTTAGAGCTGCTTGAGAGAAGTATTCTTGATCAAAGTCTTCTAAAGGCTTTTGATAAGTGGATGAGGGTAAGTTAGATTGGATGGTGCATATCTTAAACTTCTTTTTCCAATTACCACCCACTTTAAAGTATCTACCTTTACTCTGGAACACATCTATACCATATAGACATAAAGCATCATTACCTATTATCAGGCAGTCACATAATCTGTTGAGAAATACCACAAATTCCACTTGTATTCTCAAAGATCCTTTAGTATGGGGTAATATTATAGGAGAAGTCAATACTCCAATATCATTCATGGTAGAGTTGCAAAATCTAAACTTGGCTTTTGGGACGGGCAGAAGGTGTTGTTTCCAATTGGGATCCCATTTGTTTAAGAATTCAGTACAGACACATGAGCAGAAAGCTCCACTATCCAGTAATAAACTTATAGGTCTGTCTCTATACAATCCTGTTGCATAGCAAGTTTGACCAGCAGTATAACTCTCAACACTCATAGGTTTAACTTTTAATTGTTTAAGATCCGTGATATGTCTAGGAGTTATGGTAGGATCCCATTTTTGGGGCAAAATAGAGTCCCCATGGATGCCATTCATTTCTATAGAAGTTCCAATTTCTCCTTCTGTAACATTAACAGGGTTGGTCAGGATCAATTCACATTCAGAAAGGGATCCTTCAGTATCAGCTATATCTTCATAGTTCTGATTCCCCTCAACCTCCTGCTCTCCTTCAAAGACTGCTATATTTGTTTTTGGTAATGGGCAGTCTTGTCTCATATGCCCTGTATTGTTACAATTCCAACAGGTTCCAGGAATTCTCTCTTTGTACCTTTTCTCATTAGGTTTCTTATTATCAGAGGTATTTATCAGAGGGGGTTGTTCTCTGGTTTTTTTAATGTTGAAGTTCTCTTTAGGTCTAGAAGGAACCTTCTTTTCTAACCCATTCATGTCTATGACTTCTTCTAACACATTGATTAGAGTTGGTAAGTCGGCATACATACTCATCCTGCATCTTACACTATGGTTAAGATTTCCAGGACACAAGTTGAGGAGTCTTTCATTTGATTTCTCTATATCAGCATCTGGATAGAAGCAATCTAGTCTTCTCTTCTGTTCCAAGCATCATTTGTGAGGCCTATCCTTGGAGGGATCAAATGAGGAATTCTCAAAATTTTTCATCATTTTTCTTTTCCACATTCTAGAACCAAATTGTTCTTTGATTTGAATTTTCCAAGAATTCCAGGGTAAGGATCCCGATTCTTCTCTTTTACTGATAAAGCAGGCTAAAGCTACTCCTTCAAATATTCTGGGCAGCCTGACTAAAGCTATAGCTTCTGGTAAGTCATAAGAGTTGATAGTATAGCCAATAAATTTAATGAAATTTTTATGATGGTATTCTGCTTCCTCAAAAAACTTATTGGGGGTAAACGTTTGAGGGCTTGTTCCATTTAAAGAGTAGGGCTAGGCCTGAAGGTTTCACTCCTATGAATTCCTATTAAGGTTGATGCATAAGGTTTAGTTGTTTGTCTGTGAGGGTTTGGTTCCTCTGTGGTGCTCCCCAAGGGGTTGGTCAGATGGAATTTTAAGTCTCTAAATACATTTTTCATCAGATTAAGTTGCAGGTCCACTTTTTCATTAAGCAGATCTAATTTCTCACTAAGGGACAGAATGGAGCTGTTATTGTTAATTACCAATTCTTCTTTTAAAGGTTGAAAAGACATAATAAAATCTTCCTTGATACCTGATAACATATTCTCCATTATTGGAGTCTGTCTGATTCTACTTTTATTAATTGTCTCCAATAATTGTTCTGTAATTTCTTTAATATCTTCCATTACTACAGTTTTTGTTTGTTTATTAATTAATTTGTCTTTTACTGAGGTTAAATTATCCATTTGGGTATAAAAACCTTCCAAATTTCCAAAAAAAATCTTGAAATTATGGCGCATATCATTAGAAAAGGTAGTAATTATATCGGAGGTTGGTTTAGACAAATTGCTGGGTTCAGAATTAGAGACTAATTGATGTACAACATTTTCCACTTTTGAGCTAAGGATATTATCTGATCCCAATCCTTCTTTTACGTTGTGTTTTGATGGGAAGAAGATCTCTCCTTTCCTGATCCTTTGCCTTTCATTTGGGCTAATTGATCCCAAGGATTCCACTTTTCTACGTAGGATTCTACCTCTTTCCTTGGAATAATTTTCTGAAGAGCTATATGGGTAGCTTTTTCATGGGATATTATCTTTTTCATGAATACCATGTCCTCCTTGGCTTGGGCTTCTTTGAACTCTTCACAATATTTTACGTGCTCTCTGAATAGGTCTTTGATCCTGGCTTCCTTTGCCAGATTTTGCTGGAGTTCCTGCAAGGAATCTTCTTGTAATGGAGGGGGGCTGAATTCTACTACCCTCTCCGGCTCTAGGTTGGGGGAGGCCAGAAGTACTTGAGACTGTTCCTTGTCCATAAACATTTGATTCACGGGTTCCAGTCCCCTCATGGTTTTCATTATTGGTGGTCTCACAGTTACTTGGAGCTCCTGGCAAAGATCCATAGGAGGGAATTCTCCCTGAGGCATTTGTGTTACATCTATTCATATTGAATAAAATGTTTATAAGTATTTTTCTACAGACAAAAATTTGTAAAATTAATTTTTATTTCAAACTCACTTAAGTTGATATTCAAAGGTGCCATGAATTTATTGGGATTAAATGGGTCTTTAATAGGTAATTCCATGGGTTCTTGGTGTGTCCTAATGAGTCTTCACCCATACAATCAATATTTTCAGGGCCTCCAGAGTAATCTGGGACTTCTTGATCCAGTAAATCAGTTTCAGTGGTGGTGGTTTCTGTAAGAATTTGAAAAAAACATGTGTCCTCTGAGAATTGAACCCAGGTCTCTCATTTGCATGGCAAGTGTACTACCAACTATACTAAGGACGCTTGCTTCCCAGTGATCAAGATATGCTTGTAGAGGTCATTGACAATGTCACTTTGTGAGGAAATATGATGAATAGGTAACCAACTACAAGGATGCAGGGACTGAGGTCCTGAAGACTGCATGAAAGCATTGATCATATCTCAACACACCCCCATCCTGATTGTAGGGTGAAGGAAGCAAGGCAACATGCTAAGATCACACTCATGATGGGCGCTTAGGTAGCGCTGGGCTCATAAACTGTAAGAATGTGAAAATAACATGTGTCCTCTGGGAATTGAACCCAGGTCTCTCATGTGCATGGCAAGTGTACTACCAACTATACTAAGGACGCTTGCTTCCCGGTGGTCAACATATGCTTGTAGAGGTCAATGACAATGTCACTTTGTGAGGACATATGATGAATAGGTAACCAACTACAAGCATGCAGGGACTGAGGTCCTGAAGACTGCATGATAGCATTGATCATATCTCAACAGCTTCTGGTATAGGAGGGTTCAATGATGGTAAAAGGTTATTTTATTGGTCAATAAAATATATCAATATTATTTGAATAAAAATGATATGTTAATACAATTTTTCTACTTAATTTTATATTTTAAAAAGTAATTTATATGGTATTTCTCCCAAGCTTTATGTTTTCTTAATAAGGCCTGGAAGCTGATAAGCCTCTCAAGATCTTCTTTTTCAATGAGTTTATCTAAGCGTTTATGTGCAGAAGAGATATTAAGTTTCTCAGCTTGAGTTAAACCTTCCCAACCAGTAGGTTTATAATTCTTAATATATTCTTCTTTTCTTATCTATAAAAGATTTAAATAATAGATTATTAATTATGCATTGGTTTTTAAATTCACTGCAAAACAATTTAATGATTAATCACAGTTAAAAAGTCCGATAAATTTATCTTTGATTTAGTTTTATGTGAAATGTCTGGTCCAAGGTATTAAAAATAATAAAATGGAATATTTCCTGGCCAGACCCTCAATTGTCAGCCACCTGAATGCCAAGATCCTTGCTATCCTTTAGCCACCAGAGTTTATATTATAAATAATAAATATATTATTCAATAAATGCAGCAAAAATATGTAAAATATTTGGATAAAGCTTATTGCAGGTTTAATTGGTTTGGATATGGTTTATTGTTTTAAATCAATATGAATAAATTGATTATTAAATATTTTTATAGAGGCACCACAATTATATTTGGGATCTTTAACACATCTCTTCAGGGAATTTAGCATGAAAACATGTAGGGCTGGTTATTTTGGGACCTTTAGTTTAAAGGATATTTTGCCCAAAGATAATACCTATATAAAATACACGGTGGAGGGGCAGGGATTTTTAACCAAGCTCCCACGACAGAGAAAGGATCATAAGACTCACTGGTATATTTTTAAATCCTTTGGGTACCTGTTTGGGACATGCACTGATGGGTTAAACCTGAATACTGGGGTTATAAGGATGTTCAACAGTTTAAATTGTTAAAAAAGGGTTGAGGATGGATATTATTAATCAGACTAAAGCCATAAATCACTTACTTATCTCTTATAGGTATTTGATTACCTTGGCACGGTGTCTGGATGTAAATATAACTGGGTCTCTGGGTATCAATATTGTTAAAAGACCTCTTTATTTATAGCTTTTGCAGTCCCAATATTGTCCTCCTGAGGGGCACAGGGCCTTAAAGGGAGGGACACTGATGCTGGCAGGGTAACCAGTGGTAGCCTGTCACGTTTTCTTGGTTCTGTAACACGGGTAACACCTAATTCCACAGGGTATGGGAACTATTCTACTTTGAAATTCATGTTTGGACGTGTGAATAACACAAATCTGTCCTTTTTGTTTATTATTTAATTAATTATCCTTAGTAAATGTTCCAAGTAAGTTAATAATTTTTTTATAAGACATAACTACCTATATTCTGATGTCAGGCAAGTTCTCATTATTTATTAAATAATTGGATTAAATTCATGATATTGATTTTACTTGTTATTTTAGAAAATCAGTTGATTTACTAAAATAATTACTTAAAAATGTAAGTCATGGGTATCAATGAAGTTTTCTTAGTATGTCACAAAAATATTGATGTCTAGAAATTCTCATAATAGTATATGAAAGTATTTTAATATATTTTTAAAAGTAGTCATTATCTTATTTTCGACATTTATGGTACTTTGAATTATACGTAATAAAAAATATGTATAAAGGTTATTTAAGTATTTTTATATACTTTTATGTATTTTTAGACTATCTACTATCCAAGAAAACATTTATTACATATGTAAAACCTTCCTGTGTAGGTTGTAACATTTTTACATGGTACCTAGATTTCTCAGGCCGCCTGTCACTTTTTCAACCCGTAGTCCTGTGGCTGCGTACTTGTCAGAGTCATGGGGCTGCGTACACGGCTTTGACAGAGTGAAAGATCTGTAGCTCAGCCACGCCCCGGTGTATTGGCTGGGTGTATTGGCTGCTGCAGCTGCGTGGGGGAAATGTGACAGAACACATTTCCATCTGTAACTCCTGAAATATACACAACACCTCAATTCTGACTAGATTTTAGGTGTGAAACCAATACGTGACAATAAATGTGAAATGTTTAATTGGCCAAAAGTTTTCATAGTGGTGCCGTGGTATTTTTGTCTTTCTTTCCTTAAGTATTTAAAAATGTAAGGAATTGGATTTCAAGGGTGGGGTCAGTGAGGGACCCTACCTAATTCTGGGTGGAAAAGCCATTCTTGAAATAATATATATGTTTTTCCAGTTATTTCTTAGGTTAATTTTATTATTATTATATTTATGTTCTTTCTGTTACTTTTGCAGCTTTCTCTGCAAGAGTAGCAAGCTGACACACTTTCTAAAGCTAGGGGTTGACCAGTGGTGGCACTGCATGTGCTCTAGGGGCTGTAGAACATGTACCTGTGGAATTTGTTAAGATTGCACCTCAATCTCTCTCTTCTCCTCTACCGTTCTCTCAGTAGATATGCCCGCATTACTGCCCCGGTGGACCTCCCGCAATCCCTTGGGGGACTCGGGACCTTCTCTTTTCTCGCTTCACCTTCTCCGGATCTTGATCTCAATTATCCATCTCCCGATCATACATCTTTTCCCATCTATCTCAACTATTTCCTTCTCTTCCTTGACCTCTCTCTTCCTTCTTCTTTTCTTCTTTCCTCTTTCTTCCTCTTTCTTCTTTTCTTCTTGTCTTTCTCAAACTCCCAAACTGATCAAGACTCAACTCTCAACTCTTGAATCCTAACTCAAGACGCACGTCACCACAACTCAAGCTATCCCTCCAATCTTGCTGAACCAAGAAAAGGCCACTCTGAATACTTGCCTGGTAAGAGATTGATCCTCAAGGCCCTCAACTCAACATCTCTGACAACCTAGCTCCGCTGTTTGCAGTTACCATCTATGCCAACTCAACCTCATTACTTTTACTCTGCCCACGCCTTGTGCCCTTTGATCTCCTCCTTGTCAATCAAATAGACCTAAGCTGTTGGTTTCTACATCTTCTTCATCTTCTTCTATTCCCATTCCTGATCTCTGTGTTTTCTGACTTTTGTGTTTAGTCTGCTGGTTCTGAGCTCCAAGAAACTACATCAAATTCTTATTACGGTTAAAAGCCAAAGACAACTCTACAATATCAAAAATGAACAAAACAGCGGGAGCCAACAATTACTTTCACCAGGTTGCACTCAAGGCTTCTTTCAATGCTATTCCCCAGCTCAACAAAGATAATTACTCAATTTGGCGCGATAAAATGATGTTGTTGTTTGACCTCAAAGACATCAAAGACGTTATGACCGTGAATGTGGGTCAACTACCCACAAAGCAAGATCGAGAAATTTGGGCCATCATTCTATCCAAACTTGACAGCACTACTCATGCTAATGTAGTCAATGCTACAAACATAAAATCCGCAAAATTGCTCTGGGCTGAGATCACCCAGAGATTCGCCTCATCTGAAACCGCCAACCAAGCCCTTATATTTAACCAATTTCTACATGCCCCATTTAACGAACACACCATTGAAGGATTTATAACAGAAATTTGAAAAGCTCTTACTTGTATGGCCGATGTAGGGATAGACTTACCAAACAATATACTGGCATATTTGATTCTCTTCAAATTCCCTCCTTCTCTGGAGAACCTGAAACAACAGATCATGCACGGCGAGAAGCTCATCACGGTCGAAGTGGTTTTCAATCACCTAACGCAGTTCAACAATGAGCAAAAGGCACAACACAAGATGGGCAAGTTGACTCCAGATGTTTCTTTGGTAACCATGAAAGGCAAACCGCCAGATAAGGAAGATAGGAAGGTTCGCATTAGGTGCAAAGAAGGCTTCCATGACCCAAATGCACCACACCCTGAATCCTCATGTTTTCATCTCCACCCTCAAATCGCGCCAGAATGGTGGGTCAAGCAGCAAAAGGAACGGAAAAATAGAATCAAGAAGACTCCTACTATCAATTACCACACACTACTCACCCTCTGGATCAATACAGATAATACACCCAACCTCCTCCTAGATTCCGGCACAAACATACACATATTCAACGACCTGAAGTACTTTACCTTGATTAACCTACAGGATGAACTGGATGAAGTCAAGACTGGCAAACTCGAAGCAAATCTTAAGGTTTGGGGAACGGGCACGGTTTGGCTTGAGTGGAATGATTCTGTCATCACGCTCAAAGAATGCATGTAGGTCCCTGATATAGTGGTCAATCTAATTAGTCCCGGTCTCCTGGCGAAAAAGGGATGTTATCTCACACAAAAACAAGACCAATTCCACATCACCCGAGGCAAGGAGACAGTAATTAAGGGGCTAATTTGAGATAATCTATTTGTAATTGAGAAGCCACAAAATGTTGGAGACAATCTATTGGTTAATCTTCTGAATCACTCCACACCTAGCTCTTCTCTCAAGACCCCTTCCCTATCCAATCTTCATAAGATGTACGGACATGCGTCAATCTCAATGCTCAAAACTCTAGTTAAAGATCAATATTTGAAAGAGGAACTAAGTAAATTCCAATGCAATGGGTGCGTACAAAGTAAAATCACAAGGGCTCCTTTCTCAGCCACCTTGCCGCCATCCTCAAAACCCTTGGAACGAATCCACCTGGATTCAATAGGTCCAATCACTCCTCAGTCTAAAGCAGGCCACAAGTACATCTTGACTCTAGTCAATAACTTCACTGGTTATCTTACTGGCCTTCCTCTCCAATCTAAAGAAGAGACCCCTCACATCATCATCAACTTACTTGAGACAGAATACAAGCGGCTCAACTACTATCCCACTGAAATCTTCTCAGAAAAAGGCACCAAGTTCAACAATAATACTCTAAAGGAATTCGCCAAGTCAAAACACATCAAACTTTTAACTTCTGAGCCCTACCATTCCCAACACAACGGCCGAGCTGAACGAGAAAACCAAACAATTATTGAATCCGCCCAAGCCACCTTCTCATCTTCAAGATTGAACAAAGGGTATTGGCATATTTTGATCAGAAGCTGCTGCTTCATGCTCAATCAAGTCCCTAGGGAAGGTAACAATCAATCCCCTTGGGAGCTCATGTTTAACAAGAAACTACCCACTAATTATCTGAAACCTGTAGGATCTCCCGTTGTCTATCTTGCAAATCGGCTTCAAAAAGGGAGAAAATTTGATGAAAAAGGATTAGAAGGGATCCTAGTTGGGTTCAACCCTGTTTTTCATTCTTACCTGATTCTCAACTCATCTGGTGCTCTTGTTGAAACCAAACATGTACAGTTTCTCAAGAACTCTCTCAATGACTTCCCCCTCCTTGAATCACCGGGTATCAATATCTTCAGTCAATCTAATTTTGAATCAAATGAATCGGATTTTTCCTCAATCAAAAAACAATATGCCTTCCGAGAATCTCAAAATGAACTATCAGAATCTGACTCAGATTGAGAAGACTCTGAATCTATTGATTCCTTGTCTTCCGACCCCCATCCTTCACTACCTTCTCCTTCTCCTGTCCCTGATCCTCCCGTCCAACCCAGCTCTCAAAGGCTTAGACAAGAATCAAGAAAGCCTCAATGATATGGGTTCT